>CM060732.1:66925246-67525246 GCA_030704615.1 Takakia lepidozioides | reverse complement strand
TGCATGATTGCAGCACGGAACCGCAGCCTGTGGAGAGGCGAGCTGTGGCAAGGTTCACAGCTGAGAAAGCCTGGCTGGAGCTGGGTGAGACTATTGGTGTTGGCGTGCACATTTTTCGCTTAGGAGGGATCTATGGGCCTGGCAGAAGGTTGGTGCTCTCCTGAAAAGTTTTGTTCTTTTTGTCTTTCTCTTCTTTTGGGCAACGCTTGGGTTGGAGTGGTTTCTTATTTCTGTGTTTCCGCAGTTTACTCTTTTGTGGTTCTTTGTTTTTCTTGAGCCCTTGCAGCCTTTAGCCCTACTGCAGTTTTTCCAGAATTCTTTCTTTCTTCCTTTCTATCCTCTCTTCCTGCCTTCCTGTCTCACCAACTAAGCACAGTTACTGAGTCAGTAGGCATAGCAAATGTGGACAGTTATGGCCATTTGAATGATGTTGAAGGATTAAGGTGATAACAAATTCTTGTGTTGACAGTTGATTGCATCCACCTGAAGGTCTATTCGAAAAGATGATAATTCCAATGGGGTTATCTGGGATGGATGCCAGTGCACTAGATACAGTTGTTCGCCAGCGCCAGCTGTCAGTGCGTCAGCAGCTGCGAGAAGCACGACGCTACACATCGCGTGTGCATGTGGCAGACATATGCCAAGTGATCATAAAAGCTATGGAATCCAGGAATGCTCTGTATGTCTTCTCCCCACTCACTTCAGAGAGATTTGACCTGTTGTGGTTCGTATCCTACGGATGATTCATTTAACTCTTGATTGCGGAGCCTGTCATACACTGGAGGTTGATGCCAGAGAGTTACACCCAAAATGGCAGGAGGCAGAGGAGACACTGTATGGGGATCTTTCCTTCTGATTACGTATTTTTGTGATCAGGAGAATCTACAATGTGGTGGATGATGACCCAGCCCCACACTCTGAAGTGATTGCCTTTGCAAAGAGCCTTCTGCAGAGCCAATGTGTGGAGAGAGATACTCACGAGTCTTCAGATAAAGAACCAACCAGGGGTGTGGAATCCACCAATGTGTGCGAAAATCAATTTCTGGGTATAGAGGTTCCTGAGAAGAGGGTGTCCAATAATCGCATCAAGGAACAGCTCCAGATTGCACTGCTTTACCCTAGCTATAGGTCTGGGTTGCAAGCAATATTCGAGGGCATACGCAGCCCTTTTGATTGACTGTACAGTGCTCAAGAGATTCAGTCACAAACTGGCAACTGGAGGCTGGGCCGAGGCTTTGTGGAAGGAGTTACCCCAATCAAAGAGAGCTGAAGAGGAAGGGTGAGAAAGTGATGGTTTGGAGTTTTCAAGGGAGCCTCCAGTCTCTTCGTTACCAGAGCGGCACTAGCCTTCCATCTACCACATCCAGCTACTCATTGGATGGTTCATCAGGAAGAGGTAGAAGTGGAGGAAAGAGCAGAAGGTTTGTCCAAGATGAAGACAGGACAAACAGGGAGGACAGGAAATTGGAACCAAGGGGAGAGTTTCTGCTACAAGCTGCTAACTTCATGAAAGGATGGCTTTATGACCATTTCAACAAGTACGCTCATCCCCTTGGCTTTCTTGGAGGTTAAACACTATGGGGGCTTGCAAATTTTCCAAATGGAAGGCCGAAGAACCCTGGATGTGCAGGCACACCTTGATACACTCCCGCTAGCCAATAGAGTGTTACTAGGCCATGCTTCTAACTGGTGCATTTTTAGAATCAGATCTTTTGAAGCTCAAGGAAGATAAGTGGTCACCATTAAGGAAGAGGAGGGTGTACTGCATACTTTTGGGGAGGTGCAAGGATAGGAGGAATCACCCAGAAGCAAGCGTATTCCCATGTTTAACATCACCATAGGTGGAGTGCTACAGTGACAATGCTGGGATAATCACAGCCGAGTGTCACACTAGTACCTTAGTATAATCATAGGTCCAACGCAAATGCTAGTCTTATTCTCAGTAACTCCCTGTAATCAGGTTGTGGAGAGTGTCCACACGCCTGGCATTTCAGGCTGGTTTTCCATACTCTGGCGGGTAAAATGCACATAACAGCTCTAAGTTATATCCCACAGAGGTTATCACTTCAGGTGATGTCATTTCTTTCTCTTGATCTCTGCTCTTTGTCCCAAACATGATGTGAACAGTAAATGTCAAGAGCTTGTTCCTACATTTTTAATCCGGAACACCCCTGGGAATCCCACAGTCATGATGACACACCAGAACCAATCTACCGGAGAGATGCTCTAGTGCCCAGTTCATAACAACCAAATTTGTGAGATAATCTTCTGATCAAAGCGAGCAGACCAATCAACTGACCCCAAAAGGTTGCTAACCGGATAGTCAGGATCACTAGCCTTTGAATCTCGTAGTGGTTCTTCTCTACACAGTTCCGTGGAGTTGTAGCACTTTCAAAAGCTCAGTTCACCCTCTAGCTACACATGGCGACATGCAGGCAACTACGCTAAGTTGTCTATCATATATCAAAATTCCCGCCGAGGTGCAATATCGTAACTACCAAGCACTTGCATGGTAGTTGCATGTCCTCACCATGAAGGTCATGGTGTAGGTAGACGTGGGACGGGGTTGGGGTTTTGGCCTCCGTTCGATCCTCAACTGTGGTCGTGATTAACACATATGTCTACAGAGACGTCGGGCTGCTTATATCCTCGGATAGTGGGTGATGCAAACTGAGTAAATGCTTAGTTGCCCCAATTTTCCGCGCAGATGCCTTCGTAACGCTAGGATGATTTGCAGGGGAGGCACCTATTGCCGCGAAATTCGGTGGCAACTGCGTTTTTCTCCTTTGTTTCTCTCCCTTTTGCTCTATCTCATCACACAGTTTCTGAGATGGGTTTTCAGCCAACAAAAGTTCTGTGAAGAAGATGCATTCACAACCGCATGGAGTGTTCGCTTAAGGGAAAGTGGCAAGCTTTATTTGAAGTGGACCAAATGGCAATGTCGACCTCGGTGATAGCTAAACAAGTGGCCTACAAAGTTTCAGTGTCAGTTGCAATGTAATAACAATCACTGGCTGATCTAGTTTCCGGATCCAGATTGCGTGGAACTTGGATTGACTATTTCTAGACTGACTATCTAGGCCCTGCCCATCGGATAATCCTATTATGGGGGAACGTTATCTGCCTGCGCCGTCAATGTAGGGAGGCAAGGATTTGAATCAAGGCGTCAAATGCAGGCTGGCGATCCACCATGCTCACCCTGCAGTACTGTGCGGAGACACCAAATGCTTCTCCACCTCGTGTAAGAATGCCTGCTCGGAGGAGGGCCTTCCGGCAGTCTTCCTCCTCCTCGCTCTTCAGCCATAGAAATGCTGCCAGAACACATCACAGCACGGTGTAAGAGTTACTCATTTCTTATAGAAATCATGCAGTTTAAAACAGAACAGTTTCACTCTCAGTGTTCCAAGTACCTGGATTGCTGGAGAACGTGGTCCCCATGAAGGTACAGTAGGCAGGCGAGGAGGGATAGTAAATTTTGCGTTGCCATGTAATGCAGATCGTATTGCCTTCCAACGAGCCTCCATCACCTCCTTGCCAAAATGGAAAAAAAGATTTTCCTTGGCTGAAGAAGATGAGTCTCCGCTGTCCCAAGTGAGGTTCCCGTAAGGAGGCCCGCTTAAGCTCGACTGTTGGTAACCACTCAGAATTGCTCGAATCATTGTAGTCGCACGAATCTGAGAGTCTTGAGATACACCAAGTGTATTCACCTCAATAAACCTCGCCATCTTCTTAGCCACCTGAGGGGATTTCACAAGAGCCCACCTACAAAACGAACAACCTGTCTCAGAGATATTGTCCATGCAGGAGCATACCAAGGTAACAGCTTGTAAAACAAATGTTGTGCAGGACTTCCTACATCCGATCTAGGCGTGTCTAGACTTGTGTAAGCAGACTAGAATCAAACAACATTTGTCTCAAGATGCTCAGACTGTAAGTGAATTGCTTAGAGGTCATACCCAATGCGCGATCCCGCATGTCCTATGCACTTGGAAAGTGTGAAAAGCATTACGTCGTGATCTTTTGCACCCGTGATTGGTGTGGTGTGTACGTTGGCCAGTAATAAGCCAGGTCATGAATCACTGACCCGCCAGAAGCTGTCACCTTCAAAGCTTCGCGTATTGTTCCATCAGGATTGTTGGGAGACGTAACCATCTCAATGTGCGCATCATCCTCTGACTTCCGCGAAAAGGTTCTTGCGTCGCCGCCCCACTTAAAGAGACCAGACCTCAGAAAGTCGACCTGTGCCGGATACGCCTGCTTGATGGGTCGATCAACAACACATGAAAAATACACTTAGATCATCTGCATTGACAAGATAGAGCCATTGTTCTACAGATCCTTTTACTCCATGACTGGTAGTACAATACGCGTGAAGTCCGAACGAATTTTTGAGAGACAATGCCTGAGCCTCACGAAGCAGGAAATTTGATAACAGATCTTTAATCACTGGCTGCAGTTGAAGGTGAGAGGCCAGCATTTCAGGTACACTCATATAATACAATAAATTGATGAGTTTAGAACGAATCGTACGGAGTGATATGGAGCAGCAGCAATCACTGGTGTTGGAAACGTTTCTTCCGAATTCGACAAAGCGTAAATTGCAGCTAGGAAAAGGTGGGTCGATCCCGTCCCGTTTCATCTTTCACAATGGCGTTGCCAACAAGATTATGCAAATCCCTGATTGCATCGTCAAGATCTGCATGGACAAACCAGATGCCTGCATTGTTGTATCCCTTGTTCTCCGCAAAGTAGCTCATGCGATCACTGGCTCGGGTCAGACGCTCCTGGTCTCGACTCCTACATAATCCCAGTAGGACTTGAACATAGTGGGATCCCCACTGGAATGTAAACATGCGATCATTGTCAGTCTTATTTAAAAATCTAAAATTGAGCAAAGCGCCACTGTAGTTCAGAAGCAAGCTGCAAACCGAAATAGTGCAATACATGTAAATTAGCAAGCTAGTGCCACAATACGTTCCAAATTACAGTTGGAGATATTACGAAGACATCATCGTGCAGTTTCCTGCAAACACACTTAGAGATTTTGTAGATGGAAAAATTAAAGGAGTACACAGGCTGTAAACAGCCATGCACTTGCAGAGAAGTCTACGGGTCCTGATGTCGAGTCAGATCTGCATACGTCCCAAGTCTACCACTTTAGCTATGAAGTATTGACAAACCAAACTCAACCAAACTGGGAGGTGAAGAGAGAGATTAACCCTCTCCGATCAAGAATAACTCACTTATCGCAGTCCAGTCCAGCATCGTACTTGCAGTTTCCGATGCCGTTGGGCCGATCGCATACGTTGCTGGAGTCATCAATCGACTAGTTTGAACGAACTAATCCGTTCCGAGATAGTCACCCTCTATCTATTTCACTACCTGCAGGACTGTGAACCGCATTCATGAAGATTGCTGACCCTGTAACTATGCTGGACTGCTCGAGCCTGTCCCATCCACGTCCGTATAATGTATCAATGAATCCACTGCAACGACATCAACAATGCGGATGTCCATGGGATATTCCGTCCAAATGGTGGCGCAGACCTGTCCAGATATCAACCGAGAAATGCTCCCAAAGCCGCCTCGGGCGCAGAGGCCGGCGCGTGTGCAACAGAGAGCATCCCCTGGATGGAGATTCGGCGCCGAATTTCCATCCGGCCCCCCCCCCCGAAGGAAGTCGTGTCGGGGGGTCATGCCAAAAACTGGCCGGCATAAAAACATCTTCAGATGGAAAAACGGCGCCAAATTTCCATCCGGGACGGTTCGGATGCAGTCGGGGAGGGGGGAGAGGCCGGCACCTGGCCGGCACATTTCAACCCCCGGACGGAAATTCGGCACCGAATATCCAACAGAGGACGCCCGGATGAAGTCGCCTCGGGCGTAGAGGCCGGCACGTGTTCGACAGAGAGCATCCCCTGGATGGAGATTCGGCGCCGAATTTCCATCCGGGCCCCCCCAAAGGAAGTCGTGTCGGGGGGTCAGGCTGAAAATTGGCCGGCATAAAAACATCCCCAGATGGAAAAACGGCGCCGAATTTCCATCCAGGGCGGTTCGGATGCAGTCGGGGAGGGGGAGAGGCCGTCACATTTCAACCCCCGGACGGAAATTCGGCACCAAATATCCAACAGGGGACGCCCGGATGAAGTCGCCTCGGGCGTAGAGGCCGGCACGTGTTCGACAGAGAGCATCCCCTGGATGGAGATTCGGCGCCGAATTTCCATCCGGGCCCCCCCAAAGGAAGTCGTGTCGGGGGGTCAGGCCGAAAACTGGCCGGCATAAAAACCTCCCCAGATGGAAAAACGGCACCGAATTTCCATCCGGGGCCGTTCCAATGCAGTCGGGGAGGGGGGAGAGGCCGGCACCTAGCCGTCACATTTCAACCCCCGGACGGAAATTCGGCACCAATATCCAACAGGGGACGCCCGGATGAAGTCGCCTCGGGCGTAGAGGCCGGCACGTGTTCGACAGAGAGTATCCCCTGGATGGAGATTCGGCGCCGAATTTCCATCCGGCCCCCCCCCAAAGGAAGTCGTGTCGGGGGGTCAGCCGAAAACTGGCCGACATAAAAACCTCCCCAGATGGAAAAACGGCGCCGAATTTCATCCAGGCCGTTCCAATACAGTCGGGGAGGGGGGAGGCCGGCACCTGGCCGTCACATTTCAACCCCCGGACGGAAATTCGGCACCGAATATCCAACAGGGGACGCCCGGATGAAGTCGCCTCGGGCGTAGAGGCCGGCACGTGTTCGACAGAGAGCATCCCCTGGATGGAGATTCGGCGCCGAATTCCATCTGGGCCCCCCCAAGGAAGTCGTCGGGGGGTCAGGGGGGTCAGGCCGAAAAAAACTGGCCGATTTAAAACCTCCCCAGATGGAAAAAACGGCGCCGAATTTCCATCCGGGGCCGTTCCAATGCAGTCGGGGGGGGGGGGAGAGGCCGGCAATTGGCCGTCATATTTCAACCCCCGGACGGAAATTCGGCACCGAATATCCAAACAGAGCGGCGGAGAGGCCGGCACCTCTCCGACAGAGACCATCCCCCGGATGGAAATTCGGCGCCAAATTTCCATCGGGGCCCCCTCAAAGGATGTCAAAGCTGCGGAGGTGAGGGCCCGCATAAAGTACAAGTCGGATTGGTAAAGTACGTGGCCATAGCTGATCCCGCCCTTGGTGCCGACTTTCTGGGGGAGGTGGGGAAGCACTACTCTCCGCTCTGAAGCCCACGATGACATTGGAGAAGCTCCATCGTCTAGCCACACCTGTGTGGATGCAACAGAAAAGGTGATACATTCTTAACCAAATTGTGGTGGACAACAACCCTTTTGTGGGTGTTTGGCGCTTACGAATATGCTGGGTGGTTGGACAGACCCGGTGGCTCCAAATCTGGAATGGTTCCCAAAGTACCAGGGACATGTGGAGCTTCCCCAAAACCGGACAACTCTCTGACCACACATTCGACATGTGGATGAACCGCATGACATGGTGGTTTCAGGTACTTCCCACGCCACCACTCGTTTGGGGCTTCTACTCAAGTAGGGGGGATTCATTGTATTTTTTCAGGAAGAGGCAAGGTTGTTCAAGATGGAGATATCTCTGCAGCAGAGAGCCTACGCGGACTATGTGACGAGGTACTTTCTACTTACAAACCAACCTCTTTTTTCGGGAGATAGCAGATGCTCGCCGGAGCACGAGTTCACCGACCAGCCGAACGCGGACACAAGCAGCAATGCGCCTTCTGTACAGGTACATACGCGCTGCCTTTCTTTCAAGTCCTTGCATTTCAGATGTTAGAGGCTCATGTGGTGTTAGGGAAAATGGCGCCGAATTCCAGTCAGGCTCCGAAAAAGGGCTAAGTCCCTAGACTGACTGGCACTGAACTGGAAATTCGGGCGCCATTTTCCAGTTCCAGGCCCTATTGCCGTTCAGGAACTTAGCCATTTTCGGGCTAAGTCCCTAGGGTGGCTGGCCCGGACTGGAAATTCGGCGCCATTTCTAGTTCTAGGCCCTATTGCGTTCAGGGACTTAGCCATTTTCGGGCTAAGTCCCTAGACTGGCTAGCCCCGAACTGGAAATTCGGCCATTTTTCCAATTCTAGGCCCTATTGCAGTTCAGGGACGTAGCCATTTTCGGCTAAGTCCCTAGGGTGGCTGGCCCTGAATTGGAAATTCGGCGCCATTTTTCCAGTTCTAGCCCTATGCGGTTCTGGACTTAGCCATCTTCGGGCCAAACCGGGAAAAATGGCGCCGGAATTTCCAGTTTAGGGCTCCCAAGATGGCTAAGTCCCTAGGGTGGCAGTCACCGAAAACCGAAATTCGGCGCCATTTTCCATTTCTAGGCCCACTCACATCTGCCCCAACCTGGGGAAAATGGTGCCGAATATGCATTTCAGGGCCTCATTGTGTTTTTCATGAATGCAGGTACTGCAAGTTCTCCCTTTTGAGAAAGGTCATCTGTCTTCGAGCCACCATTCTTCCTGGCATGGAGGAACCCTGGGGCTGACTCCATGTACAATGACGATATTGTGAAGGAGTGGCATCTGGAACATTTGCGTGATTGCCCTTGGTATGTGGACCTTCCGCCCGGCTCGCTCGACCCATCCGAGTTTCAATTGAAGCTGGATGCTGAATTCCGACGAAACCGGGCTCCGCTGCCTCCGTTGGGTGCAAAAGAGGTAAAAGCGCTTGCAAACTCCAGGAAGCGGCAGAGCTTGCTCAGGCAGGAATTCAGGAGAAATTGCATGAGAAGAGTAAAGGCCAAAGGAAAAGGACAAGGAAACAGGTGAGTGCAGTAACACCCAAAAAGAAGAAAACCATAGGGCATCGGAGGAGGCGTAGGAGGGGAACCAAGAGAGTGACTCGGACGACGACTTTGTTCAAGGTCCTGTGACTGCTGTTGCTCCTACCCAGTCACGGTCGTCCGGGTTCCCAAGTCAGTTCGGAGTGGTTGGCATTTGAGGGCGAGCCTACACGGCGGTATTCGGCGGTGACGTTTACGCACAGGCCAAAGCTAGAACCTCCAACCATCATCCAATGCGTCAATGAGAGCTTCCTTGACGCTCTCTCGCTGCCAGGGCGAAGAAGGTGGCACACAGCAAGTCTCTGGCGGAGCAGAAGGGAAAGCCAAGAAGAGGGCTGGCGGTTACAGAGCCTAAAGACACCCCTGGTTTTGAAGCCATGATGGAATTCTTCACGGCGGTGAGCACGGATTGCAAGAGCACTCGGGGGGGGGGGGGGGTTTTGAGGTGGAGAGAGCTTGCCGATATGATTCTCCTCAACATTCCAGATGGGGAGCTGCTGGAGGGCCTGGATGGGTGCCACCCTGGAACAGGTTTACTGAGGGACTACTGGAAAGTCGGGTTGGGCTGGCGGGGATGCTTCTGGATGACGGTGGATGTATGGTTGTCCTTGCCACGAGAGGAAGACCACAGAGAATGCGGTGGCAAGGTGGACACCAAAAAGTGTCACCCGGTCCTCCTCAGAAAATGGTTCTGCATCAGTACACAGGGGTTGCGAACAGAGGGCCAAAGTGTAAGTTATTAATCTATTGCATTCACTTCATATTGTGGTGTATGTTAAGTGACCCTGGAGTTGATCCCTTCTTTGTTGGATGTGCAGACATGGTGTTTGAGGCATAGCTGAAGAGAGGGTCTACGTTCAAATTCCGCAACGACGGTCGTCTTGTTGATGCCGCTGTGGACCCTGTAACCTACGATGTCCTCTACAACTATGTGCCCCACTCCAGTATGCCGAAGGACACAAAGACAGGCAAACCGTGGCGGTACAGCCGGACCCGGAGCCTACTTTCATCCAAAAACCATCGGAGACGTGCTCAGATGTCCAAGGGCGGATTCTGGACCTCACATGCGGCACGGGTAAGCCTTCACGTGCTCAGTTTGTCCCTGGCCCGATTGCAATTGCATGCCGCAAGCTATTAACCGCCCGCTTTGTTCCTCATGTGCTTCAATGTGGCAGGGACGTTGTCCGACAGGCATGTGTTCGCCTTTGAGCCAGATACTGCCTCCACAACTCGAACTTGCAGCGGCTGAATGTCTGCTGAAAGAGGAAGAGGCATCCTCGGAGGATGAGGAAAAATCCGAGAAGGAGCAGGGGGAGGAAGTTGGGATCGAGGCCGAGGAGCCCCCGGTTTACGAGTGAGTGGTCGCATTGTAAGTTGCTTCCAGATTTCGTGAGGCACCTCCCTCCGCTCTTTATTTCATTGAAAACCTTTCTGGTTGGTGCTGGTATTGACATTCTTGAAGTGGATTGTTCTTATTGTAGGATGCCAAGTACTGCCGGAGGGACGTCTACACCGGAGTTCATGGGCAGGAGGAACGTGCTTTTTTTGCCAGGGGGATTTCCATGCCTAGTCCAGAAAGGGAGTACATCCTCCTATGCTGCCCGGCTTGCTTCGGTGTCCATTACGAGGTGTTCCGAACCTAGTCGTGTACATCAGATTTTAGACGAGGTGTCAAGTTATTTTACCACTAGTGTGAAACTAGCTAGGAAATAGCCGATTTTACATATTGACATTTGGATTGGCCCAAGTGTCAATCCAGGGGTCAAGGCACGATTTAGGCCCTGGAGTGGTTTATCTTCACGGCAAGCGTGTGGGAGGGAGGCTCATCTTCTCGAGTTGAGCCTCACCGCCTAGCTATGGCGCCGTAGTGTGGATTCCCCATGGGTGGGGTGCACTTGGCTTGACTTGTATTTGAGTGATGAGGTTATATATGCATGAGTTTATGTCAGCTTTGTGAGCTCGCATGAGCTTGTGCTTGTATCCTTCCTCTTATCACTCGAGAAAGATGAGCTCGTATCTATGAGTGCTAGATACGAGTTAGTTGTAGCACTTGTGGTTTTGCTTGAGATGAGAGAAACCAAGTTGTTATGCAAGGAGCACCATGGAGCTCTGGTTGTTAGAAGCGGAGGCGATGTGGGTTACAAGGTGGTAGACCTTGGCATTCGATCTTCAGCTTCAGAGATGAAGCACCATGCTGCAGGTAATCCAGAGCCCCTTGATGGTTTCAGATTGTGTACATGCATGAGCAAGCACGATTGGGAAGAGGACCAGTCAAGAGCAGGTTATAGTGCTTGGTGGCAAAGCTGAGAACTGGACCGGGGAATGCGAGCTTCATTGTGTGAAGGATTGCAGGACCAAGCGAAAGGGCTGATTTGGCTTGGGGCAAATCAAGGCACTTTGTGGAGTATGGTGAGATTGGGTTCCAATCTCGAGCTTCAGCATTGAGAGGGCTCTTGTCATGGCAAGAGCAGGGCTGGAACAGGAGCTAAGAGGTGCGGCAAGGCCATGGAATGTGCACCTGGGGTTTCAGAGCTTGGAAGAAGAGCTCTTGCACCACAAGAGAAGTGTCTTGTGGCTGGAAAATGTAAGCCTTAGGGTTTCAGGAGCTTGGCAAAGGCTGTGGAGTGCTTAGTCTTGTCTTAGAGAGCATCAAGGAGCCAAGGAGCCAGATAGGGGGCTGATATCTCTTGTGTGAAGAGGTTGATGTGTGGAGCATGTATTCAGCTCATTGAAGCTTCCATCTTCAAGCTTGGAGGGCAAGCAAGGAAGAGGGAAGGGCTGACTTCCCTTATGTGAGGGCAATGTATGTGTGGAGCATGCTATCAGCCTGGTGAAGGCTTGCACTTTTAGGTGTGGGAGTGCAAGGAAGGAAGGAGGGGCGGGCTGGTTTCCCTGTAGGGCATGTAGAGCATGCTTTCAGCCTGCTGAAGCTTGTATTTTCAGGTTTGTGGGTGCAAGAAATGAAGCAAGGAGCTGATTCTCTTATGGTGAGAGTGGGCATGTGTGGAGCATGCCTTCAGCCCATTGAGGCTCTTGTTTTCAAGCCTTAGAGAACTAGAACGGAAGGTCTAGGGCTGGTTTCCACGTGGAGTGAAAGAAAAGCACTTGTAGGGCCTATGTGAGTTGGGGTTTCAAAACTTCAGCTTGAAGGGAGCGCAACTCTTGAAGCAACAGATGTAGAGAGCTGGAATAGGCTCTAAGACAGATGTTATGGCCAATGAGAGTGCTTGAATGAGTGCTCACAAGGGCTGGGAACCAGCAGGGCTTGGTTATTTGCCATTGAGTTTAGTGGCGTGTTTGGGGAGGCTAAGTGAGAAAGAAGGCTGGTTTGTGGCAACCACCTCATGGCTTAGGCTACTATGGTGGTGTGTGGGAGCCGAAAGAGCAAGGATACCTTGCTGATTCCTCACAGCCACCATAGCTCGGTGGAAAGAAGCCTAGAGTCCAAGAGACACAAACCTAGCTTGGCGTGGCTAAACCCATGGAGAAATGGCTAAACTGCCAGAGCGGCCATGTGTGGGGCTGTGACAGGCTGTGGCAAGCTGTGAAGGATGTGCCCTGTGCCCTGTGGGCCTGTGACGGGCTGTGTCAGGCTGTGGCGAGCTGTGACGGGCTGTGACGGGCTGTGATGGATGTGGCAAGCTGTGACAGGCTGTGACGGGCTGTGTCAGGCTGTGGCGAGCTGTGACGGGCTGTGATGGGCTGTGGCAAAGCTGTGATAGGCTGTGATGGGCTGTGATGGGCTGTGACAGCTGTGCCTGTGCCTGTGGAGCTATGAAGGGCTGTGATGGGCTGTGACAGGCTGTGCCCTCTGGCCTGTGGGCTGTGACGGGCTGTGACAGGCTGTGGCAAGCTGTGACAGGCTGTGATGGGCTGTGATGGGCTGTGACAGGCTGTGCCCTGTGCCTGTGGGCTGTGACGGGCTGTGTCAGGCTGTGAAAGGCTGTGCCCAGTGGCCTTTGGGGCTGTGACGGGCTGTGCGGGGTGTGACAGGCTGTTGCCCTGAGGCCTGTGGGGCTGTGACGGGCTGTGACAGGTGTGGCAAGTGTGATGGGCTGTGATGGTGTGACAGGCTGTGCCCTGTGCCCCGTGGGGCTGTGACAGGTGTGGCGAGCTGTGACAGACTGTGCCCATGGCCTTTGGGGCTGTGACGGGCTGTGAGGGGCTGTGACAGGCCGTGCCTGAGGCCTTTGAGGCTGTGACGGGCTGTGAGGGGCTGTGACAGGCCGTGCCCATGGCCTTGGGGGCTTGTGACGGCTGTGAGGGGCTGTGACAGGGCCGTGCCTGAGGCCTTTGGGGCTGTGACGGGCTGTGAGGGGCTGTGACAGGCCGTGCCTGAGGCCTTTGAGGCTGTGAGGGGCTGTGAAAGGCCGTGCCCATGGCCTTTGGGGCTGTGACGGGCTGGAGGGCTGTGACAGGCCGTGCCCATGGCCTTTGGGGCTGTGACGGGCTGTGAGGGTGTGAACAGGCCGTGCCTGAGGCCTTTGGGGTTGTGACGGGCTGTGAGGGGCTGTGACAGGCCGTGCCCATGGCCTTTGGGCTGTGAGGGGCTGTGAGGGCTGTGACAGGCCGTGCCTGAGGCCTTGGGGCTGTGACGGGCTGTGAGGGGCTATGACAGGCCGTGCCCAGGCTTTGGGGTGTGAGGGGCTGTGAGGGGCTGTGACAGGCCGTGCTTGAGGCCTTTGAGGCTATGACAGGCTGTGAGGGGCTGCGACAGGCTGTGCCCAGTGGCCTGTGGGACTGTGACGGCTGTGACCAGTGAGCTGTGGGGCCGTGCTGGTCTGTGGTGGCCCGTGTTGACCTGTGGACGGCCTGTGCTGACTCGTGGAGGCACTGGTGGACTGCCTAAGGACTGCCATGTGGTCTGGAAGGCCGAATTTTGAAGCTCGGGAGGGCGGTTTGAGGAGTCTCTTCATGATATTCCCATGGTCATGCAAGTGAGGTAGAGAGGAGAGGCAGAGTGTGGGATGAGAGCATGCTGGGGTTAGGCATTGCTTAGCTTCTCTTCCTCGTAGTTTCCACCTTCTCATTAGGCCAAGACCTTTCCGTAGGTGGAGGCAAGAGTCAGTCGGGTTTGGGCTGGGGTGTCCTTGCAGGAGCAACACGGGAGTTGTTTTGTGTGGGGGAGTTGTAGATCTGATTCTTGTGTTTGGATCCCCTCCATACCTGCATGCTGACTGTGCGCAATGCTAGTTTGGGTGGGCGCTTGGTTTTATAGGTGATTGTCCGGATTTGATCACCGGCCAGTCCTAGCATGCGCTGTCGATGGTGAGACTGGGTGATGACCAACCAGACCATCATTGTTTCTCTTGTGGTGAGGTTGGAGGTGATGACCAGCCAACCATAGGAGTGCTGGCGTGGATGCAGGTACAGGTGTTAGGCTATGTTAGGAACTTAGTATTCCAAACCATAAGCCGCAACAGGTTCTCTACCCGTTTACCTTGTGGAGAGGGGGTTAGGGACATGTTCATGAACGGTTGAGTGTCAACACGGAGGTGCCACTAGTTGCTGGGATAGTGCCGGTTCGAGCACTAGCGATACTAGTGGGTAAACGAGACGAGGTGTGCGGTTTAGGCCACCTTCACCTCCTGTGTCTTCTACGGAAGGTTCTGATTCGGATTGTGAATCAGGAGGACTCATACCGAGTGCAAGTTTTTTCTTTGCCATTGTTGTGGGACACAATGGAGGAGATGTATGGAGCTACCAAGGGGCCACGAAGGTACTCTGGGGCGGTGGGCACCATCGAGTTGGATGATTTTATCCAAGAGTTTGATAGTGGTGTGATTTGCAGCAAATGCGCAATCCACAACTATTTACGCCTTTTCATGGCATGGAAGGGGCTGTTTCAGCACCTTGAGGGGCCGCCTATGGATGATTACCATGAGTTCAGGCGGGGGCATGAGGTTGAGATCGAGGAGTGGAGGATGTACTGATCACCCGACTATGTCTCCATCACTAGGGGCACTAGAGCCACGAGGGCAGTGGCTACACCTGCCGCTGCACCAGCAAGCTTCAGCAAGCAGCAGTGGGACTGGTGGTACAGTAGCTACGACGTCCACCCAAGCCACTACCGCACCAGCACTAGCTCCCGTGCCTGCTTCAACCTGTTGTGGGAGTTTTCGAAGAGTTGAGAGGGAACTACCAAGGGGTGAGGACAGAGAAGTTGCGGAGCTTGCAAGAGTTCCAACGGAAGCCGACCGAGAGCTTGAGGGAGGCTTTCACTCGCATGAGGCGCTTGATAAATGTAACCCAAGGGGTTACGGAAGCTCAGGCAGTCCAATTCTGGTATGGGATATTGGACAAGGAGCTTAGGAGAAGGGTGCGGGATGCAACTCCCTACCAGCGGCCCAACCCACTTAGCAATGTGTTTTTGCTGGCAGAGCGGATAGAGCTCAACATGGGGAGGAACGAGTGGTCATGGGGGATTTGCTAAGGAGAACCACGGGGTAGTGGTGCTCCTAGCCAACCACTACCTCAACGTGCTCAAGGCAACAAAGGGGCTCAGGTGAAGCTCGGGAAGGGCAGAAAGGACCTCAGATGCAGGGGTCTCCCCTTCATTTGCTGGCCAAACAACGGGCGGATGTGGTGTGCTGGACATGTGGAGGACCCCATGTCAAGAAGGATTGTCCAGAGGAGGCAAAGGGCCGGCACAATGCACAGCCTGCACAGTTACAGTGTGGGCATTGTGGCAAACACGGGCATGGAGAGGCTCAGTGTTATGGTTTGCATCCTGAGTTGCGCCCAGGCCAGTTCCAAGGGAACAATGGTGGCGGGGGCGAGGTGGAGCAGCCCAGAGGGGACGAGGTGGCCAGCCACGAGGCCAAGGGCAAGCTCAACGTGGCCAAGGACACGGAGGTCAGGGTGTTGACCAAGGCATGGCCAACCGGCTTCAGCAGCTAGAGCAGAGGATCGCTGCCAGGCTACAGCTCAGGTGGTACCGGCTCTAAGGCCGGATGGTCCACCTCCTGCTCCTGAGGGAGGAGATAGGGGAGGCATGGGATTCATGTGTGGAGCAGCACTACCACTAGTGCAGGTGGAGTCTGCTGCAGCCGTGACTCGAGGAGCAACACGAGTCCTGAGCCGCGAGGTGCAGAGGTGAGTTGGATCCACAGCGTGGGGAGGCAAGCGTCAGGATAGGCTTCCTCAGTCATTCACATTGGCGGAGACAGTGTCGACGCCATCCATGGCACCTAGTTCTCGCCCGACTGTTACCGAGGCGGAGGTTACTATGCCATTGGGAGAGCTACACGGGTAGCACCACTACCTAGTGGTTGCCAAGGCTACGGCAGCTAGTGTGCTGCTAGGAGCGGCCACATCTGTGGCCAGGCTCCATTGTTCTCGGCTACCATGATTGCGACGCTGGGGGTAAGACAGCTGAGGTGTCAGGTGGCAGCTACACTCTGTGAGAGTGGGGAGGGAATCATCTTCTACGGAGATAGTAGGAGGTAGTAGTGCCGAGGGATCCTTGGATTTGAGGTTAAGACTGCCACGGCGGCCATGGCAAGCGCAGCTGCCAGGTGATGGAGCTGCCAGCTAGGCCAGCCATTGAGCGCGCCATGGTGACACCTGGAGTTGTCATGTTAGACACCCAGGATGGCATTTTCTGTTTGAGTGGACCGGCAAGCAAGATAGGTACCGGCCACTGCGAGTGTGTTGGACTCGGGGAGCTCAGCCACTGATGCTAGGCATAGAGCTGCTATTGCAGGCTTGGGCCTCACGGAGGCGGATATGGAGCCTTGTCCTTTCCAGATACAGACGTCTCTGGGAGGATCGGAGCAGGCGCGCGGGCATGACACGGCATGAGTTGGCTATCAGACTACGGCCGGATCACCTACAGATGGCTCAGTGATGCGAGCCAAGGAAATGTGTGACAGACGCAGTCTCAACGATGTCCTGGTTGGTGGGGCAGTGTTGTACCCCATTGGCTTCACCCTGGATTTTTGGGAGGAGTCAGCTTCCTATAGGCCTGCATGGCAGTCCAGGGGAGGGGCCGGCGTGTGCAGCTCCCTGTGACGTTCATAGGAGAGTTGCGGTTGCCCAGCGAGGCAAGATGCGACACTAGAGCTTCACAGCGGCAGTGAGGTGGCCTAGAGAGTTGCTTGGGGCAATGCTCATTCAGAGGATGTCCCACTTCGGGAGAGCAGGATGACATGTATGGTATGGCGGAGTTGCCTACCATGGTTGCTCAGACTCCATTGTGGGGCACGAGCAAGGATTTTGCAGCGGGATGCTGATCGACGGGTGCAACAAGCCTGGGTGGAGGCTTTTGTACCGTCAGGAGAGGAGGAGAGTGTGGAGATTGCACCAGGACCACCTCAATTGTCTCCATTGGACACCACACTATGTGTGGCAGTCTCCGGATGAAGGCATTTGTCTTCTGGACTGTTTGGCGGGATCAGCACCGGATTGGCTGCTGTGTTACGGCAGGTGTAAGAGTTCGGCGTTACCTGTATGTGGAGAGGGATGAGACTGCACGAGCGAGTTTCACTTCGACTGTTGCTCAGTTGGTGCAGAAGTACCCTGAGTTGTTGTCTGTGTCTGCAATTCGGGATATCAGCAGGCCTTGCCAGCAGAACATTCGTTGCTGGGGGCGCAGGATTTGGAGCGGGTTGGCTCCATTGATCTGGTAGTGGCAGGTTGGCCCTGCCAAGGGCATTCATCAGCCGGGCATGGCAATGGATTGCGAGACTCGAGGTCGGGTCTGTTTTGGGAGATGGTGCGGGTTTTGCGCCACTTGCAGCTTCATCAAGCTGTATCTCCAGCATACATCTTGGAGAATGTGCCACTGATGGGCAATTCTCGGGCCAGGGTGATGGCCAGTGTGCATCAAGTCCGGTCCGTGGCTTGGGTCAGCAGTGTTGCTGGATGCAGCTACAGTGGGGTCACGGGCTCATCGTCCACGGCTATGGTGGACTAACATGATGCCACCCGCACTGCTCAAGCGTGCATTTGATGGGGTGCAGCGGCCAGCACATCTCACAGTGGATAACATTCTGGACACAGGGAGGCAGTCTCAACGTGTGAGACACGATGACCGTTCGCCTTTGGCAGTGGTCAACAAGGTGGGTCAACCACGAGCAGCATTACCTACACTGCTCAGCTTCCCAGGATCGCATGCTTTCCGGGATAGTGGACCTGGCCTCCTGTGGGATGCTCAGTTGCAGCAGTTAGTGGAGCCTAATGCTGACGAGCGTGAGCGGGCAATGGGTTTTACCACTGGTACCACGGCAGTGTCGTCTCTTTCTGAGGCATCACGTCGTCAAGTGTTGGGGCAAGCAATGGATCTCAATTGCTTGACCTGGATTATCAGCTTGGCTCTAGCTGAGCAACGCAGAATGCGGAATACACTTCCCTCAATGGTCTCTCTGCCTACCGAGACGGTACAGGCAGTGAGTGGGGCGAGCATATGAGGACCACGGGGTGCATGCATCCATGGCACACGTGGGAGGTGCTCGAGGTTCAGAGGGAGTTGGCAGCCAAGGCGGCTGTGATGGATGAGGTTGGGGATTCTTCTCGAGTTGAGGAGGTCCTCAAGGATGAGATGATGGGGCAGGATGATGCCTTGTCATTGACTGAGCAGGTAGGGAGTACTGCTCAAGAGGTTGCAGCATAGCAACCACGGGACGCGTCCTCTACCTCTAAGCCCACTGGACTTAAGGTTGTAGTTACGGAGGACAATTGGGAGCCTGACATTGGACCCATTGTCACCGGAGGAGAGAGACGACGTATACGGCGGTTCCTGAGGGCTTACATGAATTGCTTTGCCTTCAGTTTGAAGGACTTGGGAGCACTGAAGGGTCAAGAGATCCGTATTGAGTTGGCCACTGACACGCCAATCTTTCGGAGACCCTATAGATACAGTGACATGGAGAGGTCTTTGATTCAGATGAGGACTCAAGATCTCTCGGAGGCAGGTTTGGTGGAGCTCTCTGGTGGAGAGTATGCTTCAGCCACAGTGATGCCAGCCAAGAAGGATGTCTATGGCAATTGGACGGAGAGACGTATGTGCGGTGATTACCGGCCTGTAAATCGTCAGACCAAGTCCGATAAGTATGCCATGCCAACACCAGAGGAGATCTTTGATGCCATCGGGCATGCTAAGGCCTTTAGCACTTTGGATTTACGATCCGGATATCACCAGTTGCCAATCAAGGAGGCGGACAAGCAGAAGACGGCATTCTGGGGGATCAATGAGCACGGCAAGGATTGCCTATATCAGTGGCGGTTCTTACCATTTGGGCTTAAGAATGCTCCTGCAGAGTTTCAGAGAGTCATGGATAGGATTCTAGCAGGGGTGGACTTTGCTCGGTGCTACATAGATGACATCATCATCTTTAGTGTTACGATGGAGGAGCATGAGAGACACCTTCAGGTGGTATTGGAGCGCTTGAGAGCGCACGGATTGAAGTTGCATCCGGGGAAGTGCAAGTTTTTCCACAACCAGATTGAGTATCTGGGTCACATGATATATCCTGGAGGATTGGGGGTACAGCAGACTAAGGTAGAGGCCATTGCACAAATTCCACGCCCCACGGATGTGAGCCGAGTTCGAGCTTTCATGGGGTTGGCAAACTATTATAGACGGTTTGTCAAGGGATTTAGTACCATTGCAAAGGCTCTAACCAAGCTGACCAAGATGGACCAGGAGTGGCAGTGGGAAGATGAGCAGGAACGAGCTTTTCAAGAGCTCAAGGCGAGGTTGACCTCGGCGCCTATCTTGAGACGACCTATCAGGGGGCGTCCCTTTCAGCTGCATACGGATTGGAGCATGCTGGGGCTTGGAGCGGTGCTCACACAGGTGGATGATGAGGGAAGAGAGTTTGTAGTGGCTTACGCTAGCCGCTCGAACAACGCTGCAGAGGCTAAGTACAGCTCATATGAGGGAGAGTGCTTAGCTGCAGTGTGGGCCGTGGCACACTTCAGGTGCTATCTATACGGCAATCTTTTCACCCTTGTCACGGATCACCAGCCACTCAAGTGGTTGATGGAGTCAGACAAGCTTACGGGGAAGCTTGCACGGTGGGCACTTATACTCCAGGAGTATGACTTTCAGGTTGTGCATCGACCGGGTTTGGTCAATCGGGATGCGGATGGATTGAGTCGCAATCCATGCATGAGCCAGCAGGATGACACTGGAGCTCGGTGGCATGGTGAGACGGACGAGGAGATGGTGCCGGGATGGCACGCATCTGCATTTTTGTGTATCTTGGCATCGGGAGGTCAGATTGGACCTACAACAGGGATGACTGTAGACGGAGTGTCTGAGGACCCTGAGGCTAGTGATGAGCTAGGTGGTGCCAGAGATATACATGAGGATTCGGCTGTGTTGGACTACCTCCGCACGGGAGACACGGCAGCCATTGTGACTGCCAGGGAGAGGGATCGGATCCTGCAACGAGCCAAGAGGTTCAAGTGGGAGGGGATACACCTACTTCGAGTGTGGGAGGATGGTCGGGTGAGGATTGTGCCTCACCCCACACAGCGTGCACGGTTAGTGCGGCATGCCCATGAGGAGTTGGGGCATTTTGGAGTGCGACGCACTCACAGTTTACTGCAGGGGCAGTATTGGTGGCGTGGTATGCATACAGAGGTGCAACAGTTTGTGGCTAGGTGCATGGTGTGTGACAGGGTGCGTGCTTCATTCAACGCCCCTACACCACAGTTGCATCCTTTACCTATCATGGGATTGGGCTACAGGTGGAGTCTTGACTTCGCAGGACCGTTGCCACTGACTATGCGCCACCACAGATATGTGTTGGTGATGGTGGAGCACTTCTCCAAGTGGATTGAGTTGGTTCCATTGCCTGACAAGGCTAGTGAGGGGGCTGCGTATGCATTCTTGGATCGTGTGCTTAGCCGATTTGGTGCTCCAGCTGAGGTACTCACGGACCAAGGGAATTGTGTGGACTAGTGATTGCCATAGTGGGCAGCGTAGTGGCAGCCTAGTGACTGACTAGTTGTAGCCTAGTGGTTGGACTAGTGGCTGGACTAGTGGTAGACTAGTGGTATACTAGTGTGTGGTGTGCACATGTGTTGTGTGGTTTTGGACAGCGATGTAGTTGTGTAGCGATATGTATGCGCACGACAGAGGCAAGCCTCAAGAAAATGAAGATGAGGGAGGAGGCAGCAGCTATTAGAGCCCGTCGGGCTCGTAGATTTGTCTTGGATTCTGCTGAGGAAAGTGGGGGAGAAGACGCAAAAGATTCCCAGGAGGTGAGGTGGACAGTCCCCCAAGGAGAGGACGGGATTTTTGAGAGGCATAGTGGAACTGATGCATCACAGAGCTCGGAGGATGAGAGGGATGAGGGGGATGAGGAAGAAGGTGGGGCAAGTTCCTCGGAGGGTGTAGGAGAGTAGTGCCCATTCCGGCTATGACAGTTAGAACACACTTGTATAGACGTGGCTTGCCACAAAATTTGCAATAAAATGTTGCATTACAAGTCCACTGGTGCCACATTCCAACTTCACATGACCCTATTTCCGTGCCTCCTAACCCTATTTCCGTGGACTCGCAATGGTCTGCTCATGCTTTTTTTTTTCCGCTCATGCTCATGCCGCTCATGAAATAGCAGCCCCCGAAACAATGCATTGGTAAACATTGTTTTTGGTGGGATTAGCAAGACATTAGAGAGGCAATGGAGTCTCTAGGATGACTTACTTGTTCACGTTGGGCATAGCTGTAAGAAGCCTAGCGATGTCGTTTCCAGGATCCAAAACCATTGCTTCTACATCAACATGCTTGTCTTTGTCTTTCGCATGATGTTTCTGAATGTATCCCATCCATGCCAGCAATCGGTGGTTGCCATCCCAGACGTAGAACATGTGGTTACAGAATTGCTGGGTGTTTCTTCCCATCATGAGGCCCAGCTCGAACTCCTCATTAACATCCTTCCAACACTCATCCCAGGTATCTGTGATCTCAGGAGACACTAATGTGCTCTTCCCATTTGTATCCGTCAGTGACACATAAAAAACTTGTGCACGAGTCTGTATCCATGCACGAAATCAGTTTCCAATTTTGTAATGTCATGGGAAAGAGGATGACGGACAACAAACATAGATATCATCCGGCATAGTGGGATGTCCAGACGCCCTCCAGAGACGAGCATGTCCCTCATAACCTCCTGAGAGTTTACCTTCTGGAATGACATGAGTTCTTTCACCTTGTCAAAGGTAGTGCACTTCAGGTTCATCTGCTTCATCGCTATTCTCAGAGCTCTTGGCAGACTTGTCCCCATCTCTAGAACCTTTTGCCTCTGTTCCTGTTTGCTTGCACTATTACAGATTGACGTTTTTATGACTATGGATATCACTGCATTTGCAGTGATAAGTGCTTTTACGACTACCTCACTCTACAGTGACAAACACGAAGTCAGTTCTACCATGACTACGGAGTGATAAGTGCGAAGTCATGGTCGTCACTAAGGACGTGGCATGGGATAGTGATGCAAGGTTTGGTGATGTAGTAATAACAGAAATAACTACACGACTGTAAGTTATGACTACATCACTACATCATTGCGCCTACATGGAGAGGCTTGTGCGTGACACGTGGGATCCTTGGGATTTGACATGTGTGACCATATGGTACAGTGGACTACGCGACTACACGGCGTGTAGTCATTACTAACATGATAACTACATTACTACAGAAGTCCGCCTACATGGATAGTTGTCTGCGTGACACACGTAATCCCTCTGCTATGACATTTTTCCAAATCGTGGGATGGAATATAGTGATGTAGGCGTAACTTTATAACTACATGACTACTTTGTGTGACTACACTGATGACTACATAACTACTCAGTACATCGCTGAGGATGACATGTGGCACAATTCCTGAATACATGTATGACTACATTACTATGGGTGTGACTATATCACTACAACACTACAGATGCCACGTGGTCTTGTTGGAGTATGTGTGAATGACACGTGTAGGTCATGTAGATTTTGAAATTTGTGATATATTATTCAATTTCAAATGACTAATTTAACTAGTAAATTGAAGTAAATTAATATGAAATTTAAACAAACCATGTGGAGTTCTCATAAGCACGGCAATTGCCAAAGCAATTGGCCCTCTATATCAAGACACACCCCCTCTGCAGGGAAAGAGAGCTTGCATTAATCTTCCAATGACCAAAGAGTGGACCCCCAACCCTGCTGGCAGTTGCAAAGTGTGACAAAGACTGATTCTACCACCAACCCTGTTGCATAGACTGACAAAAGCACCAATATCATACAGTCTGAAAGACAACTACAATCAAATATGCCATCCATAGAAACAGGATCATCACATCACATCACACACATTCATGTGGTGTTCGAACCAGTCTTTGTATATAAATTCACAAAATATGTGCAATTGTTCAATCACAATGTCGCTAAATACTTACCTGGAAAAAACTAGATTCAACAGATACTGCTAGAAGTAAGGGCTTTATTGACAAACAAAGCAGTAGAACTTCCTAAACCTCATGTCGCAGTAGCTTCAAACTCCAAAGTGTGGTGCTTCCTACCACATCCCCCAACACAGTCTGTTTCTTAACATCGTTGAGATATGGTAAAGGAGCATTAGTGATGTATGCCTCTTTGATGTATATAGCCGCATACTCAGTTGGCACATCAGGGTAGCCCTCACTTACCTTGCAGTCTTGCAGAGAACATATAATCCCTGATCCAACCTTTGTCCATTTGGACATCACGTTAAGGAGCCGAACTTGGTCTCCCACCTTAAACTGTCATCCCAACACCCACTAGCAAAAACAATGAGTGAAAATACCATGCACGCTAGACTCCGGAGGTCCAAGCATTATAGTACTTATGTACCGGGAGGGGGGCTGTAACTATTAATAGGGATGGATATCATTGCAACTATTATTGGATATCACTGCAAAATTGGAAAAGAAGGTCATGGACTTACACCAAGCTGATTTTCAGGCGTCTGCGAGAACTACTTGAGATGGCTACTTTCCAGCTCCTCTGCTGACTTGTTGACAACATGGAGCCACTTCATCATAGGTCCCTATATCTCAAACCATTACAATTTACATGCATGCATTACAACCTGAAATACACTAGCTACATAGCTCACTCAAGATAAACGCACTACTCATGCAATTCACAAGCAACCCAAGAATTCCAATTGTGGACCAGACTTACATTACATTGTTGTTCCTTCTGACGATTACACTGAGCAGAATTGTAGGGCTGTTGTCCAAAGAGAGGCTGAGACTTCAGAAACTGTGGAATACTAGGAGTCTTGCTTGCCCTCTCCAAGAACGGCCACAACACATCGAGTAAATAGCCATCTTTTGGCCCTGATGATTGCATTTTCCATGGCTCCGGATATATCCCACTAAATGGAGGATTGTTTGATGTCTTTCTTGGTGTGTCATCAACAAGAAGAGTGTCTTCAGGACCCCATTCTGGCCACTCTACCCACACTCTTGATAGGTTCTTCAAATATATGGGCTTTGCATCAGCCCCCCTAGCCAATGGGTCAGTAAGCTCTTCACAGTAAAGGGCATCCCACTGGAAAATAAAATTAGTGTGCCCTTTGAAAATAAAGTCCACCATCGGAATGAAGTTGCGAGCTTTACAGCAAGACCACACTGCCACCTCAAAGTGTGCAAAACACTTTTGCAAAAAAGAAATACAGCTGGGTCTCAAAACTACCATTTTCATCCCACACAACTTCCCCACAAATCCTTTGGGAGCAGTTGTTGGACCACTAGCAACATGAATGGATTCACAGAGCAATCCATTCACATCCAAAACTAGCAAGCCTGTGGCCGCTACGCCCTGCGGCCTTTCATCGCTTGCGAGGTGGGGGAGACTATAAACGCTCACCTGGCTTCAACATATCAGCCCCAGTGGGATGCACAACCAATTGAAATGCCGTAGCATCTGTCCCATCCTCCCCATGTGAATTCCCCAAGGAATCATGCATACCTGAATCCGGTGTACCAGGCTTCCTAGACATATCACGGGCATCATGATCAGTAGCTTCCTTTGTACCAGAGGCAGGCAGACTTGAAATTGTTGTCTCAGTGCCTGCCTTCCCTATGGCGAACTGCTTGGACAGATGCAAACCATCATCGGTGATAGGGTTAGGGGAGAGTTGAGATTGAGCGCCAGTTACGGTCTCAAACCGCGATGCCAATCTTTTTGATACAGTGACACCAGAACCATTCATGCTAGATGTCACTGGACCTGCCAGGGGGACATTAACCCCCAATTTGAGCATCATTGCCTTCTGAGAGTCCATCATGTTCTGCATCTATGATTTCATCTCCAGCATATCATACCCTTGAGCCTCGACTTGTTTTTCCATTGCATCCACCTTTCCGACTATGGCATAATACGCTACACTCGCTTCCTGCCATATAGACAGAAATGCATAAGACAACATGTTCCAACCAGTTTTTTTCCACCTACCAATATTTGAGCACAACATCAAGCACCTTACCTATCAATCCATATTGGGTGATCATGCACCAACCAGACACATATCATCAAACGCTGGCAACCATGAGTACAACATGTTCACCTGTACAAAAATATTGGTCCCACTTTTGTTCTAGCAAAGCAGTAAATTCAAGCACATGTCCTTCTACCACACATGCAGTCCGCAGGATACAATGATCACACCCAGCAACTTCTGAAGTAAAATGTGTTAACCCTCTACTAAACCCTTTGATGGACTTAGACCTAGCCAGACACGGCCGTCCTAGGGATACAATGTTGGCTTATAGTGAAAATCAACAAACCCAAACCCAACAGATCTCAGTCCAAACCAGGAAGTGGTTAGAGGTACCAAACTCAGTTTTGTCAATCAACACACTGGCACTCTTATGAGTACATTCTTTCAACACTTAGATCATTCACTGAGAACTTGAGCACAATGACGTGCTATAATACACAGGGCACACATGTACTGAAAGCACATGGTTGTTGAGTCTCACTTACCCGCCTATCGCTCCTAGCTGACATCCTTGAGACAGAGTATTCTTGTATATCAGCCAACGTAGGGGGGGCACCCGGTTTCTCTTTCCTACATATGAACCCAACATAACAAACAATCTGAAGCCAATGTGCAATTTGTACTCAATGGCTCAACCATACAAAACCATAACAAAACCACTGAAGATAATGCAACGTCAAGATTGAACAATCACGTCAGCACAGAAATAATTTTATACTAAAGCTCAGCTCCAAAATTGCTTGAAATACTAAACCATAAGCCAACCAGCATTAAAGATTGGCATTCATAGAATGTATTGAGAGGAGTACAGTGAGAAAACTCATGAGGGTTCTTACTAAGCGTGCCTCCATGCTGTCCTTCCCTCCCCGGCCCGTTTTGGTGTGATTTTGAATGCAGGCATTTGCTGTCTTCAAGTGGGTCTGCACTTTGGAGTACTATTCTGTACTCCAGTAGGAGGAGAGGCTCTTCCAATGCTCATCAGACACGTCCATGGGTTTCCCCCCACCTTTCTGCCATTCCTTGTGCAACAGGTCTTCATAATTGTGCCTATTGTGTTTTGCAACGCAATATCATCCAAGTCACGTGGGACATATTCAAGTAGCTTGGCCAAGATTTCTTTGAGCTCTTCAATGATCTCATCAAGCTGATTGTTGATGGCTACAGAAGGATCATAGATACGATGAACGTGACCTTTGAGGGCCGCATGCCAAACATTCCTCCTTTGACCAACTGGTTTTCCTGCCTTGTTCACAACAACTACTGTTGCAGAAAGACCTTCTGCCTCTCTTTCTTACTTCACTTTATATGCCGCGGCCTTCACAACATAATTTGCTCGTCTCAAGGCATTGGTTCTGTCACACTTTGATTGAACCACATCCCCTGCAGGTTGAACCGCTGGCATCTGTGCGGGAACGTTGAAGGGTTGATTCGGCCAACTACCCATCGGTGGCCATGGTGGTTGGGAACCACTCGGGGATCCATAGTGGTCATATGGGACCTGTACATACGGCGGAGGATATTCAGGTGGCCTGCCACCTCCATAAGGAGGAGGAGGTGGGCGATATGGAGGAGGAGCATAAGGGCCATAATGGCCAGCTGCATAACTGTGTTGGGGGGCCGTTGCGTACTGACCCTCCACATTGCCAGTGGGTGGATGCTGGTTGGGAACCGGGTACTGAGGCATGGAGCGATATTGAGAGCCTAGTACTGGTGGCTGAGTATGGAAAACCTGGGGGGACTGAGGGCCGACTCCTGTGGCATTTTTCTGCTTCTGTTTTTGCTTGCCCTGGGTTTCCATACATGAAACACAATGCCAAGTAAATCCAACTACAAGGACCACACCATATCATGACATAAAGGTGTCATAAAGTATAAACAGTACGCATGATTTCTACAGGTCTGATTACCCAAAAATCATACAGATCTTGGCTAGAAAATCGGCCAAATTGGATTGGCTTCAATGATGTGCGCCCAAGACTTTTCCGACCCCTTTTATGTATGGGTTTTGCCTGAAATCCATACCAAACATGCAGTAGGGAGGGGCATACCTAAAAGTTGTGAGAAAAGATGGAATGTGCTCAACATACGAGACCTACTGCTTACAAAGTTGTAAATAGTGCTATGGAATATGGGGGCCACATGCACATGGGCAATGGTGCAGCTCCTCCACGCAGAAAATGGACAGACAAAATTCCTAGTGCTGAATCTAGACAGAGAATGTGCTTATGATAGCACACCCCCTTCGAAACCAAACATGCAAATGAGGGACAAACCTACAAAGCACGGAAGAGACAGAATAGAAAGAAGAAGAATATTGACACGCAATTAAATCTGCCAAGTATTTAGACAATCCCTCCCCGGATCATGGCCCCTAATGAAGTCCGCATGATTCTATTCGGCACTCATGAGGTTGTGCTCACCTTCGGAATAAGTGGTGAGAGACTATAAATATGCCCATAAAATGCACTCACAGATGGAGACGGTGTGCCTCTACCACGTTTTTTCCCTGCGTGCGCCACTGTGCCTGCATCTGCGTCCTCCGGCATGGAGTCGGCTGAATCCCCAGACCCTTCTTGTACTGCTCCCTTTTGTGGTGGGAGGTAAAGATCGTCGTCGTCTATGTCAAAAATTACTTTGGGCTTGGCAGTTGTTCGAGTCATGGTGACAAGTCGGGCACTTCGTCTTGCCGGATCTTTGATAGGAGCTCCACGAGACCGTGCCTTTCGACGCGGTTTCACACCCGTAATCCTGCAAAAATACTTCCATTGCGGCCCACAGGTTACTTGACTATCTCCCCTCTTAAACGACTAACACAAGACAAATGCAGCTCATACCCTACTGTTCATAAAGGAGCTGGAAAACGATGAAGTGCCTTGCCGCTGTCCCAATGGCTGCCCGTCAAATGCGGTTCACTTCCGCCTACTGCTATGAATGCACTCCTATACCCTATACTACACTCAACTTGCACTTGTCAAGCCTTTTCTATATTCACACCAACGGCGCCCCCTCTCGATCGACCTCAAGCATGTACCGTGCAAAAGGGAAGAGATCACATTGTTAGCCATGCATGCATTGTCAAAGGATTGGGTCACTGAACTGTTCGATCCTTACCTTTCAAAGTCCTGCTTCAACTTTGTCGTGGCATCCTTCACGATGGCAATGTTAGCCTCACGTAGCTTCTCGTACTCAGTGAGAGGCGCAATGACAACTTTGGACTTCACCATGAATGATCATGCAGCTCACTGGCACACACCGCAAGAGGTAGATATATTGTAGAGAGAGCACTGAGGACACAAAGTTGCAGAGGCTCTACAGGGCATTGCATACTACGAGCTATGAACGTTCAACGTCTGTTCGGCCATCATGGTGCATATGAGCCACGCATGCGATTATGAGATAACAGACTATGGCGACTCGAGGAGGCGTACGCCATATCAAATGGGAACAAGAAAATGCTTTGCAATTGCACTGAATGTCATGGATCCAAATGGCAGTTGTTGGAGACAGTGAAGAAGCACTACCTCAAACATAAGAGAGATCCAACTTTGCGCAGCTGTATTATTCCGGTACATCCACAGGAAGTACACTGTCCTTCAGGACTTAGCAATCTCCAAGTTTGAATTTTGGAACCATTTTGGTGTGGTAGTAGTAGCCATGAATTCACCACTCCACATGTCGAAAGTTGATTGGCGAGTTGTAGTCATGTAGTTATGTCTATGACTGCCCTTTATACACATGTCGATATGTCGTTGGCTAGTTGTAGTCGTGTAGTCATAAACACATATAGGAACATGACTACATCACTAGAACTATCTGTCATGTGTCACAATGTCGTGGCTCAAATCGAAGTGATGTAGTGATAGCCGTGACTACATTTGTCCACATGTCATAATCTACATATACTGTGAATGAACCGTGGGAAACACGGGATGCAGGGACATGTTGATTCTAATGACGAGGAGGATCGGGCTGAGTTTGGGCAGGGGCCTAATGAAAGGGAGAACAATACGGATCATGAAGGTGGTGTGCAGGCAGAAATTCAACGAGCATTGCAGGAAGCTTTTGAGTTTGCAAATGCAAACAGGGAGGATCCGATTAATGGTGGAACTCGGGCCGAAGACAGCCCCAACGAGGAAGAATCCATGGACAATGCAGAGAATGCATAGAATGGCCCAAACCTGAGTCACGGAGTTGACCCCAACTACGATACGCTATTTTGACAATCTGAGTATAAACTCTACGAAGGGAGCTCGATCAGCCGATTTGAAGCTACTTTGCACTTGCTCAACTTGTGTACCACCCACAAGTGCACCAATGGCTTTGTGGATGAGCTTCTTGGATTGTTGCGCAAAAGTTTTTTGCCGAAACAGAATTCTCTGCCGAAAACTAATTATGAAGCTAGAACTATGATTACGAAGATGGGATTGCAGTATACCCAGATCCATGCCTGCAAGAAATGCTGTGTACTCTTCCGTGGGGAGAATGAAAAAGAAGAATTTTGCCTGGAGTGCAAGACGTCGCGTTACATTCCTGGTCGTGGGACTGTACCCAGAAAAATACTACGACATTTCCCTGTCATCCCAAGGTTGAAACGCATGTATCGATGCAAATCAATCGTGCACCTTATGACATGGCACTTCAGACATAAGAGTTAGGATGGATTGGTTCGACATCCAGCTGATAGCAAAGCCTGGGCCCACGTTGACTCCATATTTGCGGATTTTGCTTCAGAACCACGAAATGTACGATTTGGATTAGCCTTAGATGGAGTAAATCCATACAGTGCTCAATCCACGAGTTGGAGCACATGGCCCATCCTGTTGGTCAACTATAATTTGCCTCCATGGTTGATGACAAAAAAGTTTTTCGTCATGTTAGCACTCTTTATCCCTGGAAAGGAGTCTGTTACATCTGCGAACATTGATGTGTATTTGATGCCCCTAGTAGAGGAGCTAAGGGAATTGTGGAGAGGCATCATAGCTTACGATGTTTCCCAAACTCTCCAACAACGCCAATTCTTGCTACGAGCATTGCTGCTATGGTCAATCCATGATTACCCTGCATTTGGCTTGCTCGCGGGTCAGGTTACTAAAGGTTATGCTGGTTGTCCAGCTTGTGGACCCGAGGTGGATTCACAGCATTTACCAGCATGTTCAAAGACTGTGTTCCTGGGCCATCGGAGATTTCTTGCCCACAACCATCTGTATAGAAGATCAAGATTGTTCAATGGTGTTGTTGAGCATAAAGTGGCTCCACAAACGCAGACGGGAACACAAATAAAGAAACGTGCAATTCACCTGATTGCATGGATAGAAGCAGGGGGGAAACCAAATATGCCATCAGACCCTTCCAAATCTCACGGAGTGAAACGATTATCAATCTTATATGCCTTGCCTTACTGGGAGGGCCTCCTCATACGGCATCCGTTTGATGCTATGCATTGCAAGAAGAACTTTGCAGAGAATATCATTAAGAGTATTTTTGGAGAGAAAGATACATTGAAGGTTCGGCGTGATCTTGAATTACTTGGGTTGCATCCATCAGTGTGGTTGCAACAACATCCAGACAGGGCAGATACGTTAATCATGCCTCCTGCTCCTTATGTTCTGACTGAAGCTGAATTGAAAGTTTTGTTGGACATTGTGCGAAACCTTAAAGTACCCACAGGATACGCATCCGCTTTCAAAAAACACGTGGTAAAGAAAAAACTATCTGGCATGAAATCACATGATTACCATGTGTTCATGCACCAAATTTTACCGCTGGCTATTCGTGGGCTCATGGCAACATGTGTCAGGTCTATTAGCAGGTCTGAAGACAGACACCTCTACCGACGTTGAGGCTATGGTCAGTGATGATGACACAAATACCTCCATATTCATAGACACGGATTCAGTCGGTAGCAATTAGATATGCTACCCCTGTGCATGTATTACCTGCCATTCCAAATAAATGTATTCTTCTGTCCCCATATAGTCACATTTTTTTGGGTACCAACTGTCAATGAACATTGATATTCAAATATGCTCACAATTCCTCCATGCTATAAGCTGTTGTGATCAAGCACTAGTGGATTGGCCACTGGTAGGGCCATTTACTCAGATCCAGATTGTAAAACATTGGCTGCCAGAAGTTGGGAAGTGACCCAGTCTGACACTTCACCATTCTACATTTCTAATATTTTCCAGTGTGCAACTATTAGCACTGATTTCATCGCTGGCAACCTGCAGTAATATCCCAGCCTCCAAAAAATCCCATACCCACATCCTTGTCGTTTGTCTAGCTTCAACTACAACAACATATTGCCACATTTGGCATACATGTACGCCAGGGCAAGATCCAGACTGATATTGGTACAAATCAGGCTTTGATCCTGTCAATTCTTTGCCCCTTTGTAGAGTTGTAGATAGAGTGGCATGCATAGCAATATCCTGCAAACCTGGCCCTGTGCATCTTCACCCCTTCTACCACTATGAATCGCTCGCATCTGGGATCCATTCTGTTTTCATGTTGGAATTTCACCATGTAATGAAGATTTTAAATCATTTAATTCACTTTCATTTTAAATAATAATATTAAAAATAATACCATTAAAAAAAAATCCAAGGCTGCAATCTCCCTATCTTTTAAATATTAAATGAAAACTAAAAAATAAAATATGAACATTAAAAATATAAACTATTTCGGAAAACAATCTTGATGACACGTGACATCACTCTTGCTCAAACCAGAACACGTGGCAGTATATGACACGACATTCTTTATCCATATTTTCACCACGTGTAAAGATCCGTAGTCATATATGCTAGTCATATATTTTGTATGTGTGCCACATGTCACATCTCAAGTGCAACAGGTGTCCCGCTAACAACTCTCCATGTAGACATCCCTGTAGTCATATGAGCGAATCATGTAATCACCACGTGTGAAATCTGCCATAACACACGTGTCTCGCTAGCGCCTCTTCATGTAGGCATCACTGTGCAGACATGTAGTCATATGATCATGGCAAGAAGTCATGACATGTCAAATTCGCAGTGACGCACGTGTCCATCCGTCGCCTCTCTATGTAGGCATCACTTTGCAGACATATAGTCATATGATCCCCTGACGAATGCATGACGTGTCGCTTGCGCAGTGGCGCACGTGTCCCGCTGAAGCCTCTCCATGTAGGCAGCGCTCAACAGACAATGTAGTCATATAGTTGTGACTGCAACCCTCTCTGCAGCAGGACTCCAGGTGCCACGCAAGCAGTCACGGATATGACTTGCAAAATGCAGTCCTAAAGACTAGTTGCTATGATAGGGCTTTTTTCACTACAGAGTGATGTAGTCATGAACGCATATAAGACTGAAAAAATAGTCATATGTGAAGTCATAAAAACGCTCATCTGTTGTAGTGTATAAGGTTCACGATTTTGAGTATGAGACAGATTCCATAACCGCATTGACTTGTTTCATGGATATTTTGTGGAAAATGTGATGGCAACATTTTTATGAAGATATGATGGAGACCTTGTATGTAATTGCTCTGCCAGATCGATGAAGTTCACGCCATGGCAATGCCCGATCTCGTGACAATTAGTTGTGGGGAGCAGAGGCGGGAAGCAAGAAGCATGAAGCGCGTGGATGAATGCATGGAAGTGACAGGTAGAAAGTGGATGGAATGTTCTGGATGATAACGTATAACATTCATCCAAACTGCGCAATCAGGTGCGCAATATTGGGAACATTGTTGCGAACTGCGCATTATTAGGACCATTTACCATACCAATGCGCACAGCAGGAAGTTACCCTTAGGATGCAGAGTTCGTCAAAAGCTCGTTTGATCATACGAAAGAGTATGCCTCCCCCTTACGCTGCCACGTACATCATCATAATATGATGTGTTACAAGCTTACTTGGGGCAAAAAATAAGTCAGTATGTTGCCCTATAATCATAACATGATATGTTACAGATTAAACAAGGGCGACTTGCATAAATCATCATTGTTTCACACTACTAGTGCTAGCATGATGCCACAGAGGGCTTCACCTACCAGTTTCAGTGGTCCAGGGGTCGAAACCCAATGGTTTAAGTGGTATTCAGATGGCCCAGGGATTACACCTCAAGGAACACAAAATATAGTGAACAATTGTAGAGGATCATATCAGATATTTATCTGGCTTTAGATTAAATAAAATTTAACTGGTCCAAGGATCAAACTTCCAAGAGACCAAAATTAGGGGCAATGAGAAAAATAATTGGATAAAGAGTACCCCTTGTTATCCTAATTAAACTTTATTTTTTTCAAAACATTTTTGTAATCATGAATCCCTGTTCACTGTTTAAATCCACTTGGATTTGGATACAAGGAAAATATGGGAAGTTCCTACATGTTATTTTCTTTAAAATAAAGAAAAAACTGGAAATTACAATAACAAGATTGAAGAGAGGGAGGGGGCAACAAAGAAAAAAAACCCGGGGGGGGGGAGGGGGGAAGTGATTGAGCAGTCTTTCCCACCCAATCACGAGTGAAAGCTTCCGATTCCGTCTGCAAGAAACTCCTCCCCATTTGTTGTCTTTTCGAGTTTTCAGTGCACCCGGATCCATCAGATTGGCATCTATGCGAGCAGTTTCTGTGGAGAATTACCACACGCTCGGAGGCAGACGGTTCAACAAGGAAGCGAAGAAGGAGACGAAGTGGGCCGGAGCGGATCCGGGTCTGAACGTCTCATTTTGATTGGGAACAGAGAACATGTTCCCATCCTAAACCATTTTGTCTGTCAATTAGGTCTATGTCAAACCCCCTCAGGACATGATGGGGAGCTTCCCCGTACAAGAGATGTTGGGAGAAGACAAGTCTGCCAAGGGTAGAGGGAGAGAAGAGGGGAGGAGGGACGGCAGCAGGGCCAGAGAGTGAGACCTACCGCAGGCCAATGTGAAGAGAATTGTGAAAGGGAAGCTTGCGGAGCTCGCCCATGCGCACTGGGAGGAGAGAAGGATATTCCTGTGATTAAGGACGCTCTTCTTGCCTTCTCTGAAAGTGCCAAGATCTTCATCCACTTTCTTTCCGCAACGTACGTCTCTCTGTTTTGTAAAAGATATCTTCCCGCTCATTTTCTGACTCGCATTGTGTCCTGCCCACAATCTCTACTGTGGCTGTGTTTTTCTGTTTATTTGACCGTCTTCCATTAGAAATTCAGTTCATCCTCACCGAAAGGCCCAATGGTGGGGCATTGAAGTCACCCAATAAGACCACCTCACCTTTGACAAGGAACTTAGCACAGTTCAGCTGGCAATTTGATTGAGAGTAGGGGTCTATGTTCAATCACCACTTCTACTTTCCATATTGACATGTGTAAGCAACTGCAGGATGATGGCGGCCATGCGGGAGATTTCAGTGCGCTTTCATGCTTTGGGTTTGCGAAGATTGGTGCCATCTAGGTTGTTCAGCTCCAAGGATGTACCATTCGAGTGTACAAGAAGGTTCAGGAACTCGCTGTTGAGGTCTCAGAGCTGAAGATTAAGGCGGATTTGAGGGCTGCTGAGGTCTCAGAGCTGAAGATTGAATTGAAAAGGACGGTGGCTTGGGTGGATAGGATGTTGCCGGTTTATTCTACGCCTTGGGTGAGTGCGCTGCAACAATTGAAATTTATTGAAGTTTTTGCTATGTCTAATTTTGAACTCCACTTGTATTAATATTTACGAATTGTGTTTCCAAATGCCCAGAGCATTGGGCGGAGAAATCGGTGGCAAGTGGGCAAATATCAGACCACGGATCCGCTACAACCAATATCCGTGAGCTCACTGTGGGCGATCAGGAGTTCATGAGGACCCTTAGAATTGCGTTAATAATAAGACGGGTTCCTGAGCACCAGCGGCATCAAATATTCAGAGAGCTTCGTGATGTGTACAAGCTACTCTCGTACGACATCCACTACCAGTATGATGAGTCCATAGTGGTAGATGTACTCCTGGGGTCACCTTTCACCTTTCACCAAGCCTTCGTGGTCTGCGCGATTTTTGACCGCGCAAAGATCAGATACCAGTTCTACTCCGAGAAGGGAGAGCCAACTGCGTCTCCCACTGAGTGAGTCAACATTTTATTTGCTTCTATACATATTTGCACAATCTTGATATGTGATTGTGATTATTTTGCAGAAGATGATGGTCGTGGTGCGGACTTATGGTCGAAATTTCCAGTGGATGTGCAAACTGAATGAGAGAACGAAAGGAGAACAAGAGCAAGAGGAGATGTTGAAGAATATTTCTAACACTTATTGTTGTTTCTAAGTTATGTGTTTTGGTATTTTATATGTATTTGCAGGCACAGATGGAGTACTTGAAGGGCGCAGGACCTGTTTCATTTTGTGGTTATGTCAGAAATTTTGTACAGAACTGCTTTGTTTCAGCCAAGATAGTCTGAGAATATAGTGTAGATTCATGTCTGAATTCTTGAAACTAAATATTTTTGACATGGTTTGATGCAACGCAAATTATTTGAGTATGTATTGCGAAATCATGTTTGAATATATTTGAGTAGTCCACTTTGTCCCCTGAAATGGGGGACTTTTGGTGAAGAGTGGAGTGGTCTGGAATGTGTAAAGCATAATTTTTGAATGACGGTTTTAGTAACGCACTTGATCCCACAGTTGCAGAGTGGAAAGTAGACAAATGCCAGACTAGTAGATGTGAAATAGGTAAATAGAGTGGAGAGGTGGGGGGGAGTGTATGAACAAGTGAGGGCACTGAAACAGGAGCTGAGGGAACTGACCCCAGTAGGGGGGGGGGGAGGGGTGTAATTCCCATAGTAGGTACTTTGCACATATGTGTGAGACCAGCAAGCTCCTGCCATCACATCAAGCCGTTGGCTCCTTTTGTGTCCCGGTACTTGCTGCACAACGGAATATGGATTGCATGTACATTGTACGGCCCCAACAAAAAGCCAGCAGGCTTTCGCAAGCACTGCTCTGGTCCATGTATGCTGCCTGGTAGTGGAGTGATTTGTCCATTGGGGTGCACAGCAAGGGGAGAAATGTATATAACAGAGATTGATGTTGGAGATACATGGCTGCATCCGGCCTATGTGCCCTGGCATCTGGTCCACATTGTAATTGGGGCAGGTTGGTCAAGCCCATGAGGAGACAGAGAACTGGAAGTGGAGATGCAAGTTGCTCAGCAAGGGGGCTGGGGGTTGGAAGCATGTTGAACTACTAGACATGCTGCACAGGACCAGCAAAAATCCAGCAAGCCTCCTCAAGCACTCCTGTGGTCCATCTGTGCGGAAGGGGAACGTGTAGGTAACCTGATTTCTTGTAGCCTCTCCCCAGGGTAGGAACTATACTAGTTTTAGCGCCTATCATCGCTGGTTCCAATACCCTTCCATAATCAGTATCCGATGCAATTTGTTGGACAGTGATAGAGAATATATCTCAAAAACTTTCAAATCAAACTTTGAAACAACCCTCCGGCCTCGTTCAAGACAGAGTAATGTAGATTCGTAAGCGATCTTCTAGCTCAGATTGCTCTCGTCTCATCCCAAACCAAAAAAAAGCTTCTAATTGCTGATCTCAGAGGTACAGTACTGCCAGTACTGGGTATTGTAATCTTCGAGCCCTTCTTCCAGCTCCTTTTCATCCTGAACAACCAAGGGTCACTAATTTGCTGATGATGTGGTAGCCAACTGCAGCTCTCTAGCAGCCGAGATAGAGAGCAACACATGCCCTATATGTTTTGAGCTCATGAAATCCCCCGACTACTCACCCATGCTCCTTTCTCCCTGCGGCCATACATTCTGTGCCAAGGTCTTTTCTGACACCATTACCTTTGCACAGTGAACCATTGTCTTACCTACATGTCGTGAGAAGTTTTGTATTTCTAAATTAGGTCTGCTATGGTCGTTTCTGGTAGGTTGGTGATTAGCGAACAACTCCATGATCTTGCTAAGTCTGTTTTTAAATTTCTTTCCCAGATGTTGCAATGTCAACTTCCTTTTAGTTCCTGTCTCGAGCCTCTGTTGGCAGAACAGATAACATGACCTTTGGGTATTCTTTCAAATTAGCCATATATTTAAAGTCAGCTCTCTCACACGCACCGCTCTATCTTCCAGGAGGGACAGAAGAATGTACCCATAAGACGTTGCTTGCCGGAGCCTTGTGGCCATAGACCCTGGGCCCGGAGGCGAGAGAAAGAGGGGACTGATATCTTGTGTCACAGTGTGTGGCTGTGCATACAGCCGTTCATCGAAAGAAGGCGCGCATTGAAGGGGGCCCTGTTGGTCCACCCCCTGGTCCGTATTGCCGTCAAAAAGATCTTGTCCCAGACTTTGAATATTTCCTTGCAGAGAATGATCACCAATATCCTGTCCTTACAAAAGACGTTGCAGCAAGCAGACGTGGAGAGGGTTGGGTTCTCAGAGAGGCACTCTCAAGCTCAGATACGGTGCCAGATATTGCATGACGGAAGGCAGGAAACTAGCAAAACCAAGCAAGTAAGATCCAATTACACCTTCATAAGAATGTACTAGCCATCATCTAACCTACTCTCTCTCTGTCTTCAGTGGCCTCCTCAACATGTGACTTGCAATGTGTCATACAGACTGGGTTACATAAGTAGCGCTGGAATCGATGTAATAATTCTAGTTAATGCCAGCCCCTACATCCGCACTCACTCCCTGTGTCGTGGTTTTTTTCAAGCAATGAGATTTAGGATCTATACCTGTTAGATGGAAACCCCATGACCAGATCTGAAAGGTTTAGCAATGGGAAGGCACTATACCTCAATGTTATATGACATTGGCAAATTCACGAGGAACAACCATAAGAATTTCCGTTGCTGCTGTCAATGGTTTGTGTTTTGTCAACACATCCTGGCCTTGAACCAACAGTGAGGTCGGCATTTCAGCTTCTGGGAGAGCTACTCACTTTTCCCTTTCCTCCTCCCTTTTCCATGACAGTGTGATTGGCAGTCCAACAACAATTGTTTGTTACGTGTGTCATGCGCAAATGGCTACATTACAGTGCTGAAATAAGTTCCACTAAACTAATGTCAATGCCAGCCTTTGGAATCAACACTCAATCACCCATGATTGGCATAACTGAGCAGTGTCTCCTTTCGTATCAGGGTGGGGGACAACCATGTAAATGGCGAAGAGCATCTACAGGGCCATGCTTGAAGCATACATCACATCAAATGTTCACTGCTAACAAACAAAGAGTACATCATGGCTCCTTTTAGTTTGAAATATTTGGATGCCTATGATTGGTTGATGCAGAGACTGGAAGGGGAGCTGGCAGCAACTAACCGCATACTGGAGAAGTCGCAATTGAAGCAAAAAGATGCTCAAGAGAGGCTTCAAATGGTAATACTTGCCTGCAAAATGAGGATTGTTAGGGCTATGAGCTTTCAAAGAGGAGGTATGGGTTAACCCGAAGTCAGGTCTGTTTGAGCATGTCATGGTATAGCAGTTTACAGTTGCCAACAAGTCAACTATACATAAACTTTGACCAAGTCCCATGATTTTAGTTCCAAAGAGTTTTGTCATGGGGTGCAGCCAAGTTGTTAGAAGTGGCAAAGGTCCATGTAAATTTGGATATTCCTGTCTCCTATTTTTGATGTAATTGGAATGGGGTGGCCATGGAGTGAAGTGGCTCTTAGTTACACTGGTTTTGGCCAGAGTCTTCCTTCTCTATGATCGGAAAGGGACTAACATTGTGGTGGTGGCAGTTGAAGTTGGAGCATCAAATGGTGGTGTCTGAAGTGCATGACACAGAAAGTAAACTAGCTATGCTGCAAAGGGCTCACGCAGAAACTATTGCCAAAAGTAATCTCATCCAAGCTTCTCTATTTGCTCTGGAAGGGGTACAATCCATCTCTTCATGGACTTGTCAGCATTGCTGCATTTCGTTCAACTATATCCAATCAATGAATGTGTTATTTAGATCAGAATTGTCAGACTTGGTCATTTTTCAAGGTGGTCCCTCGTCATGAAATTTGTGTGCCACTGTTCGTAGCTTGATCACACATCTAAAGGTCCCAATCATGAGCCACAAGTATGACAAATCATGGTATTTTTATTAGCTCCATTAATGAACTGTGGCAGGAGCGTGACAAGTTGAGATTGCTGTCACAAGATTGGGTTGGCATTGGAGATGACTGTCATTCAGCTTAGTACTAAGGTGCTCAAGCTTATGAGTTGAGAGCAGTCTTCATGGAATGCACAGTAAGGCATCCATTTGGTGGGTGTTGTGCAAATCCTCGAGGAGGCGCGTCCTAGATCCCTAGCAATCCTTGGGGTCTGGGTTGTAAGTGCCTGGCAGTGCCGTGAATCGGTGTCCCTTGCTGCTCACTGTCCTTGTGCCCAGCCACACGTGCCATGGGTCCATTTATGTAGTACCAGCAGGGGGAGGGGAGGGGAGGGGAGAAGCAATGCGAGATGGAGAGACGCCACAACTTAGTTGCAAATAGCCTGCACCCCCTGTCATGTACTTTGCTGGTCCAGAATTGATGCTTGAGTGAGTGCGAGTCATTTGGGGGTGCTCATTCGTAGTAGGCAGAGAGAGAGTGCTACTGTAAGGTAGGGGTTGATGCATGCTGCTGTCCTTCGCGGGTCTTCTTGTACTACAAGGCAATGAAGTTGATGTGAGTCTGTGGCTCGTGAGTACATTTTGTAGGTGTCACAATCAACGACCAAGCTCTTGTATGCCCTGCTCTGCTCCTCTTGTGCTGAATGTTGGTGAAGTGAAGTTGTGGTTCCGATATGGTAGATGTGTTGTGCAAGTCCAGCAACCATCCACGAAGCTTTCGATTGCAGGCCGCCTGTCCATAAACCATCCAAGAACTGGAGTAAGAAGCGCATAACACTACGGTGTATTAAGGAAGGAGGCCTGGCTTGCAAGCAGAGGCCAGAGCCCATGCAAGAAGAAAATTTATTGGCGACCAGCAGATGCTGCACATTGTGGAGGAGATAGGTGCAGCAGGTGTCTTCTTCCCTGGGACGACGGGAGTGACACCTGGGCTGCAGGTGAGGGAGAGATGAGAGATTCTGGGTTGCACTGCGATTTGAAGCAGGTTGGGGGAGAGAGGAGGGAGATGAAACGGGGTGGGACAGTAGGAGGAGTGAGGGGAAAAGGGCAGTGGTGGAGGGGGGGGTTGCACTTTGCGAGCATGTGCAGCAGCAGGGGTTGCAGGGGCATATGTTCTTGGACATAACCTTAAATTTTAAATTCTAGGACTATCCGCTCTATCAGATTATACTCTAGCAGTCTTCATACTTCCATTTACTTCTCTCAGGCCCCTGGACAGAGTACAGAAAGCTGCAAATCGAACTGCAGATTGATGACCCTTCTGTGAGCGCGGAGGGGCTAGAGATTGCCTTCTCCTACATGTACGGTATGAGCCCAGTTTTCACTGGAGATAATGTGATGGCAGCACTGGTCGCAGGGTGTTTTTGTTGGATGGAGTTCTGTGACAAGTGTGTGCAGTGCATTGTAGCCAACTTGAGGGTGAACACTTTTGTTGCTTACCAGCAGCTGTCCGAGCGGCATCGCTATGGCTGGATTACCGACCTGATAAGAAATGCTCGTTGGACATTTATTTGCCCGCATGCATCGCGTGAGGTCATTCATCTCCTTCCAAAGCTTTCTTTGCAGGTGCTTCCCACCACTCCACTTCCCTCTTTACACCCCGCCATTCCACCTGATTTAGTAATCCCATCAGCCCCAAGTGTGGCAACCAATATGGTTGGGGCAATCAGCGGGTGTGCGTGTGCATAGCCCTATCCAGGAAGGTCTTTCCATTGCAGTGAGGGTCAAGTTCGGTGGAATTTAGGGGTTGTATGTGTTGCTCCTGCACATGACTCTGAGTCTGTCATTCAGAATTCCCGGGTGATGTTGAATCTGAGAAGGAAAGAGGTGAACAAGCCTGAGACTCATGACGTGTTCATCTGGAGAGGAATAATTCACACTGTGCCTTCTAAACTTGGCGAATATGAGGATTCGTTGGGTGCATATAGTCGGTTGGTCTTAATTACATCAATTGTGCATGGAAGTGACATGGGATCTATTGGGGTTATGGAGGAGAATTCTAGCGTGCTTGGCACTTGGATGGCACTTACTTCGGGAACCCATGTATGTCCAGATGTCACCCGGATAATCATTGCTACTGAAGTCTTGAGTGGAGAATCATTTTGTCTGAGCTATAGTGATGTGTAGATATGTGTCAGTACAGTATCTCCAAAATAAAAAATTCTTAGGTCACGGGATATGAAATCCCCAGACGTAATTTCCATGTGGATGAAACATTTATGTTCTGGAAATTGGTGGTGAGGATTGGATTTGACGCCCACCAGTTCGCAAGCATGGGGTTTGGGACACAAGGAAGATGCACTCATTTTGGCACAAAGATTGTCAGGCAGCACTTTTAATGAGGGAATTCTATGATCATACTCTAAAGTGTGAGAGAAGTCAAGAATTTCTGAGGTGATGATGATCTGAGTTGTAGCTACAGCAACCAGTCAACGAATTTGCAGATTACTTCATTAACTACACAGGCAATGGTTTGTCTCTCCCTCTTAGTCATCATGGTTGCCACCTGTGAGAGAGATGATTAGTCACAACCCTTGTTACTTCCAGCTAGTGAAGCTGGTTTGGCACCTTACTAGGTGGACAACGCGTATAGAGACCACAGGATAAAAGGTGCATTGGCAGGGTTTTATGTGTGTCGGTGGGGGGTTGGATTTACCAGACAGACAGGTAGGTACTAAGAGGGACTGAATAATGCTGTTGTGTGGCTGCTCTAGCTCGTTTGGGGAAATAGTCCTTGTGTAGGTGTTATGCAGGCTGTTGAAATCAGAGATGAACTGTAGGTTCTCAGTGAATCATAGTGCAGACTGGAAGTTGGCACGTGTGAAACCCACTGATTTTGTTTCAGAATGCCCAGGTGGAAAAGGTGAAAGGTCAACACTCACTCCAACGGGAAGGCTGCGTAGAATCTGACAGTCATCAGCAACAGCAACAAGAGAAACACAATGAAGGCTGATAGCTGGGAAACCCGGATCAATAATTGTTTATTCAAAGGTAAGTCTTACTAACGGCATCAGCCTCTGACAAAGGTAGGTTCTGTCCCTTTGTGTTCCGCTCACACCGGGCGCGGGTCAATGGCCACAAGGCTACAACAAACAACGTCTTATGAGTACATTCTCTATCTATGTCCCGTGCTGATACTGGAAGGCTATAGCAGCAGTGGCCTAATGATCGTCATACTCTGCACGATCGATGCTCTCTAGTATTAATAATACTCCTTTCCCTTCGAACCTGCTTGCTGGCTGTGGTATCACTGGCTCAACCCCCCCAACCAGGTATGTCATATCAAACGTTCGCAGGAACGATGGGCATACAGAGGCGGTCATAGCAAGGAGATGTGAAAACAGACGTGCAGGACATCGACATTGGGGTTGAATAAACGAACAGAAGAAACGACAGGCAGTGAACAAGTGACACACACAAACGCCACTGAATAGATGAAGATCAGGGATTGTGAAAGTACAGAAAGATCAGGGAGCTGCAATTTGCACTCGAGGAACTCAACTACCAACACCTAATCCCCATTGAAGCAACGAAGCAACCTATATCCAGAAAGAGCAAATGACACTGGTAACGGTAAGAGTAGAGAGACAATGGCATACGTTTGACCAGCCAAAACCAAAGAGAGAGAACGCTGACAGGGGCCTATGAATGGCAGTATCGAATTTGACCTCGGCTTAAGACTCAAGCTACTGAGTCTTCTTGTTCTGGAAATTTTCCTTTGCCATCCAGTATTCCTCATGATCCCTGTAAAGACAACACTGACGGGTCTCAGTTTATTCTTCACAACATGAGCCCATGTTTTTGAAAAGAGAGACAAAGAAACAGTTCTCGAAACAGTCTACAATGAAAACTTCTCGAGAACATGTTCCCATGAGTGGAACAGAGAAAGGGAAAGGAGGAAAGGGAAGTAGCAAGAAAGGGTCAGCAAACTTGTCTATGTTCCTGCAATCGAAGGCGAGGAGGTCTTTGTTAGTGTACTTGTTCTGAGCAAGGCAGCCGAAGATGGCGTTCTCGTCGTGTATACATGTCTTGAATCTGTAGTATGGCTTACCTACCCAAGAGGCCTTGCATGCTGCATGTCTTGGGATACTTACAAATGGCAAAGAGTGAAGCTGCAATATGTTTTGTCGTGCCCAAGAAGTTTACTTGGTTACATGCTTGAAATCTGATTAATTGCAGGCTGGTCCTTCAAGGTACCTGTATGAACATATCCTAAATCTGTAGTAGAACAGCCTGTTCTTACCTACCCAATGAGCTTTGCATGATGCATGTCTTGGGGTACTTACAAATGGCAAAGAGTGAAGTTGCAATATGTTTTGTCATGCCCAAGAAGATTATTTGGTTGCATGTTTGAAATTTGGTAAATTGTAGGCTGGTCCTTCAAGGTGCTTGTATGAACATACCTTGAATCTGTAGCAGGGCGCCGCTGTTCTTACCTACCCAAGGAGCCTTGCATGGTGCATGTCTTGGGTTACTTATAGGAATTTGAACATGCTGCAGCAGACAAGAATGGAAGTGTTAGATGGTGCCATGTTTATGGGTTGTTTATGTCTTTAATTGACAATGACCTAGTGGGTCTTGTCCATGTCTTGACATGACATGAGTATCTTCCCTCTCTCTCCCTCTCTTTTAAGCTCCCGACGAGATGAGTTTAAGGTCAGATGGTGGAGTCAGCTGCAGTATATGTCCAACACCAGATATCCTAAGTTAACCGACTCTATATCTTGGAAACAGGACCGCCCACCGATCTATCAAACACTGGCACTAGAAGACAGTAGAAGAGATTCTCAAGGACTCGAACCGCAAATCTTCACCCTGCTGGATAAATATGACTTAGAGGCTGTAGTGTCCAACCATGTCTGTTGCCATGAGATTGTTTGATGAAAATGAAGTTAGGCAAAAAACTTCCCTGAACTTGTTTCCAGTCTATGACATGGGGGAGGTCATCTTGGATGACCTAAAGGGTCTACCCACTTTCGACACTAGACTGAAATTTAAACTCGGGGCGGGAAGCCTTCCTTTGATAAGCAAACAGAAGTAGAGATGATGATACACTGTCCGGGGTTCTCTCACCAAAGAGACGCTCTCTTCAAATCTATCAAGGGAATTGTGCATGTACCTCTGTTTACTAACTTTGAAAGTGTCGAGGCTGAGCCAAAAGCCCAGCCCCTTCTGAGGCCTAGTTTTTGGGCAATTCACATACAGCAGATTAATGCTTGTGTGAAGGGATTTGTAGAGGATATCTGGAAAACCTAGATTAATTCTATATGTGAGAGTAAGTCTTACTACCAACGTTAGCCCCTGATAGAGGTAGGATCTGTCCCTTTTATTTCCCCAAGAGAGGGGGCAACAAAGAAAAAAAAAAAATGTGGGGGGGGAGTCACTCCCCCCACCTTCTTTTATTTTCTTTGTTGCCCCCTGATGTCTCCCTCTCTCTCCCTCCCTCCCTCCCTCCTTGGAATTGGCCGGTTTTATCAGTTTTTTTCCTGTTTTTCCATCTATACCGGATGGACTCTAAACAGTGTTTTCACCCGCCCTATAACGATTTTTTATCCATACCGGATGAAATACCTGGGTGGACACTGCTCTAAACTGAGTCTATGATTTTTTCATTCCTCTGTTATTGACTTTCATCCATACCAGATGAGTGAGAATGAGGAATTACCTCTGTAGGGGTTGACACTGGCATCCTATATTTAATTTTTTCCATGATGAAAAATACCGGGATATTAATTCGTTTATTCCTCTTCCATGGCTTTTTTCTGTACTGGATGAGGCATTTTTTTTTGGGATGTTGAATTACCTGTTAGGATGTGAAACCGTAGCCTTGGATATTATGTATTGTTTTTCCATCCTACTGACGAACCTTCTCCATCTGGATGAACTTACTAACTTTTTCATCAGAACCGGATGAAATATGCAGCCTATGATGGCCCTGGACTGTTGTTTAATAATTAATTACGGCTAATTAAGGAATGAAACCCTTACCCCTACCCTATAACCTGCTGTTTAAACCTAGCTAACGGATGACATCCGTCGGGTTTCGAAAAAAGTAGTGTTGATTACTCATCCTGCACGGATGAAAAATCGGGCATGGCCCTAGCGTGTCTCTCCTGCCGTCAGCAGCACTCCTTGTGCTTCTGAGCTCGCGGGGTGAGTTATGGCATCTGCATTTTGCTGCTACCTTGTGTGCTGCTTCGTTCATGCTGGACGAGCTCCTGGGGATGCGCAATGGCGGTGTTTTGTCTCTTCTCACAGGCGGGAGACAATGCTGTGAATGTATCGTCTCTTTCCTTCCTTTGGCTTTTATGTTTCGCGGCAGCGCTCGTGTTGGGAAGTATCTCTCTCACCTTCTTAAACCTAGTAAGGATACTTGTATGCTTCACTTCTCCTTAACTGTGCTGGAGGTGGCTTGCTGATGGCGATGGCGCACAATTATCTTCCCTCATCGCTCAAGGTGCTTTTGGTGATTAGGGTTCCTTTTGCTTTATGTCTTTCTCTCTTGTTTTTGAGGTTCTTAGTTGACATCGATGACAAGTGTGGGGGTCTGTAATTCACCTGGAGTTCCACAATCCTCACTAACCTATTGGTTTTTGTGGGGGCTTGTGATGGGACCAGGTGAGGATCCCTACTTGTTTTGAATTCTCTTGAGCTTGCAGGATGTGGGCAAAGGGAACCTAGTGTGTATGGCGTCTTTACTTGGTTGCTGCCTGCAGCCCTGATTTCGGCCCGCTTGTTCCTGGTTTGGCATGCTGATGCTTATTTTACCTTGTCTTGAATCTTTGACAGCATTGCCTGTGGATTAATAAGCTAGGTACAGTTCTGGCCTTAAAGAGGAGTTATGGTTTATGGGTAAGGCATCAAAGGCTGTTTGGTTCTAAGGAAGAGGAGACCCTGTTTTTAAAGATGGCAATCTGATAAGGCAATAATAGGCCTCTTTCAGGCCTCGATTTTGTGTGGAATGGATCAGCATAGTGAGATTTTATTTGCAAAACCTGGCATAAACCTCCTGGAAAACAGTGTTGGTTCTCTCTCCCTCCCTCCTTGGAATTGGCCGGTTTTATCAGTTTTTTTTCCTGTTTTTCCATCTATACCGGATGGACTCTAAACAGTGTTTTCACCCGCCCTATAACGATTTTTTATCCATACCGGATGAATTACCTGGGTGGACACTACTCTAAATTGAGTCTATGATTTTTTTCATTCCTCTTTTATTGACTTTCATCCATACCAGATGAGTGAGAATGAGGAATTACCTCTGTAGGGGTTGACACTGGCATCCTATATTTAATTTTTTCCATGATAAAAAATACCGGGATATTAATTCGTTTATTCCTCTTCCATGGCTTTTTTCTGTACTGGATGAGGCATTTTTTTTTGGGATGTTGAATTACCTGTTTAGGATGTGAAACCGTAGCCTTGGATATTATGTATTGTTTTTCCATCCTACTGACGAACCTTCTCCATCTGGATGAACTTACTAACTTTTTCATCAGAACCGGATGAAATATGCAGCCTATGATGGCCCTGGACTGTTGTTTAATAATTAATTACGGCTAATTAAGGAATGAAACCCTTACCCCTACCCTATAACCTACTGTTTAAACCTAGCTAACGGATGACATCCGTCGGGTTTCGAAAAAAGTAGTGTTGATTACTCATCCTGCACGGATGAAAAATCGGGCATGGCCCTAGTGTATCTCTTCTGCCGTCAGCAGCACTCCTCATGCTTCTGAGCTCGCGGGTGAGAGTTATGGCATCTGCATTTTGCTGCTACCCTGTGTGCTGCTTCGTACGTCCCAAGTCTACCACTTTAGCTATGAAGTATTGACAAACCAAACTCAACCAAACTGGGAGGTGAAGCTCTAGAGAGATTATCTCTCTCCGGTCAAGAATAACTCATTTATTGCAGTCCAGCATCGTACTTGCAGTTTCCGATGCCGTTGGGCCGATCGCATACGTTGCTGGAGCCATCAATCGACTAGTTGAACGAACGAATTTGTTCCGAGATACCACCCTCTATCTATTTCACTACCTGCAGGACTGTGAACCGCATTCATGAAGATTGTTGAGCCTGTAACTCTTCTGCACTGCTCGAGCCTGTCCCATCCACGTCCGTATAATGTATCAATGAATCCACTGCAACGACATCAACAATACGAATATCCATGGAATATTCCGTCCAAATGGTGGCGCAGACCTGTCCAGAGATCAACCGAGAAATGCTCCCAAGGGTGGTTCCTGCCGCACTCTATTACGATGACATCCTCACATGGATCTCACACACCTCCCTTCTCTTCCTCACTCTTTCCTCTGTCTTGTCGTGTATATGGGAAGTCTTCCCTGCGAGGGCTCACCGCGCTATGTGCAACCCCAACACCAACGTGGGCCCGAGGTAGGGGGGCTTCCCCTGCATAAAGACATGAGGTTACTTAAAGAGAAAGGAATTTAAGAGAAGAAAAGATGACTGGGCGTAAGATCTAAGATCCCCCGCCCAAGGGACCTTACGCATAAAGTCATTGCCCGCCGTTAACAGGATACTCCGTCAAAAAACGTCCTTCCAAATACAAAGGGAAAAAACCTGTAGGATTTTACATGTGTGTGTGTTGAGGACGACGATGAAGGCAATTTTGAGTTATCCTGCTGGCAGCAATGGCGAGCGCTGTGGTGGGTGTTGAGATTGATATAGAGGGAGGCTGCCTGGTGCTAATCAAGACCCTTCGGAAGTGCGAGGCTTATTAAAGTGATAGCGACTCCTCGGCAGCTTAGCTTCAGGTATGTTCAAGATTACAAGCAGCTGTTAATTGATGTTTGTTTCTGTGGCAGATCTTATGGATAACTGCAAGAAAAGTATGATAGATCGACTATTATTTTGTTTAGTAGGTGGATTGAAATCAATGAACCCTGCTTCGAGCTTACCATCTGTGTTTTTCTTCTACTGCTTCCCCCCCCCCTCTCCCCCACTGTATTCCTTTTTCCTCATGTGTTAAAATAGCAGATCCAGCAATACTTCTGAGATCCTGATAGCCAGCACTCAAAATCATTAATGAATCCCCTGTCCCAGGTGTAAAAATCCCATAGGTCGCAAAAAAACAGAACAGTAAATATACCTCTTCACCCCACCAAACGGAACAGAACTATAGCTTCATCCATGCACCTGTTGGGTGTCTGTAGGACATAATAAGGTGACCAGTTCTCATTTTCTTGCACTCTTCAACTTTCCAACCAAAAACTTTGTTGACAAAGGAAAGTGCTTTGACTCCACAATGACACACATCTGATGAGGCAGCACAGACTCTAATGAGGCAGGACATTAGGAGCAGGCGGAAGAAGGTTCAACCGTAAAGCCATCTCATAAATGGCAACGGCAGCCAAAGCCTTGGAGTCAGGTGTGGAGCGCCAAAGGGTGTGGTAAGGTACTACGTGCACCTTGATCAGCTCTCCATGCTCCTGCAGGCCTGTCTGTTGTCCTCGTAATGATTCTATCACCTGCCAAAATATGTCCAATCTAAGGGGTCATTACACTACATTGCTACTTTAAAATACTGTTTCAGCAGAATATAAGTACTTAGTTCTGCCTGTTCGCATCAACCACTCATTTTTACACCAACAAGCTGGAGAAATGAGTCCATAACATGCAAACAAACAGTTATGGCAATATGACAATTCATTGCAGAACAAAAAAAGACCATTCACTATAGACTCTAGTACTTCAATGAGAACATCCAAAAGAAACTTAATAGAGTTGAAAGAATGGAAGTGCTGAATGCTTAGGACGAGGCGCCATTCTCTCTCAACTCAGGCAGCTGGTCAGTGGTTTACTACCAAAATGGGCTGTATCCTTCAGTAGTGAAATTAAGATCTCCTCTTTGGCTGCAAATCTGTGAGTGATGATTGATTGGATCATCATTCCTTTATTCTCTAATGCTGGCATCATACATTCCATGACCCACTAGTAATCAGGGAATAAGCAACTGAAAAATCCAGTACTCTTGATCATACAACCTGCATAGAGGGTACTAATACCGACTTAAAAGTAACCTGCAAGGAAGGCTTTGTTGATTAAGGAGGCCTAGAGGGCTCATAGCACAGTGGTGAACTCTTTAGCCAAATTGTGGCATTGAGCACAAATTGAGCACACACAAAGTAGGATTCTGCAAATTGTGACTCACCTTTCGGTCAACCTGACTGCGATACAAAAGCAATGAAATATCTTCATCACTTCCACCCTGTTTGATACACAAAACCACAAAGTCAAAACAATATACAGCTGTGACATGGATCTAGACAAAACAAGAAAGGTCAGCACACCATACAACACAAACACTAACTTTCTCTTTTTCATTTTGTCAGCCAGCCACTTCCACTTGTCAGGCCAATACCACACTGAGCGTTAACATATAAGAGATTGAAGAACCCTTGCCACCTGCCAAATAATGGCTTGGCCGTACCAAGAAAAGGTTGACACCTGCCACAGCGAGCATAAATTATGGTGTCTCTTCACCCAGAAGGACTACTGCCTTCAGTTTGGAAGGTGCACACCTTCTAAGGGCCGTGACCGGCAGTTGCCCAAACTTCCCCCAAGGACTCGAACGACCCCAGATACCCACACATTAGGTATCCTTTTATAGCTGGGTTGGCTATAATGGGTGACATCCAACAGCTTTGAACTCATGATCGCTCGTACGACGATCTTGTACCATTGGCCAGAGCATACTAAGAGCAGAGAGAGTTGAACACACGAAGCCATATCAAAGAGGATAGAAGATACCGGTGAGGGGAACATTTTGCGACCAGTTGACTCGTCCAACAGAGCTGTAAGATCAACAAGCTCTGAAGTTTTGATGTGAATGCCCACTTCTTCTTCCACCTACTGAGTCCCAAGTCCCAACCAAAGTACTTCATCACCCACCTTGCAGACTTTAAATTCTAACCAGTAAGATTTGTGGAAAAGAAGGACAGCAGTCTGTGGGGAGGAAACAAAAGAACACCTTACCTCTCGGGCAGCGGTTCCAACAAAGTCCCCGGCATCATCATCCAGCATGCCAGCAGGAAGCTCCAGAATGGTCCGCCCTACTGGAACCCTTGCCTGTGCACAGGAGTTGAAAACATTATCATTCAAGTACAACTTTTTGCATTTGTCGACATCATCAAGATTAACATGACACAAAACCCCTCCTGGTGGCCTTAATTAAAAGATCGCCGCAAGGATCCCAAATTACAGCTCCCATTCTGCCATAGAACCTTGTCAGATGGATGAAAATCTTGTTACGGATCTACCACAGCTCTGATAATCCACCCCATATGCAACATTGTGGTTTACCCTAACCCTAAATGTAAATTGAGCTGAGCAGACCTGTTCAGTGAGAACTGCATACTTCTCGCCCTCACACTCCAAGAGCATCAAAATGCCAACAGCTCCACCCCTTGCAAATATTATACCTGGCAACTGGTTCCCCACCACAAAATATGAGAGGTGCTAGAATCAAAAGTTCTGGAAAATTTAATACTACGCGTGATATTAACCAGACTTGTTGTAACTCTAGGGCTACACTAGCAGGGCTGGAGTCAACAATATGCTTCCTAACGTGATGTAATCTTGAAACTCAACTTATCCTTTTAAGCATATGTCATTAGCTCTATTGGAGAGTAACTTCAACCTTACTGCTCCTTTAAACTCAACACAAATTCCAAGAGGGAGGGACCATGTGCGTGAGGGTTCCTCCAAGCCAATGTTCACAGGGAACAGTCCACAGGAATTCTGTATACTCGTATATTCTACATCACCATAATCCAAAGAGATTACCTTAGCACCTGTCTCATCATCCACCACCTCGGCTTTGAACTTAACAAAGCCCACGCGCTGCCCGAACATGTCTACACTCTGCTCCTCAAACATCACACCACAAAGCCCTTCATAGAGTCAAATTCCTTGAGTACTTGAAGGGTCCAAGGATTCAAAGCACTCCTTGATATAATCTGCAAGGCAAAAATCAAAGTGAAACAGCCTGTATGTGTGTCTGGGCCCCCATGGAAGGCTTCCTGCATGTTTAGAGAGCACATTGCCAGAGTGGACACGATGCTCTCTTGGGTGATGTTAATGTCTCGAGTCAATACTTCATTAACAATGTAACTACATTGCCATTGGCTACACATGCATATGGCTACATATCACAGGGACAATGCATGTAGCTATCGAGATCAGATACAACATCATCAAAACCCAAGGAGCAGGCTACGATACAGGGAACAAATGTAGCATAATCACCGTACCCTTCAGATACATGCTGCAAGCAAACCAGTTGTTGTGGTGTGGTAATCTGAAAAGTGGAAACCATGCGCATACCTGGATGAGGACTCGGCGAAGAGAGCACCGGGCTCCCCCTGCACCACCCAGCATTAGAATGCCTGCTGGCCCCTTCATGTTCTCCAACCATCGTTGGAAGGGACTTGATTCGATAGCTTTCCTGCAATTACAAAGACCAATAACTCCTTTCTCATATTGGCCTCCTAATGAGAAGAGAACCTACAAGCAAAAGACAATCTCTCTCTCCATCTGTGGATATTATAAGTTTCTTTATCTATGAGCTTCCCACCGACCTCATAACGTACCATTTCATTTCCTTTCCCGTATCCCTTGGGTCTGGAGACATAACGGATTTGTTTTTTTCTTACTCCCTTCTCTCCCCGACCCATGTGACCTCTGGTCTCTCATTATCCAAAAATCTCATTTTCCTCTCTGAATGAGACACTGTGCAACTGGTAGTGGAGATATCAAGCCAGAAGAAATTGAGAAAGAAAAAACCAGCCAAAGAAAAGCACCTGACCTGGGGAGAAAGACATGATGTTATTTGGCCCATGAAAAACCATGCTAAGGGGAGGAGAAATTTGAGGGGGTGGGTCAGATAAGGATGAGGGGGCAAACCATGCCTGACATCAGTCTCAGACACCCCCGAAGCTCCTGCAACTTCAACAGCCTTACCACCCAAATCAAGTGAGGGTGGTCCACTACCGTAAGCTTCACCAGCAGACCCCATCTGGGACCCTTGATAAGCCGTGGAGGAGATAGGCGCTCGTATACGCCACTCTGGGACCTTACAACTGGACAATACCTGGTTGAAACGTTGTTGAATTCCAAAAGTAGTGTTCTGTGTGGGGGGGGAAATGCTGTTACTTAGAAAGGCCAAAGCTCCCCTTGCTTGCTTCACAAAATTGTTCCTGAATGAGTTAACGGACGTTGCTGAAAGAAACGCAATTCCCAGGTCCTTCTGCCACTCCATCACCATCTTGTCAGAAATCACTCATAATCTGTCATACTCTGTGCCCGAGCATATCTGTCTACTTCAAAGTTTGTCCCTGACAATTGCTGCTGGTATATAAGTGCACAGTCCCTGCACTACCTATGCATCCCACCGCTTCTGCTCTATCCACAATTGACAAATAGCCCAGGCACATGAGGATTGGTGGTGGGTACACTACTTTCCCCCAAAAAACCCACTGTCCACCACCCAGCTATCAGGTGGGTGGCGATCCTAGGACTAGTTGGAACTTCCCTGTCAGAAAGAGGAGCTGCCTAGCTGTGTCCAGAGTACCGAATTCTTCACCTCTAAATTGAAGTGATGTCATGAAATTTTACTTGACAGAAGCAGCTTGACAGACATGTTTGGAGGCATCATGATATTCTGAGATGAAAGACGTTGTGTTTCCATTTAGGCCTCACAGCAGGAAGCTGGAAGATGGTAGAGAAAAGAGTCCTCCAGCAGCAGAAGACGGAAGATCGCGAAGAAGAAAAATCTCACTGGAGCAGTAAAGAGACGATGCCCAATTTTCTCACTGTAGCAGTGTGGGTACACCGCCTGTCCCTCACAAGAAGCTCCTATAACCGTCATTTTTAATGATTGCCAGGTGGCTGGCCGATTGTGGCTGTGTGCGTTGTCTCTTACGGTCGGGTTCTTAAGGTGGCTAGTGATGTGCAACCCTCATTCGTCCTGGTAAGAATCTTTGGACAGTAGCCAGTCCAATCACAGTGTGTTCTCCCTGTACCCCTCACTGTCCACAACGTTTGGTTGATGAGGGAAATGATGGAAGAACTACATCAAAACTCTAATTTGGTAGAGGATTAAAGGAAAGATTCCCTCCTTTTTGCTGTTTCACAAAACTGTGAGTGTAATCAGAAGTCCATGTATTGGTATAAGCACCAAAGCAACCAACACAGAACTCTTCGGATTCACCCTACACTGACTCGCAGATTGCTTTTCTCAGAGGCGTCAGTAGAAATAGTGAATGCAGTAATAGTTGTGATGCCTGCCTTTGTAAATTTCATGTTATGGCACTGAAAGAATTATAACATCCGCAATGGCTGCTAGGGATCCAGATAACCTTGCAAGGCGATAGTACTGAGATACCGGCAAAGAAATCTGGCTGCTCTTGGCCAATGCTGGTTCACAGCTCTAGTCATCCATCCAATGGTTTCAAAAGATAAACAAGAACTCACAACGAAGATGTTCGGTGCAAGAGGCCCACGCATCGCTGAATTTGCCGATTCGGACAGTGTCCAAGGAAGACCAAAGATCCAGCACATCAGCGCGCCTCAATCACTTGCGCTTGGATTTGGTCCGCATCCTCTGCTGCGATATCCCCTGCACAATCCCCAAGGAGCTCGGAGCTCGGAAGTGAGTACTCGGAGCTGTCGAGCAACCCTAGATGATGGATGGGATATTCCGTCCACGAGTCAAATTCTGTCCACCGATTCCATTTATTAAATGGACAGTATATTGAGGTTATATTGTTAGCTTACACTTGTGATTTAATAGGCCGCATCATTAAAATTAATGAACATAAATCATCAATGATTGTTTACTTTAAATAAAATTGACGACCGAAAGTCAGAAACCAGTTTCGCGTAGAGCAGGAATAGGGTGCCATAGTGCCACATCATTGTCGCCACGTTTTGTCGACACGTTTCGTAGCCACGTTATCAACGTCAATTTTCTTGAAACATGCCCGGATTGCCCGAAAATTAACCGGAAAATAACCTGTACAACCTTTTCCCATTTCAAAAACTGCAGTCGGAGGATTCTTGAAGTCGTCAAGAATGGAATCACCAAGGAATCTTACGTTCTCCGCTATCTTCCGGGTTCTTCCATGGCACAGGATTTAACAAGCAGTCTCCCTGCTTGTTGCTCTCTCTGTGCAGCTTGAGAAACAAATCACACCTATGCGCAAAGAGAAAACTGCCATATCGTTCTTGGGATTTGTAGGATCGTCGTTTGTCACATCTTGCTGCATCTCTCTTCAGCCCTCCGTGTGTCACTGTAGAACAGCTCGCCAGCCACGTGCAGCCGCTGCAATGCAGAACGAAGTCTCGGCTCCTGCACCGAGTTCTTGTATTTCAAGTATGATCTTGGCCTTTTGTAAGGTATGTCTTAGTGATTGACGGCATCAGTAGCTTGTTTTTCGCGAGAACTGCTATTGCTCCCATTTGTTTCTTGCGATTTCTTGCTTCCATCTCTTAGATTTGGAAGGTTCAGCTATGGCTTTAGCTCTAGGCGGAGCTTTAAGCATCACAGGCTCACCGTCACATTATCCTTCAGTCTCAACTGTTTTGTTTAGGGAGCAAATGTTCAAAATTAGAGTTAAATGGCGTTAGAAATGGCTCTTAGTTACACCGGTCCTTGGACCGGAGTCTTCTCTCTCCTCTCTCGCGTTAGAAATGGGGGAACGCACCGCCTGTGGATACTAATTGGTTAGCTGTTTGGAAAGAGGTCTAGATTAAGACTCGCCTGCTACGATCTCTCTTTTTTTATGGAAATTGGTTCACATATTCTTCCCCCTTGATGCCCTAATCTCTGATCCCCCCTCTATGTGTAAGATGTAGTATACATCAGGTTCTATATTTGCCTACAACTTTGCATCCCTGGTTTGATCCCGAGTTCGTACATTCTATACTCCAATTGTTGGAAATCGGTTAAGGCAAATTATGTGCATTTGAATTTGATAAATCTCCAGATTGGTAAAATTTGGAAGTCTTGCCAAGTTTGGGCGAGCTTGCGCTCCCTCACAATTTGGCACAATTGGAAAAATAGATGTGCAAACTGGTACGCCCCTGTGTGAGCTTAGTCCTTTGTATAATCTTCTATAATCCTTGGATTGAGGAAAGAAAGGCCTCTGACTTTTTATTGCAAGTGTCCCCAAGAGAAACGAATTATTCTTCAAGAGTTCGATGCTATGCGGGACTGGAGGGACATCATTTGCTAGAGGGTTGGAGATTGGGGCGTCTTCAAGCCTCCCATTCCTGATTGTTGGTGACCGGCCACCTAGCCCCTGGCCCTCACTAACTTAGTGGACATGGATAAGGACATCAAGTGGAAGCACCGGAAGAATATATATGAACTCTAAGATTAAGGCCCATCGTAATTTTGAGCCCCAGCGTAGGAGTATGGTTATGTACCCCCACTAGCCAGCGGCGGTTAAGAAAAATAAATAAATAACCTAACTCTGCGGATAAACGCCGGTTATTAGGAAAATAGGTAGATAACTGCCCAGGATTCAAATTGATACACCAATTGAAAAACATTAAAAAATTAATTAAAAAAATAAAATTGATACACCTGACTGATAAAAAGTTTTTTTAATATATTACCGTTCCTTATCAACCGTTTAGGCGATAATTAATTCAAATTGAAAGTGCCTAACGCGTTTTGGGAATTTTTCAAAATTTGGCCTAATTGCACACAAAAAAGCGCGAGTGGCTACAGAGTTTGGCAAAAACATACATTCTGTTCATCCATTGAAATTAGGACAGAATCATCCATGTCCGTACATAAATCCATTTATATCATCCATATTTGGCAAATTCATCCATAATATATTTTTCATCTGGAGAAATTTGACTATTTCATCCATGAAGAAACAGGGAATTTGCAACAGAATATTTCATAGCATGAAGATGCCTAATGTGAGAGAAACGTGCCTAACCGACTCGTTTGGTTTTTAATAATTATTAGGCAAAAATGCCTAAACGGTTGATAAGGGAACGGTATTGAGAACGGTCGGAACCAGTGACGTTTGAGCTCCCAGGTTTCCTTTGCTTTAAAAAAAAAGAAAACAATAGGTTAGGTTAGGGTTATCCTCTCGACACTAAAACCCTAGAACGCGATGCCATGTCACTGACCCAGAAACCTTCTTCGATCCCCACCAGTATCCTGCCAGATCATTGCGGAGATGCCCTGCTGCTGCAGCAAATCACACACCTCCATGCGTGCGGGACGAGGTACAGAATTGCAGAATCAGCGCAGCAATCACAGCGCACCAGCAAGAGACATGACCTCTTCCCCAGAAGAGACCTGCCAAATTTTTGACCGAGCCTCCTTGTATTTTGTGGCCCTTGCCTGCGTTGAACGTTCCTTCTCGGCAAATTACTTACTTGAATGGTTTCTAGCATTGACTTGTAGTACCAACCATGCGTTATGACTGGCAACATCGAGCGTACTCGATGTATCCAGGACGATTCTACGTGTGGGGAAGGTTGTATCTGTGGCTTAGCCTCCAAGATGACTGAGATTGCAGGCTGGGTAAGCGGTTGAGTTGAGATCGCTGTGTATTTCGATCGTTTTCCTGACATCTCCATGGCGCCCACCTCCGGTACGTTGTTCTGCCCTCGCGTTGAGGTGTTCCCTCCTGTATGTAGGGCGTGATGACTTTGGAAATATCAGTGGATTCTGGAGATGGAAATTTCTCCCCTGCTCAACTCTCAGAAGTGTTGTAAGCTTCATGGGTTTTTGCATCGCCTTTACTTTATATCTGTCAGATTTCCCTGTTCCTGGTAACAACTGCTTGGTCGCGTCTGTGATGAATGCTAGGCAAAGGGAGACGATGAGCGAGATACTTGCGTTGATTTTATCACTGTATCGATGTCATATATTATTGGAAACCTGCTGATCACCTTATCGATCACCTCTCTTGCCAGTGGTCATTCCGAACAGACGGAGTTCTACATGAGTGATGTTGTTACGAGTCTAAAACTTTTAGGTGCGTGAGTCGAGCTGATGGAAAGGTTCGATCTTCTTATGACATTTGGGGCCTAACATAAATGTAATCACAACTGCCTTCTGGGACCAATGTGCTGGAACTTATGAGAAGTGACCACCAAGCTGTTATGATCAATCCATGAGTTCTCCAGACTCGATACCACCGGTGATGGGGAGAGAATTGGCCAGTATGAAATTAAGCTCTAAGCCTCACCTACAGCTTGGTTTCAGCGGAGGTTGTGGATCTGAAGTTGTGGGGGCATGTGCAGAGGAGCCAGTAACGGAGCATCTACTTTCTATCTCTGACGAACGAAATGGCTCACGGAAGCGGTCCTCATCGGCCAAAGTCAGTATTGTCCGGTTGGAACGGGTTGTGGAGCCAGGCAATACCATTCTTTCAGGGGTGTCTGTAGAGATCCCAGTTGGCAAGGTGGTGGGGATAATAGGGCCGAGTGGCAGCGGCAAGTCAACACTTTTGCGAGCCATCAATCGACTGTGGGAGCCCCCAGTGGACACTGTCTTTCTGGATGGGGAAGACGTCACTAAGATGAACGTGCTGGCAGTGCGGCGCCGTATTGGCATGTTATTCCAAACACCAATGCTCTTTGATGGTATGCCATAAGCTTATTATGTTGTAAGACATGTCATTGTTAAATTACTTCCTGAGGTCTTGGAGGTTGGAATCATTGTATGAAATCTCTTGTCCTACTTAACAATGGGTTGCATAGCAGTGTTCTCCTTTGCAGTATGTGTCTGGGGGATGTTCTTTCAGGGTAAGGCTTTGTGTGAGAGGAGATGTCCACCTGAAATCCCCCTGAACTGCTGGCCATTTCATGATCTCCACAAACATTGAGACGTTTCATCTCATAACACATATGATCTTGATAAGCTGGGGCTTCTGCCAGAGTCTCGTCTCTCTCTCATACAGCTGGTGGCCTCAGTGGGCAGTCCAATCAATTAAGGTGAACTGTGGTTGGGTACACAGGAACTGTTGCAGACAATGTGAGATATGGGCCAAGTCTCCAGGGGAAGAAGCTAACAGATGCAGATGTCGAGGGTCTGCTCGCTTTGGCAGATCTGGAACCGTCATTCGCCCAAAAATCTATCATTGGTCTTTCTGTTGGACAAGCACAGCGGGTGGCTCTGGCCCGCACTCTTGCTAATGAGCCTGAGGTGGGTTCACTTGGTTTTGCACAGTTCTCTTTGTTGTCTTCACCCCTTATTCAGGCAACGGTAAAGTGAATAAAAGTTTGAGTGTAACTCCTAGCGCTTGATTGGAGAAAGCAGTGTAGCCAAGCGAGGGAGAAGTTGTCAGCCTCTTGGCATTTGTTATTGTGTAGTCTGAATATTATCAAGGTTGTAAAATATAGTATGGATGTTGTAAAATCTCAATCAAAGGAAAACCCAACTGGAAGTTGAAGAGGGAGTCACCTTGTTTCAGAACTGTGCAACAGGTTCTACTACTTGACGAACCGACAAGTGCCCTAGATCCAATCTCAACCCGCCACATTGAAGATTCTGTGCTAGGGCTTCGGAGATCACACGGCCTGACGGTCATCATGGTCTCTCACAGCATTGACCAGATCAAGCGAATGGCAGACCTGGTTTGTCTCGTTGCAGCTGGGGAGCTACTTGAAGTTTTGAAGCCCGAGGACCTCAATAATGCCAAGAATCCTATAGCGCAAGAATTTCTTTTTGCAGCTCAACAGCGGTGATCTATCAAATTTTCTTCTCTCTCTTTCTGATGTTGCTGTCCAGCATCAAGGAGACAATTCATGGAGAGATTTGGACCTTGTTGGATGAAACAATTCCTGACTGACTCCAGGGGATGCCAGTTAGTCTTTTGCAGGGACTGGCGCCTCTGAGGGTTCATCTTGGTCTACGAGTACAGGGAAAAGGGATGAAGTGTATCTGTCTCTCTCTCTGTCTCTCTTTCACAAACCATCCAGCAGGTGCTCGGCAATACATTGGCAAAGCATTATGTGTTTGCCCAACATTGGACAGGATGATTTTTCACTCAAAATTGCTCGATTTCAAGAGTGCAGGAAGGTGACCTTAAACATTTGCCTCTCACTCAAAGGCTGTTTGACTTGCTGTATTTTGTTCCACAAGTGTTTTGTAAGCTGATGATCTGTTGGAGTTGGAGTGTATCAAAGATGTTAACCAAATTAGTACCCCTCTATGTTGAGATCCTCCACATTTAAAAACCCAATAGATGCTTTTGTATGTTCTTCACAAGGAAGGATATAATCTCTCCCTGCCATATAGTGCAAGACTTCTCCCAGGGTTCACATACACGTCCTTGTCTTCTTTAGTCTCTAACAAGTTCCTACTACGCGGCGCTGGAATTAAGAAATCATCATTCACAAACATATGTGACTGTATGTAGAGAAGCATGGATTACCTACAAACCTTCAACCCTCAGATTCTCATCAAGCTCGAGGCACCTGTCACACAATGTACTTGGCCTCCTGGCCATAACCCTATGCCCAGTTTGGGCGAAACAAGAGAACAACAAAAAGAGAAGGAGATCAGGGGCATCGACAGTATGGCATACTGTCGTTTACATGTCTCTAATCATCCAAGGAATCAGACTCTAGAGGCAATGACCAGCACTCAGACCATTGCCCTTTGGGCCAGTGAACTTGGTCTGCAATTTGCCGAAGGTGAAGATGCCCTGTTGCCCATAGATATATGAAACCAGCAGAAAATTTGGAGGGCACGTTCCCAGATCGTTCTGCCTCTCCCTCTCCACGGTCCCATCACTCTCCCCTGTCGGTGATGGCGGAGCTGTGACGGACGATGATTGAATGGACCTTGTGCAGCAGCTGCCTGGCATCCCGTCCACCTGCATGGGCCTGGGACTGCAAGCACTTCATCTCTCTCGGTTGCTCTCTTTCACCCCGACCCCTGTCTCCAAACCCACTGCCGGATTGCTTCCCAGCCTGGTTTTCATGTTACCTGGGAATGTAACATACAGAGCTGTTAGTTCATTCTCTGGTCTTACGTCGTTTGGGCTGTCGGGTACACCATCCCGTGCAAGATCCCTGGGTTTTGCAAGTTGGATTTGTGGGTCAAAGGTGCCTTCACGGATAGGTTTTGATTGTAGGAGGAAAAAACTTGGGGTTTGTGTGCATGTGATAGCAGGGCCTGGTGGTACTTGGGGAAGAGGACCCCTGTTGTGGTCTGACAATTTTGAGTCCATCAACACAGCTGGAAAGCTTTGGACTTTCAGAAAGTGTAAGGCTGCTCCTGGGAAGATTTTGGCCAGTTTGTCTGACGAGTACGGCTGCGAAAAATCTGAGGAACGGAACCCTTGGCGAGGAAAGCGAACCAACCCTTCCAAGCCAGCAAACACAGCTGGTAAGGTTTAAGCGAGATTGTTGCAATTCCTTATACTTTCGGTGAAATGCCCCCGTTTGTATTTGGAAGCATGGCACTCTGGACATTGGGTTGCAGAAATGATTACAATTTTAGAGACGATTTTGTGCGAAAACCTAGACGTTAACGAGAGCACCAGCAAAGAAGTGGCCTAACCTGATAAACCCATTTTATTCAAATTCAGTACGTGAAAGTGGGAGGGAGAGACCCAAGCGAGGAAGGAAAATGAAGAGCAGGGCATCCTTATATTCCGCTGCCCCTAGTATAGTGGGAGAATCTACTTGCAAGTCCTAAGCTTAGCCATTACGCAGACTAGGACTCTTGTGGTTCGCACGAAGATAAGTGAGTCCAACCAAACATGTCCATCACAAGTTTGAGCTTTTCATCTAACAGGAGTGGTACTATGAGTTAGAGTAGGAGTATTGATTGAAATATCTCTGTGATATTGTAAGTAAAGACATCAATGCAGGCCAAAAAAATTTGGCCATGGGAACCCGCCAATATAAGAGAACCAAACTGGCATTGTGCTCATGCACAGCAAATATCAGACCCAAGCCTGGATGTGCAAGCCAGACAGCCCTTCTGCCCATAACAATCCACTTACAGATAGCTCACACTGACGACATGTATATAAAGAGGAGGTTGATTCCAGCGGCATTCCTGTAGCCCTCTAGCTTGCTAGAAATGTGGTTGTACTGCCCGTCAAACTGTTGAGGGAAAAAAAAACACTGAATTGTTGAGAGAGGGAGACAATGTACTCATGAGAAGGTGTTTTCCATAGCATTGTGGCCATAGACCCCCTGCCCACTTTGGGCGGATCAAGAGGGAAGAGAGATGAGAGGGAGAGTGTGTGTGCGTTATGGGACTTTGGTAACATCAGTGCTCTTGAGGAATGCTTACATCCCAAAATCTGCAAGGATTTCTACTGTCTCATTCATTTTATCCTTGACACTTGGGTCATTTTCTTCCAGGTGGTTCTGCGAAGCTCACAGAGCAAACCTCTAGCCGTTCTCAGAGAGGGGGCAATAAGGGAGAATTTTGTTCACACAATTCTCAGGAGGAACAACGACGCACCCAGGGTGATTTCTTGAAAGGTGCACAAGTAAGGATTAGAGTTAAGGGGACTTTCAACAACTTTGGTGCCGAACTCCAGGGTGCTAGAAGTGCAAAGACCAAGTCATCCAGCAGTCACTCACGGCATTTTGGTAGCCGCACATTCATCTCTGGCAACATATCGACGGCTTCTGGTAGGCAACAGTCACTGTGATAGTCATAACAGGAACTGTTAAGTGTCATATTAAAAGTCCCTGGGCAAAAAGAAATGTTAGATTATCTTCGATTGCAGTTCTCTGATACGCACCACCAGTGGAGGTATTCCAAGTTGATGGTCTATTAATGTTGATGATTTTCTGCATAGCTTCTCTTGGATAGCAAGCCTTCAAGTGAATTTAGTGAGCAAAACATGTACCGATTTTTTAGACATCTTTCAGCTGTCTCTTAGGCGGGAAGAAGTCGAGCAATTTCGTACCTTATAGATCTTACTGAGTGAAAGGATGGTGTGTTCAAGTCGTTCTGCAGGAAACAGTTGCTGAGAGGGTCTGGGTTGAACAGCAAGAGGAGGAAATGCCAAACGGTAGGGATCGAAAACGACTATCACCTAGTATGAATCATGGTCATCGTGAACCAAAGCTCAAGAAGAAAAAGTACCCACCCGAGTCGGAGCTCCGGAGGGCCCTTGATATGTGTTCCAAGCATGCAAATGTTGAGCAGGCACTCGAGCTATATGACAAAGTGGTTGCAGAAGGGGCGATCAAGTTCAACCAGTATAATTACAATGTTCTTTTGTATTTATGTGCATCGGGGGCCTTGAATGCACTTAAGCCATTTAAAAGTGGGAATGAACACCAGCCAGGTAATTTTCGCCCGCCTCCTGAGGAGATAATAATAAAGATGTATACTAATGCCCCAAATGCGGCTCCTATAAAGAAGGCTAGCTTTGGTGTCAAAATACAATTCACTGACAAACATTCCTAAAGTGGAGTAGAATTTGATAGAGCAAAAGACAGTTGCTCAAGCTTGTATTTGGTGGTGGGTGTGAGGGAGGGAGATGAAGAAAGTGTAGGGAAAGGACAATGAGTTGATTTAGAGCACATACTCAATGGACAAGCCAGCAGACAGGGTCAATCTGATTGTACTGATGTTTGCAGGCAACAGGCTTGGAAACCAGGCTCCCGACTCCCAGGAACTAATTGATGGGGAGGCCTTTACAGAATCTAAGGCAGAGGAGGTGGGAGAGGCCGGCGGCGAGGGATCCACCAACGGTGATACAATTATTTTGACAGATGAGATGCAGAAGTTGTGTATGAAAAGGGGTTTTGAGATCTACGAGACTATGAAGGGGCAAGCAGTGCCTCCCAACGAGGCAACTTTCACAGCTGTTGCACGTTTGGCGGTGGCCAAAGGTGATGGGGACCTCGCATTTGAAATGGTGAAGCAGATGGCAGCTGCAAAGCTCACTCCCAGGTACTGTACGGTTTTTTGTCCTTGAGTGTGTTACTGTGGAACAACATTTTCTGCTCTTTCTCTTACCCTCTGGAGTCAACAATATTCTGGAGCAATGTAGTTGCACGACGATAGTCAGAGTTATATGGATGTCTGTTTAATGGTTCTGAATGGATGTTGAGGTGTTTTCTTGCTTGTAATAAACATATGTTTGTTTTCCCAGGCTTCGATCGTATGGTCCAGCTCTATTTACGTATTGCAAGAACAACATTGTAGATAAAGCATTTGAGGTTGACAAGCATATGCAGGAGGCAGGCATCCGGCCTGAAGAGACTGAGCTTCAATCCCTCCTAGAACTTAGTGTCAATGCCTGCTTAGAAGACAAGGTGTATTCATTGCTGCATCGGCTGCGAACAAATGTGAGGGAGCTTTCGCTGTCGACAGTGCGTGTCATTGAGCAGTGGTTTAAAAGCAAGGCGGCATCCATTGCTGGGACAGAGAATTGGAAGCAATTGCCTGAGGAAGAGCTTGTAAGGGCAGCTATGCAGAAAACAGGGGGTGGCTGGCATGGGTTGGGGTGGCTCCAGAAAGGCATGTGGCAAGTTATAAGAACTCAGCTGGACGAGAAGGGGATTTGCCGCTCATGTGGGGAGCAGCTTGTTACAATTGACATTGATCCCAGGGAGACAGAGATGTTTGCGGAGTCCTTGTCCACTTTGGCATGCCAGCGAGAGGCAAAGAACAATGAATTCAAAAAATTTCAAGTAAGACTTCTGTGTGTCTTCATCATTGTGAAGAGAAAAATTTACTGGGATCTATGAATGCTAGCTATCAAGTATTGTCAATATCATTTTTGGTGAGTAGTTGCTTGTTTAGTGCTAGGACCAGAAGCTGGGTCGTTACTCTAAGCGATTGAAGGTCTGTGAGCGTTTCCATGAAATGTAGGTGGATGACAATTTTTGGATATGCAGGAATGGCTGGACCGGCATGGGCCATATGATGCAATTGTTGATGGTGCTAACGTGGGGCTGTACAACCAAAATTATGGGGATCACAGCTTCAGCTTTCAGCAGGTATAGACTATCCATCTGGTTCTTCCCTTTGAGAGAGGAATAATCATTGAGTACATCTTGGAGAGTAAAGCTTACTTTTAGAGACTTGGTATGATGTGCAGGAGCTGGTGTGAGTCTAAAAGTGGTCACTTGTTTGGGCACTAGTAGAATCATACAGTAATAGTAATGTAAAAATTTCTGTCTGATGTCCTGACACGTCTTGGATCCCAGTTGAGCACGGTGGCGAATGGTATTCAGCATAGAAGCCCTATCAAAAAATCGCCTCTGATTATTCTGCATCATCGACGCACTAAAGGGGGCCCAGCTGCTTCCCCATATGCTATGAAGCTGCTTGACAAATGGCACCAGGCTGATACTATTTACACCACTCCTACTGGATCAAATGATGACTGGTGTGCACATAACTGCCATCCCTTTCTCTTACTCTCCCTGAACTTGTAATGGTTTTATTTGTTTCTTCTTGGCTCTTCTGTTTCAACTGAAGGGCAGCGACAGGAGCGGTGCTTGGTTCAACCGTAGCTCTTTAGTATGATGCCAAATTCAGCCTTCAATCAATGTTAGATTATTCTATTAGTGTATTCTGGCTGTCTATGTGGGTACCTAATGACAAATCAGGGTGTCTGCCAAAGACTGGTGGCTGCGGTGTCGTGGAGGGGGTGTTTCCTATGTGCCCATAAGGTGCATCATAGCCAGTATTCACAGAGGGCCTTCGAGAAGTAAATCTGTCTCTGATGGTTGCAAGGGAATGAGTGGATAGTATTGTAAGATAGATTGGTAGAGACAGACCTTGATTCATTCAAACTGGACTGTGGTCCAGATCAGAGTCTTCAGTTGTTTGTCCATCATATTTCTACTGGTAGGGGGAGGCAGTATGAGTGGTTATGATCATAACTGGTGTGCTAATGTGACCTGCAGGTATTGGCTCTACGCGGCAGTTAAGTACAAGTGCTTGCTTGTGACCAACGATGAGATGCGCGACCACTTGTTCCAGCTGCTTGGAACTGAGTTCTTTCCGAAGTGGAAAGAGCGCCACCAGGTGTCCTATCTTGCAAATTGGTGAAATCAAGGATATAGGTGCATGTTGGAGTGATTTGACACAACCTCTAGATTGTACGGCTATCTCTCTAATCATGTAGTTACTGTTTTCTGTGACTGCTCTGACAATTTCCACCGAATTTCATAGTGTATTGGGAACCCAACAACCAGCTCCTGTATATTGTGTGATAGCCAGTGATGAAATGGCCACGAAAGGAGATATATGAGACTTCATGAAGCAACTAAATGTACTCTGTAGCTCTCTATAGGATATAATGGGTCTATGGGCGCGAGGCTATGGCAAACAACGTCTATGAGTACATTCTATAAGATATATACCACTCTTTTAAAGCAGTGCCTGCACTTCTTTAAAAGGCAGGATGGTGTAAAACAACTTGCTATTTAGTCACTCTTCTTATCTGTCTCATTCCCTTCCCTTTAAACCCCTCCTGTGATTTTATTGCCATCAGGATGTTTTTGGATAAGCATGCCCACCAATATCAGTTATACTATTGGTTCAGAAGATAACAGTCTGATGAGTGTGGGCAGGTGCGGTTCACGATGACCAGGGAGGGGCTACAGCTCCACATGCCTCCTCCATATTCCATTGTGATCCAGGTAAACGTTACTCTTCGAACAATTTTGGAGCTACCGTTGAAGACCCGTAGGAAGACTTGTCTTATCCTTTATCTTTGACACTGTCATTGGCAGTTGCATTTTCTCCTGTAAGTTGGGGTTGAGTCTCATATTCCCTGGCTAGACCTCACAAGCAGTTTTAGGAGGTTTAACATCCAACTCACAATCTTCCCTCAAAGTGAGGAAACACCCTAGGTCAAACTTACCCTTACCTAGGTCACAATTCACGAGCCAGCCAACGCTGGCAGGTAGGGATTTCGTTCTCTCTTCAGTCTCTACTGTTGACTGCCTATTTAGAGACTCCCAATCTTTTGTGAGGGCTTGATCTTTGAGAACCAGTAGTGCTTGGCAGCTTCCTGCATGCGGCACTGTCTTTGGGTGATGTTTGGAGATTTTTGTGTGGATTTTCATTGTCGTTCTACTTTTTCCCATTGGTCCTCAGGGATCCGTTTTTGCTATAAAGTTTCTTTCTATCCTTCCCCTAGGTCTCCCTGGTTTCTGGTGTACTAAATAAAGTCACATATGCACACATGTACACACATACACTATACTAATTTCTGCGATGGTATTGTAGGAGTCCGAGGGGGGGTCGTGGCACATACCCAAATGTGGTGGCGATGACATCACAACACCGAGAGAGTGGCTGTGCGTAACTCGACCTGGGGACCTGGAAGACACAGCAATAGAAACACCAGAAACAATCCCATTGGACATTGATATGTCTGGACCTAGTGTTTGTGGGGAATCAAAACCTGCATTGTCCACCTCAATAGCTCCCCTTGCTTCCTCACTTACTGACCAAGCCACTTCTCCTGATATGTCGCCAAGCCTATCGCCTTTGCCCAAGTCTCCTCCAATGCTGCAAAATGGTGAGGCTGTGGACAACGCCATAACTGAAAACCCTGGAACAACTCCCTTGTCTTCCTCCCTTGCCAGTCCAGCTGTTGAAGACCAACCCACATCTCCAAGACCCTCACCAAGGAAGCGTTCACCCAAGTCCCCTTCCACACCGCAAAAGACTAAAGCTGCAGGGAAAGCCAGGATTGAAACTCCTGCTTTAACTCCCCTTTCCCCCCCAGTTGCTGTTCCAGCGGATGAAGACCGACCATCTTCTCCGAAGAAGTCGCCAAGAAAGCCTCGTTCACCCAAGCCCTCTGCAACTTTGCAGAAGATCAAGGCTGCAGAGAAAGCCAGTACTGAAAAGTCAATTGATTTTCACATTTGACATGTCTGTGTGATGTGCTGATAGATGTAGCCTACCATGGCCTTATGGCTGTAATCTGAGGTTGGAGGAGGTATTCAAGACCAGAAAGAGAGAGCTTACATTGGCGGGGAAGAGTCTGGAGATGACAGGGTAGGTCGAAGGGGGTTCCGTCTCGGGATTTTTGGGTCTTTTTACTGTCCCACTCATTATGATGAGTTTGTAAGTGGAAGAGTGCAAAATAGATCTGTGCGGCATAGAATACCATACTGAAAAGAGTAATTTTGACCTCTGGGCCTTTTAGCCCAGTTCTTAAATAGATATCATCTTGTCACTTGCTTTGGTCTCTCAGTATGATCAGGAGTCTAGGTAGCTATAACATCCCTACTATGTGGAGTCCTACATAGGGTGGTCTGGAGGTCTGGAGTGGACCACTGTTGGTATTACCTTTGTAAATACCAGCTGGGTCCAGGTATTGAAATATTATTACTTTTAACCCCTAATGGACGAGGCAGTTTTTGGTGGGCCCCCTCCAAAACAGGACATACCCGCACGGATGAGGGTATATCACACGGGAAATTAACATCCACAGGGATGAACCGTATGAATGGGAGGCTACCTACTTCATCCAGCTTTTGTGAAAATTTCAGCTCATTCCACCGCGTCGTTTGGAAGATTATAAGAAATTTGCAAAGCCCAAAATTTGGGGTACACTCCAAATTTAGAGTGGAAAAATGGTTTGACCAGGAAATTGGATCGACAAAATATTTTTTCCTCACAAGACCCATCCAGATTCCAGTTATGTGGCACCTAAAGCATGTTGCCCCAAAATTTCAAAGCAGAATTCCAAAATCTTGATAAGGTTGCTTTGTATGGAAAAACAGGGGGGTCAAAACATACCATGAAGCTCAAATGACATGCAATTCAGGCTTGCGGGTCGAATTTTCCTTGGAATCACAATTGCTGCGGTGAAAGTATTCCTTGAATGATGAACTACTACCTCCAAAAAGAAATTCAGAATTCTAACAAAAAATTTAGGCGGAGATTTGCATTTGTTTCCATTTGTACTTTTGCTTTGTTGTCATTGCCTTGTTGTCACCCCTTCAGCCTGCCACATCGCTAAGTCAAAGCTAGGGGACGACCAATTTTGGGCACCCCTCCACACTAAAAAAATTACTGACAGTAGGGCTTTTATTATTTTAGGGTGCCGTAAAGACGGGCAGGTGCATGACATCAAGGCGCACAACTTTCGTTCAGAAAGTTTTTCATCCAAGGTTATCCAAGGATTTGCCATCGTGGATGATTTCTGACGCGACCCTGATGCAACCCGAAACGGGTCGCCTCGTCCATTAGGGGTTAAACACCAGCCGGTCCATGGTATTAGAGTACTCATAAGAGGTATTCCAATTATAATACCAACCTGGATGTAAATAATTTAATTTAATTTGAAGTGGTGGCCTGAGTAAAGTTCCATCTTCATAGTGAGGTAAGGCTTTTTTTGCCAATTTATAAATAAGTACTAGGGTAGCCTGAGCCGGTGGCCCATGTGTGAAGAATTGAAATCTAAGACCAAGAGCAATTTGCTATCTATCCAAGTGCGTCTCTTATGTGAAGGACCATCTAAGCCCAAGTGCAATTTCCTATGTATCCAAGTGCTTCTCCCATGTAGAGGCCCAAGTGCGACCTCCGGTGTCATTCCAACATTTAATTTTGGAATTTAGTTGAATTTTCAACGACCAAAATTGTTCATATTTCTATAATTCTTGGGTGGTAAGTCTAAATTTTGTGAAACCAAGTCGGTGCTCCCCTACTCATCGAAGGCTTTCCAACGTTACCAAAATCATGGCCTCTATCTAAGCCCAACTGCAACCTCAAGTGTCCTTCCAACACTTGATTTTGTAATTTAGTTCAATTTGTTTTAGCGATCATAATTGTTTATACTTCCATAAGTCTCGACCCGTATGTCCAAATTTTGTGAAACCAAGCGGTGGACCCCTACTCATCAAGGGCTTTCCAACGGTACTAAAATCGTAGCGAGACCCCACGGTTTAGGATCAATGACACTACAAGCAATATTGTGAATGACAATATTTAAAAAAAGCCTAATTTACATTTACGTCCACGTGCACAAAGGACAAATGAAGGGCCAAAGAGAGAGAAGACTCCGGCCGAAGCGGGCGTAACTAAGAGCCACTTCGCCTTGCGGCTACTGCCCCTTTCGGGGGCGGGCCCTATAGAAAGAAATGTATCATGTGGGACACACAGGTGACCGTAGAAAATAGAGTGATCTGTGGTACCCCTGCGTACCCTGGGGGATCTAGGGTGTGTTTGGAGTGCCGGATTCCAATTGGCGTTTGTTGGTGATAATAGCTGTGAGGGAACGGAGCGTCGTGATGTGGATTGCTTTGAAACATTTGTGGATAGGGAAGATGGGGATTTTGAAGTTATCATGTATGTCGTTGATACTGGCGTTATGAATACCGTCTCGAGTACCGGCGGTGATGACGGTTCATGGGTCGGTTTTTCAGCTATGTCGTCGGATTGCGAGGATAAGCGGGACATACTTTTGCCGTTTTTCTATAATCGAGTCATTGGGGTATCGATCATGGCAGAATGTAAATTCAATGAAGTATATAGTGAGTTGTGGGGATGGTGAGGTGGGTGGCAGGGTGTTAATGGGTAGGCCCTGGACAAGGAGTATGTCCGGGCAAGGCCTAGCGGGGCAGGAGCATGGTGATCGGGTGCATATGCATGGTAGTACCATTGTAGACCAGTGTGATATAGAGGCCGACCTTGGTAGGTGCCAGCGTTAATAAGTGAGAACCATCGGGTTTCAACACGGTTTAGAAAGAGCTTATGGAGATACCAGATTGCGTGGTTATGACATGTGATATAAAGGCCATGTATAATTGGGTGCGTACATTGACTAAGGAGGTGCGACCAAGTGTCACGTGTTTGGTGAGTAGTTGAGTATAATGGGCTGTAGGGGATGAGAATAGATGCGGCCAGAAGATATGTTTTGCGCTGATGTCATGTACTGGGTGTATCTGAATTTTGAGTGCTTGTCGGATTTGTGCGTCAGTGGTAACTTTGGTTAGCCAAGAGTGATTTGAGAGTTTGTAGTGCAGTACATTGGATTGAGTCTGTTTTTTATTGTGTACTTTAGTGTGGCTGATGGAAGCTGCAGCTTGTTTATTTGCTTCCCGGGTAAGAGTGGTCAGAAGATTACGGATTGGTCTAGGTGCAGGGGGGTCTGGAACGGGTGTATAAACCAAAAGGGGTGGGTATGGGCATGGGCGATATGGATAGGGTCGTATGGGGTCGCTTTGGGTTTGGAGGCGCAAAGTTGAGCAAGTAGGTGTGCTTCCTCATTGCCATAAATGCCAGTGTGCGTGCGGACTTTGAATATGTGGACTGGATGGTTTTTAGAAATGGTCATGTTGACAATGGCGGCAATGAGATTTCGGGCACGGTGATGGTGCTAATGAAGGGCCAATCATTGTTCCAGCCCATTCTGCTATTTCTCACGAATTTCCAGTGACCAAAAGTACTTGAAATTCGATATCTCCCACACCGGAGACAGTCCAAAATCATGAGACCAAACCAGTGTACCTCATTTCCACCGGTACCAAGCACGAGGGCTGGCCCGCCGGTTGGGGCATCTCAACCCTACAAAAGAAACAAACTACGTTGCCAGACTGTGCTGTTGGCCCAAGTGTCCAGTGTCATTTGAGTCCAAGTGCAATCCCCTATGTATTGAGAGATCTTGCAGTTTGGGAGATCCCCCGTCATTGTTCTACAAAAGCCCACTTTGCTATTTTTCACGAATTTCAAGCGACCAAAAGTGTAGGGTAAGAGCCTCACGCAAGGGCTGTCACACGTTTAAGCCACTGGGAACGAGTGGGGAGCCCGAGTGACCCGTGGCGCAAACGTGTGACGGCCTACTGCCCTTACTACTCTGCGTAAACGTTCCTTGAAAAAAAAATCCCCCACGCGTCCCTTCTTTTAGGCGCCCAAATTTCTTCTAAGTTAGGCTTCTTCCCTCGCTGCGGCATCTTTTTTGCTTCCCCATCTTTTGGTTTGTCTGATTTTGGAAAGCTGCTGGAAAGTACTAGAGAACAGGCCGGGTAGGGCCCATTCTGCCCTGTAAGCGGCAGTGGGCAAGGCCTCCCTACCCGGCCCTGGCTTTAAAATCAGGTTGTGGAGTATTCATGCTGTGCTCATACCGCAAACCCTTGTTTGATAATCTCACAATCAATAAGCCAACCCCTTCTTGACCACGTTTGGCAGGCTGCCTGCTGTTCTTGGTGTGAGTTTGATCCACAAAATATCCTTTGGAATCCAATTCTTTACCAGTACAAGCTCTTCATGCATATGAGTATAAACATTCACATTTCTTTCCTCCCAGCCTTCAAACTCTACTCGCTTAATGGATAGCAATGCTATCACATAAACTAGTGTTGGTAACCAACGTGCTCTTCCTCTACAGGCCACCTAATAAATCTTTATCACTCCTTTCTCCAAACCCCATTCAGGGTCAGCATCATGCACTCTTTTAAGAATGTTTTCTTTACAACCGTCTGGCAATTCCAAGAACCTCTGAAAGAATCGTTTGGACAATCTTTCCTTCTCAATTTCACAGGGAATTTGATTTACATCAAATTCTTTAATTCTCCATCCACCATGATCCCACCAGATGCCTGTCACATCTGGTTGTTCATGACCCAGTTCCCCAGTATGGTCGCCAAACGCAATACCATTGGGCTTGAAATATCCCATATCGATTGCCTATATTCAGAACCCCTTGGATATAAACCGGGGTGAGCTGCAAGGGAATGGCGGGTGGGTTCATTGCTGATGACACATACCTGGGAATCTGCCTCCCTGGGTGCATAATCGGCAATACTAGCCGATTCAGCATGCCGAATCGGCAGTACACCCCGGGTGGTCGATTCGGCCTGAGAATTAGTCTAAAAAGCGGCAGAATACTCAACACCTGATTTTAACGTATAGGGTAAGGCCCGCGGACAAGGGCCTTCCTGAAATAAGGGGCCCGCCACGAGGCCGGCCCGAGTTTCAGGAAGGCCCCCTTAGAGGGCCTTACCCCGGCGTAAAGGAATATGCTCAAATTTCTTTACGAACAAACGGATTGGATTAATTTTCATCTACGGCCATGATTGAGGAGGAACTTTAAGCGTAAGGTCGAGAGGATGGCACCTTACGCCAAGTAAGGTACCCTCCACATACCCTAAGAAATTTGAGCTAGTTCTTTACGTATAGGATGAGGCATTATCCCGCGGGACTTCCAATACCGAGGCCGTGTAATACGAGGAGCCCCGCAGGATAATGCCTCACCCTGCGTAAAGTCCGATGGAACCCTGCGTATGCCGTAGATCCAAGGTTAGATGAGCGGCTGTATGAGCCTTACACGTTTTTGCCCTCGTTGCAGGGTTCTCAATTCTTACGTGTAAGCTCCTGCTCAGGGGCAGCTCACACGCCCAGGAGAGAGCTCAGGTGTGAGGCCCTAATACCGTACTGACCTAGCTTATTAGGCAAATTCAAAATCAAGTGCCTAATTAAATTTAGAACATTTTTGGAAAATATGCCTAAAACTTGGAAAAAATTCCTGAGAAGTGCCTAATTGCTTGAAAAAATGTTTTTATGTTTTTTGAAAAGAAAATTACCTCAACAATAGGTTTTAAGGGAGGTAAAAAACAATTGTTCATTTTATCCAGAACCGACTGTAATACATGCCTAATGTTTGGAAATTACCTCGGTGAGGTGCCTAAATAATAAAAACGAATCTGCCTAATAATATTCCATTTTTATTAATTATTAGGCGCGGAAGTACCTAATAAGCTAGGTAAGTACGGTACCCTCGATTCTGCTCTATAACCCGCCACCATAAAGCTATAGGAAAAAATCTCATAGGGCTTTACGATGCTGGAAAGACGCGAAAATGGGGGAATGGTGGTAGGAGTGACCTTACGGGATGGAACGCCACCCAAATTCGGTTACTTTCCATCTTCAACTGCTCCTAGGGCGTTAGGTATAGGCCAACCGAGAATGCAAAGGATTTTATTCAAGCAACGTTTACATACTATGGAACGGCCGTTCCACCTAGGAACGTGGCGAGCCCGTTAGGGCGAGCCTGCGTTCCGGTAGGGTGGAAGGGGCTCCACCGCACCCGATCCAGAGCGTAACTGGTGTCTCCCCACCGTTGGTCAACTGTACTACAAACGGCTACGATCAACTGGATATGGGCCATCGATATGACACATATATGCGACGATCTGACGGTTTATATTAGTAGCCTCTAGATGACGCAAGACCAGCCAGGAAAAACCTTAAAAAGTACCTTAATAGTCGAATGGCTGTTTTTTTCTCCTGAATCAGGTATGATATTATTAGCGATAATTGTCTCCATATGTAGGTGTCTCCATATACGTCGGATGAAAACCCATTTGGATGAAACGTTGGATGACAAGTAGCCATACCGACATATTAAGTAAGATAATGTCCATCCGTCAAAGCAATCTCAAATAATCCTCGCAGCAGACTCGCCGCTCGGATTATTCTCGATAATGCTCCTCCACATTGACATTATCTAATACATAATAAGACACCAAAACCAGTTATGTACTTGAAATTCCATGTCTCCCACATCACAGGTCCAAAAATTAAGAGACCAAGCTGGTGCGCACCCCTCCTCACCGAGGGCTTTCCTAGGGCACCAGGGCTGGGCCCGCGATTGGGGGAGATCTCAACGAACGCTACAGAACACTGAAACTACCTCGCTTTATATATTGATACATGGTTTCCCATAGAAAATAAAAATGTTTCAAAAGCCTTTTGCATTACATATGCATATTTTGTCAAACCAATTGCAAGTGGTCAGGAAAACTGGTTCCAAGTCGTCTGCAATGCAGAGATTCTTCTCATCAATCATGTTAGGTTTGAACAGAAAAAAACTCTTGATCAAGGAGAGAAAGGACTTCAAGGTATGGCATGTTGGGTGAAAGAGTAAAGAGGCGGCGGTGGGCTGGATCTGCACCTGCCCAACATGGCTCATACTAATACCATGTGTACTCGGGTTGCTGAAAGTACTACGGACTAGGCTTGAGATTGGGTTGTCGAGCATCCAATCTGTTACTACTATCGGTTCCATAGTAGCTGATTTCATCAGCCTGAAAGGTGTTGAATATCTGAAAAGGCTGCAGCATTCAAGAGCTCATTGGAATAGTAGAATTACAAAATGCTGTTGCTTTAACATCTTCTGTAAGATAATGCAACACAAGCGAAATCGATGGTGAAATGGCAGCAGTGCAACTGAATCGATCTACAGTATAAGCCACAAACATGTAAGACAGGAGGAAGTTGAATTCAGCCAAGCTGGGATCAAGTTCAGAGACACAGGCAATCTGGTTCAGAAGAGTAGTCGTATATGGAAGGTGACTCCAAAGTTGTCTAGTTCGCATGCCTGGTACTATGAAATTCGTTAGACAAGCTTCAAGCTCTTCATGACTTGAGTCTGGAAATGGAATCGATCTTGCAGAGCTAAAGGGTGCCACGGGTGAATACACATCCGGTTTACCACGTCGTAATACCACAATCGATTCTCAACTTGTCTTCTCAATTTTGCCGCTCTGCTCTTGATCCAATTGTTGTGCAAAATAATGCAACCCTGACTCTCACAAGCTTGCCTCACATTGTTCTCTCCCCAAATGTCATAAACTGCACCATTGGGATACAGCTTCCTATCTAGGAATATGACGCGGAGTCCATTGTCATACACGCATTCTTTTTCACCTACTGTCGTCTCTCCTTCGTCTCCACATAAGACAGTGTAGAAGCTCGGCTGCTCAGACCTGTTGGATGCCAATGCGTGCTTCACAATTTCCTCAAAAGCAGAAATGGTGGGTATCTCGGATCGCGCCAAATAGAAGCCAGAGTTGATTCGGAAGGGTCCATTTGCTGGCAACATTGCATCGGGCTCATTGCTTTGAATTGGCAATGTATTCTGCCCAAAAGCCATCATGTGAGGGAGCGGATTTTGGAACCACTCGATGTCGACATCACTCCAAAGAACATTGTATCCCAACTTGAGGACTCGTAGCACTGCCTGAGACTTCACCTTCGTAACGGACTTGAAACAGTCGGAACCGAAAGCACAATGAGGAGGGCTCGACTCGATCAGAGCAGCTGCACTGCTTTCATAGTAGACAGGGAGTCCTTGCGTGAAGGCGTAGGCATATAATTCCTCATCTAGGGCCGCGACAAGTATATTTTTGACCCCCAGTGCCTTACCCCGACAAATGAAGCTGAGCAACAGCTCCTTGTAGTCAGCTGTTGCAGCCACAAGCACCACTGTTTTACTGTCATCGGCAACCTTTGGGAGCAACTGCTCCAAAGTATGTGGCAACCCTAGTGGTGAGTCCACAGTGGGAGTTGCGACGATTTCAAAAGGCTCTTCGACCCACTCCTCTCTCCTTCCTCCATGATCGTCATGTCTCGTAACTTGGCTACGTTGGACCGAAGGCGTGTACTCACATGAACAACTCCCAGGTCGAACCCGACGGACCATGCATAAATTTTGATGCGCGGGCTCAAAGCATGTCATGAGTTTCCATGGTGCGTACAACACTGAACCCTGCAGCGTACCACCGACAAATGAGCCGACTGTTTGAGACAAATAGATGTTTGCATACGTCTCCCAAAGCTTCCGCTTGTTTTTAGTCCAGAATTTTCGATATTGAACGTATTGAGAGGAATTGGAACCTTCTCGCAGATGAGAGTAGCTGTGTTTCACATGGATACTTAAGATGGCTTCGCTTGCATCCACCACAGCCCGCGTGCTGGGTGCTTCCTCGATCATATGGTACATCATCCAGTTATCATAGCGGCCCCGACCAAAGGTGAAGGGTGGCATTGGAGTAGAATGTAGAGGCGTAGCACTTTTCTTGGTGTTCCAGGCCCACCAATCCATACCCCCACCTGTGTGTAGAACACCAGCTGACCGCACGTATTCTTCAATCTCGCTCAACTCTGTGCACCGGCCTGTGGTACGATGACGTATTTCAATATCCAGGCTTCTCCCATGCACGAAGGTGAAGGGAAAGTCTTGACTCGTGTCCCAGCGCATAGCTGTGAGAAGCCAATCATCAAATGTGGCAGCAGTCTTGTGCAAGGACGACATAAAATTTTGCAGTAAAACTATGTCGCCATTTATCATTACTGAGACGTTCGTGTCAACTGCCTGGGCTCGAGCCATCATGGAGTTGAAGAGGGGCACACCATTCAGATTATAGTCGATCATGCTCTCTACCTGAACGCTACCTGAGAGCTCATTTGCCATTTTGTGCAAAGATGGGTCATCTCCAATGAGCACCACTTGAGGGCGGGGTCTCAGCCGCAGCCATGAAAGCAAGGCTTGTCGTTGCGGGTCATGTAGATCGTCCGTATAGGGTTTGGGAGCGCTGAAGATGGTCACACTCAAATCCATCATTTTCTCTGTTCCCCCATCGTCACCCACTTCGACCCCATTTTCGATCTTTCCATGTGATTGATCATTGTTATGTAGTGCAGGTTGTCTCTCTGTAAGACGGTGCAAAAGCCCGCACCTTCACCCAATCGAATCACCCTTACTCCATCAGTCTAGCTCCTATCACAATGATCATATCTATTACGTACGTATGATATTAAACTGGACATCTAGACTGATGGACGTCTAGACTGGATGTATGACATTAATTCTAGCTAGATACAAGTATGCAAGTATGCAAGGGGAAGAGGCCCTTACGCTAACGTTCTCTCTCTCGATGCAAAATGATGCATGGTGACGTTACTGCAGTTCTTTATCGCTATATCTTGAAACCTACCACTGTGGAGTGCTATATCTTGAATATCGAGGCTCGTTCAGACTGTTCAGATGCTAAACTGTCTAATGCGCGGCCACGTAGTTCTCCCAGTACTTCAAATATCATGAGACGAGTAAGGTGGACATTGCAGGTTGAGAAATGTAGTTACAAATGTTCTTATAAGCACTACTACCCACTTGCCGGTTCTCTTCACCTGAGAAGAGTTCGCACTGCTACTGCGGCATCAATAGGCCGCAAGTACAGATAACTAGAGAACCCCATGTGCTATACTTGTAAGGTGATGTCTTCACATCTAATCGAAGAGCAGTCGAGAGAGCAGTCCTGATGTACATCATTTCTAGTCACCTAGTTTGGAAGCTTAATAGAAAATTCTCAGTGGATACTCGAAGTATAGTGCAGTACCTTCGACAACTTTCTTCCACAGATTGACTTTTGCAATATTGTGGTTGCCATGCAGTCAGGACTTGTGTAGATACTGTCAAAAATATCAGTGTCACAATAATGCAAAGCCCACCTAGGGCCTTCCGTATTAAGATCCCATTAAAACCCTTGGGCCGCCATACCTTGGCCTCGAAGTTGTAGACTCGGAGCGCCCCAACAAGCGCTGAAATGCCTTGCATACTTTTCTAAGAAATTCGACTATTACATGCAAATCCGATTTCGCACTAATTCAAGGAGAGAATTCTCAATTGCTGGAGGTGTTCATGGGACAAACAAAGATACCGCCAGTGCCAGTACAAGCTGCCACGAACTTTAGCGTAACTAAGACTTGAGTTTTGAAGTGCGACGCAGCATCTTCTAGTTTCTAGTTCTATGATCTCTCATAAGTCGCACCTACTAGATTAGGTCTGTGATTATCTATCTGAGCTATCTGGACTCTTGTGAGCAGTAGCAATGCCATGCGACCCCACAGCATGTGAGCGCAATTACTATCAGTCTCGAGCTCTGACTGGGCCTGAACTGAGCAAGTGCCCCTGTGTGGTAGTGCCTAAATTAGAGAGTCTGGGAGAGGAAGGAAAACCCGAGCTGTACCCTTGTAACATTGTAGTCCTTCGGATCAGATTATTAGTGAAATCCTGGAGAAATCATAGGAAGCGTGAGGGATGTACAGGCAGTATGACTAGAATTGCAGTGTTGGATCGGAGTGACAAAGAGAGATGGGCCCGATAATGCTCGAGCGAGCTAAGGCTCTAGCTCGAAGAAAGAAAGTCGCAACTCATCCGTCAGGGGCCTAATGGTCCTAGAGAACATCAATGAGCCTCCTTTTCCTCAATAAACATCGTAGTGCTTAGAACAGTGAGAAGGAGAACCTCTGCAAAAGAGAACCTGAGCCTGGAAGAAATGAAATGAAATGAAATGAAATGGTGCTTTATAACGTCCGCGGAAAGCTCGTAGAGCTTATGGGACAAAATGGATGAAAACATGAGAGAGGAACAAATCCAGAAACCACAATTAATGTTCTAGCGATTCTAGAAAGAAAGAGTACATGTATCTGGACACTGGGAAACTCCGGGCCGATGGGCCCAAAGAACAGATCATGGACTAAGAAGGAAAGAACACATATACAGGGGAGAAGATTGAGGAGGAGAGGAACCATATCGATGAATCCAGAACCAGTATCAGACATAGAAAGAAAGATGGGAACTGTAAGTAGCCTCTCATACAAGTAAGTCGTCTTTCGTGAGTCATGGTCTTTTGTCACAATACCACCAACTAAGTCGTGAAGTTGTGCCGACAACTAACTTTGTTGCGAGCACTTTTTTTTTTTTTTTTTGTCTGATGCCAAATTTTGACCCGCAAAATGGGTCAGCTACCCTACGTTGCTGGCAGATTCGACACAAATTAATTTTATTTTGGGTTGTTGAAATTTTTGAGTTAACTCAAGTGATATGTCTAAAAATCCAGAAGTATTACATACTCAGCTTGTCCAAAAATAAGAAAATTTGGAAAATCTCAAAATCTCAGAGGCCGCGTGCGGCCTCTAAAGATGCGGAGCTCATACCGCAAGCTTGTATTGCAGGTGGCGATAAAATTTCAATCCTAAACTGCCGAAACCTGGAGTATAAAATATGAGGTGCCCAATGGACTCAGCCTCCAAAAAATAATTATTTTGGCACCGTGCCGTCAAATCTGACAGCAATGTATGGTACTTGTACAAAGGAATTATGGGGTAAAAATCCAAAATTTTGCCAAAATTAGGCTCCCGATGAAAAAGCTCCAGTTGAACATTGGAAGCCTAATTTTGTCAACATGGACGAGCTAAAACAGCTTTTCTAACCCTGTCACATTGTAAAGAACTGGCTCAAATTTCTTAGTGTATGTGGAGGGTACCTTCCAAGGCGAAAAGTGTCATCCTCTCGACCTTAGGCTTCCTCCTCTGGAAGCACCTTACGGCCCGTAAGGTTCCTCCTCATATTTTCTTTCCATATTTTCCTTCCAGCTATATATCTATTTCTTTTCTTTATCTTTATCTTTATCTTTTCCACCAGTCGATTTCCGGAAAAACAGGGATTGCTCACAGGAAAGATGCCATCTAGCAATCGTGGCCATAGATGGAAATGAATCCAAACTGTATGCTCGTAAAGAAATTTGAGCCTATTTCTGTACACCGGGTAAGGCCCTCTGAGGGGGGCCTTCCTGAAACTTGGGCCGCAGTGGGCCACCGCCTCGTGGCGGGCCCCTTATTTCAGGAAGGCCCAGTCCTGTTTCATAGTATTGGAATATTCACTTAATTGTAAAGCACTGCCAAAAAAAATTGTATTTATCGTGCCGTTAAAAAGCAGAATTCATCTGGGTGCATTTCACCTGGCCGAATGCACCCCATCAGCTCCCTCGAGTGCATTACGCAATGTGGAGTGCACTGGCCATTAGTTATTTTTTAATTTTTTTGGCATTTCTTTGTGGAGGGTAATGCCCCTGGTGTTGGGCATTTGCGGGTCTTCCCCTTGGGCTACTGCCCTTGGCGTCAGGCCCTTAAATCCAGGAATGCCCTCCACTCAGGGCATTACCCTGTACGTAATATCTGCTGGTTCTCGATAGTAGTATGATTACAGCACTGGCCCCCCTATTTCAGGAAGGCCCCTGTCCTGGGGCCTTACCCTATACGTTATTCTCACCACATAGGCACTAGGTAGAGTTAGCATGTGGCCCCGCCTGCGATTTTGGCAAAGTGAAAAAAAAACTGATTGCAATGGACTGTAGGAGTACGGTACCAACAAGTAGGTTGTGCACCAACGCCACTAATTAGGTAGTCCCGCCGTAATGACAGTGGCTCCATGTTGCCCCGTCGGCATGCCTGACGAGACATGTGGGGTTGCCACACTTGATGCCCTTTGACTAGCCAAACCTCTTGCTCGCCCCATGTGGGGTTGCCCCACTTGATGCCCTTTGACTAGCCAAGTCTCTTGCCTCACCACACATGTGGGATTGCCCCACTTCATGCCCCTTGAGTAGCCAAAACTCTTACTGGGCTGACCACACATGTGGGGTTGTCCCACTGCATGCCTTGCTTGACCCCACTTCATGCCCTTTGAGTAGCCAAAACTCTGGCTCGTGTGATCACACATGTGAGGTTGCCACACTTGATGCCTTTGACTAGCCAAATTCTTTCTCGCCTAACCACTCATGTTGGGTTCCCCACTTCATGCCTTGCTTGAACCCACTTCATGCCCTTTGAGTAGCCAAAAGGGCATCCAAACGCTTGCTCGCCTGACCATACATGTGTGGTTACCCACTTTATGCCTTACTTGACCCCGCTTCATGCCCTTTGAGTAGCCAAAACTCTTGCTCGCCTCACCACACATGTGGGGTTGTCCCACTTGGTGCCCTTTGACTAGCCAAAGCTCTTGCTCGCCTCACAACACCTGTGGGATTGCCCACTTAATGCCCTTTGACTAGCCAAAAGTAGAGCATCCTGCTTGACTGACCATACTTGACTGACCATACATGTGAGGTTGCCCCACTTGACGCCCTTTGACTAGCCGAAACTCTTGCTCGTCTAACCACACTGTGGGGTTGCCCCACTGCATGCCCTTTGACTAGCCAAAACTCTTGCTCGCCTAACCACACATGAGGGGTTGTCCGACTCCATGTCTCGCTTGACCATACATGTGGGGCTGCCCCACTTGCTGCCCTTTGTGTTGTTGCCCCTCTTCATGCCCTCTTGCTGGCCAACCTCTAAACATTTTGCTAGGCCAGCCTTTTCTCCCCTGACTAGCCGAAACTCTTGCTCGTCTGACCACACTGTGGGGTTGCCCCACTGCATGCCCTTTGACTAGCCAAAACTCTTGCTCGCCTAACCACACATGAGGGGTTGTCCGACTCCATGTCTCGCTTGACCATACATGTGGGGCTGCCCCACTTGCTGCCCTTTGTGTTGTTGCCCCTCTTCATGCCCTCTTGCTGGCCAACCTCTAAACATTTTGCTAGGCCAGCCTTTTCTCCCCTGCCGGTCTACTTGGCCCATGTGCCCACTCCCCAACCTAGCTACTACTCATCCATTTGTTTTTGTAAAATCAGCTAAGATATACATATAATTTTGAGAGCGCTTGAAGTTTAGGACGTATTTTTCTTGTCTTGAAACATGATATCAAGACCAACACACCGACCTCAAAAGAATTGGCAACAACAACCTTTTAGTTGGTATATATATATATATATATATATATATTTAAGAACAGGAGACAGATATATACATCAGAGTTGATAGGAACAACCTTCCATATGAGAAACATATTTGTTCGGAATTTATGCAATCTACAAATGATAGAAATAACTTCGGGAGGGTACACTTAAGAGCTTCTCATTATAAATAAATTGGGTCTTAAATACTCACGTGGGCCCTGGATAGTACGGGTGGTTTCAGGTGGCCCCGCCGCAACCCATGACCCATGTCTACTAGGTAGGCTCCCGGGTCTGTAGATGTAGGGGTCCACTGGATCCCACTACGAAGGTGGGTCCACCTTCGGTCCACCTTCTTACGCCACATTGGGCCTGCCCCCGGCTGTTTTCTAGGATAAGACATAGAGAGGGCTGTTTTCTAGGATAAGACATAGAGAGAGAAGACTGGCCCAATCCGGGCGTTCGCCTTTGTGGCTAGTGCACCCTTTTGGGGGTGGGCCCTAAAGGATAAGACATAAAACAATTGTTGGTATAGTAGGTAATGCGATGGTTGGGCGCATTGATTGGTATTTGTGAGGTGGTTCAACTTTGGCTGGCGCTGCATGTGCATTAATGATGGTCCTTTAATGGGCGAGTTTTCCCGAAAAATTTGTAAATCCCGCAGGTTACGGCGCGCGACGAGTGGAGCCGGACCGGGGCGAGTAGATCCTACAGTTGGACCTGAGCAGCCCCCGGACTTGCAAGTAGACCCTACAGTTCCACTTGAGGAGACCCAGACCCGCGAGTAGACCTACCGGGTGGTTGTAGGGGAAGGCGGAGGCGACCCTACCTTCGTAAGACCCAATTAATCGAAAGTGAGAGCCCACTTAACATATATGTATTGAACAATCTAAAATTGACATACTCCTGCCGGCAGGTATCCATCAAGTGCAACTCAGCAAAACAACCTTCCGTAAGATATTAAATATATTTGTTTGGATCATATACAATTTAAATATATATATATTAAACAATCTTAAGGAGGGTACACCACGTTTGGATTGAGCAATTCTAAAATTGATAGGAGCAACCTTTCGACATGTACCCATCAAACATGACTCAATGGCATAAACAAGGTAGTAAACATATGATAACCAACATGTACCAGTGGTAATGGGCACATACCACGTTGGATGTGGTTGTGGGTTCAAACCACGGTCTAGTATGTCATGAAGGTGTCCACCTTTCAGCTGGAAGGCAGTAGCCCTTGTGGTGAAGAGACACCATTATTTACGTTCCCTTCGGGAGGCGTTAAACTTTCCTTTTAGTAAACATATTTGTTTGGATTTTATAAATTTTGAAAACAATAATAATCTCCCAGGGGTTGCACCGACATGTTTGGATTGAGCAATTTTACAAGAACAGCCTTCCGACATGTACCCATCAAACATGACTCAATCATATAAACAACCTTCCGTACGGTAATAAATATATTTGTTTGGATTTTATAAATTTTGAAAATGATGGGAACAATCTCTTAGGGGTTGCATCGACGTGTTTGGATCGAGTAACTTTACAAGAACAACCTTCTGACAAGTACCCATCAAACATGACTCATGGTATAAACAACCTTCCATAAGGTAGTAAACGTAATTGTTTGAATTTTATAAACTTTGAAAAATGATGGGATCAATCTTCCGGAGGTTGCACCAACGTGTTTGGATTGAGCAATTTAACAAGAACATTGACCTTCCGACAAGTACCCATCAAAATATAATTAAATGGTAAGCAGTGACAACACTCCATAGGGTATACTAACATGTATGTTTGAGCAATTTTAAAATCTAAGAACAACCTTCCGGCAGGTGCCCAACAAACATGACTCAACCTTTTGCAAAGTAATTGGACAATTTTAAAATTGATAGGAATGACCTTATTGTCCCCCTCAAGCTCCTCTTAGATGCATGTTACACTAACACTAAGACTCGTCTTCCATGAAACACACTTTTAAGCTCCATTTCAAAATCACTCTCAACAATCACTTCCATATGAGTAACAATGACCAGTAATCGTGAAGATAACTACTTTGAGTTGGGTTGGGTTGGCTTGTGCACGAAATGCGCCGGAAGTGTTGAGGGCATTGGTGAGCCCCACTTTAGCAAGCTAGACCAAGGCATAGAGTTAGGCGGGCCCACATATGTGCCTTAACGTGTGGGGCATGGGTAAAGAGGGTGCGAGGGAACCATAGTCGTTATGACGTGTCCACTGAAAATTCGCGGGCATGCATAACTAGGTTAATTTATTGAAGGATGATTTAGTACTTTCAGGTGAATTTGATTGTTGATATTTTTTTGTAGATTTTGCCAAATTATTTAGTGAAATTTGTGCGGTGGACTGGGCAGCCAAGTGGGCTACCCAAATCCATTTACCCATTGATTAGATTAAGGGTTATGGAAAAGTTATGTCGTTACTCGTGATGGGGGGTCTAGTGGCCAGCTCCCGCGGCCCGCCTCTCTTGCATTCTCATCTCCCCACGTTTTCCTAACCACTTAGGATTCCATGGCCGTCGTGCTTTATGTCTTACTCGTGGGACTTTCCATGCAAGTTGCCGTTGGTTATGTGCAGGTTGTCGTTGCTCTACAATGCTACTTGTCTCTCGCCTGAACGCTCTATCTTGCACCGTATTTCCATACTTTCTTGCTCTCCCTTGTGTTGTATTTGCCTAGTCTACATTGCTGATTTTTGGTTGAAGGCTTCATCGAGCGAAGGCGGTTGTCAGGGTTCTGTCGTCGCTTAGGGGTTTAGCTGAGTTTGTGTGAGGAATGGGGTCTGGAAATTCCCCTCCCCCGGCACCTTTATATCTTGCTACAGAAGCAGAGGTCATCACAAAATGGGCTGGCCAGTTGGGCGCATCTCCAAAGCAAGTCACTCAGTTGGTAGGTATGCCGCTGAACGACGACTACATTAATTTTGGAGTTGATGAGACCTGCACAAATTCTATGGCCAATATCCTTTCATCAGGTATTTGTGGAGGAGGCAAGCAGTTGAGATACCTGGTTGGGTTGAGCAAAGGGAGGAGGAACATTCTCATGGTTTTCCGCCTAAGGTGAATTTTGTGTTGAGGGACAACAAATGTTGGTTGGATTTTGAGAGGTCTTTCAATTCCCAATATGAGACTGAAACACTGGCAAGGTCTTTGGGTAAGCAAGATTCTGTCCTTATCTGATGTTTCTAGTATCTCTACCTACTCGCTATGAAGTTGCAGGGGATGTCGTTGGGCATAACCAAAGTGGCCGGGTCGATTTTGGTCATGTCGGATGCACTGTCAAGGTTGCTGTATTAAACCTGCATTTGGAATGTGGCTAATTCCTTCTCATCTGAACTTGTGTGCAATTTTGTTTATGGGGCTGTTCTTGAGAAAACTTGGATCGAACATTGTGGGAAAATGCGATCTCTTCATTGTATCTTTTTTTTTTTGGTTTTGGTGCGCATAGTGTATCCTCCTGTTTTCGTGAAGTTGTGGATTTAGACAACCATGAAGCATCTGTGCCAATGCATGAAATTTTGGGCATGCCTGCGGATGATTCATGCGATTCTGACAATATTGAGTCGGGTTCGGATGAGTCTGATTTTGATTATGACCCGAATGAGCAAGCCAGAAACAACCTGGGTGCATTTGGCGATCTTGATATGTTGGAACACTGTGTGGATACCAACAATATCCCCCATGATTTGGGGAACTATTCCCTACCTAAGTGTTGGGAAGATTGGTCTGCTGCTGATATGTGGAATTCGGACTACGATACATTGGAAGAGGTTATATGGATGGTGATGAGCAGGGCCCTAAGCTTCCATTCGATGAGGATGCTGATCCAATTGTTTTTAACCTATTTCAGCCTAGTATGTTAGTCATGTGGAAGATCCGCAGACAAACCAACGTGTATGCACAGACCTTGAATGCTAAGGCCGAGAAACAAAAAGGTGGTCGGTGCTGACCAGTATCATTTGACAGGGAGGGCATTGCGAGCATGGATGGGTGTTCACATACTTATGGGGGTCAAAAAGTATCCTAACACCAGATGTTATTGCAGGAAGGCCACAAGTGAATTCTTCAAATGTCATTCCATAACTCACATTATGAGTCGTAATCGCTGGGCGGGAATTTTGCATTGTCTTCATCTTGTTGCTACTGCTTTGGTGGTTGTAGATAGTTCAGCCCTTGGTCATGATAAGTTGGCCAAGACAAGGTGGTTGATAGATGCTAAAAATTCCCTATATGCTTAGTTTTGGCAACCCGAGCAGAATCTACGTGTAGACGAAATGATAGTGAGGTATAAAGGTGAGTACTCTAAACTACAACAGTACATGAGCAAGAAGCCGGGGAATCAAAACATGGTATTTGGTTGGAGCTACTTCAAAGTATGTGCATAAGATGGAGGCCGTCTATCTTGGTGAAGTAGAAGATGTGGACTTGGCACATGGCATGGGATAGTATGTGGTGACCATGTTGTTGTCTAGATTTGAGGAGAACGGCCACATTGTCACAATGGACAATTTTTTCTCTAGTCCCTTATTGTTTTATGACCTTATTGCAACAATGGCATATATGCTACTAATACTGTAAAGACAGTCTGTGCTAGGTTCCCTTCATGTTTGGACTTGGGGGAAAGAGGAGAACGAGGCATACTTATGTAGTGGATGCATATATCTGACAAAGGTGGGTGCACTTTCTTGGTTTGATAACAAGTACGTGAATCGAACAATGGAAAACTGGGGCTGACAGACAAACATGTGAGTAGTGGATGTTCCAGTTTTTTACTCACAAATGGCTCTCACATACAATCATCATATTAGGTGAATGAAACTTTGAGTCATGCAAGAATCTGCTGCAGATGCCTATGGCCACTATGATTGTGGTGACTCCTAGAAAAAGGAATATGGGATTGGCTTTCAAATGGATGTAAGGATGTTTTTATTACTTTGCCCTCTCTTCAGATGCAAAATGGTCGACAAATCTGCACTTGCAAACTGAATGACATGTGTGGCATGATTTGGATAAGGGTAAAAATGGGATTATAGCAATTTTATTTTATTTTTGTTGAAGGGGATGAAGCCCGAACATTTTATTGATAACAAGGGAGAAAATAAACCCCTAGAGGGCCAGGAAGCAAACATGCCAGCAGGCCAGGGACGAACCCAGAAGTACCAACTAAGAGAGAACCAACCACGTCCGAGGACAAGCCTAAGGACAAGGACCAGCAAATAGAACGAGGGGCCCACGAGATGTGGGCGCTAGCTGAAGGCCGAGTACCCTGCCAAGCATTACGCAGGTGAGGATCGAGAGAGCAGGCAGCACAACTGTGATGCTGCCAAAGGATTTGGGCCCACGGACCCCTGGAGCTCTGGCGTCCCCGAAGCTGCTTTTAGTAAAAAATGGAGAAAAAGCCTTGCCTGGACCGGCAGGCGATGAGGCGCACAATCACGACGCCAGCGAGCCAGGATTGCGAGGGGGGTACCTGCAGACAATGAAGACATGGGCGAAATGATTAAGTAGTAAACTAACGGTCAAACGGCAACTTGACGATGAACTCCATCTCGCCCATGAAGCTTGAAGACGAGCTTGCACAAATGGGGGGATTGAGTTGAATATGAGGAGCTAGTGAGTGGAGTGGACAACATGATAGCCGCGGGTCCCCAAGCAGCAAATCCGCACTGGCATGAGAAACAAGGGGAGAAAGAGAGATTGGTTTTTGGAAAAAAGTCCAGGAGCTTGCATCAGGCGATCATATTGTTCAGTTGACATTGAAGCAGTCATTATACTGGCAGGCACATTATCCAACCCAGTGGCAATGTTGGGGGCCCAAGGTCTTTGAAAATTAATGGGTTGAAAATGCCATCAGGTGGCTCTGGACGAATCTGCTGCCAGAAGCCAAGTTTGCTTAGAGCAGGCCCATCGGCAAACTGATCTGGTGGGCCCGCTTAGCCATCAAAATTGAGCCTGGTTGAGCGATGCCCTCACTAGTGCTTCCAGCTGACCTCTCTTTCTCACTCAGGGAAGTCGGGGCATCGGGACCACCAGCCCGTCCCCCTATGTGAGCGAGAAGTCCTGAGAGTGACGCCATAGCTATCTCCCAGAATACAGAGGGCCTTGATTTCAATGATAGAAGGTAAGTCTAGTGGTGCTCCTGCCGAGATGCTTCCCCCATGTGCTTTGGAATTACTTGCGGAAGAGTTGAGATTCAGCTCTTGGATTCAGATCCAGTTGGAGATCCAGAGTTGGATCCAGTTTCCAACCTTAAGGACCATGTTTGCCACTTGCCTTAGATAATTATTAATCTAAAAATTGACTTGATAATCTTCCAAACTTAAGAAAAAACAAAAGAAAGAAAACCCCACTGTTGATGTGATGTTCACACTTCACACTCAGCACCTCTAATGGCACCGCACCCGGAACATGCATCGGATTTGACAACCTGATTTGCACATGAGGTGTGCGATGTAGATACAACGTCCGAATCGCGGTTCGTAAAGGCTCATCTGTAGAAAATACAACTCTTGGTGAGCCGTGTGCGGAGGTTGTTTCCAGTGTTGGGCGGTATTACTTTTTTTAATACCAGCTGGATCCTGGTATTGAAAAAGAAAAAGAAATCAATACCAACAGGTTCCATAGTATTAGAATATTCATTAAAATTTAATATCCGCTGATTCTCAATAGTAAGATTTTTGATTTGAAGACGGGTATCAATAGGACGGATATTCCAATTGTGATACCAGCCGGGCAGTTGTTTTTTTTTCAAATTTTGAAAAGAACAGGACTGGCTACTGAGTTTTGCAGGAAATAGCCATATTTTCTGCTCATCCACTGAAATTTGGACAGAATCATCCTCCTCTGTACTTTCATCCATGTATATCATCCATATTAGGCGAATTCATCCAAGATTTATATTTGTTTTTTGAGAATTTTGGCGATTTCATCCATGAGAAAACAGGGAATTTACGACGGAATATTCGATTTTGATTTTTGAGGTCGAAAAAGTGCGAAATTTCGCCAGAAATAAAAACACTGCAGCCGGGGGTATGATTTTTTTAAATTAAAGTTAAGATAACAGCCAAATTATTAATATGCCTTTAATTTAGAAGCATATTTGATTTCCCAAAGTTCTCACTCGATGAGATAAAGCAATGGAAAATGGTTGATCCTGCACAAACACTGGTCTTCTACATCACACGTGCTTGCATGGAAATTGCATTCTAACATGAACTTTTGCTTTTAGCCTACATGTATATATGAAGAAAGTTTCTGCCCAGTTCGATTCAATGCACCCAAAGTGTTTTCCAAAACGCTGCCACCGGAAAGCTTTGAAAGCATCTGTAACACAGTGAATGTGAACGTTTTACACTACAAAATCAAGGAGGTTTGCAGTGCAGAGAGACAATGGCGCACATTTTCCAACGCCCCGGCCCCATATTATGCTTGTGTTTGCACATCGTTGTTGTAGATCTCCATGCCAACTTCCCTTAATACTTTTCACTCTACCCTCAAAGGTTTCAACATGAAATGTAGTCCTTGCTGAGCATGCATCCCTCCAGTTGAGTTCTTCCTGCAATATCCATTGAAGTCATCATGCACAAACCTGCCTTGCCTGCCTGTTCACAATCCATCTTGCCAGCCATGTCATCTCCTTCCTTTGCAGAGCTTTCCAAACAGTGTCCCTGGATTTAGCATCTGTTAGGATTTACTCACCAATAGCTCCCCAAAGCTGCAGTCTTCCTCACAGCACATTGGAAATTGCGTGATCTGTTTTACTACTGAAGAGATATGATCAGTTGGAAGCATAATAAAACATTTGTGGAATGTGACCAGGTAGCTTCAGAGAATGACTAGAAGTTTTTGTAACAGCTGGAATTTTAAGATTAATGCGTTCTGGATGTTCCATTGCTGAAGTGAACAAGCATCTGGCACTACCTTCTTCAATATGGCTCGGTGCCAGTGGCCAGCCTTCGTTCTGACATAAGAGTGTTTCAATCTTCTGTATCTTGAGGGATTGTTGTTATGTACGACTGGAGATCTCTGGATGGGCATCTGGATCTGCCCACCTCTAGGCCCCTCCTTTTGAGGGCTTCCCATTTTCCAGCCATGTCTTGGGCTGAAGAATCAAGTGCCCATGCCCACACATCCTCACTTACACTCTTGGCTTTCATGTTGGTCGCAATCAACTCAAGTTGCGCAAGAAACGACTTGTCAGGCACCACTGGGAGTCGAGGAGGATCAGCCAGTGGGTGGGTTGCCTCTGGCAAGGCCTGCTTAAACTGGAACCCATTGTACCCTCTTTCTGCACATTTAAGAACCACAGGTGACCAAGCAAATAAGAAGATTGAATGAGATCATGTCTACTGTTCTGATGAACAATTATGTCTCGTTGTGCTAATTGATGGATCTCGGACTCATCAATCAGATCACTGCTTTAACTGAAGTTCATGTTTACAAGACATCCGCTTCTTGTATGTCACGGAATTTTGTGGTATGGTTGCTTTGGCTCAGGCACTCCAACGGCTGCAGCTAAATGCTCAAGCATCAGAATCAGCAGAGCCTGAATCAGTCACGGGCTGCCAGGGTCTGCAGGACCCCACCCCATGGATAAAGGCTGTCTCTATACTTGAAATAATCGAATCTATATCTTGGAAACAGGACCGTCCTGTCAAACAGGCTAAGTCCTGGCAGAAGAGAGTAGAAGAGATTCTCAAGGATCTGAATCTGAATCCGCAAGTCTTGACCCTGCTGGATAAATCTGACTTAAGAGGCTGTAGTGTCCAAAGCCATGTCTGTTGCCAGGATATTGTCTGACGAAAATGAAGTTAGGCAGAAAACTTCCCTGAACTTGTTTCCAGTCTGTGACATGGGGGAGGACATCATGGATGACCTCAAGGGTCTACCCACAATTTAAACTCAGGGCGGGAAGCCTACCTTTGAACAGCAAACTGAAGCAGAGAGGAAAGGGAGAGTGCAATCGCCAGTTGTGTGGGCAACCCGAAGACAATATTCATTTCCTGATTCACTGTCCGGGGTTCTCTCACCAGAGAGACGCTCTCCTCAAATCTATCAAGGGAATTGTGCCTGTATCTCTGTTTACCAACTTTGAAAGTTTCGAGGCTGAGCCAAAAGCCTAGGCCCTTCTGGGGCCTAGTTATTGGGCAAACCACACACAGCAGATTGATGCTTGTGTGAAGGGATTTTTAGAGGATATCTGGAAAACCCGGATCAATGTTTTATATCCAGGTAAGTCTTACTACCGACGTCAGCCCCTGACAGATGTAGGTTCTGTCCCTTTGTGTTCCGCTCAAACTGGGCGCGGGGTCAATGGCCACAAGGCTACGGCAAACAACGTCTTATGAGTACATTCTATACTTGAAATACCCTGCCACACAGCAGAACCATGTTCTGAGATTGGTGGTACACGGACCTGCAGCACCACGGATGTTCCAGTTCACTCCAAGACAAGTTAGGGATGGCAGGGTGAGAGAAAGAGCAAATGTTCTGGAGCTCACCAACATAACGTGCAAGAGGCCCAACAGTTCTTGTTCGTTTAGAAGCAGCCGGTGTTGTGACTATTGTGCAGTCCAGGCCTTCCTCACTGTCTGACAAATCAACCACCTGCGTGAATGCCAGAGACACATGTCAGCTATAAAAGCGAACATACGAAAGTTGTTATCAGTAAGAGCAGGGCGTGGGTTTTATGCTTTACTTACAGAGAAAGGAAAGGAAAGGAACTTCATGATGTCCAGGGGAAGCTCAATAACATTCTTGGCCAAAAGAAAGTGTGATACAAGGCGAAGTGGGGCCCTCAACAAGCATACCAAAAACAACCATTCGACATGCAGAGATTCTCTCAGATGGAGAGCCTCATGTAGGCATGCTGCCAGCCATTTCTGGTCCTTCTCAGCCAGGGATTGGCTGTCACAGAACAGGCAATAGTATCGACCCCAGATCTCATAGTAAGAAGACTAGAAAGCCCAAACAGTTGAGAGAGAGAGAGAATGTCCTCATAAGATGTTGTTTGCCGGAGCCTGAGAGAGAGAGAGAGAGAGAGAGAGAGAGAGAGATTGTACTCATAAGACGTTGTTTGCCGTAGCCTTGTGGCCATTGACCCCGCGCCCAGTTTGAGCGGGAACAAAAGGGACAGAACCTACCTCTGTCAGGGGCTGACGTTGGTAGTAAGACTTACCTCCATATATAGAATTAATCCGGGTTTTCCAGATATCCTCTAGAAATCCCTTCACACAAGCATCAATCTGCTGTGTGTGATTTGCTGCAACATATGCCCAACACCAGATATCCTCTATATCTTGGAAACAGGACCGCCCTGTCAAACAGGCTAAGTCCTGGCAGAAGAGAGTAGAAGAGATCCTCAAGGACCTGGACCTGGATCCGCAAGTCTTGACCCTGCTGGATAAATCTGACTTAGAGGCTGTAGTGTCCTCAGCCATGTCTGTTGCCATGAGATTGTCTGATGAAAATGAAGTTAGGCAGGAAACTTCCCTGAACTTGTTTCCAGTCTGTGACATGGGGGAGGACATCTTGGATGACCTCAAGGGTCTACCCACTCTCGGCACTAGACTGAAATTTAAACTCAGGCAGGAAGCCTACCTTTGAACAGCAAACAGAAGCAGAGAGGAAAGGGAGAGTGCAATTGCCCGTTGTGTGGGCAATCTGAAGACAGTATTCATTTTCTGATACACTGTCCGGGGTTCTCTCACCAAAGAGACGCTCTCTTCAAATCTCTTAAGGGTATTGTGCCTGTACCCCTGTTTACCAACTTTGAAAGTCTCGAGGCTGAGCCAAAAGCCCAGGCCCTCCTGAGGCCTAGTTTCTGACCCCACCATCTGACCTTGAATTCATCTCGTCGGGAGCTTAAGGACGGAATGCCAAACTCACCCCGAACAGCCACATTGGCTGTTTTGGAGCATGCTGACATACACTCCTTAAGCACCCCCACTTGAATGGATTCTAGAGACTTAGCCTGGTTGGAGTTATCAACCCATATAGCAGATCCGTACTCCAAGGCAGGTCTAATAACGCGACAAAGCATGGTTTTCTTAACCTCAGAGTTGACCCCTCTGCAGTGGAAAAATTTAGTGAGCCCCAGAGCTTTGCCCTTGCCAGTTTGAACAACTTTCCGGATAGAGAGAGAGAGAGAGAGAGAGAGAGAGAGGATGAAAGAGGAATCAACAAGAAAGAGGCCTACCTCAAGGACACTTATTGGTGAGCAAATGAGATCTCCTTTGTTTTGTAGGGGGGTTGCTGCACAAGGGTGTGGCAGGTCTGAGTCGAAAGCGCACATGGTTATTGGGTCCAGTTGCCCCACAGCTATTGCTTTTGCCCTCGAAGGTGGTAAATCTCTGGCCGGAACAGAGAAAGATGGGACTTTTTCGACATTGTTGGTTGTATGTGAACACAATTAGGTGCCAAACTCTGAGGCCTCAATCATTCAAATAACATCTGAGAGGATACGGCCCAAGAAAATCTATACAGCCATCGAAACATTCCTTGACACCTTCAGGGAGTGGGTTCAAAAAAGTGAGTGCCTGTTTGTTTGTATCGTAACTGTGAACATGGCCTCATAAGTATGAGTTTCAATGGCTTATCTGATTTCAAAGATGGACTACAATCAAGGTTCACTAGCTGGGCTGAAGCCTGGGTTACTGAGTACCAGTCGTACTGGGAAAGACCCACATGCACTCGTGCTGCCATTCACTTTGAGCGGAACCTGTCAACCTCGACAATATAAAACAGATTTACCTGTATTCAACTTTTCAGGTGGCATTTGACATGTTAGATCGACACTGTGACCTGCTCCAGTCTAAAGAGAATCAGATATCAAAGATACCTGTCATATGTTCACCCATCGTCTAGCTTGACCAAACATATGTTATTTCCAGTAGCTGAGGTTTGGGGCTTTAGTTGGTACAACTCACACAGGAGCATGAAGAAAGATGGACATGGCCTGCTTGAAAGCAGCAGCATATCCCTCAGGGTAGGAAGCCTTCTTATCCCATCGTAAAATGCTCAACGCCTGTCAATTACCATTTCCATACTGTCACTTTTAACCATGGTCTTGCCTACTTATCAAGCTCAAACCCGTCCACAGGACGTCCAGCCTATCGTGTCAACCCATTTGCTTCAAGGGGGACAACACTCGTAAGTAACCAACAACAAATCTCAAGATGAGCCGTTTAGTATGAGGTGAATTAGTGTGAGGGAAGTTCTCTCTGGTCAGAGGTGCCATACACACAAAGGGGGATCCAAAGTTTTGAGCTTACCCTGTCAAGTTTTCGATATTTCAAAACGAGGCCATGGTTGAAATATCGAAACGAGGCCATCGAAAACCTTATTTGAAGGTAAAAAGTCGCAACCTGCCATTATACACATCCCTGCGATCACATTTGTTTTAACTCTTATTAATTCTCAAGCATTGATGGTTAGAGGTTTGCAAGTCGTCAAAGTAGTATGAAGAGTCCTTTGGACTTTTCACTCCTATTTAGATTTTGCGAGGATTAGTGTTTGTTGACTGTGAGCGACTGTGTAGCATGGCAGAGCACAACATAAGGGAAATATCATTTGCATTACTACGTAGGCCACACTACAGGAGTCTTGTTATTTGAGGAATATGGAAAGAGGGCTACTAACCAAGAAAGAGCTCATGTGTGAATCTTTGGAATGACAGTTCACCGGTAGCAGCAGGTTTACAGAACAGTGCATCTCCCCTTATCTCCTCTCCATTGCCGTATTTATCCATCTTGAAGATTGATTCCATCGAGTAGGATGGATCTCTGCTGTGTTACACTTCAATTTTGTAGTGCAGGATCTTGTCAGACTTCCTGGCTCTGACAATGTTTGTAATTCAACTCTGCCCAGTAATCCAGTGGGAAAAAGGGAAACGCATTTGCAGCTGCAAAACTTCCATCCTCGTCGTCTTCAATCAGACAATACGGTAGATATTATCCTTCTCGTCATGCCAGCAAGTTAAGGATGTCACTGCACCTTCATTGCCAAGCTTGAGACAACCTTGGGATTCGAGGAGGCATTTTCTGGAACGTCCGAACCAATGCTAATTACAAAAAGCAGGTCCTGCTAGAGGATCAAGCCTTTTGACAATGGTAGGGGCCACCATTCTGCCATCCCTCATTAACTCTTCTGCAGAGTATTCTGGCTTTCTTTCCCTCTCTGCCATAGGCAAGAAGAGCACTGTCTTCACTGATGACAGCAGACACACCTCCCATGAGGGGATCTAGCCAGCCATGCTAGTTGTGCATCTGCCTCGTATGGTGCTCCAGTCAATCTCACTGAGCATGAGACTCGTGTAGTTGTAACAGGAAAGCTTGGCAAATGTCGTAGCCAAGCTTTCGTGGTACACCTACATGAGTCTCAGGCTCAAGCTCTGTGAGGAATTGGCCAAGGGTTCCAGATGCAACACAGCTTTGGGAGATCGTGCCCTCAATTCAACACTATGTTGTGGCAGCAGACAGCGTCTCCCGTGGAGGAAGCCACCTATGGCGGGCTGCTATGGCCTTGGGCAGACCTGAAAACCACAAAAACAAAAAAAACAAACCTGGAAAAGACAGGCCCAGAGTACAGTCTACCTACTTAATGGTTCACATTCTTTCAAGCATGTGAGGAGTTTGCATCAGCTTTAAGATGCCTATCCATTGGTTTGATACATGCAGTTCCTCAGGGCTCTCCCCTCGTTGGCTCGGAGGCGAATTACACATCCAAGATAGATGCTATGGAAAAGAGCTATGGATGCTGGAGAGCCGCTAACAACCTCAACTACAAAAATAGGCTACATTCCTAAGGTACGACCAAGTTATGTTGGAATGTGCAGTTTAAAACAACATGCTGTACAAACGTACAAACCAGCAACATTTACAAAATGTTGTTGTAATAGTGAAGTGATGGAGTCTAATGACCTTGACAGTGAAATGGTAGCTCAATACAACAGAAATGATTTCACGTGGAGCATCTCAGTCTCCAGCAAAGCTCCTTGAATTTCAGTCCACGCAAAATTGTTGGACTAAAATCAGCTACTACCCAAGGTCTACTGATTGTTTCATTCAAAGAGTGTCCTGGTCACCAGCTCACGTACCTCCCTTGTGGAGCCGTGAGTAAGCATCAATGACCACTTGCCAACAACCAGGTGGGTTATTAGTAACTAACCCTGAACCCCATATTCATAAACAGTGAACTGCAAAATTCTGGAATCGGGACCTCATTAAGTTATCATAAGAAGCACATGGACCGACTGATCCTTACTAGCGAGTCTCCTAAGATGATGCAGCTGCTCCAATTCTTTGTCATCACCCATAGCGTCCCCAACATGGATACTCCTGAGCTTTGGAGGCCTACATCAGTGTGCCCCAGCGTTTCTTTTAAGGTATTTACATTGTTGCACAAGTGGCATCCACGAGAACCTTAGAGGAGCACGTATGGCGCTTGTACAAAATACATAGTCGAAATGGCTGGCGATAATATGAGATTTTGAATGGGTGTTGGGTGAGTGAACCTAAAACCTAGTAGACTTGCTGAGGCGAATAACCCATAGCAAATTGGAGGCTCTCAACATGGAAACTAGGCAGAAATTATGGCAAACACCACCAAAAAAGTAAAAATTTAAACCACCATTCATAAGTACAAAACCTTAAATTGGCTTACGTTGCATTTCAGTCAATCTACACTAAGTGGCATATTTGAACCCTGGCCCAAAAAGACCCCGCCTAATGCTACACGGCACAGAGAGAAGAAGTATCAATGTTTGCAAAGCTCTTGGAAATACAAATAAAATTATCAAGTAACTTGGCTCACAAAGCTTGTAAACAGTCATGCAGATTATATTTCACGACACATTGCAGACGATGACACTAGCACCAGCCAAGAGACCTAAGGCAAGAGACCTTGGAAGAGACCAGCATATATACATACATATATATATGTAAAAAAATAGGCAACATAGCTGGCTCCACGTCCTCCCGCCCACTTGGAAGGGGGTGATGTCCTGCAGGTGGTCGGTGGGATCTGGCTCCTCTGTTGTAAATTGCCTTCATTCAATATGGTGCCATGTGCCTCCCTCTTGCCCTCTGGCGAATGGTGGGCCCACCAATCAGCTTTTGGCAAAAAGTTTACCCTTTGCCCCTGTCGCCAAGACCTGCGCGAGGTCAAAATCTGGCGATTATTCGCCACTAAGAGAATGGCTAGTGTGCCCTACCAGAGTTGGAAGCACATGTGTTACTTTGTTCATGGGCAGAGAAATTCAGCCTGACAATGCCAGGTGGGTTCCCACGTTCCCACTCACCCGCTTCCCTGAAGTGTAAGGCTTGAGAGCTGCCAGTAGTCCCTTTACCGTCCCTTATCAAACGTTTAGGCGATAATTAATTCAAATTGAAAGTGCCTAAAGCGTTTTGGGAATTTCTCAAATTTTGGCCTAATTGCACAGAAATTATGGGACCAAAGTGCCTAATGCCTAAAAATTCTAGCAAAATACTTTTAAGCCTCTTCTCATGTTGTTTGTAATAAGATGAAAAGTTCATTGAACAGAAATCAATACAAATATATGCGTGCGAAAATAACTTCCTACAAATCCCAATTTATTTGCGAGAGCTCTATGTAACTTCGAAAGGCCCTTGCATGGGACTCGACAATGTCATCATATTCATCCACCTCGCTAATCACCACATACAACAAAGAGGTGCATTTTTAGTGTTTGCACGGAAATGAAGGGTAACTGGAGCCTGCAAGCTTGGAGGAGATTTGAGCTCGGCTTGTTGGCATAGGACAAGGGCTCATGGGCATTGGGTTTCTATTTTGTATTTTTATTCTTAAGAAAATAAATGTTTTCTTTTCTCATGTGCCTAATTCAACGCTACCCTAGCACCTCCACTCTAGAAAAACGTCAAAAATACGCCCCACTTATCCTCGCTATCCGTAGACACGGCTGGATCACTTGTCGTTAACCGTCATCACCGCTAGAACACGTGGTGGCATCCAGAATGCCAATATCTTCGCACTTCACAAGAACTTTAAAATCCCTATCCCCCTATACACAAATACTTTAAAGCTGTCCACCTAGCAACACTCCGCTCTCTGACCACCATTATTACCAACAAACGATAACTTGAGTCCAATCTCCTAGCGAGCTCCTAGGTCCCCCTAGGTACCCGAGGCTCCCCCCTACCCCAGGCACTCTCCTTTGATATCTGCCACCGGTACCCCGGATACTCCTTTTCAGAGGGCCCACCCCCCAAAGGGTGCGGTAGCCGCAAGGGGAAGTGGCTCTTAGTTACGCCCATCCCGTGACTTGAGTCTTCTCTCTCTGCCTAATTCAAAAAACTTATAGCATGAAAATGCCTAATGTGAGAAATGGTTGGAGAAACGTGCCTAAGCAGTCTGTTTGATTTTTAATAATTATTAGGCACAAAAATGCCTAAACCGTTGATAAGGGACGGTATGCCCATATCTGCACGACCAAATTCTTTTGTGCTCTGTTGAAAATAAATCCTGCAATATTTATCACCCACCCTTCACATAAATGTACAGTCTAGAAAGAAGATGGTAGATTTCACAGTGACTAATCTACCCTGTCACTGATTCGTAAGTATTGTTCCCAATCAGCTTCCAAACCACCATTTACTGATAAAACAGTGTCAGAGCCAGTCTCTCAACGATCAACCAATCTATCAATCTGAATAGAACCCTGCAGCGCAGTCACCTTTCACATGAACGTGATGGAACACAAGGGGAAAATACACAAGAGGGGTAGCTTCAGACTCCACCATTGGCATAGTGACTGGGTAGAATTGAAAACAAAGACTTTCCCCCCACATAGCCTTCCAGATACTGAGTTCATACCAGGGATCTGTTCTTGAACGTTAAAAGCAGGTGTGGCAGATTTTGCCACTTTTTCGGCCTAATTCTCAGGCCGAATCGGCCACCCAGGGCAGAATCGGCAGGGATGGCCAACAGAGGACGGCAGACTTACCAATTAGGCCCATGTTGTCAGCCATCAACCCTTTAACATTTGTTTGAGGCTCGCCCCGTTTTTATCCTCTCCAGGGCTCTGAATCTGGGCAATCGATATGGGATAATCGAACCGCAATCATATTGCACCACGTAGAGGCGAGAATCCGCCACACCTGCTTTTAACGCCAGTGAAGGGGCCGTGTTTGGCCGACTCTGCCCTGTGCGCGGCCATAGGGCTCGCCCAAAGGCCGCTTACCGGGCAGAATCGGCCAAACACGGCCCGTTCTCTAGTACGATTGGGGTCATGAAAGTGCAGGTGGAATGATTTCATACTGAGCGAAGTGCTGCTCCAGGCAAATTTCATTTTCGTAGCTGCCAGGTTAGCAGCCTCAACAGTTGATCCCTTCAATCTTACATATAGTGACGGAGATGAACTCGGTGGCAGCCGAATCAGTGAAGGTGTAAAAGTACTGAATCTTATTACAAACACGTTTGCTTGCATGCACACTGTGTATGTCACCGAGAGATAAGATATTTACTTGACTCCCAACCAACACTCTCGCTGCAAAAGGCAATACGAGATCCACATGAATGAGGGAACCTCATTTGCGCGGGGAATTTTCTTGGTTTGGAAGAACATTGTCTGTCTTTGCAAAAGGGAAAAAAACTCAATTGCCAGGTGAAATCAACCGCGGTGTCAAGCATTGCAGAAGTCCTTTATACTAGTCTGCCTCAGAGCTCCTTACAATCCCTATAGTCCCAGAAGGGTATATCCCTCGTAGCCAATTTAGGCAGCTTGCCAAGTTCACTTCCATCCTCCCCACTGAATCTCAGGAAAAAATTGGAAGAAAGCTGTGTACCATAGATAGTACAGGAAGGCACTTTCACAGATACATGGATTGAATTGCCAACTAGCACAGAAGGCTGGTTACCCAAATATGCATTAAGCCTGTGCACTTCCCAATTGCTACCTGAAGTTGACCGAGGCAACAAATGACCAACTTCCTATGAAGTGCATGACCTTGGTGCACACAGTGACCCCCAGGTGAATACACAATCAATCATGACAAGTCGTATGAGACAATCATGACCAAGATTGATGCACAACGTGCGTGAACTCGATTTTGAGAGCTTGCACCACTTTCTCCGTTCCAATTGACTGCATTCTGTATGGAGTCTTCTTGCATCACCACCATGTTGAATTGTCATTGGAATCATTCATTTCCGAAGGGTAATAACAGAAAAAGGTCCACAAACTGGTATGCTCCTGACATCAGTTGCTGCGTAGAAGAGTGGAAGAGAAGAGTGGAAGAGAATGCGCAAGAGCACTAGTGTATCCAGCTTCAGTGAACCTTTATTACTATAATTGGGAAGTTATCTGATAATATGTGCACAAAGAGAGAGTCGAAAACACTCCTCAAGAGACACTACACATACAATTGTCACAAAGTAGATGCACATGTCAGCAACGAGACCTTTGCTGGCTTTAGTGAGCAGCAGACCAAAGTTCAAAGCACCCTCCAGCCTCGAACCGATTGCTGAAAGCCGGTGAAGTTGGGGATCTTGAAGCACTGCCAAGCCTCCTCGATCAACAGCCTTCTTCTCTGGGATGCAGGGAACTTTCACAAAACCTACTAGAAGTGCCCCAATCACCACGGTCAAGTCAGTGATGATTAATATAGAGGCTGGCCACCTGGGGATGTAGTTCATACTTCCAAATCCCCACGGCTGCTTGCATTGAAAATATGTCCAATGAATAGCCAGTAACACTGCAAGAAAGATCGCAAGAAGAGCGCGAATTGACGTAGTGTGGTCAACCGATTTACTCAAGGCAGCAAAAGAGAGATTTGGCCAGGCGTTAGACGAGTTGGCACTTTCACTAGTGGTTGGTGTAGCACATTCTTTCTGTTGTTGCGAAGTTGAGAGTTCAGGTGTGGAGATTAATGCCCATGGTGGTGATGGTGTGGTTTCAACTTGCGTGGCATCGAGAGATTGCAGCTCAGCTTTGACACTGGTCAGTCTTTGAGAGATTCCAGTTGTGTCAAATGAGCGGCTTGGCGTGACTGCAGGATCTGCAGTTATCAACACATTCAATTTTTGAGGAATTGAAAAATAGGTCATTTTGAAGCCCAACAAATTTCACACTCGGACAAAAGCGAAGTCTGACAATTGATCCAAGAAATGAGGTAATCACAAGGAAAGAACTTCGATGCGACCCCAGAAAACCATTGAAGAGCAGATAGAAATTCGAACATCTGCTCCTTAAGCCACAATGTACCCTAATTTCATGAAAGAATGCGCACCTGCAGGGACATGCTCCGAGGGCGAGGCCGGAAGCTCCCCTGGATTCGACAGGGACTTGAGACCCGTCTCTCCGGGGGTGGAAGCTCCATCCGGAGCACAGGAAGTGGTGGGCGCAGGCAACGTCTTGACCTCGCCGGTGATGTAGGCCAACCGATCCCGGCCCCGTTCCAAGATCTTGCGCCTGCGCGCCTCGCGCAATTCCTTCTGACTCGTGCTGCTGCTGCTCTTGCTGCCGCTGCCCGCACCCCCTGCTCTACTGGATGCGCTCTGATCGAGCACTGCCTCCTCCATAGCTCCTGCAGCGATGGTGTGTACCAAACCCTAATAAATTTCCAGAGTAACTCCCCCTCTGCAGGAATTCTCTTGGAGAAGCAGGCCTGCCTTTCTCTCCATATCTCATTCATATTATGTTTTTAGGGCAAATCTCCCCTACGATGAGAAACACTTTGCCGGATGAACAGAACTAGACGAAGCCATTCTCTTAGTAATCGCTAAATTTCGACACCAAAAAATAGACTCGAATATTCTGTCGAAAATTCTGTGTTTTTTCATGGATGAAATCGCTAAACTTCTACAAATGAAAAATAAATTAGGGCTGAATTTGCCATATCTGGATGATATGAATGGATGAAAGTACAGAGAAGGATGACTGTATCCAAATTTTTATGGATGAACAGGCTAGTTCCTGCAAAACTCAGTAGCCACTCGTGCTATTTTCCCAATTTCCAAGCAAAACCGCTGAACTAGACCCGGCCCCCACGAGTATAATCTAATTACCATACGAACATTTATGTTTTCTATTTCTTGAGAATGGAGTAACCTGGAGTGGAAATCAGGCCCCTTAATTACAGTGACCGGGAAAAATAGCCTCTTTCCCAGGTAATAAGGTATATCTTCTAACATGGTGGCAGGATTTGAGCCCAGAATCACCTGGGTGGCACACAAGTCACATGAATGATAAAAATATAATAAAATTAATAGACTACTGTAATATTTCCACCTGGCATGGTGAGCTGTCCCCACCCATATAAAATAATAATAAAAAATATCAAAATAATCAAAATAGCTTCCGGCTGAGTCAGGTCTTGCTGGTACTAAAGTTAGAATCGTGGCACATCAGCTGGTAGCAAGTGCACAGTGTGTCGCCCTGGTGGTTCGGGGTTCAAACCCGCTGCCCTGCGCGGTGTGTGGATCGTTCGTGACCGGTTGGTCTGGTGGTGACGTTCCCACCTGTGTGCCTAATGGCTTCTCTGAAAGGGGGTTAATTTTTCCCCCTCCTCAAGGGCCTGAATTGTGAGCAGTCGTTTCCTTTATCAAAAAGAAAAAAAGAAAAAAGAATCGTGAGACAGTAATAAAATCTAAGTAAAAAAATGGTATGTAGTATCTACCTCTACAAACAAAGTAAACAAGTGAAATCGGATTATCTCTTCATTGTCTCTCTTCCTACTTGAGGTCCAATCACCTTGTTTTTCTTGTATCCTTACTACCTTCACTGTCTCTGTGTTGCATCAGCTTTATGGGGAGAGAGCTGCCCTTCCACACAAATCACTGTAACAAATCCAACTCACGAATATTCACACAAAACATGCAACAAATCTGTTGAGCACCCATACGAACAGACTGATATCCATCGGGGAACGCATTGTCCGAACAGCACACCTCCAGTTCCAGCAACCGTTTGCTACGACGCGAATGGAATGAAGACAAAGCGAGTAAGGGGAACAAGGAAAGTCGAACTACACCCATGCTACAAACGCGCGCACAACAGCCTGATATGCACAATCCAACAACTGATATCCATAGAGGAGAACTGTCCATCAGACGGACGTTTCGCCAGACTGGCGTGAGAACAACCAAAAGACCGACCGGAGGGAAATAAGAAGTCAAACAGACTTAGTGCAACAACTTCCGACACAACAGACTGACAAATTCACAAGTGTCGACAGACTGATGATCCCAACAGCCGGAACTTCCAGCAGACCGCCTCCAAACTGACTTTATGCACCATCGATAAGGGGAATATCCGGAGCACTGACGGCCAGCGGACCCACTGTGACAGACTCATGAAACAACAGACCTCAAACATCCACGCGCATTTGCAGATGCAATTGTCTCATCTAGTCCTCTTCTGGCAAATGCGACAAATGTACCGATTCTGTACCTACTCCCGTCGTGGCTCAGACATCTGCATTCAGCAGGTGCGTGTGGATGTTTGAGGACCTTAGGACTGGATGGTGTTCCGTGACGACTCGAATTGTTTTTTTTGTGCTGCCTCCTCCCTTATATAATACCATGTGGATCCATCACAAAGTTGGGTTTCTTCAGATCTCCCACTCTTTTCCACAACTTATGCACAACGATGCAAGCCGCTATACTTGGTCACATAAACAGTCCCATCGTCCGATACGAAATCTGCAATACACCCCCAAACGCCCCCATATGCATACGTTTCCCCATTTTCGTGCCCATAGTTATCTATGGGTTCCTTTAACGAACTAAACTTGTGAACTCTCAAGGGATGCAGTACGAAGGGCAAACCTATCATGGCGGATCACAAGCAGAGGACATTACGACGACAGATGTCCGCATTTTCCATATTTATACATAGAACAAGAGTAAGGAACCAAACCATAAAACGAAGGTTCTCGAAGCACAACAAGAAGGCAAAATAGTGGAAACATATGCACGATGGTGGCTGTAGTGCCCGAACATCCTCTCATTTTCAAGCCCACCTTCATCATCATCATGAACATCGCACGCAAAAGAAGAATAGTCGCGTGCATGGAAACGCTTATCGCAATATCGGACAACAAACAGCCATCAAAAGAGAGCGGCCGGGATTGGTGGCAAGATCATTGCCATTATTGCAGCCCTACAAATGGAGGGCTCGGATGGTTATGTGATGGACGGTGGCGATCCTGCGCCGTCAGCGGACTGGATGGCAGGGGACTGCCAGCGGACTGGCGAACTGCATGAATGTTGGGCAGCGGACTGGCCAGCACCGGCTGGCAGACAGACTTGCGGACTGGCGGACGGCAGACTGGAGGCAGCAGACTCATGGGCGGGGGACTGGCCGCGCGGCGGACGCGGGCGCGGGCGCGGTTTGTCAGCAGCCGCGCCCGCGGTTGGGCGACCGCCTGCGCAGCGGCGGGCGGTGCGGGCGGGGTGCTGGTTAGTCGGGGCGTCCGTGCGCGGGGCCCCCGGGCACATCGCACGTGCCCATTGAAGACCTTATTATCTTAAAATGAGAGGCGCCTCTTGTGGCGGAGCCATTTGTTTGTTTTGTTTCTTTTTGTTTCTTGTTTTTCCTGGATAACTCAAAAATTAACCTTGGGGGGTGTTAGGCTACACTTTGACACATCCTCTTGTTTATTTATGTATTTTTTAGAGGACAGAGCCAACATACTAAGGTAAGAGGAATAAAAGCAGGATGGTAAAGACCCTGCAGATACAGGGAAGAAAGGCAGACACTAAAGATTCTGAAAAGAATAACTGCCTCTGTCGCAGGATGGTAGAGAGAATTTTGAACCCTACATATACAAGGAAGAAAGGCAGACATTAAGATGTTGAAAGAATAACTACCTCCGTTGCAGGATGGTGGAGAGATTTTCGAACCCTGCAGATATAGGGAAGAAAGGCAGACACTAAGAGATTGAAATATAACTAATCAATTACCATGTAGAGCCTGGAAAGCCAGCATAGAGAGCTAGGACCGGCTGCAAAAACTTAGCACCACTTGCGTGCATGAACTAAAAAAACCAGGGCGAGGAGAGTAGAAGTTGGTTGACATTTGCTTTACAAAAACAGCATGTAGGCTGCAAAAAGTTGGTTTGCACGTTTGCACAGACACAAGTGGGTACCTGGTACTTTGTCAGTCTGTTCTGCTGTCAGTCTCTTTTCAGTGTGTCCGCTAGCAGGGAAGTGCCTCCAATATGAAGCCGCTTCGCCTCAGCAAAGTAAATAGTCCGTTGGACTGGCGGTCCGGTGGACTCTCGGCCTGATGGGAAATGAGTCTGCTGTACGTGCGAGGACCGTGGATGAATTTAGTACGATGCGTTCGTTTGGTGTACGTATTCAATGCGATGACGGCGGATAGTTGGCGCTTGTGAAATCGCAGTCACGTTGGCGTGTCATGCCCTGCTTTCCCCCCTTCACTTCTCCTTTCTCCATGTTCCCTGTGCGATCGCTCCATTATCTTCGCGCCTGTTTCTTCACACTGTTTTGTTTTCCTCTTGCGTTTCATCACCGTAACGAAAGACGGCCGTTCTTCCCCGGTGTGGAGAGTCCCGGTGATCCGCGAGCGTCGCAAACACGCTCGCCTGCGTACAACTCGAAGTTCATCCGCTCTGTGAGGTTCTCACTTGCTACTGTGTTTCCATTCGCATTTTGTGTCCTCTTCTTGCTTAGGGTGAGTCTTTCATAGGACTTCTATCCTGTCGCTCATTGTCCTTGCACCTCGTTTCATTCTGCAGCGATGGAGGATGCTTTGAAAATGGTGGAGGCGACTGGTGGATTTGTGCACCAAACCAGACTGAAGAAGGAGCGAAGGTACTGGTACTCACCAAATGAGTTTGATCATTAAATAGTGGAAGCATTTGTAGACCTCCAGCCCGAAGCCCAACAACTCGAATTGGCAGAAAGCCAAGCTCTTCTTTCCTTTCTGTGAAGAGGTTATCAAGGACAAAATCCAACTAAATCGCATTGTGTTGACACGGGTTTGCAAGGAGACTGGATTGCAATGATTCCACGGGATTCAAGCCTTGTGCCGATCCTGAAAGAATGTAATTGTCCAAAGAGCCACAATGCGCTTGCGCGGATCAGTGCTTGACCCCCGCACTTTGGAATTAGACGAATTGCGCGCCGGTAATGGTGTCCATTCTGTTGGCCCGTCATGGAGGCTTTGGCAAGTGCAGGGAACCCGGACGCTGGCCAGAAAACGTAAACTGAGTGATGGGCCGAAAAAGTAGAGGCAAAAAAAAAGGAGAAGGCTGCAAGTCTGCTCGCGAGCAAGGGCAAAATCCCGCAACAGACTGAACCCCGTCTGGCGGCAGACCACACCATCAGTACTGATACTGAAAGTGAATCTTCTCAAGGGCGGGCAAACCATTATCCGAATGATGCACTTCGAAGGCCGGAAGGGGTGACAAGTCCAGTGGACATTGACTTGCCCTGCCAGACTCGCAGCAGACTCATACAATATCGCACCCATGCCATAGGTTTAGGGTCAAACCAAAACTCACAGAGCACTGAAGGGCCAGTCTGCACTTGCACATTGCGCTCGTGACTTTGGGCTTTTCCCACCAGAGTGCCCACCAATTGGGGGCTCCAACTTCTTCCGTATTTCTACAAAAGTTTGCCCAGTCATGTCTGTTCTACCACATTCATTCATCCTACAGGCGAACATAACTTGTCGAACAGCTTTGACGATGAAGATGCGATGATGAAGTAGAGGAGGTAATGTCAGTCTGACCGCCCAGTCTGTTCTCCTGTGTTGTTTGAGTCCATCATCGGGTTCACATTGCCTATTCAGTCTGGTCAGTCCGCTGCATTCTCTCCTCAGTCCGCTTGGCTCACTCCGCTCGGCAGTTCGTCTGTTTTATATCGGGGCATTACTTACTAAGTCTGTTTGTCAGTCTCGGTCTAGTCCACTGGTAAGTCTACAGTTTTTGCCTCCACCCTACGTACGCACTTACGTCTATCAGTCTGCTGGTCTGTGAGTCCAGCCGTTGCATGAGGTGAATATAGAGTCCACCTCCATGTTCCTGACGTCCAATTTTCTCTGCCGTGTACCAGGATGAACATATTGCTATTTCGTAGGGCCATTCAGGCTTGGCGGATACCTAAGCAATGATGCTCTTTACAAGCGACTGCAGTGCGTGCGAAGTGGACCGCGTGCGAAGTACATATTATTGAAGTATCTTGGGTCATCTCTGCGATACGGCATTACCCTATTCAAGACGCGTCGGGGGGATGCGTCTGGGACAGCCGAGTCTGCCATCCAGCAGACTCCCATTTACAGGGTTGCCGTCATCCAGCAGATTCCCATTCAGCAGCCTGTCATCTAGTCACTCCCAAAGAGCAGCCTGTCATCCTGCAGACTCCTCTCCAGGAGCCCATCATGCATCCCATGCCCAATGATAAGTCCTGTCATCCAACAGACTACGGACCAGCAGACTGATCACAGACTGCCTTTCTCTCACATAGCACGTTGCGCTTTTTGCAGTTTGGCGATCGTCATCACCGGTCAATTCGACCCGAGCTGAGACCTCACACTTCCCTGCTTAGGGTGAGAGAAATTATCCCCATTTGGATTGGCATAATGAGCTCCACCGGATTGTTGCGGACCGCCGGTGGTCATTGGTACCCTTTCATTATTCCATGGAGTTTTTCTATTGAGGAAGCCAACCATGTTTCTGGAAGCCGCCTCTGCTGTTGCTATTGAAGTCCACAAGCGTCCAAAATGCACCAGCCTCTACTTGTGCAGCTGATTTCTCATGGATGACCCATGACCTCAAGTCCTCAGACATATTCCTATGGCACATCCAACCTTTTGGAGGTGCGAAAAAGCACTTGTTCGATTGACTGAGGAGGATTTGAGCGCATGGCAACTTCCCTTCTACAACATAATGATGCAATTTGGCAATTTCCACTCATACAACAAGTTGATGAAGGATCTGCATAGTTTGAGGATGGACTTACTCCATGGAACAGACCATTCACAGAAGTTTGTGGTGGATGACGCATTGCACTGGTTTGCATTGGTGCACTGGTTGCCCTTGCACTGTCTTACGTGATGACCGAACTCAATCTGGGAACGCAAAACCGTATCATAGATCTTACAAAAGAGTCTGAGGAGCAATTGCCGTTGGGTCTCCATACATGTTCTTGATGTTTCCCAAGTCCATGGAGATCCGAACACCCAGCCGGCTGTCCACCAGACTGACCAGCACACTGAACAGTCGACACATGGAAGGGCTGCGGAGCAACCTGTGGCAGGGCAGCATACTGTCTTCATTGATGAGCAGACTGAACCGCAGACTAACCAGCAGACTGCACAGGTCACAGATGGAAGGACTGACCAGGATGGCTCAGAGCGGCAGACTGCACAGCTCAGCTCTGACTATACAGTTTAGACTGCACGGCCTGACCAGCACACTGCACACTTCACAGAGGGAAGGACTGACGACCAACCTGCCACCGAGTACACTGCCCACATTGAGGAAGAGACTGAACCGCAGAGTTGCCAGCAGACTGCATAGTTCACAAACGAAATGACTGATGAAGAACCGGCGGCCAAGCAGACTGCCCACATTGAGCAACAGACTGAACATGCTGGCAGGCACACTGACAAGGAACCACATGTAGCGCAGACACCATCTGGTATAGCGCTGGATTACATGGAGTCTGCTCCCTCACCCCTTGGGGCAGGTTGTGCCATTTCCTCTTTCAGCACTGTTGTTTATGTTTTAGCACATTGTGAAATTGGGCTAATTCGCCATTTTGCTCGGTATCCTCACAGGATGTTCGTCCCTCCGTCGGCAGACTGTCTACTTCTGAGGACATGACATCTTCCGCCCATGCTACAAACGTGGGATCGACAACCAAGAAAGGTGTGGGAGTGAGCACGCCCCCCGATGCGCGGGTCAGTTCTACGCATGCGACCCATGAAGCTGCAAAGACAGGTCCAGCAAGTGTAAACAAACCTGCTGACCAGCCTCTGTTGCGAAGTAGGGCGGCAGCGCTGCGTTTGTCTGCTCTATCCAACCCACCTACAGCTGTCCCTGCTTCCCAAGGGAGAGGCAAAGCCAAGAAGCGGACTATTGTGGACCATGCTGAGGAGGTCGAGGAGGGTCTGAGTACCAAGAGACCGGTGAAGAAAAAGTCTGGCGTCTTTATGAACAAGAACCGCAAGCTGGCCTTGGACATGGACAAAGATGTGGGTCGTTTCCTGGAGCAGCACAGGTGAGTACTGTGCTCAGTCTCCTCGTCTGTCTTTGTCGTTAAGTGCTTTGCGCTCTGTTGTGGTCAGTCTGCTGCTGGTTTCATCATTGTCTGTTGTGGTTAGTCTTGTCAGTCTGATGAACTGTTCAGCTTGTAGAGTGTTTGGTACCATGTTGACGTCAGTCTGTTCAGTACATGAGGCTTCCCGAAGGATGGTCTGCTTTGTGCAGGATCGGTGCTCGGTTTAGCAAGCACATGCTATGCACGTCAAGGCGTGTAATTCCATGCTAATGTTTTTTGAAGGGGACCCACGGTTTGAATGCGGACTGTCGCCGGATGACATAAAGGCGCTCCATAATGTTGAGTCGGAGTGCACAAATAGACTCCTGGAGCTGTGGTGTCGATTCTATGAGAAGTCGGTTGAGGCTGCGTTCACCAACACTATTGCTGTTCTTCCAACGTCGACGTGGACGGTGTTGAAGTCATTGGGGGTGGGGCAACGTGAAAGCCTTCTGGAGGTCTTGAAAGGTTGCCTCCGCACTGAACGACTGGGCAAGGACTTGAAAGAGTGCGATTTCATTTTGGTGCCAATTGGGGACGAGTAAGAACTCTTCCGAGTCTGCTGAGACTGTCTCCTGAGTCATAGTCTGGTTTCGCAGTCTCGTCTTGACTCTGAGCAATTAAATTGACCTCTGTATTTGTGCAGTGGACTGGGTTTGAAGATTGAGTCTGCTGAGTGCTGAGTCTGCTGAGTGTCAGTCTACTGAGTCTGCCCATCATGATTGTGCAATGACGCCATGTTGTTTGATACCATTGCAGGGGGCATTGGAGTGTTTGTATCATCGACCTCCGCAAGGGCTGTTACACTCACCTGAACTCTATCAGGGACTCGCATAGTTGTCCCTTTGTTCTAGGGTGGATTCGGAAGCTTCATGCTGAGTGCTTAGGGTACTCGATGGACTCACCGGAGTGGCATGTGATTGTCCAAGCATTTCAGTTCCACGCGCCTGATGTGCCCCAGCAACCATTCAACTGGGAGTGTGGCTTTTACGTCATGTCATTCATTCAAGTGTTTTATGAGTGGGTAAAAGTCAGAGGAAATGTCTCCAAGACTGCAAAGCCAGAGAAAAGAACACCTTTCACGAAGGACTGGTTTACTTTCAAGTTTGCACTTGGGCAGCGAATGCAGTGTGCCCAGTATATCGTGCGGGGGTTGGACAATGTAGAGAAACTGCTCTCATGAGTATGATGTACTTGTCATGTGAAGTCTATGTACCGAAATAAAAAATGCGAGTGTTTTCGCTTATTATTCCAGTGGTGATGAGCACTTTTGTGTACTGTGGGTGCTGGCATGTTTTGTAATGTTGTCACTAAACTCAATGGACACAATGGTGTCAATTTTTCCATGCACTGTGCACCCGAGTCTGCTGAGCTTGAATGTGCGAGCAGTACGCTGCCGAGGCTAGGACTGATGGGTCTGGTACCTAGTCTGGTAGGCACCATGTCCATGAGTCCGCTGGGACGCTGGATTGGCATGAGTCGTTAGGGAGGTAGTCCACTGGAGCCTGTCCATTTTGAGTCTGCTGTTGTGGATGAGTCTGCTTGAGACTTAGTCTGTCCAGCAGTCTGATGGAAGAGTTGCAGGGATGAGGTGGAAGTGTGGTGAGCAAACTTTTTGGAGTGGGCAGCAGACTGACCAGCAGACTGGCTTACTGGCGTTCGCAGTCTGTTGACTGTGACTCTGTTGGGAGACTGTGCGTGAGTCCGTTGGGAGACTGTGTGGGAGTTAATTGGGAGACTGGAGGAGTCCGTTGGGAGACTGTGCAGGAGTCCATTGTGGGACTCTGCAGCCGTCTGATGGGAGTTTGTGCCGGAGTGTGCTGGGATTGTGGAGACTGGAGGAGTCCGTTGGGACACTGTGCATGAGTCCATTGCGGACTTGTATTTCAGAAAGGGACAATGCTACCAGAGGAATTGCAGACTTATATTGTCTTCTTCGTGACACCTACACGACCTGAAACCTTGCGAATTTTCGAGTATATATGTGCTGCAGGTGCAAGTGCAGACACCCTCTTGCTGGTTCTCCACAAAACCCTAGGTCGGGTTTTCCAGGCCTCCACGAAATCTCGTCTCATTTTTCAAAGACATGTTGTTGTTGTTGTTCAGAGAACGGAAAGCCTTCGCTGCCGCAGGGTGCAACATTCCAGCCGCACTTTTCGCCAGGATATCAACGAGCTGCCCTCTGCACATACGAAGAGCAGATCGGGCATGTGCTTCTAGGTATTTGTCATCACCTACAATGCGAAGTATGTCCGCGAATTCTTGTTCCATTGAGGCTGAGACCTCCAGAGGTGCCTCGTCGTAGGGGAAGTCGTCTGGAGGATGTCTTTCCATGAACTGATTGGATTCGTCGTTGCCGCCGGCACCATTGCCCAAGAGCAAGTTAGGTAATCCTCCATGAATGGTTCCCAGCGCCGTGCCACAAGCACGCACAAGGAGGCCATCCTGAAGGTAAGGGTGAAGCATCTTCAGGACACGGACCTGATGCTTGCATAAGTTTCCTTCATTGCCCATAGGCACGTGCAACAAGCCCAATCGCAATCAGGATTGTAAACAATGTATGTTGTGTCGGGGTGGTTGCTGCTGAGAACGTAGGCTGGTTCACCAGGACCCAAGAGAAGAGTAACACTCTCAGCAGGAATGTCTCGTGCCGCAAGTATAGAACTGGATATGTACTTTTCGTGTTTGTCATTTCTTATGAACCCGTGGGTCTTCAAATGGATTGCGTACCAGTAGTGTTTTAGCACACGGCCAGTGAGTTCCCATATAAGCCAGTCCACTCTACGACCACTCATCTTGCCTTTCCCCATGACAAGTCTTGCCTTCATATTTCCATGGTATGCCTCAATGCTTGCGTTTGTGTCTTGGCTCGCATGAGGGACATTGCGGGCTGCTGTACACCACATTGCTATTTTGGGCTTCCAGTACTGTTCGATATAGTCAAGAAATTCATGTCATTTCGGGTATTTTGACCTCATACGACGGATTCTCCTTGCAACCCACCGAAGCGCTCTTTTCTCGTTGCGTGGTCCCCTTCTACAGTACATGAGGTCTCTCATATCCTTCAACAAGTTTACAGCGGTCACCGGATCCTTCGTTTTCTTGCATGATTGCTTCACCCATGCCTTGCGGACATGCTAAAGGCAGAGGAAAATGAGTACTCCTTCAAAAATAATTCTGCACAACACATATGGTATACATTAGAGTCTTGGGATCGGACTGTAATGGTGGACTGCCGCCGGAGTGGACTGTAACAACGACCTGTATTAGCGGGCAGAGCCACTGGACTCGCCCAGTGGACAGTACAATGCCATGACGTTGTTGTGCTGGAATAACCCCATTGGACTACCCAGTGGACTTCCCCATTGGACTTCCCCTAGCTAGGACTGGGGCAGCGGACTGCCACAGCGGACTACCGAGCGGACTTGCCAGGGACTGCCGAGTGGACTGAGCAGCGGACGGCCGACCCTAAGGACTGCTGAGTGGACTTGCCAGCGGACTTGACAGCGGACTGCCGAGCGGATTTGCTAAGGACTGCCGAGCGGACTTGCCGGAGACTGCCAGCGGACTTGCCAAGGGACTGATGAGCGGACTTGACAGCGGACTACCAGTGGATTTGCCCAGCGAACTGCCATCGGGTTTCGCCACAGGAGTCTGCCAGTGGACTGTAGGAATGGACCGGTGCTGTGGACCAACAGACTTACCGAATAGCGTTGATTTCTGCTTCGGCATCGTCCACAATGAAGGCATTGGGTCACCAGTTCGGCAAATCTGCGAGGAGTGAATCGCGCAAGGCTCTCATCCACGGAACCAGGTCTGTTGTCCGATTCCTCGCAGATAGGATATATGCAACTGGTATACCGTTCAACCACTTGTCGAAGACCATCAACGTGTACGATGGGAACTGTTGGAATGCACAATGTAAGATGGTCAGAGCATGCAAATTCCACTCAGTTCTGCACGAGAAGACTTCATAAGAATGATGAGGTCTGCAGCGGTTCACAATGGGTCTGCCCCTCGGTCTTCCGCAACGTACACATGAAAACATACAGAAAGGGTCAGCACGCCAAATTTTATGTGAATGTTGTATGGTACTATGCTATCATGCTCGTACAAGTCTATGGAATCGTTCGAATAGTACCTTGTCATGATTTGTTCCAAATGTTGCATCACATGCAAGGATACGGTCATGTCCTAGTTCCAGCATTCGTCGTTTCTGCCACGGAGTCTGTATGCCAATAGTGAATGTCAAATCTCCATCAAAATGCTCGAATGTTGGCTCTAATTTCTCTTCTTGATAGAAAAAAACGGACGCAGGATTCTGTTCTCTCCACATGTGCACACTCTCCGCATCATCGGCGTGTTTTTTGAAGGTTTGTCACGCACGTTTCTCGGCAAGGTTGGGAACATCTTGCTCCAACAAGAAATCATCGCGGGTCCATGCATCGCCCAAGCCAGTGTTGTTCATCACGTGCTCTTTATGCTCCATCATGATTTGGGCGACCGACAGGCCTCGGCACAAACGCTCGACGACCCAGGCTTTCAATTCCTCGCTAATGTGTGGTGCATAGGCGTGGCGGGTGTTCCTGAACTCTGCGGACTTCCCATGCGAGGGTTTCCCTTGCGCATCTGTATGCTCCATGTTGTTGTAGTACGTGAGGACACAAATGTCAGGGGCGAGATAGCATTGCTGGACCTTGAAACAGCATTGGCAACCATGCTTGTAAGACTCTCCATACTCCGACTTCTTTCTCATTGGGCCTTTATGAGGGCAAGATGTTCCAGCACCCACAAGAGGTCCTCCACGCTTCTGTTTTGGATCCTCCACTATTGCCTTGTTGGTGCGTTTGTCATCAGGACCGTAGCAGCATTGATACCTGGACAGAAAATTCTAAAATCGATATCCAACGACTTGAGGAAGCATAAAATCAGAGAACTCGTGAAACAAAAAATGGCAACAGACATGCAATGAAACGTCAAAAGGACTGAGGATGGTGCACGCATAATACTGGACAGAAATATGTTGGCTCTGGGTGCTTTTCGCGAGCCGGGTTCCACTTTAGAATGGACATTCACCCAAAACTGAGTGGGGTAGTCCTCCAAACTCTCCTCTCCCAGGACAAAGTCACCAACTCTATCCCAAGGTATGCAGGCCTTTTCAACATTCACTCGCACACCCATAAACCCATATTGCGTCTCACTCTTCCAATGGAGATCCTTCCTGTTGAAGGGTCCTGGTTTTGCTGTTTGCAAACATTGTCGAAGAGGCCGTATAAGCGGGCTTTCCGTGATCAGTATATCATCGGGTTTTGCTTCCACGTCCATGCCCTATACAGTGCAAAGGACACGCCTCTGAACATGCAAGAAACGCGTCGCAGTACAAGACACGATCGACAATGTGCCAGGAGAATAGTGCGCACGTTCGCGGCTGCTGGCAAGTGGCAGGCGGCAGGGATAAAAGTTGCAGCCCTAAAAATGGAGGGCTCGGATGGGTTATGGGAATGGACGGTGGCAATCCTACGCCGTCAGCGGACTGGATGGCAGGGGACTGGCCAATGGACTGGCGGGCAGACTGGCGGACTGGCGGACTGGCAGGCTGCTGGGTAGCGGACTAGCCAGCAGCGGACTGGCAGGCAGACTGGCGGACTGGCAGACTGCTGGGCAGCGGACTAGCCAACACCGAACTGGCGGGCAGACTGACGGACTAGCAGACTGCTGGGCAGCAGACTGGCCAGCAGCGGACTGGCAGACTAGAGGGCAGCGGACTCATAGGCGGGGGACTGGCCGCGCGGCGGACGGGGGCGCGGGCGCGGTTGCTGCAGTCGCGCCCGGAGCAGTGGGCGAGGTGCTGGGAGCCGGGCGTCCGTGCGCGGGGCCCACCGGCCACATCGCACGTGCCCATTGAAGACCCTATTATCTTAAAATGAGAGGCACCAAATGCTCTCTCTTTTGGTGATTTTGTGCTTGTTGTTTTAAATTTTTTCTAGGGCTTCATGAATCATTCCCATCAACCCTCCATAGACTAGGCTTAATGATAAGCCTAGTTCTCTCCCTAAAGATGTATCCAGCATGTCTCTATCCCTTGCGGGTCCCATCAACCCTCTAAAGACTAGGCGCGTTCTCTCTCCATTCTCCGCCTAGGCAAGAAGTCTCCACAATGCCTCTATCCCTTGCGGGTGCATGAACCCTCTAAAGACTAGGGGCTCTCTCTCTCTAGGCTTAATGGATAAACCGAGTTCTCTCTCTAAAGATGTCTCCACAATGCCTCTATCCCTTGCGGGTCCCATCAACCCTCTAATGAGCTCTGTGTATCTCTCTCTAGGCTTAATGGATAAGCCTAGTTCTCCACCTAGGCAAGAAGTCTTCACAATGCCTCTATCCCTTGCGGGACAGAGCCAATAAAAAAGTTAGTGAAGATCAAGTATGGGCGCTTCATTGAAGATGGGGAAGAAGACTAAATGCAGCAAGTGGCATTAAAGCTGCAAAGATGCTCTCTAGCTGGCCCTAGCTACTGTTCCGCATATCTTGAGCAACTGCCTTATGAAATTGTGAAAACCCATATTTTTCAGTTTTTTAGTTAAAGAAATCTGCGAGCGACAACACACTTCAGGCCTTTTACAGAGGAGGGGAAAAATTAACCTCATTTCACATTAAGCCATGAATTGTAAGGAGACAGCAATTGTGGCAACTGTAGAGAAAGAACTTGAATGTATGCAACTTATTGACTCTTCTTTCAATCCTCTCCTCTCCTCAGCGTGAATGATTGAGACACTCATAAAGGATTTAACATGTGTTGATTTGGTGATTATGAACTCTGAACTATTGTAATAAGTGTTGTATCAATGTGTCGAGTTTCTCCCTTCCTAATTGTTAAAGTGTTATCATTGTGTAAATGCTAAGTTTCTCATACTCTGGAAAAGTTTTTCATTTATCCAAGGTGGGTTTCTAGATTCTACATGGTCAGAGAAGGAGAGGTCAGGATGAAGACACTCCAAATTCAAAGCCTCAGAGGCTTGAGCTGGTGCAACATTGAAGACTACCAATGTTAGATTGTCTGGCATGCACACTGGACACCCAACCCACAGAAGGTTTCTCTCTACCTATCAAGCCATAACTAATAAATACCTACCTGGGTGGATGCGGTGAATGCTCTCATAAATGTGAGTAGGTGGGCAACCCAACAAGTGAGGGGAGGAAGTGCGTATCTCAGTAATTGTAGGCACAGTTTTCAAGAAAAGGCGCGGCGGTGCATCTGCATAGCCTTTATATCCCTCCCCTGCTTAAACTTTGTGGAGCTCATTAGGCCCAGTTGGGGTGGCCAGACACACACGCTGGGTCTCCTGCAGTTGTGAGAACGTCGAGGTTGATTCTGTGATAGAAGGGAAGCAAGAAGTGTGAAGTTGATAGCTTTGGAGGAACTTGCAGAAGGGCATCATGGCTCCTAGTCAAGTGGACGGAGATGCATTGAGCAGAGTGATGGGATCGTCGGAGTCCAACTGGTCGAAGGCGATAGTTGGTGGGACTGGTGTGGCCGTGTTTGGGATTGCGCTGCGGCGCCTGCTGGAAACCGAATGGGTGAAATCTGCGGCCCGTGAAGTGGTGGATCAGCATGCCATTCTAAGAGCTCAAGCAGTAGAGAATGCAAAGGGGAAGTTGTGTTTTCAAGCGAGCAAATCCGGGAGCCCAACTGTTGAAGTTCTTCCATGGCCAAGGGCGGAAGGAGCGAACCTGTCTGGTGTATTTGTGCTCCCTGACGATGATGGTAACAAAGCGCTTAGCCTTGCCCTGCATAAGGTAGTGCGAGATGAAATGAACTTTCCATTCGCAACTACGGACAAGACTACAGATCTTTTTCAGGTGAGCTGCGACATTTAAGGTCCTGTACATTGTTTTGCAAATTTTCTTCAGGTTCTACGGTATCGTGGAAGGTTTGACTGGTGAGTTGTGTCAAAAGATCAAAGATTTGGTGGTAGTGGCGGTCAAGAGCTTGAGTAGTCATGAGGAAAGTAGCAACTGTATCTACCACCCTCTGTCCAATGTGGATGTTCTCCTTATGCTATTGCATTGGCTGCTTCATGGTCGGTTTTGCAGGTGCATGTGTACTCGGAGACATCCCGGAGTCAAACAATTGTTGCCCTGCGGTTCCACAGTGGTGGTCTGGACAGACCATCTGCCCTTACAGCTGTTCAGCAGTTTTTTACTGCATTAAGTGCGTTGGTGGATGGTCAGACGCCTCAGCTGACTGGTAATCCTGGAAAGAATGAACTGTTTCCCCCCATTGAAGATCTGATTCCAAAAGGCAAGGCTTCGAAGAACTTTCTCCAGAAGGGCATAGACACTGTTGGATATGCACTGAGTGTCAAGAAGTACTCTCTTCTGCCATTCCAACCGGGTTTCACTGAACAACGCAAGGAGCCCTTCCAATCTGATCTGCTTATGTACACTCTAGGGAGGGCAGGTAAAGGACAATGTGAAATCTATTTCATTGCGTGATGTGATCGATTTTTGTTTCACTTGTCTAGGTCGCCGAGGAAGAATTTGGAAGGTGCTCGTATTTGCAGTCTGACATTAAGGGATGGGGTTGCCTACTGCAATGGAGTTATGAAGTTAACAGGGATGTTTGGATAAACGATATGGATGGGGTAGAAGGGCTGCAAAAGAATTTTTAAAGCTACGAGCTGTTATGCAGATTTCTCACTGTCTCTTCTTTCATCATGTTTCACTGCCTCCAGATTCCTGACTTCTATTTGCCCAAGATATTTAACTATTTTTCTTAGTCTATCTCACTAGTGCTACTTTTTGTCTGTTTCTTACTGTGTCAATGCCGAGTGGGCCACTGTATTGTAAGGAAATTGTTATTAACTGTGGCCAGCCATGAATTACCCCCCCCACCAATCACAGAAACGTTTATAGGAAGAGTGGACACTCTGGTCTGGTCCCTCAGTATTGTCTTCAGGAAAGTTAATGATGTTTCTCCAACTGATGCCTTTGAGTATGTGCACAGGTACTGTGGACTTGCTGGCAGCTTGCAAGCTGGAGAACACAACCCTTGCGGGAGCGCTGTCAGCTGCTCTCTTGAAGACTGCTGCTGCCAGCAAAGAGCTTCAGGATCAGAAGAAAGATGAGTTCAGCTTCACGAGGTAAGATCATTGTACTGTACTTGGGTAGGTAGAAGAGCAGCTCCTTGTGATTTCAGTAATGAAGTATTTGCTAATCCACTATATCTGTATCTTGGCAGCTTGGTAGACTGTCGGGCGTACTTCGAGCCATCCTTCCCCACGTCAATAGCAGGAAACTATGTTGCCGGTATTCCTCAAGGGGCACAAGCCAAGGAAAGTATGTCATTTTGGGACCTTGCACGCAGCGTCTCTTCTACCACTGAAAAGGATTTGTCCAAGTCTCGCCAATTCTCTGAAATCCCAGTCCTCAACATGCTGTTTTCCCAGGTCTTGCTCTACTCCAAATTCAAATCGTTTTCCTTGGAACACTATCATTACTCCAGAATCATGTGATTTACTAGTAGTGTGCAAACATTGCTTTTGCTGTCTCCATAAATGTACTGTACTTGACTGCCATATGATCTTGTCACAGGTGACATAGCAGTTAGTTACCTTAGGCATTGGTGCCTGATTAACACAGCCTCCTGTCATAAATGCAGTGACCTTGCAGGGTGTATTAAGTAAGCAGGCCCACTACCTGCAATCACTGGCTAAATTGTTTTCTGGCATCGCTCCTATTTGCTTGCAACCCCGAAGAAATGATTAGTGGGAAAGGATGCGATGTTTGTCCATGCCTAACTGAGACTGTACACCATGCTGCGGCTTTGCAAATGTTCAGCTCACCAGGGATGAGTTGTGATGTTGCTGTCGAAGTTTGACTTGTGGTATATGTCGTCAAACAGGTTCTAAAGCACCCTGGTGTGACACCCAGTTCTTCACTGCGTACTGCTCTCTTCTCTATCTTTGTGGATGAGCCCATGAAACCGCAGTGGAAAGACTTGGAGAAACTGCAAGTCGCTGGAGCATTTGGGCCCTTCCCTTCCATGCATGGTGTGGGACCCTGCTTTGCTCTATGTGAAACTATGCTGGAGGGCCCTGATTTGTCCCTCTCTTTCATCTATACTCAACCAGTTTACTCCCGCAGTCAAATGGAGACCTTTGCCACCTCAGCGCTTGAGTTGTTGAACTCAGCTGCAAAGGGTCACTAAGTGCCCTCTGCTCTGGACTCTACACTCCCAAATACAATGGAGATATATATACAAGTCTCCTCAGTACTTCGGCAAATTGCCTGTCTGTTGGTAGATGCACCATTTGCCTTCAAATGTAACTTTTGACCAGTGCTGTCAACTACTGTGGGACACACTTCAGCCATTGAAGAGATGGAAATATTAACAAAGCAGTTTTGGAAGTCAGAACTTTTTTTAATGTTGAGATTAAATTTATTCGCTACTGTGAGAAGCTTTGAAAGCTTGTGTAATACACAGAAGAAATGTTTTTCTTGACGAGTTAGCTGCACAGGTTGAAAGAAGGGGAAGGAGGGAGTGAAGGGATAACAGCTGTGCTTATCACATTAAACCACGCTTTGGTCTAGAACAAAACCCTATCATTGTTTATGGAGGGATGCCAATTTCTCTCCTATACATTTCCAAAAGCCTCATTCTTTGAGCAGCAGCTCTGAGCTGGGTCAGCAGTTCTCAGTAGACTATCCAGTCTACTTGCTCCACAGCACAACTGGGTGTCCACTCGTCCACGCATCTGGCCACATGAGCATCTAGGGAGTCAAACACCACGAAAACAGCAGAGTTAGTCAGATGCTTCACCCTCCGCACTACACGAAGTGTTGTTGACAGGGACTTGGGAGCCGAACAACTGCAGTTAAGTAAGACTGATAGACCCGGCAGTCCCTTGCATTTGGGGTTAACCACTACTTGCCAAGTTTGGGCATTACACCAACCCCTACCCAACTACGGTAGTAAACCCACATCAGTAATGTGTGTGCCCCCCACACATTTCAGGGCCCCAAATCTACTTTCTTTTATGGGGGCCCTGTTTGTGCCCTGAAGAAACCCTCTAACTGAGATCATAGCCTCACCCTCTTTATATATTGTCTCAAGGCGGTGGTGAAGCATTGTAGAAGGGGGCCCACCACCTCACCCTGCTTCTCTGGTATTCTTTGGAAAGCTGTAAGAAGCTCCTTAGCTCCTTAGAAGGAGGGCCCACCATCTCACATATCCTACCTCACATAACACCCTTGCCCTCCCTCCCTATTAGTTGCTCCCTTCCTCTCCCTGTTTTCGACTTTCAGGAATAGCCCCTCCCAAAGTTTTTCTTTTTCGCAACGAAGAAACTTTTTGATGTGGCTCAACTTTTACTTGTTTTTCAGCAAATTTTTAGGAGGATGAAGTATCAATATATGAATCCGTTTGTTTTGTTTTGTATATTTGAGATGTCCCCAACCACAAGGCCCTTGCTCGGTACCATTGGAAAGCCCTCGACGAGGAGGGGTGCACGGGCTTGGTCTCATGATTTTGGGACATGCGGTGTGGGAGACGTGGAATTTCAAGTACTTTGGGCCATTGGAAATTCGGGAAAAATAGCAAAGTGGACATTCCTGGGACAATGGTTGGAGCCTCAGCCTACGTGGAAAAAAAAGGATGAAATATGACTAAAACGAATTTCAAGTACTTTTGGACGCGAGACAATGATTGGACTCTCCACAAGAGAGGTATCAAGGGAAAGGTCTCCCGTTCAAATCTGGTCATAGGCTCTGTGGGAAAAAAATAAAATGATTAGACATAGATGACATAGATGACATTTGACACTTGGGCCAACGGCACAGGCTACCCTAGAAGTCACACTTGGGCCTCGAATAGGAGACGCACTTGGATACATAGGAGATTGCCCTTGGGCTTACATGACATTGGACACTTGGGCCAATGACAGAGGCTACCCTAAAGGTCGCACTTGGATACATAGGCGATTGCACTTAGGCTTAGATGACAGTGGACACTTGGGCCAACGACACAAGCTCCCTAATACTACATAATGTAGAAGCTACTGAGGAAATCTCATTCAATTGGAAGAAATATCAATGCTCAGTCATCTTGAGGACCTCAAAAGCATGAAATGCATTTTTTTTTCTTGACGTTTAGTTACAGGATCCAGAAAAAACAGGTGCAACCTCAAATGGGTTGCATAGACGCTTATCCATTGACCGAAGTTGTGAGCTTCAGATTATTTTTAATTTACTGTTTGCAAAACTTGCAGAAATTTTGGTGGTAATGCTTGAACAATTATATATTTCAATCCTTGATTACTGCTTCAGTAGCACTCATAATCAACATAGTTATTTTAAAATTATTTTGAAGTTATATTATATTTTCAATCCACAAAGGAGCCCATGAAACCAGCAGTCAAAAACAGTTTGACAATTGATGTTGTCCATCGTGATGTTGAATTGAGAGACCAAAATGAACATAGTGTAAAACATCCAAATACATCTCAAAAAGAAGTATTGTCTTTTGCCGTTGTTTTTTTGCTTAGCAATATTTCTAGCTTGTCTTGTACCCTCGCAAAACTGTGGCAAAACTGTGGTTGTTCAACATAACTCGGATTTAGACTTGCAGAGGAATTACAAGTAACATATGACATTTTAAAGTTTCGTTTAGATACTATTGAGTGCTCAATTTCAAAGTTTCTTTGCATTCCAAAAGCTTGATTTTGTTTCATTCTTTTTAGCACTCGCATTATGATATGCTTATGTATATTATAGAGAGCTGACACAACCATCTTGACAAAAACAAAATTATGTAAGCATATAGTTGAGCTGTTTGGACAATCATTGTGAGAGTAGCTGACCCTTTGGGTAGAAATTAGTTACATTCTTCCATGTTGTCAATGACATTGCAGTAGCAAGTCGTTCAACATTTTTTTTCAGAAAAATGAATAAATGATCAATTTGTGGCTGATTATTTGATCAGAGAATATACGCATAAGTTCTTGTATTGGAATACATTCAAAAGAAGAATATCTAAGTAAAATGTCCTCAAGTGCTGAATAATATATTATATGGGCTGATTTAAATACAGTGTTTTGGACTTCAAATTATTTGAAACTTCCAATTAATCACACATGGTATGAAAGCAATTGCAAGATTATGATTAACTGTGGTATCCAATCTTAAGATGAGCATTTGTACAAAAAAATTGAAACTGACCTAATTGTGTCTGACATTTCGAATAAGCAATCAAATGTACATAAGCACAAGAATATGAAATGCATGATGAAACTATGTACATTCACAAATAACAAACTAAATTTTAGAGAAGTTACAATTTTTTCTCTTTTGTATCAATCAAATGAATGTCTTATCCTTACAAAGGATCTTCAATACACAAAAACTTAGCAAAATGCGTGAAAACACTATCATTTATCTTCAATCGACTGTAGTTATCCAAGACATTTACTTGCTCATGATATTTCGATCTCAATGAGGGAAACGTTATGAGCATGCGTCGACAGGCCCTCACAGCATCATCAAGAGCCCCCAAGGTGGAGAAATGAGCAGCCCCGTTTCTGGCTAAAATAACACGCTGAGATAACCTCTTATACTCCTCCCTAGTTTTCCGAGGTCGAAATACAGATGATCCCCTCTGCATTACACAAACAGAACAACAAGTTGAGGAGGATAAAGAGGTGTCATTGACCATACTCTTATTTCTAAAAGACTAAGAAGAGCAATAATATTAGCACGTACCGTAACATTAGACTACGCAGACTCGGGAGCAAACAGAGATGTAAGTCCATCTCCATCATTATGGTATTAGCGGTTCTCACAATTCCATTTGAAGATCTCGCCGACAACGATCTGTACATCTCTCCTTCTTAGATTGTGTTCAAATTAAAGTCTGCTCGATCTCTTACAGGTCGGAGTCCGGTTCTGAAGAAAAAGCTTTAGATGTCACGGACATAGCCCAGAGGAACTTACCAGGAGTAAATATCATAAGTTACCAAATTATCATGTTACCAAAAGTTATCATGACTTATCATGATTTATCATAATCTACCATAATTTACCATTACTTACCAAGTTACCGGAAGTTTACCAAATTACCAAGAGTAACTTGGAAACTGCTCATGAAGTTTCCGTTGGAGGAAACTTCTTCATCAAGATACCTCTTTTGTTTAAGGAAGCTTCTCCATCAAGAAACTTTTGTTTAATCTTGGAAACTTCTCCAACAAGAAACCTCCATAGGGGAAGCTTCTTATGGAAGCTTCTTAGTAGCCAGTTTATATAGAAGGCGAGACTGGACACTTTTCAGTCTCGTCAACACCAGTTCAAGCTACTCTTGTTTCCAGTATCTGGTACTCCAGTCCAGTTTCCAGCATTCTAGTATTCAAGTCGTGTTCCAATATCTTGTACTCTTGTTCATTGTTATAAAGATCGTCTTGATTCATATTTACTCATCGTGCATTCGGTCACGCCGACCTTGATTTCTTGTCTAGCCTTGTACCTCTAGTCTTATCTCTTGTTTGTGTTCAGTCATGTTCTCGTCCTTGACATTAGATGCCAATGGCCCCAGAGGAAACCCAAGCATGGGACAAAGTACCCAATATAAGCGTATGGACATTTATATGTGGAGTTGGGGTACACATTTGGGGCTAGGATACAGAGGGAGCTTGGAGGAGGCGGTGTTACAACCATGTAAGGGTTTTATTGAGTTTATGAGAGACGAGCCGGATGAAGTGTCTTTGGCGGCGACAATGTCATTTCAAAGCTGAAATTCGACTGCTGCAAGCTAGTGGTCAAACCAGTAAATGACAACTCTACCAATGGTTGGCAATGTGATAATCAGAAGACTCGCCAACAGTTTGTGGAGTTTGTTCTAATGTCTTGTGTGATTTTCGAAAGTCAACTTATTGGTCTACCTTTAGACCAAAAACTGATTTGGCTCATTGATTGTTGGAACGTGCATAGGTCTGCAGAGTTTAAAGCATACATACGAGATCCATAACAAGTATGTTCTAGAAGAGAAGATAAACAATAAAAAAACAGCCTAGTAGTAAAAAAGCAACTGTGAGAGGAGACAAATTTGGTACTACGGTGTACGCAATGTGCACACTATCGGGCATGCTACTTGGGGTGCCTAGATGGATGCCAAAACCCCCACTGGCCTCAGAATAGCCATTCAATTATAAATGATCGTCCATCTACTCGCGAATGATATTATACATGTGAAAAATTGATCAAAGCGTATATATGATGAAACTCTGCTCCACATGTTAGTCATATTGTGACGTGTGAAAAGTTAAGACAAGATCATTTGCATACATGGAAAGGCCTGTTGAGATACTCTATAAAAGACTATGGGTAAACTCATTTTCAGTTATTTCACAAAAACGTAAGTACTTCAAATTTAGAAAAAATTAGAGAATTGTATGCTATGTATGGTTCTGTGGAGCTCAAGAGTCGAGTGTGCCTAATACCAACAAATGTATGTATTCGAGCTTTCATGTATCAACTTCATCACAGGCTCGGCAAACACCTCTCTGGAACATTCGTTGGCTATCTTCAGTCTTGTTGAGAACATGAAAATTTACTGTTTTTGATGTGTTCTTGCGAAGAAAAACACTATCTATATAAAAGTGCGAGGCTTTATGACGCACTATATTATTGCTTGACGATACCAATTTTCAACAATGTGTTATCATGTTTTTTTGAGTGAGAATTTGTAATGCACGACAGATACTTCGATATATATGTTCATGTAGATAAACTAATAAATATGGATTTCCGCAATAGGGTTGTGCAAGAGGACTTTACAAATGTAGTTAGATCACATGCTCATTACTTGCCAATACCCAATATTTCGGTGCACCTAATGTGTCCATGTAGACCACAAACCAATTAATTAATTCTAGCGACGACTGTTAGGTTGGAGCTAGTTTAGCTTAGACGACCATAGGTCCATTAGTCAACATAGTTTTTTTTGCAGCCGACATGACAATTCCAGAATAATACACAATAATTTCGGAAAAAAATACCCTTAAAAACGGTTGAAATGTTTTCTTGTTTTCACTTTTCTTCTTCTTCTTCTTCTTCTTCTGTACTTACCGGATTTTGTCTCGTCTTTCTTGCTTTCACGTTTAGCATAAATGACCGTAGGGTCCATTAGTCGTTAAGAGATGGGGAGCTGCACTTACATAAGTGTCGGATCACTTCTTATACTTTCCGTTCATAAATAAGGACATGATGGGTGTGACTCACATGCATTGCTGGATGTTTCTCTCAAATGTGATCCTAGAATTACGATAAGAACCTGCTTTGGACTTAATTGCTTATGCAACCGATTTTGCATTTGGAAATAAACGTTGGCCTCCATCCCCTGTTTAAATAAATAATAATAATAATAATAACAAAACCTTGGACACTTGCAATATATCACATCCAAAAAAATTCCCACACTAGGGACTCTCTAACAAATTCGACATTTATACCGTTTCTAATATATAAATTACAGCCAATTAATAGTTTGACATCTCGTCAATGTTAGTGCGGAGCAACTTGGAACCTAGTAACATAAAAAAAAATGAATAAATAAGTATCCCAGTCTATAAATTGTGGGGGGCAATAATTAAGTGGGGAATGATTAGCCTATGAGAGGGTATATAAATGAAGGGAGGGCTCTCCTCCCGCATAAGGGTATACCGTAGAGGTCGCTATATTTCGACGGACCCCTGCCGGAATCATTAAACACATGCAGGGCGCCAGGTTCGGCAAGCTTAATGACAATATTATTTTTTTCATCTGAGCTTCATCCAATTTTTCTGGAATTCGACAGCTTGGGTACTTTTCATTAAATTTCATTAGTAAATAGTTAGTAGTTAGTAAGTAGTTAGTAATAGCATTCACTACTGTAATGTTTTTGCATTAGGCAATTGCCACCTTTTTTTTTCCCTAGAGTTCACTTTGTTAAATGAAAATTATTCCTCTCTTTCATCTATTGGAAAGGCAAAATTTTAAAATATTCATCATCTCTTAAAATGAATTAATTAAAGTCGGGATAGAGCGACCTCTACGGTATTGGCATATGACCGAACGGGTGTCTATGACTGAACACCCCAAAACTGCTTCCGTTTAGTAGTTAGTACCTACGACTAGCCATTTGTTGGCCCCAAGACCATCCATTTTTGCTACCTGACAAACAATTATTTGATATAACCCCCCAAAAGTCTGATTGGTCATTGGGATCAGATGCACACAAGCATCCTAATTGGTTCAACTTCAAAACCAGACAACTTTGCATAAATTCCATGAAATCAAGTAGTTGCAAGTGTGTTGCCAGGTTGCCCATATGCTTTATCAATTCTACCCGGATAAAAGAGGATAAAGATTTACCGTTGGATTCTTCACCATATATGCCAACATACCCTAGTAGTTACTACTCCCTAGTAAATAATTTAGTGGGCTCTGCATGCATTGCCCCCAAAAGAATGCAACATAAAACCACATCATCTGAATATATATGTATATGCGACACCAGTCGGAGGGTCCTGCATCCTTTCAGGGGTAGACATCATCTGAATACTTATTACTCACTGAATAAGCATAAGCAACACATACCTGGTTCTTAAAACTCTATCCGATCATTGGGTTAAAAATATAAAACAAAAAGGAAGGCCTATAGGGTACTGGAAGTGGTTTTGCAATCAGGCGATACATGTCGACCGTGATGATGCAGGGGTTGCACACAAGCCTACTAGGATCAGGTATATATTAGTGTTGGACTGGCATATAGGTGAAGGACTGGTATTGTAACGAAGGTCGAAAGCAGTGTTGTGCAGGTAAATAGATTTTTGCTTATCCTCCCGGTAAGGGTAAATAGAAATTAGAGGAAGGGTAAGGTTAAATTATTTATATGTCCATTTATTTATCCTACGGGTAAAAGATAAAGGCCAATATTTTTGACCGGGTAAGGATAAATACCGGGTAAGGATAAATAATTTACCCATTATATACCCACCGGGTAAATAAAGGATATATAGAAGGATACATAAATTTTTGGTTTGTTATGCTCAACTCAAAAAATATAACTAATTAAATTAAGGCAATCAATTTTTGTTCTAGTTTTCGGTTTAGTATGAGGCTGATTGTAGTTGTATAATATGAGGGACGATCATAAGAGTGTTTCTTCACACCAAAGATAATAATCTAACAAAGCCAAATAAGACCATTTTCCCAAGGGCATAAAGCCATTTTGGTTATTGTAGGGAAAAAATTAAACCCTATAATACCATTGGATGAGGGACAAGCCCAGTCTGATTACTAGAGACAGCTATATGGAATAGTGAGAGCCTAGAATTAACTAGAATAACCCGAGATCGCCGGGAAAGGGCAGATGGGCGATTATGGTCGAAGCCCATACCCTTCAATGATGATAAATTATGAATGCTGGAAATCGTATGCATGCATAGCGAAAATAACCCTTTCCGTCCTACCCCCATGCCCCTGCTTGCAAGAAGCCAAAACAGTCGGAGAGAGAGGCGGAGCAGGGCGGTTGAATTACTTGTCAAATCTGAGCTTGATGGAGCTCTTTCCTGGCGATGCTTACAATTAATATCTCGATCAAATACAGTCATGGAATTTGAAGTGCGCTCCTCCTAACATCTTTATAACTACATGCACAAAGTTTCGTTTTCGATTCCAATGCTAATTTGTTTTTTTTTTTTAAAATGCTAATCACACCATCCGGCCCTCCAGCTCCCAAGAAAGGCTATAGATTGTCATTTACCCTTTTGTTATTTACCCTCCAAAAAACATTTATCTGCGGGTAAAGGGTATATGGATTGTACCCTTCAGAAGGGTATGGGTATCTCAGATTATTTACCCGCATGAAGGGTAAGGTAAGGGTAAAGAAAATGGGCCAACCCGGGTAAATCATTTACCCTTACCCTGATTTACCCTCCGAGTAAATCCGGGTAAATGATTTACCCGCCCAACACTGGGCGAAAGCTAGTCTAGCTTAGAGCTGGAATAGGGTGCCATAGTGTCACATCATCGTCGTCAATATTTTTAGAATCTGCCCAAGATGCCCGAAACTAACAGGTATCTTGCAGCCCGGGGAAGGGATGATGATGTCCCAGCGTGCGTTGTTTTTGGAATCTGACCGGACTGCCCAAACAACCAAAACAAATGGGTGATTCTCTCTCTCTTGAAACTTCAACCACACCAAAAATGGACCTACCTAAAAAACCATATAGCATCCAGAGCTATGCACAACCCAAATTGGAATGGTTTATAGATCCAACGAGAATGGTCACAGTTGGTAAAGTGCGCTGAGTGCCATCCGGATGACCCTGGGGTCAAATCCTGCTACTTGACGGGTGTGGTACGCTCTTCTCCCCCTTCCCTGCGCAGTGTCGCATCGGAAAGCCTTACGGCGAGGTTACTGAGAGGTTATTTTCTCCTCTCTCTCTATCAAGGGGCCTGATTTGTGAGCTGTCGGTCCCAGGTGTTTCCCTTTAAAAAAAACAAAAAAAAAACAGAAGAAGACTTATGCTTAGATCAGCTAAAATGAAACGCTCACTTTTTTTGGATCGTGTGAAGTGTGAACCTGTTCACCATTGTCCCTGCCCGCGTATAAGTTTAACTCCTGGTGTAAATTGGGTACAAAGAACAGCGATATGAGTGGTGATTGTGATATCAAAATCTGCCTCCACATTCGAGCGGCTTTCTCTCTCAAGCAGCGCAGCATTGTGGAAGGCACCATTTCCAGCATCTGGCCTCTCAACCACTCTAGTTCATTCAACCCTCTCTCCTTCCACATGTCTCTCCACAACCAGGATGTTCCAGCCAGTGTCCAAAAACAGCTTCAGTGCAAGTACGACAACATCAGGGAGGCAGGTGCAGTGATGCAAAGGTATGAACCTAACCTCGTTTGGTCCAGAATCCAGCGATGTGTTGATCGGAAGTATGACATGGAGGGATTCAGCAAAGAGCAAGCCCTGGATCTTTTTTGCCGCTACGCTTTTACAGCTGGAGACAAGCGAAAACAGGAATTTGAAGCAGTGACAGAGAGGATTGTGGCTTGTGGCTGGTTGTGGTGGGCTTCTTTTGAGCCTACAGGTTATGGGTGCTTTTCTTTGCTATTGTAATGATTTGGATGGAAAGATGCACTAGACAGGCTTGGAAAGGCACAGCCTTTGGAAGATGATGAGGATGAATATGTGTGGAGCCGGTTGAAAATTAGTTACAATTCCTTAGGGGAGGTGGAGCAAAATATGTTTCTTGACATTGCTTGCTTTTTTCGCAAGGGTCTCTTTTTGGACTATGGTAGTGATCCGAATGACCGGTTTTCCCAAGGTATGCCAGCGCTGCGGATATGGAGTCCCTGGTCAGCAAAGCTTGGAAAGTGTGTTTTGTTACCCTGCTCTCCATGGACTTGATTATTACAGCCTCTTAAGCAGAGATCTTTCAGCTGAATCACTCCTGCTTCCACAGCAGAAGCAGCAGTCCAGGTTGGATTATCTGAGCTTTAGTGTGATTGCACTTGAGGACCACATGACAATAAACTGGAGGGAGGAGAGTAATTTTACCGTGGTTCCAGAGGGACAATGGATGATTGAAACCGAATCCTCGCTCAAGTGCACGCCGCCCAAGTAAGCAACCAGCATATTTCAAAGTGGGAGCTCACTTGAAGATTACACCATCTGGGTTTTGTGTTGAAATTTTGCAGAAGGTCTGTATAATCCCAAGGATGGGAAAATGTACATGAAGGGCTGTCGACCAGTAGATGCCAATTGGACGCTGCTCCAGGACAATGCAGATGCCTTAGATGATGGGCTTGACTGTTCCCTTGAAATTGTTCTGGAGTACCCCTCAATAGTTGCTAGGTGGTTGACAAGACCAACTGTGAAGATAGACATCACCAGCTGGCGGAATGTGGACAAACCTTTCTACTTCAAACCGATGAATCTTGAGACTTTCCCGATCACTTGCAAACGACAGTGGGATGAGATAATTTCTCGGAAGAGTCTGGAAGGGTCGTTGAGTGTGGCAGCCCTAACTCTGATGCTGCTATGTATTGGTGCCCAATGCCCAGTTGTCATACGTTGGTGTTCTCAATGCTTGCGCCAGCCTGGCAGCTCTGGAGAAGGGCAAAGAGGTCCATACTGATATCAGGAAGGTGGAATTGTGCCAGATGTCATTCTCGGCACTGCCCTGGTGGACATGTATGCCAAATGTGGGAGCATAAAAGATGCAAATCAAGTGTTCAACAATATGGCTCTCCTAATCTGGCTGGTCGTATGAAGAGCACATTTGGCAGTGATATTAAAGGAGGAAGAAAGTGATGTTGAAATGGATTTGCACAACAGTGACGTATTATGATAGGAGACACAGGTCTTCAGGCAGCTGATTGGGAGGAACCTCTTGAGGCATATAGCTACGCACAAGTAAATCTCTCTGGGTCCCTGCTTTGTGTTTCTATACTTGCACTCTTGTAGTCGTGTGGTTCTGGTCTCCATTTGCCTGTCCCTGCTATCTCTTCATCATCTGCTTGTTTGCAACTGTCTGTTTATCTTTTTCGGGAGATCTTTTTCCTCTCTAATCTAGTTTGTAAATCTCTGTGCAAGAGGGATTTTTCATTTTCACGTAATCCAACATGGATTGATCGTAAGTAATCAGCATCTCTAATTCTGCTGGCATGGGAAAGTGATGTTTCGGCTGTGCTATCGTGGCTGTTTTTGTCCTTCCACGAGCCATAGGCCTCGATTAAGCTTGTTGGGGGAACTATGTCAGGCATCTCTGTTGACCCAAAGACAGTAACACAGTATCTTCAGCTCTGCATTTTTGCTATCCAGAACAAATCCAGCGATAGTCGTCATGAAGCTGCAGGCTGGTGTATTTTGTGTATGGATGGGCAATATAGTTTCATGGTGTCATCATTTGATAGATTCAATGTAAGTCAAGTATGTGCAACAAATGGAACGGCAGACTCTAGTGAAGCTACTTGTATCTTGGTGGGTGTAAGAAATTGTCTTTATTGCATTCAGGTTGCAGTTTATCCTTCAGTAAAGGCAACTTGTGATTTTTCTGCTCAGGTAAATCCAGATACTTCATCTGCAGTCCTGCTTTGATAGATTATGTGTTACATGTGCGCTGTTTTGGTTTGGTTAGCTGCTGGGCGCCCTTGAATTCTGATCTTGACTTTTTCTGACACAAGGGGAGGATGGATGAGTCAACCATGTTTGCTTGCTGCTATGGATTGAAAAGTACCAGACCTAAATACTGAGGGGAATGGACACTGAGGACTGTTTGCACTATTTCTGGTGTTTTGGCATGATGTAATGCAGGTTGTATAGGAGAATACATATTCGGGAACTCCCTTGGCAAATATCCACATGCCAACATTATAGGTGTCTGCGATATATATTATGACAAAAGCATCATATGGACCTTCTGGCAATGTCAACGGCAACCATTGGACCAGCATGGCTTGGGTTTGATATGATCATTCTTCAAAGGTGGGCCTTCATGTGATCAAAAGGCCTGTTGACAAACCACTTGTGGGAAACCAATTACTTCAAACAGTGGATTGGGTGCCCACAACTGTCCTCAAAAGCTGTATTTTCAACATGTTTGGGTTCTGCAGAGTGTAACAAAATTGATTCTTGTTGCATCTTGTTCCTGGGAAAGAGCAGAGAGGGGCTCAGCAGGTACAGATCAATGCTAGAAGTTCCAGAAGATTGGGATTCCAGTCAGCTTGACACAGCCACCTTCATGGACTCACATGCAGCTCACTGTTTTGCAGAGGCCTACGGCAGATGGCAGCTCATGAGTAGGATCGGTGATCTAACCTGAACCAAATAGATATTCTTGCAACAGCAGATTTTGAAAGTTTACCCCAAGTCACCATGAAAAGTTTTCTAGGGCCGACTGACTAACACCTCTAACTACACTCTCACAGAAATACCATGATTGAAACCTCTTTACAAACAAAGATTCTCAACAGCCCGTCTGATTTTGCGTGGGCATAATCTGCCCTATAGAAGAGCGCCGAAAGAGAACAAGTAACAGCTACCTCTCTTACACAGAGCAGGCTTGAAAGATAAAAGATAAAATCCAAATCACATGAGATTCACACAGAGAGTTATGTCACCAGGTTGATCACCCCTTCAATTTCAGAGATTTTGGGCAATGTTTTGGGGTGTCTTCTTTATAGTAATACACAAGGTGATGGACATTTTTGCTTGATACTGCACTGGCACTGTGCTTGCCCTGGTCATAAGCTGTTGCATGTGTCCATGTCAATAATACCATTAACATGTCTGCTTAGCATACAACTGTGTGTAACATTATCTCATCAACCACAACTTGGCCAGAAAGAGGTTGCAAATTGAGTGAACAAGTGGATTGATAATATGTATCTGCTTCAACTTCTTTACAAAATGAATGTGGAGAGAGGGCCACCATACATAGGGGCACCAGCTCGATGAATACCTACAACAACTTGAATAACACAAATGCTACAAATCTCCTCAACCAGATTTGTGAACTACATGGCCCGGCTAGTTGGGACCGCACACAGTTCTGCAACAGTTTTCGAATGAGCCCACAAGGGGTGCTTGCACTTCATAGAAAAACAGGTTGGCTACCTGCTCATACATCACCACGCAAGTGTTGGGTCTGTCAACATGCTCAACAATTATGAATCTAATCAAACTAACAAAGGTCAGGATCTTGTGCAGGACTTCACCTAGGCAAAAGTACCATAAGATCATATGCCCATGTCATACTTTTGCATTGTTCCTAATGTTTGTCGCATAGTATATATTTCCAATCAAAAGAATCATTGTTCTCATAAGTCGTCTCCAGTAGTGCGGAGCAACGCGAAGCCCTAGTGCACTGGTATTAGATACCAGATCGACAGTGGTAATGGGCACATACTACTTCGGAGAGGGTTCCTTCCTTTGTACTTTTTAGGGCATTTTGAAGCAGAACTCCACAGGAGGCACAAGTGGCATGGAACCAGTGGTCCCATTGGGGGCGGGAGCATGGAACTGGTGGTTCCAATTCTGGAACCCCCTTGCCATAAGGAGATTAGTGGAACGCAATCTTGTCCCTTGGATGATATATCATCTAGGGTTGATGTGAAGCCAGCTAGTCAGAGGGTGGAACCAGATGAGCAAATTTTTAGGCAGCGGCAAGTTCCTGCCCTCGAACTTCCCACAGTTTGCGGGTATGGCCTCAGGCTCCGCCCTCGGGCCCACCCTTAAACAACGGAAAGTCCTCAGGCAAGAACTTTCCCCTATACAATCCACCCTTGGTGTCACAAAGGTGCCCACCTTCCTAGCGGAAGGCAGTAACCCTTTGGGGTGAAGAGACACCATAATTTACGCTTCCTTGGGGAAGCATCAAATATTAATGATTATTATATTAATTACAAGACCAGTCTGGTATCATTTGGGAAAATACTTGGTCATATACCAGACCAGGCTGGTATCAGTTTTTTCATACCTGCCACAATACCAGTACTCCCCCACTGTCTTCCTCATTTACTCTGGTATGTGTACTCTATTGATCTATGTGTACATATGCCTACATACTTGTACTTACATATATTCAGTTCATTATGTGTATTTTGTTTGTTTCACTTGATAACTTACATTTCTTAGACTAGTCCAGTCCAACAGAGAAATCTGAGAGGTTATGAGGCCAAGTAGGGAATGGAGAAGACCAACGCAGCAGCAAGGATCAGCAGCAAGGATCGACAACATCTCAACATGCATCAGTAGTTGGTCAACAGCAGCTATGATGAGATTAACAACCACCTCAGCAGGTATATGAGGATCTTGGAAGGTACCAAGTGCCCCATGTTCCTAAACAGATTTACATTATTATAGCTCAAAGGGGTAAAGGGGGTTCCATAATCACAGACAGGGTGGTCCAGGGTGGTCTCAATCCCAGTTAACCAATTTCCAAAGTTGACTTTGTCACATATTCAGAGCCATGATAACTTGGAAGTATTGTCTTATTTATAAGTTTGGATGTGCTGTAATGGCCATCCAACAGACATCAGAGGTTTGCCTGTTCTCCCTAGGGTTGACACTTCCAATATGAAGTGTCGCAATGAAAGAATAGATGTGTTGGCTTACAACACATGGTAGGCCTGAAGACATGAGAAGACCACAAATATCAACCAAAGGAGCATAAAATATGCGGAGGATGCCCATGCCCATGCCCAGGGTCCCCCAAGCTCCCCACCAAACCAATAGCGTCGGGCACAAACTGCGACCAAACACAAAGCAAAAGTAATGAAGAAAAGAACGAGCGAGAAGCCCAGCCCTGATGCCGGCACCCGAAACTCTTCACCTAATACAACTTGATTGTAAAAGACTTGAAGGAGCCATGGTATTCCAATGCCCACAAACACGTTGATACAATTGCTGCAAATGCCCACACACATGGACTGAGTAAAAATCCAAGCCTGATGTACAGTTGATGTTAACAAATTATATTCCTCGATATGTTGTTACATAGGTACAGGGGATTTTTGCAGAGGAAGAGCAAACAAAAAGAACACTCAAAAGACCATCTATGGGCAAGATAATGCACACCTAGCATTTATGTTCGCTATGGCAGAGTCTGCGGTTGCTGAGCGCTCTGCTGCGATCTTGCTGGCGATAAGATCAGGCCATGAAGTCCCTGCGGCTAGGACTGTGATGGCTAACACATACTTGTTAATGCCTGTAGGGAGAATCATCATTAGGCTCCCATTGTAAGCACACTAGCCATTCTTTGAGGAAGGGCTCATCTTTCCCCTTCCTTTCACCTGTCAGTCCATCTCCTCTCTTAGTTGCCAAGAGGGTAAAGGGTGTTTGCTGAGACTTGCAGTGCACATGGAAGCTCTACAAGTGAAACAGAAGTGGGGGAGGAAGGGAATGTTTAGCGCACCTGTAACACACCCAACCAGATGTGCTAGCTTAATGACAAAGCCAGAGATGGCAGTGATGAAGGAGAGGGCGCACGAAAATGCCACCCAACCATGAAACATGGCAGGAGGTGGGATGAATGCAAACATAACTCTCCAAGCAAAGGAGATAGGATGGCATAGTAATCCCACATTTGACAGTATAAAGTACTTGCCATTCCCGTCAAGTGGACGCTTCACCTGCATAAAACAGAGTATGAAGCTGCAATATAGCATTGCATCAGTTGTCACCTATCATTTGTGCTTTGGCAAACATATAGTAAAAATGATTGCTCTCTCTCTCTCTCTCTCGCTCCTTTCTCTCCGGGTCTTCTGTGGATTAAATGTATTTCTTGGTCTTCTCTTCTTCCCATAAAACCTCTAGGTCTCCTGTAGTCGTAGTAAATTCCTTCCTTTTGCACCTTCTTGAAATAAAATGTTCCTTCTCTCTTGCTACCTCTGGTATCTTCAGTCTGACTGGAAGCAAAATTGCAGGTGCAGGTAGGACGCTGAATTCCACCATTGCCCGATGTGCCAGGGATGCAATCACAACAACCAACATGAGAATTTGGCAAGGTAGAGGGCTGCTGGATTCAACATCAAGCCCTGGTTCCATCCATGGTTGCCCTGGATGAATTGAAATCTTCACGGCGAGTTACCAGATTTCAGTTAGCTATGCATGAGCACTGGGGGAAGTCCTGGCTGAGTATTATAACCTGAGGGCTTAAACCTGACTGACTCCGTTCACAAAATAATGTCATGGGTACACATTGAGACCGCTCTCTCCTTGTTCCATCCTTTCTTTCTCTCCCACTTCCACCCTCCCCCTGTGAATATAGAGAGTCTTACAGTCACAGCATCACAGAATTGCTCCTTCCAAACTACAAACAATGCTCGCCATGTCAAGGGTTGTTCCTGCTGAGTGTCTGTTTCTTGTGTGGTGAGCATGGCCACCAGGTCCTCTTGCTCTGGTTTGCAGCTGCTTGAGTGTAGGTCCCCTGGTAAGCCAGCAACTCTACGATTAAGAATCTTGGGCCACAAAGATAGAATCATTCTGAAGGCTGTGTGAGCCATGAGGACCGGCAGTTACAAGTCTTAAAAGGGTTACTGGTGCGCTCTTGTAGACAGGTACACTAACAATCTTTCAATACTGTCTAACCCAGTCTGAGTCTCACATAACCTACCTATCCAAGATAACAAGCACCTTTGTGGCATAGAGCTACACTTAAGGTCTACATCAAAGCAAATTACGATAGTTGAGCAAATGATTGCTCACCAGGAGGAGGGTAGAGGCTGATGAAACTTCCCTCCACTGGTGCATCCATAGATGTGAACTTGGGCATCTGATGCTCAGACGACGGCTCCTCATGGGCTCTACCCAACTGGTCATTGATGGCAGATGAGGGCATGGGGTGGTAGTGCAGATCTTGAAGCTCCCATTCAGGCTTCTTCACCTCAAGTCTAACCTTGCAGAAATGGCAGTGCAATGTCAGATCTCCCATATGAACAATGCTCTCCTGTACAAACAAGAACAAGCTGCACAAGATGTCCACCACAGATTTTGCAGAAAAAAAACCCACACATTCGTCATATAGAGCCCTCTGAACATGATGAGAATAAAGGCTGCACTTTGTTATGTATTCAAGAGATGGTTCTCAGTAAAAATTAGAGAAAAATTCTTACTGCATTACCCACAACACATACAATGTACTCATGCTGTTCCCTACCAACGTTGGCTTGCCATAGCCTTATGGCCATTTACCCTGCTGGAAACTAACCCCCCTGGAGCCTTTTGCGGGATTTGCACCCACCAGGGTTCCACAACACAGAGTGAAAGAGATAGGAGTAAACATTTTTTATGTCCACGCAGAGAATCACAGAGACACGTGGACTTGTTTCATGTGGTTATCTGAACAGGGTGTTATTGACATCCAATAGAAAGCCCAGTGGCTAGGGCATAATACCATGTCAGCAGTGGTTGTGGTTCAGAACCACATAAGTGTGTTGGATGTCATGAAGGTGTCCAACTTCCCTTCGGGATCAAGTGCAACCATCAGTCACACTTGCTTCGGCAAGATTCCACATTTATTCTACCCTATCAGATAATAAAGGGCTGCTCTCACTTGCAGATTTTCTGCTGCACTAACTTATTGTTGTCTCCTGTCTTGCCTAGTGGGGACCCTCTACAGCCAGTGGCAACCCACTGGAGAACCTGGACTGGATCCACCCCCTTTTGGAGCCAGTTGTGGGGATTCAACCATGAAGGCTAGAGAGAGGGAACCAGACACAGAGACACACCCACACAAGCCACACTCACCGAGCAGATATTGAGTGGATGGCATGATCTGTCTTGAACCCACTGACAGAAGTGGACAGACCCATGCTATGAGCTACAGCCCAAGAGGGAAGGCACAATCTCCACCCTTGGTCTTGTGCATAGGCATGTAACATGAGGAGGGGGAACTGTAGCACTGTCAGCACTGCCTCCCATTGAGAGACTACATTTGGAGATGACACCTGCAAAGATTTGTCACATATTAGAACTGACGCCTTGGAAAGTTGCCTCTCTCTAAACCAACACCTGTGTGTTTATTCTTGTTACCAGAGAAATGATTGAGTTCATGGAAGTTGTGACGCTGTACGGAGTAACTCACGAATCTGTCTCAGGAAAGAGCTACTTGAGGGAGGCTTACGTATCCTTGAATGGCCAACATGGTCAATGCACTATCATGATTGTTCAAACTACGTGCTTCTATTTTTTCTTACTACTCATATCTTGACCCTTGTAATCAGGGTATTCTTCAGATGTGAAAGATCGAAGGTTGATTGTCTTCAAGGTTAGTAAAAGATGCAAACGTGAGCTTTAAACCAGTGGTAATTTCTCAAGCAGCACAGCAACCACTACATAGAGTGTTGGACTGTAGAGGGGATCTCCAAGTGAACAGGTCAAATGACATGAACTCGTGTTATTGTACACACAAAAAAGTTGTTTGTCAATAATATCAAATGCAAGTTTCTCTAGGTAAAGAAAAAGCACAACCTGGAGAATAATTATCAGCCAGACATAGGCCCAGAATGACCACACCAACTCCACAATCCACACACCCCTGTTCTGAATGAGCTTGACAGTGCCACGTTCCGGCACAAGTACACACACAGCCAGGATTGGAAAGAGATTGAACGCTGCTGATCCTACTATGGTCCCTGGCCCTAACCCTGCAGAGAGGTATACAATATGTGAGGCACTAAATGTTGATATGGACACAGGAGAGGCTAGGGAAGAAGGAAAGGAAGGGCAGTGGAGGAGAGGAGGGCAATAATGAGAGCAGAGAGAAAGAAAGGTAAAGGAGATGAGAAAAATTGTATTACATCCCAGGAAGCCAAGAGAGCCTATGGGATGCAGTAAAACTACAAAGAAAAGAATGTCAAAATCTCTAAACCTTGCAGGTAAGCTGCACTTTGGGGAGAGAGAATGTGTTCATTAGAATGTTTCAAAGCTTTGCAACCATCAACTCTGCATCGTGTTTGACAAGAGAACTTTATTATGGCCACAGGAAGGCCAAAATGGCCTACGGGACATAACAATCTTCCAAATGAGATTCCAACAACCAGAAACCGACCAAGGGGAAGAGTAAGAAGAAGAGAAATTTGACGATGTCCACTGGAAGTCCAAGGAGCCTAAGTCCCTGCTGGAAGACAGAAGAAAGGCAGAGGTGCATTTTCGTTGTCACCATCGCTCTGCAAAGGGAAAGGGAGAAAGAGTCCGTAGTGGTACCTTCATCAGAAAGCTTGCCAAGTTGGTTGATGGCATCAATAATAGCAAGTGAAATTTGGGGAAAGCTAGTGCCAAGTGCCAAAAGGGTGATGTCTGCAATCACAGGATTCCATATCCTTTCTCTTGTCACTTCCTCTAAGCCTGTCTCAGAATCCCGGTGTACAACTTTACGAGTTTGCTGCACAATCAATTCCATAGCTTGCATGTAGAGTGATGTGATGGTTGCCAAACCGACGAAACAATAGAGTAGGCCAATGCCATAGAGAACTGCACGAATCTGATAGCTCCATGTGGTTTCCACAGGGAAAACAATGTAGTTTGAGCATGCTGTTGCTACTGGTGCAATGCTACCATTTGTGAGCCCTGCTTAGAAACCACGCCAGAGAAAGTGAGAGGAATACAGAGGTGGGGGGAGAGGGAGTGGATGTGGAAGCCATGTCATCTCAACATGTTTTAAGTGTAACTTCTAAAGAGAAGGTTAAAATCCCTGCAAGGCTGTGCAAAAGGTGAGTTCGTTGATGGTATGGGTTGGTAAACCAGCCAAGAGAAAGAAAGACAGAGAGGAACATATTTGAAGTTCTATGAGACATGGAGAGTCAGATTATGAGAACAGGGCAAGAGGTCACGGATCAAGGACGTGGAGGAAAATAATGGGACAGTAGACCAAAGGGGGCAAGATGCATAATACCTGCCATAGTGAGAGGTAGCAGCACCCATAGACGTGACTTGCCTTACTCCCCTATGTCCTTGGGTAAAAATGTTCCACTAAATCACAAGATTCCTTCGCTGCTTGTAAGCCCAACAGCAGTGCCATCATTAGATGATGCAACCATACCTTTTTAACAAAATGTACTACAACAAAGCAAAAATAAGCATATCCTCATCGTGTAGGACCCTCAGCCCCAACACACACATGCATTGATCTGGTCCAGGGTTTAGGGTTTAGGCATTCATTCTCAACACTAGAACTGTAACAATAGTTAGGATGTCATGGACATGATTGATAGACTGCATTCTCGTACTTCTCTTCGACCTCTCTTCTGGCCAATGAAAGAGATTGTTTGGTGCAAGCCCTGTTGCTAATATAAACTTGACCACTAGAGTCCGATGTGCCAATCACTCGAGCACGTTTACATTAAACAGGATCATCTTCATGGCTCCATTGATAACAGCCAGATTAACCTGATCACTCTTACAACTTTTGCAGCAAATCCCTTGGCACTGCCCATCACGTAAATTTCAGCACTCATTGAGCTGGGAAATGATTGGATTTAGTAATTGGTGCACAAGAAAATTGGCTACATGTTACAACTGTCTTGTCTCCAATTATAAATGTGAACCTGAAAAGAAGACCTACGAACCCCCAGTGTGGACCATAACGATCGCCTTTAAGGGATGTTGTGAGGAACTACACAGCAGCTTCAAGAATCTTGGTTCCAAAGTTACTGGGTGGAAAGCATTTGCACAAGACAGAGTAAATTGCCCTAACACTGCATTCGATTTTAGGGGCAGATCGGAGGACACATATTGCATGTGATTGCCTATTTAACTCCTTAATCGCTTAGATCATCTAAAAGACATCTCGCTTCAACAATCCCCAAAAAGGTTCAAGATTTCCCCGTGAAGATTCCACAATTGTTGAAATCGCCCACTCATACTATATCAAAGCTGATACAGGCGTTTGATTTACAAACGCGAACTTAACAATCTTGCGGACTCATCGCACTCGATACCCGGAGGAGATTCCCGGCGTGCAGTTAGCACTTAGATCGGATAAAAAATGACACTGACTCCTGCAGATGCCCGTTTATTGTTCACGTCTCCACGGTAAAATGCCAGGGGCATTTTAAAATTTCCCTCACTTCCATTGCAAAAACCTCCTCGAAAACAACGTCGAAGCAAAGGGACATTTCAAAAATTCAAACCATCAACAACTCAGACTCAATGTCACAAATCTGACGCTACACTATGCGGTAGAGAATGCCATTTCAACAAGAGGATCTCTCAAACCAACCTAAGAGTGTTTTCTCCAAGATGAACAGAACCAACACCACCTTCAAGCAAACGAACTCACTCTCTCGGAGGCTGAATACCACCAATCCCATGTTATTCGCATCAAACGAACTACAAGCCTTCCATAATCATAAGTGCACATGTGAGGCCAGATCTCCGCAATCCCAAAGCGATGTCTCCACACCTGACTTGCCAGACTTGAATATCGCCCCTCATATTGTCCTCCGGATCTCGAACTTCTGATAAGAACAGTACAGGAAACAGATATCGTTCAGACCTAAATAGAAATCCCATACTCAAACTCTTCCCTCCAATCCTTGCAGAAATTTCAAACTCCTACTAAGAACAAGAACAATCACGCAAATCTGGAAAAAAACTTCAACGCATTCAATTTTTTCCCACCAATTCCCCAAAGCAATCCCAAACCTTCCAAGCATTCACTGTCTTACCTGCAATGCAACTAGAAACGATTTAAACCCTCCATCACCAGAGCAACAATCCACAGCCCCTCCCCCGCAATACCATTTCCATACCGCAGAAACCCGGGGTTTCGCCGGGCCCACCCCCATGCCCGGCCCGACTCCCGACTCGATATGAAACACTTTGTTTTTGTTCTTTTTTTCTGAAACACTCATTGTGGATGAAAAAGTTCATTATGGACTGAGAATAATTTCATCGCTCGAATACATCCTCCAGTTCCCTTTTTTTTTGACATTGGTTACTCAAGTCATCTTTCACCTTGTCACCCAACGTTTCAAAGGGTTCGGCCCCTCACCACGTGGCAAGCCTTCTCTGGCCATTGTATGGCTCTCATAGCGACACTTAGGGTCCTTATTGGAAACAAGCCGAATGATTGGTCAGGAATACGAGCTACCCTTCCGATTCCGTTTGCTTAATGGCAACCGGGAGTGGCGCATAATAAAGTTTCCGTTTGAAAGCAACAGCTCAGTTGGAAGGTGCAAATTTTGGTTTGGAGTTCAAATCCTGCTACCGTCTCTTGTGTGCTATGGTTTCATGTCTGGTCAGTCTGGGAGAGGTGTATGCTTCATGGCTTATTGAAGGGGGTTCAATTTAAATCTACATGTGATGTATTCAAATGGTATAAAAAGTGTAATATGTAAAGCAGTTTCATTCGGGCCGGTTAATTCTAGAGTGGTCCAAGAATTAAAAGAGGGGGCCAATGTAATAAGGCCACCTGTATTAATTAACGAAATGAAGGGTCCGAAAATTAAGGATCCCAAGGCGTTAATTGGAAAGTTCTAGAAAAAACGGCCATGGGCTCTGGAATATATATATATGACGCCAGCCGAAGCTAGCGTAAATAAGAGCCTCTTCTCCGTGTGGGTACTGCCCCCTTTCGGGGGTGGGCTCTATAGTAACAAGAACCAGTTACTAAGCGGCAAGTTGGCCACTTTCAATCTTTCTTTTGTTGAGGATAATGGCTGTTAGTGAAGTGATGGTTGTGAGGTGTAATGTTCGTAATAGGGGGGTGGTATATTTCTGAGGTAGTTTCAGGTTTTCTTTTAGGATTAGACTGTTGTGACAATGAGCTCCCCCTCTAACACCAGCGGTGATGATGGTCAGAGGGGCACTGTTCCATCCATATTGACGGAGGGCTAGAACTAGGGGTTCGTATTTTTCACGTTTGAACATAATGGATTGGTCAGGATCTCTATCATGACAGAAGGCAAATTCAATGATGTGGATAGTGAGGGAGGGGAGTGGACCTGTTAGTGTTGCCGTCGAAATGGGGAGTCCTTGGACAAGAAGAATATATGGACATAATCTTGCCAGACATAGGCATGGGCATGTACAAGGTAGCAGCCATGGAGGTATTGTGTGGTCCGGCGGCCTGCCTTGAAATGTGCCTGCATTAATGAGGTTGTACCATCTAGTTTTAGGGTGTGTGAGAAGAAGTTTATGGAGTTGTCAAACTCCTTAATTATGTCGAGTAATGTGAAGTCCATGGATAATGGGATGTTTACAGTGGAGGAGAAGATGCGGCCATGTGTCCACTCGAGGGGGGTGGGCTCTGGAACATTCTAGAACAACCTACGATCTGGAAACTTTTGGAGCTTTGAGGACAGGAGTGGTGGCAGGAGGGTGGTGGGGCCAGTGATTGCTGTAGCAAGAGCGTGGAGTGTGTGGGGCCTGGTTGATGACAATGCACTTTAGGGACCGTGTACATATATTTTGGAACACCAAAGGTTTTTATTGGCCCTGCCCCACAGGGTAGGGGACTAACACATCAAGTTGGCCAAAGGGCCCTTAACCTTATATCATGGGTTGTTCCCATGAAACTTAATGGGAACATGAAAGTTATTAGTTCCACACCCGTCTAGATAGCAGGATTTGACCCCAGAATCATCTGGGTGGCACTCAGTGCACTATCCAACTAGGGCTTCGCGTTGCTCCGCACTACTAGCGACAAATTCTGAGAACTATGTTCAATTTTTCACAAAAAAAAAGGCTGGGTCATCCCCACGGTGGTAAATGCAGAGATCCCGTGTTTTGTTTTTTCTGGAAGAAAAATGGCGGATCTGCATTTCAACATTCAATTTTCACAAGCCGCATCAATCAATAACAACATTCCCAAATACCCTTACATTCATTGTATGAACTTTCAAGCATCCACCATGGGATTGGATCTTGGTGGGTTAAGGCTAGCTTTTGACAATATTCATGCAAGTTCATCAAGGGCTCCATCCAAAGCCACACCACGAGAAACAAACACATGTCCAAATTTAAGATGCTGAACAAACTTGTGCACAGGGTTGCCCCTCTCATCAAGCTCATTAAAATTCGTATTCACTTCCATCTTGAAGCTTTGGAGAAGCTCCACCACCCAAACCCAGAATTAGGACAGCACTCTGATTTCCATCCATTGTCACCAGAATCAGTCAAAAATCACCCCTTCAGTCAAGTGCAATTATGGGCTGACTTCCCACCTATGTCGGGTAGACCCCACTATCATTTCCTTTGGATTTATGGCACAGGAAATGCACTCAACAGTACATCATGGTCAATACTTTCGGGAAATGGTGGATGGTGTGAGTATCTAAGTCACAGATCAATGAATGAAGCAAGACACTCGCATCTTTCCAAGAAGACATCATTTCACCAGTAATCACCACAAGAACAAATCCCATCTTCAAAGTGGTGAAAGCGGTTAGCGTCCCGTACAACAATTGCTCGGCCAACAATCTTTGAGATGAATTTGGTGGAGGTGTGGCAGTCACCACACACTCGAAGATTCTTGATGAGACGGAGAGGCGTCCTAGGGGTCATGCTGATCAGCCCAAAACCAATGGCCAACTTCTCACTGTGGTGGCAAAGAGAAAATTCCTTTTCCTCCTCCCCACATCATGCAATACAAAGCGCCTGTCAGGCACATACCCCGCCTCCTTCATCTTCCCAGACAATCTTCTCAGCTCAGCATGGATTTCCTTAATTCTGGGATGCAACTTGTCATCTACAACGAAGGTGTGCACCCGTTGCAAACCTCAATGCAGCAGCGACCTGGCTCCTTTTCAACCCCTCTGACCTTCATCATTCTTCTCACTTTTACAGTATCAACCCACCTGCCAGCTGCAGCATAGATGTTTGATAGCAACATAAGTCGCGGCATCCTGTTCATTCCATTTGAGGATAGATGTTGCCGCACGTTGAGCCATCTCTACATTGTCATGGATTCTGCAGGCACTAAACAAGGCCTTCCACACCACAACATCTGGATTGATTGGCATTTTATTAATCAGGTCCACTGCCTCATCCAGTTGTCCCGCACATCCAAGAAGGTCCACCATGCAGCCAAAGTGATTTTCAATAAAAATCCGATATGTTTGGAAGTGGCAACTTTACAACACTCGTGATGGCAGCCTTGAAATTGTCCAACACCTCCTCCTGCTAGGGGTCTCTGCGCAACTCTGGAGGAAATGGCCCTTCATCCCGATGAGGCACCCAAAACATCTCATTCATATTATCCCAACGGATGTTAGCGGCCTCCAACTCCCTCAGAAATAGGTCTCTCCCAATCGGTTCGCGATTGTATGGGTCGTTTTCCGCTGGCACCCACGGATCCTCAAGCAGTCGGAAGAATCTTTGTCTGGTATAGCTCCAATGCCCTCCCAAGTTCCGGCAAAAAAACTCCCTTTGGAATGGGTCCCATATGCCTCTATAATGTCGGATGACATCCTCGGCCTGCTGTCCCACTCCTCCTCTACTTCCAAATCCCAGTTTATGCATGTAATAGTATCGGAAATTGCATGCACACAGTGCTCAAACATGGCATCCACATCACCCCATGTGGTGAATCTAGTGTACTTTGACGTAAATACATCACGCACAGTGTCATGCTTTTGCAAATTAGCAGAGAAGCTATCTATGCTTCGATTCGACAAATGTGTTGCACGTTGGAGGAAGGACAGCGCTTCTTCTATCCGTGTTTTCCGCGATGCTAGATGGCCCGCCCATGTCACCCAATTCTGCCAATTCCCCTTCAACCATGGCCACGATCGGATTTGCATGGCATTTGAGTACCGATATGCAACAGCCCTAGCTTGCTCGCGTTCCTCCACAAGTTGCTCTAATTCCTGTTCTTGGGCAGATGTAATTTGCACGGCTGAACATTCCCCAATTTCCACTATGGGGTCCTTCCCTTTTCTGCCCTCTCCGCCGCAAGTCTTTTTTCCTCAACCCTCGCCGGGTCCAGTTCAGGCGTTTGCACTTCATTCCCATGCCCGATTGAATCAACCTCGTCGATGACGCGGTCAATGTCCATTGGTGGCATATCCAAACGCGCCAATATGTCTTGCTCGTTGGTGATTGGCCTCGGGTCCTGAAGCACACCACGTACGTTGTCGAGAGTCCCCAACCCCATTCTTTTCAGCAACTTCGCTATTTGCCACCGTTGCAAATGAACAATGTTCTGCAGGTCCTTGATGTGCAGTTCATGTGCGGCCAACTGTTCTTCCAACGGAGAGCGTACCTCGCCCCCCTCCACCTCAGACGTTGAAGGCCCGGCTGCGGAGACCTGTTGCGGCGGTAGTGCTGAGGACCATAATTTACCCAAGTCTGCATCAAATGGTACAAGTCATCACCTCATCTTCCTCTCTCTCTGTCATTTTGAAAAGAAATACTTTGATGGCACCTTGACCTGGAAAAACATTGTCCTGGATGTAGTCGTATATGCTCAGTCGTTTCAATTCCAAAATGTTGTCTATGTAGCATCTAATCCCAGAGCCCATTCTCAATGCATTGATCTGATGCCGAATGTTAGGTGAACTCAACGTGGAGAAATGATCCATGACAACGTCCAATGTTGCACCGTCAAGTTTAGTCCCCACAGAATCCCCTTCACTCAAAATATGGCTTTCCACGAAGGACTTGCTTGCGCCAAGAGCAATTGCAGATATTGTTGCGGATGGGTTTCTCTCGTACTCCTGTTTAATCAACCTCGATACTGTCTCAACACTCTCCCTGTATCCCCCTTCGAGACAGGATGGTTATGGAAACCGAAATGCACACAAGCTCTTGTCATTGTTTTCAAACAGTGGACAACATAGTACATTCTTGCTCCGCACAGCGCCAGATATGATGGTACAAGTTTGCAGAATTTGCAAACGAAAGTGGTTGCCGGTGGAGGAGCAGTCCCAGGCTTAAATGGATTTTCCGCGAGACCCTCCCACTCACTTTGATTATGAACCCCAGACTGAAGAAAGTGTCTGCAATTCAAATTATCACACCTAAGGTGTCCATAGCAAACTGTTCTCCTGAAAACAAGTTTGTCCTCATTTTGAATATTGGATGTTTTTGTTCTGCACCATGGGTGCCCGTCGTGTTTCTTGTCCATTCCGTGCATCATGCTTGTTATACCTCCAACTCGCGGAGGAGGAGGCAGCTCGAATAGGATATCCCCATCAAAAGTCTCTGGCAGGAACTTCGCAGGCTCCTGCTTCAAAAATTCCCAATCAATTCCCCGCAACTCACTTTTGAAACCTGCCATTCCTCCCATCGCCCGTAGTTTTGGAATGACACTACAAATCTCTTCTTCATCCGCTTCCACAACTATAGTACAAAGGACTGGAGTTGGAATTTCACTAATGTCATCATCGGATGAATTCGAAAGCTCAACGATTGGTGTGGAGGACGTCTGTTCTTTTTTCACCACCACCTCCCTTTTGTCTTCAACGACTGAAGCAGCAGTCTCGAGCGTCACATATGATCCAAGGGACTTTCACCGAGGCTCTCCAAAGTACTCTGTATCTACCAGGGCGCACTCTCCACTGGCTCACAGGAGCCGTCTCATCACGATTTTGAAAAGAGTATTTCAACAACTTCCCGTCTAAATCGTACACCTCTTTCTCCAAGAAGATGGAGCCATTCAGAAGCTCAAACCGGGTAGCCAAGACATATTCCAGAACAATTACAAATCCATTGTCAAGCGCTTCTTCGGAGAAAGGCACTGGTTTGTCGTCAGAATAAAACTCTGCTTCGGAGGAAGCCATGTTATGTCCCCGAGCGGGCGGTTCTCTTTCCTAACCTCCTCCTTCGTGAAATCAGATGATTCAGCTTTGCACCACACTGGTTGCACATGAAATGAGGTGGAAGCACCCGTTCCTTGAAGATTGTGCATATTCTGATATTCCATCTAATCAATGGGGGACGGTTCCTGACAAACCGCCGTCAAATTAACGTATGTGACATGCAGTCTGTATTGTCTTCTGAGCAATGCTGGCAGATGATCCATCAAGTTGTGGGGGTCGCCCCAAAACAATAAAAACCCGCCGACTTCCTTGAAGACAGCTTGAGGATCCCTCTTCCTTGAAGTAATTAGTTCATTTGTCAGGCCATGACTAGATTCACTATGTCTGATCATGTTGATGTTGTCTAGATTATGCATGAAATGGCCCAGAACTCTCCACGTACGCATATTCCGTGAAATCCTAAGTAGGCCTCATGGTAAGTACTTTGAGAATTCTCATCCATGACGTTCAACGGTGATATTAATGAAGCCGTCACAAAAAAGACACATGTCAATTTTGTTTGCACACGCCAACAACCCAAAACAACCGCGCAAAGGAACAGCTGTCCCAATTAGGTTACGCTATTTTCACTGTAACGTACGTTCAGGTATCGGACACGCAAGAGGGAATCGAACGGTTCCAGGGACACTCAGATCTGGAATTACAGTAACAGAAAAGCGATGGTCGGTGGCGACCATCGCCTCCAAGTCCATTTCTTTGCTCTAAATCTCATACAATGAAATGCGGAATTCTGTTGTGAAGTGATGATCGGTGTCGACCATCACATTTAGAACTCATGGGTTGTGCTTCTCAAGGCAGTCTGATTGTGATGATTGGTACCGATCATCACTTTTTGAACAGATTGGCAATGCACCAGAATCCAAAAGAGGAGACCAAGTGCAGTGAGTGAAAGAAGGGATTCTGACTAATAGTGATGATCGGTGCCGACCATCACATTCAGACCTCGTGGGTGTTTGCATCCCAGTGATGTCTTGTGGTGATGGTCGGTACCGACCATCGCTTGCATCATCCTGATGGTCGGCACCGATCATCGCAGTCTAGTGAGAACTGAGTCAAGGTGCATTGGGAAACCAACTAGAATTTCCATTCATTTGTTAGAAGACAAAGTGATGGTCGGTACCGATCGTCACTGTGTTAAAACGTCTGTTTCCAGAACACCAGTTGAATGTTGTTGTTGTGGGTTTTGGGTATGCAGAAAAATGTAAAGTCTAAGCAGGCAAAAACAGATGCAAAGGGCTCTAGAGAAGGGGACGACTCCACGAAGAGTTCTGAGAACAGCGAAGACACAGACGAGCCTGAATTACACTACCTTGACAAGGTGAAAGAACTGATGTCATATCAAAAGGTAAATTCCCAGGAGGTTATTAGGGACATGATTGTCCTGGAGGACGTCTTGAAATCCCTCTCTGTCGGATGATCTCCATGCATGTTGTTCGTCCTCCACTTTCGCATGACATTACCAAGTTGGAAACAGATTTTGTGCACGGATATAGAATGGGTGCACAAGTTTTTTACGTCTCACTGAAGGATACTAATGGTCACAACACAAAAGTGAGCCCAGAGATTACGGACAACTGGGATGATTGCTAAAATGGATGTGAATGACGAGTTCGAGGACTCTCTGCTGCTTGGACATAACACCCAGCAGTTCTGCAACCACATCTTCTATGTCTGGGACGGGAACCATCGCCTGCTAGCTTGGATGGGGTACATTGCGAAACACCATTCAAAAGACAAGGACAAGCATTGTGTTGTGGAGGCAATGGTTTTGGATCCTGGGAACGACATCACGAGACTTCTGACAGCTATGCATGACGTGAACAAGTAGGACTTCCTCAAAAACCCATTGCCTTTCAAATTGCATGTTGTGCGCATTTCAAGTCCAAACGTTAAATATTTCTTACCTATGCCATGTGTATTCTCTGTTTGCAGATTGACAGAGAAATTGCATGTTACTACGAGCTTGGTCCACACACTATTCCGCATTCAGAGAATTGGTTTGATGAAGCTTGATGAGTTCCGCACAATGCTACATCCTGATGTCATCAAGAAGTGCGAAACATGAAGAGCTGCAGGGACCTGGTACTCGTTGACCTGAGATGCATTTTTGGAGTACATGTATGCGGTATGGCCCAACCCACTTCTTCCTATCTTCTTCAATACAAATTTGCAATTGTATGTGTGGTAATCCAATCGTTGTTACTTGCAGCAAGAACTGGCAGAGGCCGCCGAGAGGGGGAAATCTGAGTACTACCACACTACAGCAGAAGAGCTGAGGACTGCTAAAGGTGTTGGAGCAGCCCTAAAGAAGGAGTACGAGATAAGGAGGACGAAGCTGATGTCGGCCTTCCTGAAGCAATTGAGAATAGTGGATCCCGGACTTGGGGAGGAGTTCCTTCTCCAAATCAAATCCCACTATGACAAACATGTACATCTAGAGATGCAACAGGATAAATTGCACAGGCTGGCTCTCTCTATGGTTGACCCCCAGACAAAAGTTAGATGGCTTGAGATTTGGAACTCGGATCAGACGGTTAAGGATCTGAATCAGTTCCCAAAAAGCACAATCCAGCCTGGCACCAAGGTCGAGGGAATAAGTGACATTGTTTTTTATCAGTGGCTTCACAAGGCCACATTTTGGAATCAGGTATTTGTGGATTCAAGTACCTATTGTATATGAAATATCCTATAGCTTTGTCATGCGCAATTCTGATACATGTTCCCATTGCAGCTGGAGAAACGCGTCATTCTTGTCCTGGAGCAGAATTTGAAGGACTTGAATATTTCGATGGTCTCACCACCACAGATGACCTTGGAGGCGTACATTAGAAAGTGGAAAGGTCTCACGTGACGGTACTGTTTCTTCCGCGAGTTCTCCAAGGATGGCAACGTATTGAGGTCAAACAATTTCGACAGTCAAGTTGGAGGGGAGTGGGCGATGATGCGTGTTGTGTACAGGTGCAGTGCCTTAAGCCTATCCATCACATTCTTTGAACTTTTGTCATGCCTCATTGAAAAAAGCTTAATATTTCTTTCCTGCTACACAGCAGTTTGGTGATAGTCGGTACCGATAATCACTTCCACTACTCTGATATTCTCCAGTCAAACAGTTGTCACTGCAGATCATGTCCATGTTTCCATTCTTAATCATGCCTCTATTATCATAGGCAGTCTCACATTTCCCAGTTGTGCAGTCTACATAATCATAAGGATTTGCCAACCCATGTTGCATTCTCTCTCATGTGAAAGTGATGATCGCCACCGATCATCACTTTCTTCTGCTTTTTGATATCTTGTTTTGGGGGATGGTGTTTGTTTGAGCCTCCGCAGGTACACTAAATATGTGCTGATGGAAGGAAAACACCTAAGTGGAATCCCAGATTACCTGGACATGTGGTCCGACCCTGCCAACGATCCCACCATGTACACAGCTGGTATCTTGAGGGACTGGAGTCCTGCCCACTTCAGGGACTGTGGATGATACCTCGACTGCCCTCCAGAGCACAAGACATTTCAAGAGCAGCATATGAAGTATATGAACAACCATGCAGAGATGCTGGCACCTTTGAACGACGAAGAGTACCAGAGGGACTGATGCCACCCTCCTTGCTGAACTCTCTAAAGAAACAAGAGTGCCACACTGTGGCTCTCCATTTCCTCATGTATGCTTCGAATGAGACCTTCGGTGCTGTCATAGTGATGCCATAGTCAGCCAGCTGAGTATGCAGAACCGACCGGGCCCTTTCTTCCAAGTGCAAAACAATTCAAATGCAAGAATGAACCCAAAAACAATCACAGCGAATGTAAGAGGCAATGGAAAGAGAAGGACAGGAAAAGAGAAAAGAAAGTGACACAGGAAATGACATCACACCTGGCTCCAGTAAGTGGCCTTGTGAAGCCATGTGTCCAGCACATTGTCACTGACAGGAATGACACGCTGGGTCTTCTTCTCTTTCTCCGGCCTGGGGAACATGTGGGTATCCCTAACTGTGGGATCAGAGTTCCATATCTGTAGCCACTTCACCTTCTGTTCTGAAGACACAACGGCAGTAGATAACATGTGCAACTTCTCCTGGGCCATCTCTGGCTCGCCTAGCTTGTTATAATGGTTTTTTATCTCCAGGAGAAACTGCGATCCGAATGACGGGTCGGTAATTCTCAACTGCTTCACAAAAGCACTCATGATAGTCCTTCTTGTAGCGGTCATCTCTTTGTGGATGTGACTCTCAACCCCCTTTGCTGTCCTTCTCTCCTTAGGGGTTGAGCTGTAGTATTCCAGTTTGCCACGCTCCCCTGCATCTGCAATGTCTTGCTGCAAGGGAATGCACGAGAGTTGCATCAACCCAAGGTCAAGGGAAACAAACAGAAACAAACATGTGGAAGCAGGAATATGGAAAGGCCAGATGAAGGAAGTTGTATCTCACCGTGTACATGTACTCCATGAAAGCCTCACGGGTCAACGAGTACCACGTTTCCGATGTCTTGGAGCTTTCGCACTTCTTGTACGTCTCTGCTGAAAGGATGGTCTTGAAGTTGGTCAAGGGCATCTGCCCGATCCTTTGTATCCTATACAGTGTGTGAACCAGACTCGTTTTGACATACGATGTCTCCGTCCCTCTGCAGAATGATATCTGAAAGTCAGAATGAAATTCAAGGACTTGAATCAAAGAACCACGGAACCACAAGTGGAACATGTAGAATGAGAAACCAACCTGTTCACATCATTCATTGCCGTCAGAAGACCCATCATGTTCCCGTCACAATCCAGCACCATCGATCAAACAGAGTAATGCCACTCTTCCTCTTGTGAGTGCAGCCTCCCAATGACAGCCATCCATGCAAGCAACCGGTGGTTGCCATCCCAAACGTGAAACATCTTCCCTGAGAATGCCCGGGTGGAAGGTTTCCTGGAGAGAAGAAGTTCGAAGGATTCGTTTACCTGTCTCCAAATGGGACCCCAAGAGTCCACAATTGACTCATCCACAAGGAGCTCATTGCCTCTGGAATCCTTTGTAGAACGTAAAAGACTGCGGATCCATCCAAATACCCATGAACAAACTCGGCCTCCAGCTTGAGAATGTCCTTGATGAGGGGTGGACGAACGACGGGCATGGAAACCAACCTACACAGGGGAATCTTCAACCTCCCACCCGGGGCAAGCATACTTTGCACCACAAGCTGAGAGTTTACCTTATGACCCCCCAGCATCTCAGCGGCTTTGCTTTCATAGAACTCATCGTCAACATCAACAATGATCTCCTTCCCCTGCCCCGAAGGGATCTTCTCCGCCACACTTTGCATCTTCTCCTTCAGGGTTGTTCATTCAAATTGATATAAGAGAGAGGCATGAAACGATGGTGTTTGAGCATGGCAGACAGGCCCTGTGTGGCCGAATTTCTCACCAGAAAACAAGCATTGTGGGGGCCGAAAACACCGTGCGTTGCCGCACAATGTTTCAGCTTCCAAAATTCAAGTGTTTTGAACATGATATTTGGCCCTATTCAAATGAAAAAAACAATGACAAGGTGGGCTCAAACAGTGTGCGTTGACGCACACTGTTTGAGCTGCCTGGTAAGTGTGCATTAAACCTCAAAGACATGCCCCATGATGCCGAATTTCACAAGAAAAAAACAATGACAAGGTGGGCTCAAACAGTGTGCGTTCACGCACACTGTTTGAGCTGCCAGGTAAGTGTTCATTGAACCTCAAAGACATGCCCTTAGTGGCTGATTTTCAGATGAAAAAAACAAAGAAAAGGTGAGTTCAAACAGTGTGCGTTGACGCACTGTTTGAGCTACCAGGTAAGTGTTCCTTGATCCTCACAGACGTACCCTGTGTTGCCGAATATCGCAGGAAAAAAACAATGACAAGGTGAGCTCAAACAGTGTGCATTGACGCACACTGTTTGAGCTGCCAGGTAAGTGATGATTGATCCTCAAATACATACCTTATGTGGCCGATTTTCAGATGAGAAAGGCAATGACAAGGTGAGCTCAAACAGTGTGCGTTGACGCACACTGTTTGAGCTGCCAGGTAAGTGATGATTGATCATCAAATACATGCCCTTTGTGGCCTTTTTTCAGATGACAAAATAATGAGAAGATGAGCTCAAACAGTGTGCGTTGACGCACACTGTTTGAGCTGCCAGGTAAGTGATGATTGATCCTCAAATACATGCCCTATGTGGCCGATTTCAGATGACAAAGGCAATGACAAGGTGAGCTCAAACAGTGTGCGTTGACACACACTGTTTGAGCTGCCAGGTATGTGATGATTGATCCTCAAATACATGCTGTTTGTGGTCTTCCTCAGATGAAAAAATAATGAGAAGTTGGGCTCAAACAGTGTGCGCCAACGCACACTGTTTGAGCTGCTAGGTAAGTGTTCATTGATCCTCAGTTACATGCCCTATGTGGCCGATTTTCAAACGAAAAAACAATCATCGCCCAAACAGGGTCAATTTCTCTGTGCCAAAGGTGTCTCCAGTGCAAAGTAAGTCGTGTGCCAGCCCCTTCCCAGGTGGGTCCTCCTCCAGTGGAGCAGGTGCAGAACATGCAAGCACAGCAGCAGGAATCCCATTGGAGGAGGTGGTGGCCATGGTGCAGGAATCTGATTGCATTGATAGTGAGTGGCATATAGAATGCGCCCCACCAGGATCTAGAGTTGCTTGCATGGCAATTCGGACCCCCTCTTTCAAGAAATGCAAATAAAAAATATGCAAAGGCTCTAGGGGGACTCCAGCTCCAACATTCACAGGGTTGTTCCGACCTTATCATAGTGGGGAGTCAAAGGACCACAAATTCTAGTTCTGCCCAGACGATATGGCACAATGCGTCAAGGGAACAGTTTGTCCTTCGGTGATAATGAAACCCCCTCCCCCCGCAATTTGGCCTGTGAAACTTGGGACGTCGCTGTCAACAACCGAGATAAGCATGCTGGAGGAGGGAGGGTTTTGTCTTGCATGGTCCCGGGTGGTGCCCTTGTGCACTGTCGGCACAGATGTGCCACATGCTCCGGCAATGCCTCCACCCGGTGCCGACTCCCACCCAACAAAAAAGATGGAAAAACAGTGCGCCGTGTCGCTTCGGGTGCAGATCACGAATGCAAGATGGAATCGGCTAGAATTTTGCAGGCTCGGGTGGCTCGTATCACCGAAGTCCCTGCCCCGGGGTATGGACGGATTTACACAGTGCTGTCTATTGGTTCAGTTCTTCATGGCAAAGAATATCAGGTTACCGTGGGGAATTTCCCTACTTGCACTTGTCCGGATTTTGTAACGATGCGTGAGGGCGCTCTCGGCATGAGAGGGAAGTGGGTCCCCTGCAAGCATCAATATTACATATACCTTGTAATTATGTGTTGCGACGGTAAGAGAGACCAATTCATTCACCAAGCCACACTAGGCTACGGAGAAGTCATCACCCTTCTGCAGCGGGACACCTCACGTAGGGCTCCGCCAAATTCTCTTTGAACACATACGAGCCATGCCCGCTTCCCACGCTAGTTTCCAGGTTACCGTGTGAAGACTTTGCATTTAGGACAAACACATACATTTTGTTCACGGAACCAGGGCAAATGCACATGCCATTCATTGTAAGCATCTATCTGTGAATTGAAATAAAGTGTGTCAATCATTCTGAGCTCAATTCTGCCATATTTTCATATTCCTCTTTTTGTGCAGGCATTGCAGACATGGTGCATGGTGGCCCCCTTTGTTTTGTCCACGGTAATAGGCCCTCTTCTTGCAATCCTCGCCTGTAGGACCTGCTTCTCCAGCAGATTTGTGCCGCTCACGCTTTGCAGCTACAACATGAGCTCAGCTCCCAGGCTCACGGGGCTAGGCTCACGCCGTAGCTACGCTGCCATGGTACCAGTGGTAAGACCCATTGCCCGCTCGCGCTCGTTAGCATTGGGCTCCACTAACTGCTGCAACTGGCTATCCCACAAGAGGCCAGATCCACCATCCCGGAAAGCATGAGATCCTGGAAAGCTGAGCAGTGTAGGCAATGCTGCTCGTGGGTGACCCACCTTATTGACCACTGCCAAAGGTGATCGGTCATCGTGTCTCACACGCTGAGACTGCCTCCCTATGTCCAAAATGCTATCCACCGTCAGGTTTGGTGGCCGCTGCATCCCATCAAATGCATGCTTGAGCGATGCAGGTGGCATCAAGTTGGTCCACCATAGTCGTGGGCGATGAGCCCGTGACCCCACTGCAGCTGCATCCAGCAACACTGCTGACCCAAACCAAGACCGCACTTGATGTACACTGGCCATCACCTTGGCCCGAGAATCACCCATCAATGGCACATTCTCCAAGATATATGCCGGAGAGTCTGTCTGCAGAAGCTGTAAATAGCGCAGGACCCTCAACATCTCCCAAAACAGGCGTGACCTTGAGTCTTGTAACCCATTGCCATACCCAGCTGATGAAAGCCCTTGGCAGGGCCAACCTGCCACTACTAAGTGAATAGGGCCAACCCGCTCCAAATCATGCGCCCCCAGCAAGGAGATGTCTGCTAGCAAAGCTTGTTGGTATCCACGAACTGCAGACACTAGCAAACAAATCAGGGTACTGCTGCACCAACTGAGCAACATGGCGCAGTGAGACGCGTCGTGCAGTCTCATCCCTCTCCACATATAGGTAATGTCGAACTCGTGCACCTGCCTGCAACACTGCAGCCAATCCAATGCCAATCCCGCCAAACAAGTCCAGAAGGCATATGCCTTCATCCGGGCACTGCCACACAAGAGGTGTGGTGTCCAATGGCGACAACTGAGGTGGTCCTGGTGCAATCACCGCACTCTCCTCTTCTCCTGATGGTATAAAAGCCTCTACCCAGGCTTGTTGCAGCCGTCTATCAGCAGCCTGCTGCAAATCCTTACTCGTACCCCACAATGGAGTGTGAGCAACCATGGTAGACAACTCCGCCGTACCATGCATGTCATCCTGCTCTGCTGGAGGTGGCACATCCTCTGCATGGGCATTGCCCTCCAGCAACTCTCCAGGCCAACTAACTGCAGTTGGCATCTTGCCCCGTTGGGCAGCAGCAACACCCCCAATGAACGTCAAAGGGAGCTGTACACGATGACCATCCCCTGACTGCCATCCAGGCCTGTAGGAAGTTGACTCCTCCCAAAAATCCAGGGTGAAGCCCATGGGATACAACACTGCCCCACCAACGAGGACATCGTAAGAGACCGCGTCTGTCACAATGGCCTTGGCTCGCATCATTGAGCCATCTATAGGATGATCCGGCTATAGTCTAATGGCCAACTCACGCCGTGTCATGCCCCGAGTCTGCTCTGATCCTCCCAAAGATGTCTGTATCTGGAAGGGACAAGGCTCCATATCCACCTCCATGAGGCCCAAACCTGCAATAGCGGCTTTGCCCAACATCAGTGGCTAAGCTCCCGAGTCCAACAAGACCCGCAGTGGCCGGTACCTCTTGCCTGCCGGTCCACTCAAAGAGAAGTTGTCTAACAAGACAACTCCAGGTGTCACCATGGCGCGCTCAAAGGCTGGCCTAGCTAGCAGCTCCGTCAACCTGGCAGCTGCAGCTTGCCATGGCGCAGCCGTGGCAGTCTTGACCCTCAAATCCGAGGATCCCTCTGCCACTACACCTTCCACTAACTCCGCAGAAGATGAAGTGACCTCCCCACTTTCATAGAGTGTTGCTGCTAGTAGAACACTGCAGTTGGTCTTACCCCTGGCGTCGCAATCATGGTTACTGAGAACAGTGGGGCCTGACACACAGAGGTGGCCGCCCCCAACAACACACTGACTGCACTAACCTTGGCAACAGGTGTCAGTGCTGCACGTGTAGCTCTTCCCAATGACACAATAACCTCCGCCTCGGTATCCGTGGGGCGAGAATTAGGTGCCATGGATGTCGTCGACACTGTCTCCGCCAAGATGAATGATTGAGGCAACCTAGCCTGATGGCTTGCCTCCCCACGTTGTGAATCCAACTCCACCTCTGCACCTCGTGGCTCATGAACTCGTGCTGCTCCTCGAGTGACGGCTGCAGGAGACTCCACCTGCACTAGTGGTAGTGCTGCCCTACACATAAATCCCATGCCTCCCATATCTCCTCCGTCAGGATGACGCTGCTGAGGAGGAACAGGAGGAACAGGACCCTCAGGTCTTGGAGCTGGTACCACCTGAGCTGTGGCCATGGCAGCAAGCCTTTGCTCTAGCTGCTGAAGCCGGTTGGCCATATCTTAGTCAACGTCCTGACCTCCACATCCTTGGCCATACTGTGCTTGCTCTCGTCCTACACCTCGTGCTTGACCACCTCGTCCTCTCTGAGGTGCTCTACCTTGCTCTCGGCCACCATTGTTCCCTTGGAACTGGCCTTGCCGCAACTCAGGGTGCAAGTCATAACACTGGGCATCTCCATGCCCATACTTGCTACAATGCCCACACTGCAACTGTGCAGGCTGTGCTTGTGCCGGCTTTTTGCCACTCTTTGGGCAATCTTTCTTGACATGAGGTCCTCCACATGTCCAACATATCACCCCAGGTTGCTGTTGGCTTACAAAAGATGCTACTGGCCTCTGCACCTGAGGTCCCCTGTAAGCTCCATGGAATTTGGGTTGGGAAACCTTGCCCCCCTAACCACGCTGTTGGGCAGTTCCTTGTACCTGTTGGCTGGCAGCTGCGCCTCGTGCAGGCATGTCCTTGCCAAATCCAATGGTAACAACTCGCTCTTCCACCATGTTGAGCTCAATCCGCTCAGCCAGCAGAAACACATCTGCTAATGTGGGTTGGGCCGCTTGTAACAGGGTTGCATCCCGCACCCTTCTCCTGAGATCCTTGTCCAAAATTCCATACTAGAACTGGACTGCCTGAGCTTCAGTAACCCCTTGGGTCACACTTATTAAGCGCCTCATACGAGTGTAGGCCTCTCGTAAGCTCTCACTGGATTTGCGCTGGAAGTCTTGCAAACTTCGCAGCTTCTCTGTCCGTACGCCTTGGTAGTTCGTCCACAACTCCTGGAAGAACTCCACCACCGGGTTGAATCTAAGCACATGTGTTGTAGTCGTGGCAGGAGGAGTAATAACACCTTTTGAACTGGTACCACCTACAGAAGTACCGGCACTACTTGTTCACTACTAGTGCTGGCAGTGGGAGATATTGGTGCTGATGCAGCTACTGGTCGCGTCGTGCCTCGAATAATGGAGACGTAGTCAGGTGACCAATACATCCTCCACTCCTCAATCTCTGCTTCATGTCCTCGCCTGAACTCGCGGTAATTGTCCATAGGCGGGTCTTCCAAATGCTGGAACAGTCCCTTCCACGCCATGAATGGGGTGAACAGCTGTGGATTGCGCATCTGCTGCAAATCACACCAGCTGTCAAACTCCTGGATAAAGTCATCCAGCTCGATTGTGCCCATAGCTCCAGAGTACCTATGAGGCCCCTTGGTAGCTCCATACATCTCCTCCATGTCGTCCTACAACAATGGCGAATGAAACTGCACACCTATTGATGAAGCCTCCGAGTCTGTGTCTGACTCTGCACTAGTTGAGGGTGGAGGTGAAGGTGGTCTGAAACGAACACCTCGTCTGGTGAACCCACTCTCACTGCTACTGCCTATAGCCGTACTCCCCTCAAAACCCTTGGGTAATTCCGTGATGACACTCACAACCCGCACCTCCCCCACGTGACACTTTAAGGCTCTAGTACTAATTCTAATAGTGACACGGGTGAGCACCTGTTGCAGATTAAGGGTCATATCCCAGTGGCTAAGGGCACCTGCACCTACATCCACCGCAAGAACTCCTATGGTTGGCTGGTCATCAACCCAGCCTCACCATAGAAGAAACACTGGTGGTCTTGCTGGTCATCACTCCAGCCTCACCACCGATAGCATACTCTAGGATTGACCGGTGATAAAATCCGGCCTAATCCCTATGAAAGCAAGCGCCCACACAAAACCAACATGGCGCACAGTCAAGCATGCAGGTGTTGGGGATGATCCAAACACAATAAATCATAACATCAACACCCCCACACCAAAATCCATCTGCAGTGTTGCTCCTACAGAATATCCCAGCCCAAAACCCCGGACTGAGTGGCCTCCACCAAGAGAGGCTTTGGCAACTACAAGTACAAAGTAATGAAAATAGTAAAAAAAAAAAGGAGGGGAAGAATAGAGGCTCGACCAAGCAAGTTCTAATCCTGATCTATGCTATCAACTGCTAGACTTCTCTCAAAGTGCCTCGCTCTGCATGATGGTAAGGTGTAGGAGGTATATCTATGTCCAGAAACCTGCCACTAACCTTGTCCCAAGCTACAGTAGCTCGCTCTAACCAACCCTCCTCCTCTTTCTGCCAGGTAGAGACAAAGCAATACTTCTCTATCTCCCGCTCACTGAATACTAAAGAAAATAAAGGTAGGTGTGTGACAGTCTCTCAACTCGAAAGCTTTGAGACGGTTGCGAGTGTCTGCATCTCCTTCAAGCAGAACAAACTTGTCATTGCTAATGAACCCCCGCTCGTGGTTGCCTTGTGCAGAGCGTGTCCGGCTGCAATCATGTCTGATTGCAAAAACTTGTGTAGCTCCTGCTCTTTTGCTCCAGTACACCACGGCCTTGTGGCTGAACACCTTGGTCCCCGGGGCTGTCTTTGGCTGTGTTCCAAGCCTAGCTTCCACCCACTTTGGTATTTCACCCACAGCTGCAGAACTGCTTGCTCCAACAGAGTTCTGACTGTCCAAAGCAATATTGAGGCCCTCAACGCCAACTACTGCAGTTTGTTGTCTATTGCTAATGCCTGACTCCCAGTATCCATCAACTCGTCCAACTGCTCCCCACTCAAATCAGTCTGAGTTCCTTGAGAAACATAAATCTTGTCCCCTTGTATGCACAGGCTAAGAGAAGAGACCTGCCCTTCAATTACGTCCTCATTTCCCCCAGCCATACAAGGAGGACATCCCCAGATTTGTCTCTCATGTAGACCACAACAGGTTCTAGAAATAGAATTGTGGATCTTTCATAGCACACTCACACTCAAAAAATTCCATAGATTTTTAGCAGAGTCCAAAAAACTAAAACCATGTCTAGATAGGTAGATTTCCCCTTTTTGCAGCTATCCCCCCAAAAACTGAGTCAAACGGAGTCCATTTGACAGAGATATGACCAATTAGGCTCTAAATCATTGAAATTAGATCAAAAGGGTTTTTTTTTTAAATTTTTAATTTATTTTTTTAACACCAAAACGTTCTCGCCATTAAAAGCTTTTCCCAGGTTATCTACGGGTTCCGAGCATGTTCATGTAGTTCTCACATACTCCCTGGCAGCGTGGCTTATAATTGCCAGGATTCATTTGTGGTTACAGGCGCACCACCACAGGCTTGCTCTCTTAGTGAGCTCTCCGGTATAACACGAGATGCCAAGCTTGTGGAGCCGACATGAATACCAGATTCTACGACAACCCTCTACGCTCCTCAGAAACCGAGCTCGGCACCACCCATAATAGGAAAAAAAAACCAACAGCCTATTCTTCCTTACATTTGTGCATCATCATGTTGCTCCCCCAGCCTTGTCACAAACATAATCTACAAACCACCATAATTTTCTTCTCTCACTTTCAAAACAAAAACCACAAGTGCTAAAACTAAACTCACCTCTGGCACTCACAGATGCAAGCTCATCTCTCTCGAGTGATTGAAAACTAAAATCACACTGTTGACACAGAAACACTCAATACAACACAATCACTCATTAAAACTACGAGTCGAGCCAGGGCACCCCAAGCTATGGGGACTCCACCCCACAACGTCCTATTCTCCCTTCATAAGCACACATAGATTCTAAGCAGTGAAGGAGCTCGGTCGTGCAGGCTCAACTCGAGAGAGATGAGCCGCACGACTGACGCTCTCGTGAATATAAGATGGTTCAGGTGTCAAGCTAAACTTGACACCTGACTTAACGCTTGAACTAAATCCAAGTGTTAAATACAAATAACTAGATTTATTCTAGTTAGTTTCACACTGTGTTTATTTAACTTGACATAGAACACAAATCAAGTTTGAGTGCAAAACAAGGAAGAAACTGTGGTTTTGGGTCCAAATGAATTTTGATCGCTCCCAAATTTGGCACGCACGTTGCATATGGCTACATTACACGCCCCATTAAAAAACGGAATGAAAAAAAAATCGTGAGCACGCGAAACACAGTCCAACAGGTCCCAAAGCAATAGCAGATCCAACAGAATACATTCAACATGTGAACGGATGGTTGCCCATCCAAATCATTTTTGTTTGCTTCCAAACTTTGCCAATACGTTCGAGACACCCTCTCACAGGTCCTGGACTAATATGAGATCAATCGAAATTCATTCAATGGCTCAACGGATGGTTGGCCATCGAAATGATTTTGGTTCGCTTTGAGACTTGGCCACTATGTTCAATGTGCCATGTAAGAGGCCCCAGAATAATATGAGATCAATCGAAATTCGTTCAATGGGCCAACGGATGGTTGCTCATCCAAATGATTTTCGTTCGCTTTGAAACTTTGTCAGTGTGTTCAATGTACCCTCTGATACGTGCCAGTGTAATATGAGATCAATCAATTTTGTGCTTTGAGAACTTTGTGGGTATGTTCGTAGAAAGATCATAGATTTTGCGAAATGATTATGAAATACGCAGGGGCCAGGCGAAATTTGTTTGGAAGACGACCGTTCGTAACTCATTATAACTTATTGGCTAACATCAATTTTCCTTGTTCTCCAGCTTTCGGAGTTCATTGCAAATACCCACATACACGTCATAACCAAATATGACACCATTGTAAATTTGTTTACAGGGTGAACTACTTCTTTCCCATCACACGAGTGTAAATGTGAAGAAAACGCTGCTCATGCAATTGAAATTGGCAGGTGCCGCACATGTGCATTGTGTATTAACAAAATTGGTGATATACAAAATGGCGGAATGCCATCACTGTGTTTTCCAATAATATTCAAGGTACAACAAAAATGCATATTGTATATGTACTACGCAGCCAGTCATAAGCCTAGTCGTCACTGTCCGAGGACAAGAAATTTGATGTTGTGGCCTGATTTGCACTGCAAATTGTCAGAGCTTGCGACCGTGATCTCGTGGTCAATGAGGGGCCTAATGGCATGTGATCAATTCTAACCCTATGCAAACTGATTTCTTTGAAGTCATAATGAGAGGAAAATCCAGGTGTTTGGATGTTTTGAAGTCTTGTTCTGAAAATGATAAGAAATGAGCGCTTCTATTACCACGAAGATTGTATCTACAAATGGACAATTGTGTCAAAGACAACAAGAACATGTGGATGTTGGCGTTCTTATCACTGTTTACTGCAAGAGGGGTGTTCGAAGAAATTCAACTTGGTTTCCTCATGGTTGGCCATACGCATGATGACATTGATGCATATATTAGTTACCTTTTGAAGAAATTGAAAGAGAACAACACCTATGTTCTTTCCGATCTCATAAAAAATTTCATGGTATCTCAAGACCTACAGTTCATTCCGCAAATAATTCAAGAAGTTCCAGACTTCAAAGATTTTGTCGACGGCTTTATTTTGGAGGGGAATGAGGCTTTGGTTGGAGCTACGGAAATGCACATTTTTTTCGGTTTTTTGTTGATTTGGATGGCTGGCCTCTAATGCAATACAAAAAATCTGCAACAGATTCCGATTGACTTCCAAAAAATGGCAATGTCAAAATGTGGAAAGCAAAAGACGATGGTTCTCCAATGCTTCCAGTTGGACAGCCGAAACCGCTCCGTAAGAGACCTATTTGGGGAGATGGTGAGGAAGCATCGGAGAAACAATCTTGCATTAAGTCCGGTATTAAAAAGTACATGGATTTTTGGAAAAAAAAGACGCTCTTAGATGATCAATATGGAAATATCATGAAACAATATGATTAATATTGGGCGGATATTCTTGAAGAACTCGACCTTCCGTTGGAGGAGCCAAGTGACGAACTTATCGAAGGATTTTGGCCAGTAACAAAATGGATCGAGCACCACAGGAGAGACGGTGTTCATAGACAGTCTCAAGATGCATTGTCCGATAATGAAGATATTGTGGAACCGTATTGTGGGCCGAGATGTGACCGTCCGAAAATACCGTTGAATCCATTCAAGGATATTGAGAAGAGATTCTTTGTCCTTGTTCGTCCAAATGATACGGAGACTTTTCCGTTTGGATGAGAATGGCAATATCGGATGTTGTACGAGATAGAGAAGATCGCAATTACAAAAAGCTTCTTGTGGAGTGGGGGAGACCGAAGAAAGGGGGCAATCCTACAGATGCGGATAGATACAAAGATTGTTGGTCCAAAAATTGGGAGTTCAACCCAATAGATCCCGCTCAATGGATTCATGTTGACAATGTAATGTGGACAATGTCACTGAGAAAAAATACAACAAAAACAAGCACAAAAAAGATAACTGTTCGAGAGGCGGACAATGCTAGAGCAAATTTGGAATCAGCAAATCGTCAAGATAATGAAAACTAAAATGGTATGTCCACCTCATATCCATGTTTGAAGCCCAAGTCCCATTTTTGGTTTTTTTGTTTGTTTTTTTTTTTTCCTCCCATTTCTCAAATTTTCAGCTTTGGGATACAATAGAGTGGGGACGTGGTCGGAACAAATTTTAATCCCAACATATATAAGATTGAATTAGCTCATTAAAACAATTGCTTAGTACTACTTGGTAGCAATTTTGTATGAAACTTTCTTATAAGCACTTTTCATCCCTTTGTTAGATTGAATAGATTGTTTTTTTTTTTTTTGGCTAGTACTAAGCTTTGGGGACTTAGTCTATAGAATTTTATGATATTTAATTGAGAGATTTTATATGTCTTAATTACTCTTGTAAATTTGTTTGTCATTGAATAATACTAAATTTGCTTACCCTAAATCCTAGTATGTCACCCTAAAAATCTTTTTTGATTGTTTGAAGTTCATTATTCTTTTTCCCCCGTTGACTCATTTTTAATAAGATAAAGTGGTATGGATTTTTAATTGATATTTTTGTAGATCCTAAGTTCCATTCTTTCATATTTGTTCTTACCTATACTTTAGCTTAATAGCCTAAGCCCAGTACCCCAAAAATATCTTTGTAATGTTTGAAGCTCACTCAAAAATTTCTTTTCTAACTTTGGGATTGTATACTACTAAGAGTTGTTGGAATATTTAATGAAATTTTGTATTGGTCCTAAGCAATATCCCATTATTTGTATCATTTACACTTTTGCTTGTTCTAAACCCTAGTATACCCTAAAACGTAGTTTCTACATTTGAAGCTCATTGATTCAATTTATTCTAGCTTATATGTATGATAGAGTCCTCGGAATATTTACTCGGAAATTCTTATATGTTCTACACACTCATCCATATTTTGTACTTGATAGTACTTTTACTTTTCCAAACCCCTATACCCTAAACCTCATTCAAATCATTTTTCCAGCTTTGGGTATAATACATTATGGTAAAAATATACTTGATTGAACGTTTTTATAGGTCATAAACTTTCATGCATATTTGTGTGATTCATACTTATAATTTTCTAAGACTCGATTGAAAGTTCTTATAGGTTCGATGCACTGTTATTTTTTTTTCCCCCCTCTTCATTTTTTTTTCTTATCCTAAACCCAACAATACCTCGAAACCTCATATCCCGAAGCGAGTCATTGAAAAAGTAAATGTACATAGCTTTCAACTTTGGAGTACATTGATACATTGGTTTGGAGAAATTATTTCGATTAAAAATGTCTAAAAGTTTCATAGGTTCCATATATTTATTCACATTTTATTAATGTTGATTCGGATTTCTCATGTGACTAAGACTTTTTTATTTCGTTGTACTGTTTTGATTTTGAATACCTTTTAGTTCGCCTTCGGGCCTTGTATTCATGTGTTAGTATTAATAAATTTATATCCGTGGTTACTCTTTTGCAGGAGTCAATTTGGATTCGAGACCGACATACTTTTTTCTTACAAAACAAAGTATTTTGTCTAAGTTCAAGTCTTCATTTTTACATGCTACCTATCTATGCGGAGGCATTTGCAAAAACATATCTCGTGCGATTTTGATGTCGATGTTTAATGAATTTGGAGTCATGCAAATTGTGTTATTAATATATATCATTTGCATTGTCTAATGTATGTCATTCGACTTTGATGTCGACGTTTAAGGAATTTGGAGTCATGCACATTCACTTGAAAACTAAATCTTGATTCATTGCTTCATAATATTGTACTTATTTGATTTGATTTAAATGTAAAATTATATTAAGTTTTGTCCGGATTCAAGCTAAAAGTCCAGAATTAGTTAAAATTGAGTTGAAAGGCAAAATCTTCATCCCTCATGGATGTATGGCTTCTTGAACCTTGTACAAAACAAATCGTCATCTTGGGGCCTATCAATGCAAAACCATAGAAGTGGTTCTACTACAAACTGTGGCTTTGGCCGGAAAGACGTATTTGAAGTATTCCCACATGTGCTCAAGTCTGAGAACTCAAAGCATGTAAATCCAAGCTCTACGTCATTGATCGACAGTGAAATACTAGACTTCATCCCTTTCGTGAATCGTAAAAACCTTCAGATTTTATGGTTTTGTTAAAATTAGGGCTTCCTTGACAGGAATTTTCCCTCGCACGTGATTACAGGTTTTTGCCCCGGGACGGGAGCCGTATTTCCCAGATTATGGAATCTGTCCCCCAATACTTAATGGATTTATTATTCTTAATATTGGGCAAACAATTTTCAAACTTGGGCAGCGAACTACAATGACATGACAATGAAACTCTAGTGGCAACGCAGAGGGAAACGGGCAGTCTCGAAAACGGGAGCTTCGTTTTTTACGAAAGGTAAAGCCCTCACCCTTGGACTTTCCTGGATTTTCGATCCCTGCCCTCAGGCTCCGCCCTCGGGACAGGCGCCTCAAATCCAAGAAAGTCCTCGAGGGAGAACTTTACCTCTTACAATATAGCGATGAAATTCACCCAACCTCTCTCTCCTTGTATACGATTGACACTGGAAGATAGACGGTGTGCAAGCACGCAGGTGAGAGACACAACAGGGTTACACACGCATAGAGATCACGCACAAGAGTGGTACGCTGACAGAGTATCACTTGGATTTCTCAAGAAGCTTTAAAATTGAAGTCTCAACATTTATATGGCAACATGGTCTTCATACAGCAATAAAGGTGTAACTCCTATCTTTAGTTTTTTTATTTATCTTTTTGCTATTTATCCTCCAAAATGTTTATTTACCCGCGGGTAAATGATACATGGAAACTATTTACCATTCAGACGGGTAAGGGTAAGGGTATCTCAGATTATTTACCCGTCTGAAGGGTAAGGGTAAGGGTAAATCCAATCCGGGTAAATCATTTACCCTTACCCTGATTTATCTGCCAAGTAAATCCGGATAAATGATTTACCCGCATAACACTGGTGTGGACCAATCGAATTTTGGTTCGGGTTTCTTAACGAGCCATTGTAGAGAATTGTTTCTTGTACCCTTTTAATAGAGAAAAGCACCCCCAAAACATTAAAATAAAGTATACTATGGACTTCTCAAAAAATCCCTCTCTTTGGGTAGTAAATGACAAACTGATATTGTCATTTTAAATTGAAATCTAGAGTGTTCTCTAAATTGGCCCCCTTACCTCAAAAGTTCAAAGCAATACACCAAAGGTACCTGCCTATATTTTGAGTCCATGTATTTCCATTTGCAGCGGTAACAGTCCACAATTGTCGTGTTCAAACGTCCATAGCTCTTTGACATTTTATTTGATTGACAATGTGACAGTTGATATATGTAAAATCCAGCATGGAAAATGTTTTTCAACATTATTGATTTTATTCAAAGCAATTCATGATATTATGTAAGACAGTCACTGAAAACTGTGCCGGTAACTCCAATTTTGGTCCATCTTATCCAGCATCTACCCGTTTCTCTGTATTGTTGGCTACTATCTTTAGTGAAGTTCACATTGAGGCGAGAAAGGCTTGGGTTGCTTGTAGACATCAGCAGGGATCCAGATGCTGAACCTAGGCTCCTCCGCAAATTAGCATCATATGCAGCTACACTTCGTCGACGTTGATGCCAATGGTCCAGGAGCCCCACATTCGACTAGCAGAGGGCAACAACAACGCTGCATTGACTCACCTGAGTTCCACAGAGAGATTAACTGGGAACACGTCAATGGCAGGCACTCCACCTGCAGGCTTTGCTTCGACCATTAGTTCTCTGAGCACCTCACCTCGATTCGCAGCATTCACCGGCCATTCATTTGCTTCTGTTTTGGTGGCCCATGCTTGGATCTCTTCCCTTCAGCCTTCCTCGTTGCACTCTCATTCTATCTCCTTAGTACTGGGATTTTGGATCTCTTCCCAAATCAGTTGGGCCCCTGCCTCCTCTTTGCTCTCTCATTGATCTAGCTTTCTGCTAGGATTTTGGATTATCAACATTGTCATCTGTTCTCAATCAAAACTCTACATCAACTAGTCCAGGCTGTCTCTCTCTTCATCCCGTTGCCCTTGTGTCTTGCGGATCATGTCTTGCCACAGTAGGATAGGTCTTCATTCTTACTTAGTGATTTGAGCACTGCTGCGAGAGAGCTCAGTGCTCATGGGCTCTAGCTTCTCCATAACTTGCATGCCTTAGGGGTCTGTCATAGGTCTTAGCTCATACTTTCATCCAGATGGATGGTTCTCTCTAAGACTGGAATCTTGAGTTCGTCCCTTACTACATGGTGTGTATGCTTTATGGCCCCTCAAGGTTTATTTTTTTCCCTCTCAAATAAATCAATGGGGCTTTATCCCCTTAATTTTTTTAGAAAAAAAAGTGACAGAATCCTGTGTGGCTCATTCAAATTAAAACACAATGGAAAAATATTGTGTAATGGGACAGGGATAGTGTTTTTGAATCTGGCAAAAAATCGCAAGATTTTGACCTAGAAAATGGGCAGCTACTTTTACAAAGGAATCTTGGAAGTAAAAATCAAAACATTCGCCAGAAAGCGCCAATGTTTAAATGTCACTGATAATGGGCACATACCACCTCGGAAGTGGTTGTGGGTTCAATCCATCGATTGGTGTCACAAAGATGTCCAGTAGCCTCAAGTGACACCATAATTTACGCTTCTTTGGGGAGGCGTCATATATTATACTATTCTCGTCACATGGAGGTTGGGTAGAATTTATATGTGGCCCTTGTGGCGATCTTGGAGAAGTGAAAAAAAAATCACTGCACAGGCCAATTGCTGAGCACGCTGGAGAGAAAAACCATAGCAGCTAAAAAATATATAGACATGCATAAATTATGGTGTCTCTTCACCACAAGGGCTACTGCCTTCCAGCTGAAAGGTGGACACCTTCATGACACACCAGACCGTGGTTTGAACCCACAACCACATCCAACGTGGCCATTACCACTGGGCTACATGCTGGTTGTCCAGCCATAGCAGCAAATTAGAGTCGCTTGCGACGTCAAATCTCGAAAACGAAGGTGCGCCTTCATCTGCCTTTTGTGATCTTGAGATTATGTCTAAGTCCTCGGGGCACATTTCTTCCATGTCATCGATAACTTCTGTGCCCTCACTGCGTCCGAATCATATGTGGAGGTTACCAGCTTGCAGGTCCCAATGCGGCCCTCTACAATCCAATCACTAGCACGAGCACTGCATGCCTCAATTGTTTTTAAAAAGCAGCAGTGCAGCAACAGCAATGATATCTGTAAGAGGATGCTGCTCAAGAGGCAGGCTTCAATGGCCTCGTACGCCTGCTTACCTACCTTGGTACGATTGACATTGCGTTTGAGGAAGACGATGACGGCAGCTCGATGTACAAATTAGAAGATTAAATAAGGCAGTACTTGCCCTGCCTACGAATGAAGAGCTCAGCTTTCTAATGTTGATCACTAAGTTGCCAGCGTCTTTATCCGAGAGCCGAAGAACATGTACAACAATTTCACCATGGCTTGAAAGCTGAATGCTGTTTATCCCCAATAAGCTGGGTGATGGGAACAGGTCAGAAGCACATGTTAAGCTAATGACGCAGTGTGGTGGAATCTCGTCTTCCACGCAGTTCGTCAGTGTACCTTCTCCTTCTTCACCTCTCTTCCTTCACGCTTTCTCGGCTGGGAGTTGGGATCAGGTTGCTGGGATGAACCATGTTTCGCGGTTGATCCTGGGCTAGCTAATGCTAGCTGGGCTTCTGTCTCCTGGACTGCTACAGCACCACAATTTATCCCGGGCGTTTCTGTTTCTGGTTACAGCTCTTTTTCGTAGCTTTCTTTCGAGTCTATTTAGAACGTGACTGGTGATGAATGATTGATGTATAAGTTGACTTCAAACTAAGCAGCGAGCTGACTATTCCTGAAGTTGCTCGTGTTTATCTGGCTGTCTCTCACACACTCACCAACCCACCATGCCTCCTACTCAAGTCGAGGGCCAGTTTAGACCTTCCATCCTTAGCAGCCTCAGTTTCTGCATCTTAGTTTTCGCCGTTCTGCCTGGTGATGCGTCTCGTTGATTCGGATGAAGCCAATCAGGCCTGCACCTTTGTTGTCTATCACGATCCAAGTTAACCCGAGGTCTCTCTCTGTGAATCCCGCCTGGGTTTCTGCCTCCTCGAGTATTACAATGGGGAGTTCTTTACTGGCTTGAAACTGGCTTTCACCCAACTGGAGCCTTCTATAAAATCAATCTGACTGATCATGTGCGAATGCAGTAGTTCTGCTTTTCAAAAATAGGAACCTGGGTCACGAGGAGTGGACAAGATCTACATTCACGCACATATAGACACACACGCACACATTCTCGCCGGGGGTTTAAAAGGTAATGCCGTCGTCGCCTTTTCGCGCACACACAGACGTGATCTGCTTGACTCATCATATCAGGTTGGCAATCATACAGGAGAGAAGCATGCTGGGTGCAAGCATGGCGAGGCTGGTCAGATGTCGGAAGGAATTATCCCAGGCATTGATGTTTCTACTTAGCGTGACAACGCTCATCACTGCTGCCACCCCCGCCACAGATTCTTCAGAAAGTAAGTATATTTATTCACACATGGTACGTACACACTGTAGACTTGTGTCACTGATGTATGTAGTGCTCATATATCTCGGCTAGACTAAAAGTAGGGGATTTCAACAATCTGTACATGCCTCTTCATTAAGCTCAGCTTACCGCATACGTGAATGTGACTGACGAAAGGAGGATTCAGGGATACTGAAGGAGAATCAGACTACGGATCAAGTGCAGTGACTAAGTCTTGACCTGAAATTTCCTGCGATTGGAAACTATGAAGACCCCAGAATGTTGCCCAGGCAGGAACCAGACCTGTAGTGCTAGTCCTCAAAGACAGCATTGGACTCAAAGTTTGTAGGCAAACATGAATTGTAGCTCGGAACTGCTTCAAGAAGCTGTTCGAGATGATGTTCACGACGAGCATTGCAGAGTAAACATGAGTCAGCTGATGCACTAATCAATGTCAGATGTAGTACACAAATCAAGAAACATGAACAGATGTTCGATGTCCACACTCGAGCCTACTGAAAACTCCCAACTTGGTGCCCTCTTTTTTCCGCTTTTTTCTCACCTATTTTGCAACGAGCTCTTCTCTGTAACCTCTGAAAAGCCAAAAATATCTGCAAGACTCCATCATCTCTTTCTAAGAACATGGCAGCAATGCTTGCAGATTCTATACCATATCCTCTGCATTTCCTTTACAATCTCTGCAAATGGGACATAGCTGTAGACTTGTGCACAACAAACAATCTTCTTCTTCAGAGTCTCAGAAGGCAGCCACCATGTTTTATTTTGTTTTATTTTTGAAAAAAAAGGGGTAAAACCCTAAACTTACTTGCAAAATTATTTGTAGGGAGATTTAATTGGTCCTGCCCTCAAGGGAGGGTTGATCAGGTTGGGCTAGGAGTTAACCAGGGGTAATAGTAATAATCGTAAGGTGGTGCGTTGTGGCTGCAGCTGGCATTCTCAAGGCATTCAAGTGGGCTCTTAAAGATCCAGATCATCACCTCAGAAATTGGGAAGGAGATGATCCCTGCGGGGATTCGTGGAACAAGGTGTATTGTACTGAGGTGAACAACACGTCTCATATATCAGAGTTGTGAGTGCTCTTTCTCATCTCCCCGGTTTTAAGCACGATGCCTCAAACGTCAGTTGAGATCGTTACTTCAAATTCTGCAGCGGAAAATTGTATCAAATTCTCCATTGCAACAGAAATTATCTGTCACGTGATGGGTTCATCAGCTTCAACAACAAACTTGGACCTTTCGATCTATGTTTGTGTTTTGTGTTTTGTGTTGCCTTTCTGTCCGTAGGCCCCCACCTGGTTTATGGAGGGGAAGGGTCGGAGAGTAGAGTGGGGGCGCTACCAATGTGCAAACCTCGCTGCAGGTGTGGGTTAGTCTGATTGTGAGCGCCCCCAGCTTCGGCATGTTTAACCGAGCATCAATCGGACCAGACGTGATTTTGTAATCATTTTGGTAGAGCGCAGAGGCATACACATTGCATTCAATCTGACCGAAAGCAGCGTAGAAAGAAGAAATTGTGTGACCGTGAACACGTTACCATACATACACGCCCCACGAGAAGAAAATTTCATTCTGTCCACAGGAGGCTCACACAGAAAAGGAAGGAAAGAAGGAACTCTTTACCATCCAAGGAAAGCCCAAAAAAGAGCTTACCGACAAGAGAAAGAGACTCACACATACAGAATTTGGAACTTCCCAAACCTGGCCCACAGAAAACCCAGAGAACTAGCGTGTTAGAGAGCGATTCTTGGTTAAGAATGCTTAGATTGGTCACAGCTATCTTCATGTCATGTGGGGAAGTTGGAGGTTCGCAGGCACTTGCTTGATCTCAAGTTGGGTGGAGTTTTGGCACCAGAGCTGGGAGGTCTCACTTACCTCAAAAACTTGTATGGCTCTCATTAATTTTTTCTTCCTTCTCTCTCTTTCCCTTTCTCATGAACCAAACCAGTGATACAAGCGATATTTTGTATCCATGGGTCCTTTTGGTTATGAAGTGACACTCTGTCTGAAATCACACTCTTTCTCTTTTCATCCCAGGGTAATTTGTCGACATTTTCAAGATTTTCTTGATGGGAGGCCTTGTGTCTTATTGAAGGGATGTTATGTGGAATCATATCACTGGGAAGATTCCTGCATCGCTTGGCAACCTCACAAATCTGAAATTTCTGTAAGTAATTTGTTTCCTACCTGTTCACTTATTCTAACCATGTGCTCAGAGATCTGTCTCTTGTCAAACTCTTACCTCCACTTATAAATTAGAGTCAGTTTTCAAATGTGTCATGTGCATTCTCTGGTTCCGTAAAACCTGGAAACAAATTCTGGCCTACGGACCTATTGACCCTCCACGAATTGCAATCGTGACTCCTGACCAGAGGGCAGTCTTCAGAGGCTTTTCCAAGGGGGCCCGTCAGGATGACAGAATCATGGTTGGGTTGGTCCAGGCTGTTGAGTGGTAACAAGTTTAGTGGCGCTATTCCTTGGGAGCTTGGCAATCTCAGCAACTTGAACACGATGCAGCTGGATGAGAACCAGTTATCAGGATCTCTCCCTGCTTCGTTTGGGAATCTTTCCAAAGTTGAACATTTGTAAGTATCATGGAAGAGCTGTCATTTGCAGTCATCTTACGACAATGTGTTGTGGTGGTTACTGAGGAATTTCTTAGCTATTGTAATGGAGAAGATTGCCAACCCACAAATAAAATGAAATGGTACTTTATAACGTCCTCGGAAAGCTCAAAGAGCTTATAGGACAAAATGGAAAAACAAATAGAGAGGAAACAAAACCAGAGCCAAAAAACACTTCTGTACGTCTGATGAGCCAAGACTCAGATTGTGGAACTGCAGCAATAGAGCTGTATTCGGGACTATACAGCTTGTTGTGGCACTGGTAAACAGGCATTTGAACAACAATTCGTTGAGTGGCAGCATTCCCCCAGAACTGGGTCAGCTTCCAGAACTTCTTCATTTGTAAGTCACCTTAACATCCACCGTGCCTCTGAACTTTCATGTGTATGTGTATGAAAATCAACGCCTATTTAGCATTCATTGAAGGTGCTCTTGGCCCAATGCCCCTGGTTTGACACAACATTGCATGTGGTGGTATTCGGGTGTGTGATCAAATCACTAACCTCCCGCCGTTCATGTGGGTTCTCATTAACGGCCTTAACCAGTTCTCCTTTTGTGTTGGATTCTTATCATGTCTTCTGATCAACATAGTCTAATAGATGTAAGCATGAATTCCTCCCTCTGTCTAGGCTGACACCTAGTTGTGATGGTTCAGAAGCTGACGGGATGTACAACGTCTTGGAATGGGTTGCAGGATGTTGGACTCCAATCAGATGACAGGTCATCTACCAGATGAGCTTTCAAATGCCTCAACCCTGCAAATTATGTAAGTTCAACCGTTCATACTATGTTTGTCTGCGTGTGCGTATTTCCCCTTTCTGAACATAGCTTGAGGCATTAAGATATGTGTGTATGTGGTTTGTTTTCCCTTTTTCCCTTTTTTCTCTTGGTTTTACCTCTCTTATGAACATTGAGTACCTGTTTCATCCTGAACAGACAACTGGATCACAACAATTTCAGCAATGCAATAATTCCAACATTATACGAGAAACTTACCCAACTGGTTAAGCTGTAAGTTTTCTCAAGTCTCCTGTTAGTCGGTCGTGAGTACTACTGATGAGTTGGCTTGGGAATCAAGACCTTTCAGAGTATGGATGTATGGTTTTCATGTATCTGTCCTGGATGTTATCTTGGAAATTTACTTGGCAGGCTTTTGGATAGGCAGGAGTTTGCGGAACTGCAGCTTGCATGGCACCATTCTAGAGCTGGGAAATCTTTCCAATTTGAGCGTTTTGTAAGTCCTCCTTTGGACTCATAATATGTCACTACAATGGAGAAAATAAATGTGCAGATGGATTCATTGAAGACTGGATTATGAATGATTATTTGTTGAGAGCTCAAGCAGAAGTGATTTGTTTTGATAAATATAGTAATGTAGGAGTCTTTTAAGTGCAAGACATCGATTGGCTTATGTTTGTGGGACAGAGATCTGAGTTTCAACAATCTTGTGGGCATCATCCCAGCATCAAATCTCTCCAGCCATCTTACAACCATGTACCCTTCTGACTCGAGGTTTCTAAGTATTGAATTTGCATGTTTGTGCCAGATCAGGTAAACAAAGTTGAACGCAGTGATCTCCAGTGTCTTTGGTAACCTGGTCTTCTGAGTAGGTGAAGCTAATTCTGAAGTGTGATTGATGTGGTCAAATGTGTGATTGCGGGGCAGAAATCTGTCTTACAACAATCTGAGTGGGAACATACCGGCAAGCTTGTTTAGCCTTCCAACACTTCAGGCTCTGTAACTACCTTCCTTGTCCTGGTCCTTTTTTAAACCCTCATCTCTGTCGTAGCCTTACAAGCATGGGCTACTGTGGATGTAATATACAACTTTCTTCTCTCCCTTCATATATACTGTAATAGTTCTTGATTTGTTCTACCTTCATCTCATGGGCCCTTGTGGGGCCCTGCGGAAGCTATAAGGTGTCTTTCTTTCCCATAAGCTCTTTGAGCTTTCCGCGGCCGTTATAAAGTACCATTTCATATCGTTTTATTTTCTTCTTTACTTCTCTTCCACTGGAAGTACTCTCTCTGTCTGTCTGTCTGTCCATTTTGTCCCTTAAGCTCTTTGAGCTTTCCGCGGACGTTATAAAGTACCATTTCATTTCATTTCTCTCTCTCTGTCTCTTCAATGGCCACAAGGCTATGGCAAACAACGTCTTATGAGTACAATCTGTCTGTCTCTTCTTCTGAGGTATCTGGATATGCTATTTCCTTTTCCCCTGGAGATAGACTGTGTCCAATGGCCTCTGGATGTTTTTGCTCTCTGTCTGTGGAAATCTCATCCAAGCAGGACCGCAATAGATGCATCAGACGAGAACTTATGGTTCACGTCTGGCAGAGATGGAAACCAGCCAATCTACAAGTGAACTGCAGTTCTATCAGGAGACATGGTCCTCCGTGACGATAGAATCTTGCGGCCCAATTCCCATCTGCAGCTCTATCTTGCTATCTTCTAAGGTACTGGGGAGGTTTAGGGTGGGCTCTCACAGTCTGCGGAGACTGGTGGGTGGGACAACCTGCCACATGAGGACCACCTATAGCTTGCTTGCACTTGGAACAACAGGGTAATCGAAAGTGAAGAACATTTCTTCTTTCACTGTCCTTTCTACTATGAGATCTGTGGGAGATTCTGTTGTCTGTTCCGTGATACCCAATCCCTCACAGGGTCTTCCATTACAAGGATCAGAAATGCTTAGCAGCATATCTGCATGAGGAATTGACTCTTAGACAACCCCTAGAGCAATAGTTTCTTTTGAGCTGCTTGTGGAGGGCCCCTTTCTTTGTCTTGTCCCATAAGCTCTTTGAGCTTTCCCCGTTTCTTTCATTTCTTATTCAGGAATACCGGTCATTTTGGTTTGAAATATCTCTTTTGGGCCTTCCGTTCAGTCCCACAGATCATTTGAGCCTCCTATCATGTTAAAAAAAAAAATCTCCTTCCCCCTCTCTGGTTGTCTGGACTTTTGATGGTTGTAATGGTGTCTGACTCTGATAGCTAAGATGCCCCCAATCATGCTCACCTGGCACAACCTGTGTGGTCTGTGTAACCCTGTCCACTACCAGGAGTATATCTCTATTTATACAGCTTGTTAGATGGCTTCAGTCAGAAATTTCAATTCTGTGTTGCCAGGTTGCTAAATGACAACCAGCTGAATGGTACAATCCCAGCAACCATTGACAACATCCAACAAATTCACAGTTCAGTACTTATGTAAGTAGTCTAAACAGTTGAGTTTATTATGGCATTTCTGGGTTCATTTTCAAGTCTCCTTCACTAGTATATGTTTTTTTTGGTTACAGAAAGGAGTGCCACTGTATGTTTTGTGTTGCTATGTCTGTAAAGGAGAGGACGGGAAGAATAGATGCTTTTGGAAGGTAATGCCTTTGACTGGGTTTGTCATTTCATTTCTATTCAGAGATCTTCGAAACAACTTGCTAATTGGTGACAATACTATCAGTTTGAATGCTGTGGCAACAGATTCGAATGTTACTATTCGGTAAGCACTCTTCTTTTGGACAGCCATTCAGATTCTCCCTCTCTATAGTAGTTAACACTGTTCTTCATGCTTTCCGCTCTGTCTTTTGGGCCTCCTGCAGATGTAGTGAATTTCTTGTTCGTCTAATGTTCTACTGTCTTCTACACGTGGAAGAGCAGTGAATTGGTGGACCAGTGAAATCAAGCTAAGATCGCCAAGAGACGGGCGCTTTATAGAGACTGCTGTAATATCAAGGACGACAGAGAGCTCTGGTCTAGATATTACCAGCTGTGAAAAGATGTAAATGAGCTAGTAAAGGCTCAGAAGAAAACTATTGGGAAGAGTTGTGGGTCAGTAAGCCTTAATGAATAGCAAGGGTGCAGTGGTGACTTCTATGGTTGAGATTGTGAAAACCTTGGAAACACACTACAGCCTTCTTGGCCGTGAATCTAACTCTAATAGTGAGGGGTTTTCTAAAGAATGAAAGGATACAGTAGAAAGACTGTTCCTATGATCGAAGACAGCCCTGATGAACTGCAGTATATCACAAAGGGATTACTCTTCTGAGATTGCTGAAGCAGTATAACATCTAAAGGGCCATAAAGCTGGTTGTCAACGAGCTAATTAAGCATGGTGGTGATCCTGTGGTAGAGGCCCTTCCCCTCCTCTGCAACCTTATTTGGAAGACTGAAAGATACCCTTTCGCTGGAGAGAAGGTGTCATTGTCAATCTGTATAAGACAGGCGACAGACAAGAGCCTGGGAACTACCATGGCATTGTTGGAAAACCACTGGCGTGTGGTCGGGCTAGGGATTGAACCTAGGACCTCCCCCATTCTGGTGGGGTGCTCTACCACTGAGCTACCCGTCCCATTCTGTTCTCAGAGTGCTGTGCAAGGGCTATAGCCTTGACACCTCCAACACTCCCCCTCAAGGCATAGCCCTTATTGCTAATGCCCACCCATTCTGACCACTGCCACAACCTTGGCTCTGATGCCATGTTGGAAAACCGTTGGCATGTGGTCGGGCTAGGGATTGAACCTAGGACCTCCCCCATTCCGGTGGGGTGCTCTACCACTGAGCTACCCGTCCCGTTCTATTCTCAGAGTGCCATGCAAGGGCTATAGCCTTGACACCTCCAACAGGCATTACACTGCTTAGCGCACTTGGCAAGCTGTTTTGTAGGATGACCAGCACCTGTCTTGAGGTTGATTTGGAGTCTAGAAGTATTTTCCATAACTGTCAGCGGGGCTTCCAGAGAAAAAGGGGCTGCATCGACCATATGGTTACCCTAAGCCAGACAATTCAGGGAAGGCAAAAAGAAGGAAAACCCACCTTTGTGTTCTTCCTGGATGTTAAAAAGGCATATGACGCTGCAGGCCGTTGCTTCGTCTGTGGTCTTCTGGGTGCAGGGGAAAGATGTGGAGGATGGTCCACAAACTGAATGCGAACACCAAAAATTGTGTTATTGTCAATGGTGAGAAGTCTAATTTCGTTGACATTGACCACGGTGTAGCTCGAGGGTGTACCTTCTCCCCACTGCTCTTCAATGTTTTCATTCATCAGCTCCTTGAAGATGTGGAAAGCAAGGGATTAGAGTTAAAGGTGGATGATGCCACCATACCAGCTCTTATTTCTGCGGATGACATCGTGGGCCTGGGGATACCCCCATCCAATCTTCAGAGTTGATTGATTGTGCAAAGAGGTACCTTGACCTGCAGAGGCTACAAGCTGATGCTAGTAAATGCACGGTGGTGGCCTTCAATGATCATGGGGAGGGAGGAGGGGATCTCAAATGGGCATGGGGTAGTGAAGAAAACCCTGTGCTCCCTTCCTACACGTATCTTGGTGTTGAAATTTCCTTCAGTTGTAACTCGGATGCACATACACAAAAAGTGGTTCAAACAGCTAAACGCAAAGCTTTGGATCTCACTCAATTTTTCCACTGCAGAGGGATTAATACTGAAGAAGGACCATGCTTTGCAGCATTATTAGGCCCACCTTGGAGTACGCATCTGCCTTGTAGATTGACAACTCCAACCATGCTAAAACTTTAGAATCCAGTCAGCTTTTGGTGCTCAGAGAGCATGTCAGTGTGCTCTAGAACAGCTAATGTGGCTGTTCGGGCATAGCACCCTTGAGCTCTCGACATGATAAGTTCAAGGTCAGATGGTGGGGTCAGTTGAATCGCAGGCCTAACCAGATATCCTAAGATGATTGACTCTATTTCTTGGAAGCAAGACCATCCTGTTAAACTGGCTAAGTCCTGGCGGAAAAGGTAGAGGAGGTTTTCAAGTACCTGAATTTTATGCAGGAAGAACTGACCCTGCTAGATGAAGCTGGAGGCTGAAGTGTCTAAAGGCCATGTCAGAAGCACGAAAAATGTCCCAACAGGCATAAAACTTTACTGAACTTGTTTCCAGTTTGTGACATATGTGAGGAGCTTAAGGATGATCTGAAGGGCCGACCTACCCTTGCACTAGAATGAAATTAAAATCCAGGGCGGGGAGTCTACCTTCGAACAACAAACAGATGCAGAGAGGAAAGGGAGATTGTCACTGCCCAACGTGTGGGGTGCCTTGAAGACAACATCCATTTTCTGATACAACGTCTGGGGGGCTCATCAGCGACCCTCTTCAGGACCATCAAGAACATACTCCTTGCACCTTCTGTTCACCAAATTTCAAACCCTCGAGGCTGAGCCTAAAGCCCTGGCCCTGTTGGGGTCTAATTGGTGGGCAGCTCACACACAGCATATTTGATATTTGTGTGAAGGGCTTTCTAGATGAAATCTGAAAAGCCCGAACCAATTGTTTTGAGCCCCTCACAAAGGCAGTGACTGATCCCTGCCCAACCTGGGTCGATGGTCACAAGGCTATGGCAAACAACGGTTATGAGTGCATTCGCTGGGCTTCCCTTTGACATCGTCAATTTTTTCTTCTGCTCTAGTTTCTATTTTTGCTACCTGTTTCTGTCCAATAAAGCTCTTTGTGCTGCTGTGGATCTTGTGGTTTTTCTCTTTATCTCTCTCTCTGGTTCAATATTTCCCGCTCAAACTGGGCGCGGGGTCAATGGCCACAAGGCTACGGCAAACAACGTCTTATGAGTACATCTCTGGTTCAATATATGACATCTCGGTTATCGCTTTAAGCTGTCACAAAAATGTAATGCTACAGTGTTGTAAAGAATAGACTGAGTATCTTCCACTCCCTCCCACTTCCCATCAGTGTTTGGATTATGGGGCAAACAACATACATGAGCTCTTGACCATCACCATGGACACTGGCATTGGCAATATGCTCTAGAGCATAGCCTTATGGGCTATTAATCCTCCTTGCCACCCATCTCAGTAAAGCAGAGAGAGAGAAGCAATCAAAGAAATGACATGTTACTTAAAAACATCAACGGGAAGCTCATAAAAGAAAGGACTTCATGGGATGCTCAAAGAGCTTATGGGACAGAAGAAAGAATGATGAAGTGGTGCCTCAACCAGGAACCCAAAAGCAACCACTATTCAATGTCCAGAGATTCTCTGAGGTGTAGAACCTCATATAGGTAAGCTGCCAGGCATTTCTGGTCGTCGTAATTAAAGATCTCAGCGAGGGATCTGTTGTCCTGAAATTATGAAATAGTAGTCACTAGGGATTTCATAGTAGAGAGGACGTTGAAAGAAGAAATGTTCTTCTGTCACAATCGCCTGTCTGTCTTCCCTAGCGCAAACCGGGCAATAGCAGGCAGCACCTTTGAGATTGTCCATCTACCAATCTATATTTGCCCGACAAGCCTCAAATTAGGTGGATGATCCTTGTTATTGGGAATAGGGTCAGCTGAGTAATTAGCATGTAGAAGGTCTTACAACTACTCTCTATTTGCTGCATTCACGCTATCTCCAAGAATGTCTAGTCAAAGTCTACAGATAGGCAGAGGTTTATCATCTTCATTGATGGAAAACAGCCCAGAGAAAGGATAAAAATCAACCAAGAGCCAGAGGGAGAGAAGGCCCAAAAGCAACTACTGCTCAAGGGAATGAAATGGTACAAAGAAAGAAGGAAGCTTCGTAATGCTTTTATTGCAAGAAAGTTGGTCACATTGCGCAGGAGTGTAGCAAGAGAATGGCAGACGGGCAGATGAATAATTTCCAGATGATCCCATAGGGCCCATGGAGAAAGTAGAATAACAAAAAACCCCCATGAAAGAACTAAGGAGATTGTTACATCTGCTGGCAGCCTGTGGGTTCCAAACGAGATTTCAAAACCCACCCCTGTAATAGTAAAGTTCTGACTCAATAAGTAAGTTCCTGCAGAACAAAGGAAGAATCTTGTGCAGGTATGTTGCTGAGCTATTCTGGTCCTTAAAGCAAGAGAGAGACTTAATGATGAATTGCATGTTGGCCATGATTGCAGATTAAATGGCAACACAGTCCTCTGCAACACGCTCTCAGGTCTCTCAGGACTTGGACAACTGTGCTCCCCTACCATTGACAATGAGGTGCCTCAAGACAAGCCCCAATCAAACACCACAAGCAGAGGGACATCATGCCCAAGTTGCACTCTTCCCAGCGTCTTGGTCCCCACCACAAATAGTTGTCGATGTGCCCAACCCATCCGAGTTAACCTCCGGCCCCAGCTTTTACTTCTTCACAGCAGAGCAAGACCTCCGTGTGTTGCTAGCCAGAGCTTTCAACTTGACCTTATCTCAAGTGTATATAGAAGATTACAACTGGCAGCCAGGGCCTAGGCTGAATACCATCATTGAGGTCTTCCCACTAACCGCAAGCTTTGTTGAAGCTACATACAACAACATGTTTACCGTGTTGGCCAACTGGGAAGTCTCTGTGGGTGAATATTTTGGGCCGTATGAGTTGATCAATATTATTTCAGGTACAGGGATTTCTTTCTCAGCTTCTTACTGTTTCCTTAAGATGATTTCAACCTAGGACGGTCAGTGCAGACAATCTGTCCTCTGGGAATTCTATTAATTGTGTTATTCTGCTTCTTCCGTCTCTGACACCTACAATCTTCCAAAGATCCTCATAAAGTTCGTTCTTTTAGAGATCTCATCTAGTCTCCTGTAGGCCATATAGGCTTCCAGTGGATGTAATTTCAGACTTGTTCTTCTTTGTCCTTTTCACCAAAGTCATGGAACCAAGTCACATGTATCAAGTTGTTGCAATTGAGAGGGTACGGTTCTGGGACTCCACCTCATGGTTTCTAGTATGATACTCACCCCTATAACTGAATCATCATATTATCCTTGATAACTGTTGCTGCCACTCTCATTGGCTGAAACCCCACAACCGATAGGTATCTGTATGAGTATGGCCTCAAGGGTACACGAGACCTCACATCCACAGGGAATGGTCAATGATGCCATCTTTCTCTGACTCCATCTCCAAGTGTCGTTTTGGTATGTCATGTTTTACGTCATTCACTGTTGTTCTACTGCATCCCACAGGCCCTGTGGCTAATTCTTCTGTCTGTCTGTTCCCACTGTCCTATGTGCTTTTTCAATGGGATCCAGGTGATCACACACTTGGACACCCAAATCGACAATCAAGTGGTTTTTCCCATCATCTAGATGTGAATCCAAATACAATTGTATACTGATCTACAAACTGTCTTTTTGGTTGTGGTGTATAGTTGGAGGCGACACAAGTTCACATGTATGGTCGAAGGGATGGATTGCTGGAATTGTGATTGGGTTTATAGCAATAATTTCATTCAGCGTTGCAGTGACCATCTTCTTAATTGCACTGAGCCGTCATAGGCAGGAGCATCCCGTCTTGAAGAGTTTACTCTCCCTTGTTTGCAGAGAAAATGGGTCCTGGTAGATCAAGAAAGAAAATGAAATGGTACTTTATAACGTCCGCGGAAAGCTCAAAGAGCTTATGGGACAAAATGGAAAAACATGAGAGAGGAAACAAAACCAGAGCCAAAAAACAGCCCAAAAGCAACTACTGCTGAAGGGATGGCCTAAGGGTCAGGGCCTCGTGCAGGTAAGCTGCCAAGGATTTTTGATCCCATAGTGGAAGACTTCAGTAAGAGATTGAGTTCCACGGAATTGACAGTGGAATCTGTGCCCGATGCAAGCTGGGCATAGGCGGTCCTCCCGATGCAGGTTTTCCCATCTGAGCCCACCCTGAACCGCCCCAATGCCCTCAGGAGGGAAGGAGATAAAGACGCCGAAAGCTAATTGGGCCGCAAGATCCTATCATCACGGAGAACCAAGAATGTCTCTCAATAGAAATGGAGCTTTGTTGTGAGATTGGGTAGCTTCCAAGTTCTCCTGACGTAGTTCCATAAGTTCCCTTCTAATGAGTCTGTTGCAATCCTGTTTGGATGAGATTTCCACCCCTTCTGGATTCTCTGGCAATAGCGAAGCAATAGAGACTCCATTGCGCTCAAAAAAATTCACATTTGAGCATACCAGGAGTGCCTGAAACCTGCTGTTTTGAGCCTAATAGATGTTGCGAGAACTCTTGCCACGAGCCCCTTGGGTGGAAGGGCTGACTTGTGACTGTTGCTTAATACATATGGAGAACCTATGTAGGAACGTACAGAAGCTCGAGTCTTGATTAGAAAAGCTAGCATGGACATCATAGATGAGCAGATAGTAATTGGGTACTGTTCCTGCTAGTCACACAACAGAAGCAAGAAGAAAAAGCAAAGAAAGTTCTCAGGCATTCGGTGTTTCAGATTTGAAGACCTAGCGAATGCAACCAACGAATTTAGCGAGGAAAATGTCAGAGGACAGGGGGGCTGTGGAAAAGTGTACAGTGGAACATTGAAAGATGGAGAAAGGGTGGTTATCAAGCGTGTGAGGATTGGATCCCTTCAAGGGGCCACCGAATTCTATACGGAAATTGAGTTTTTATCACGCGTGCATCATAGAAACTTGGTGTCACTTATTGGCTTTTGTCTAGAAAAGAGTGAGCAGGTCTGCATACACACCCTCAGTATTACGCTGACCATTCCCTGCAAATGTCTGACCTATATTCCTTGCAGAATAGTAATTGCAAGTTTTGGCTTTGAAGTAACATAAACAGCTAGTAATAGAAGAAGCATTCTGTCATTAAACTCGCCAGAGGGTTTTTGTATTGTTGGATAGGTGCAACCTTATCTTGGTGTTGTTCATGTTGCATTTAGTCAGGTATAATTGTATATGGCAGGGTGATCTGCCTTGAATCTACTCGTGATAACGCCTCTTTGTCCCCTTGCAGATGCTGGTGTATAAACTGTATGGGGGGAGTCTACAGGAAAGACTCTCATGTATGTTGCCCAATTCTTCTGATCTTGATTTCGCCAATAATTTTCCTTGAAGCACATAAAATTATCATCTGAAGGTTAGGATGAGCTGTGCTAGGGTTACTATGATTTTCTCACCTGCCAATTGTTTTCATGCTACAGACTTGCAGCCATAGGCCACAACAACCCATACACAGTGCTTACATGACATCATTTGAGAATTTTGAGTGAGTCTACATTTTGCAAAGTCTCACACATATGTTGGTTGGACATTGTAACCAGATCAAGTTGATATCTAAAGAACTAAAATTCACCAATAGAGCTTACAGCATTTGTTGCAAGCAAAAATTCTGCAACAACCCCTGCAATTAAATGCAATACCCACCCCAGACTATACAAAGTGTCCTAGTCACTAGTTTACTGCTCATATACTATCGTCCGGAGCTGCCCATACCCTGACCAGAGAATCATCGTCAGATTTTTCAGCGAGGGAGATTTATGAACTAGCAGAAAACTGCCTCACTGAGCCTTCAGCAACCTCAGCAAACAGGAAGGGCTCTCCAGCTAGCCAATCTGTCATCAGACAGTTCTAATCAACGGGTTCTAGGTGAATCTGTACATAGTGGTCAAGCTGGTCGAAATTCCACAACCTTGGACACCTTGAGGTTTATGCTGTTGGCAGGCCCTAACTGGAAATGAAACACTTTCCATCAGATCTATGGATTGTTAGTGTATTGGTATTATATAGAGAGAAGACTCCAGCCAAAGCCAGCATAAACCACCTTCCCCCACAGGTACTGACCCCTGTGGGTGGTGGGTATGCTATTAATATTCACTCATTCATATTTGTGTTCAGGACCAGCTATAGTCAACCTAACTTTTGGGCAGATAATTACAACTCTTGTGAGAGAGGTGTGGTAGTTATAAGCTAAACATGGTTATACACTGGGAGGGGTTTTGATGCGTGGGGAAAGATCCACCAAAGATCACATACGTGGTTTCGCTCAAATATTTCTAAGACTTAGCTCTTCAACATAAACACAGAACCAACATTGCAACAGCCACATCCAACCACTCACTGGACTTTGCAACACGTTTGCACATTGCCCTGGGATCAGCCAAAGGTATCTTGTATCGTCACACCGAGGCTAACCCTTCCATCATTCATGGGGACATCAAAGGCGCCAATATTCTACTGGATGAAAACAATATCCCCAAAGTCTCAGATTTTGGTCTCTCAAAGTTAGGCCCATCCCCTATGTTGGGAGGCCCAGATGATTCTGGGCATGTTTCAACGACAGTAAAGGGCACTGTTGTAAGTAGAGCTCTCTTATGCTTGAACCGAGACATTTATCTTTTGAAGGCTTGGTTCTGAGCAAGCAAAGCTGAAGTGGGGTCAACTGCCCTCTTTTTGTTATCTGTGCTGTTCATATTGGTGAGCATGAGCAGTTCTATATAAGCTACTTTCTATTGCTGCACTCTGATATTTGGGTTCATTGCCTATCAATTTAGCACTTTCCTGTGGGACAGGTAGATGGAATCCAAACTTCTGATTGGGAGTGGCCTTTGGTTGTGACATCCATGGTAGTTCCATCCGGCTTACCGAAAGGGAGACAAGAAAAAAACATTCTCGTTTTTCGTCATGCAAATGATTGGAGAATCCTGTATGAATAATCTGGTTACACGCTGTGCACCTATACTACAGTTGTCAGTCAACTGGGAGAGGTAACATTCCACTTACAGAAACAGTCTGGGCTCAAATGCCTACAACAATCGTGATTAAGCCCAAGATAACCACTACAAGTTTGGATGTGCAGGGATACCTAGATCCAGAGTACTTTTTGACACGTCGGCTCACTGACAAAAGTGATGTCTACAGCTTTGGCATAGTACTGCTGGAGTTATTTACAGGCATGCCACCTATTGCTGATGGAAAACACATCGTGAAAGAGGTTTTTGTCAATTCATTCCCCGTTTTTCTCCTCTGCCCCTGGCTAGTTATGACCATTATGAATATACGTATGTATGGGTGTGGTTGAAAGCCATAGACTGCTCACTCTGTCCCACCATGGTTGTGGTTTCACTCCAATGCTTGCTGAGGGTGGTGAAGCTCCTAAGACTTTAGCTATATACACTGAACCCCGTTAAATCCTTGCATAGCTCCTTTCGTCATCTCTAAATCAGCCATTTAAAGTCGTCTTCCTTTCCCTTAACAGTATGTTGAATTGAAATACTAATTTTAAAGTAGAATCCATACCTCCTGGCAGAGTTGTACAGATTAAATGTTTGATGCTTTCTCTCTACTCCAGATTTCCATCCTAGCTTTTTATAGTATCCCTTTGTAGGTTGAAATGGCACATGGAGCTGGAAATCTGACATCAATAGCTGACCCCAACATGGGTCCATGCCCATTGGAGGCATTGGAGCGAATCCTTCGGCTAGGGATTGCGTGCTGTCGGCAGATCAGAGAGGCGTGCCCAAGGATGGCTGATGTAGTACGAGAGCTTGAGGATATATGGCTGCCCTGGCTGGAAGCAGCATTTGTGAATAGTGACGAAGTGGATAACCTTAGAAGTTCACCCGGCAAACGACGCAGATTTACTGGACTGTCATGTGGTCATCTTTCCATTGAGTGTGCAGATGGTTACTCTAGACAGCAAAGCAGTAGGTCGTTTATAGACTCGTCTCTCAGATAGAGGACTCTGGGGTACAATTTGAACTCAAAGTTAGGGAGGAACCCATCCCCATTTAGCATGTAAGAGATACAGGCTTGTGGACATGCTCTAGTGCTTGAGAGGGAGTGTATGTAAGGGTTGTACGGTGGGTTCCTTTAACATAGGTGTCATTGGCTTGAAATATTGAGTGACAAAGTATTTCTGATGTCAAACAGGAAATATGGCATCAAGCCACAGCGATGTACATACATAAAGGATTTTGGGGGCAGATTATGCCTTTTTGAGGCAAATTAAGAGCAGAAGATGGTGGCTCCACGGTGCCGGCGCATTCTGCATTCATAATCGGCTGACTATTAGCATTTCCCACCACATCCAGGATTCAGTTATACAAATTATCTATGACTTGTGTCTAAAAGCCTTATCCAAATCCAAAGCCCCAGGCCAGATCTCATTCCCAACGCCATCTTATAAGCCCTTGACCCAGAGCTTCAAAGTTGAATACCGAATCTTGCATTATGTCATTGACGCATTTGTTTACATCATCTAGACCAAGGGCGGCATCCACACACATAGCCTTAAATCTCTCCACAATACCCCTCAAGCTGCCCAACCGAGCCATCACAGCGTGCCTCAAACAAATACACCTAATTGCCATCCGCTCTCTTATAGCCCTCATCACTAACAAATGCAAACTGGAATAACAAACCTCCAACCCAAACATAAAATACCCCATTAAGCCAAAATATATTTTGATATAGGGCCCACTCCACAGGGGCACTAGCCGAAAGGTGAAGTGGCTCTCAGGTTCGCAGGCCCTTCTCTCTCATTCTCTTTTAAGACATAAGAAAAATTTGTGAGGCTTGCTCTCTCTTTTGTTATGACAACCAGCATGTAGCACACTAGTAATGGGCACATACCACGATAGATGTGGTTGTGGGTTCAAACGACGCTCTGGTGTGTCAAGAAGGTGCCTTCCAGTAGCCCTTGTGGTGAAGAGTCAGGAGGCGTCTATATATATATATTTTTTGTTGTGACGAAATAAGTAGTGAATAAGGTAGTCAACAGTTCATTGACAAATTGTTAATTTCCAAGGTGTCTTTTCTCGGTTCCTAAATATTTCAGATTTTTTTGAAGTAAATTTGATCAATATGATGTAAATGGAACATTCTGAGAAATGAGCAGTTTGTGAACAAACTGTTGATTTCCAGAGTGTCTTACAGGTTATTTTCTTGGTTTTACAGATTTTCAGATTTTATTTTTGTGATAAATTTGGTCTATGCGACACTTGAGTTGTAAGTGGGATATATTAAAACATCAGCAATCTGTTGATGAACTGTTGCCAATTTCCACCGTATGATCATTTACTACAGTTTTTAAATTTTCAGATTTTTCTTTTTACAACAAAATGGTCGTTACAACACTATGTGTATATTGGACATATTGAGAAATCAACAATTGGTTGACAACTATTGATTTCCAACTTGATCAACGCGACAATCAACATGTAGAAAGCACATAAAAAATCCAACAACTCATCCATGAAATTTTTTATTTCCACGATAGGTCGTATTTGTTTTTAAATTTGAAGTAAAATTTATTCCTTGTTTATATTTTAAACATTCAATGATACTCTTAAGCTATATAGACTGGACATACCTACTGAAAAATCAACAGTTTATTAATGAATGAACTCTTGATTACCACCAATTGACTTGGGTATGTGTCCGGGTTTGAGTAAAAGTACCAAATGACCAACTAGTTGGGGGTGTCATTGAGCAAGTACCTGGTCATTTGTAGAACTTAGGGTTTATAAAAATAGACCTAACCACGTGCAAAACCATACCAGTCGCAGTATGATTGGTCACTGGCCAATACTGGCGGTCGCAACATTCTATTTTATCTTATTTTGGAAAGGGGAATGAAACCAGTTCATGATATGGTAAGGAAAAAATAACCTTACAAAGGGCCATAAAAGGTTGATAAACAAGACAATGCTCCGAGCTCACATATCCAAAGAAGAGACGAAATGGAAGACTAGAGTAAACTAAACGAAATGGAAAAGTAGATAAAAGCATAACAAGAACCAAAGTCGAGGAGAACCAAGAGATGAATTCTAAGTGTAAGGAGCAATAAGGCTTATTGATTAAAGGTTGTCTATTTTACGCTTGGGGGTTTCGAAAGAGAGTTGAGCCTTTGCTTTGCCCATCTTGAAGCTCGGCAGTGGTGCCAATGGACCTCCGAGTTGTCAGCATCAATAGATGAGCACTTGACACTAACTAAACTCCTAGCAGACAAAGATGGGGTCGTGTCATTCAATTTTGGATTTAGAAATTCATAATTTTATTTTATTTCTAGATACACTATGTGACCGTCAATATTGACGATCGCCACATTTTATTTATGTTTAAAATGCATATGATCGCCAATATTGGCATATTTGTTTTTTAGTTTTTAAATACAATAAAATTTTATTCACGTGGTTAGTTCACCTGGGCCGCCACCTCGATATCCAAGATAAATAATCAAGAGTAAAAAAAAAATAAAAAAATTACACATGATAACGTTTGGTTTGGACGTGACGTCTAATGTGCGAGCGCCACTTCACGTCCTATGTGCAACTAGGCTTGGAAACAATTTAATTATGGGAGCAATGAAGATTTCACAGCAATGAAGTCTTAAAAAATGATTGTGGAAACTTCATTGTTAAAATATCGTAGCTGCCTATGCTGTCCGATGATATTAAATCCAAAAATAGACGGCCGGAAAAATTTACCTAAAGTCCTTATAGTGTCGGATATCTCTCATATTTGACTCCGAGAACTGCTCTACTTACCTATTCTTTTCACGTTACCATTGCGTGTACACATTTATCATTTGTACTTTTCTATTATTTATCATGATCACTACTGGAACTGCAGAAATTCCAAGAAGTCTGTCGGACCTTTTACTCAAGAGAAATTAATTAATCTGACAAAGGTCTTGACAAATAGCATGGGCAAGTATGGTAGAGTGAGCTTAACAAACACAAAAATCTACATATTCTTCAATATAACTTGATTTATCTTTTGGGATAAATCATTTATATTTACCCAAATGAATATATTGATCTATATCATTTACCCGGAGGCTAAATAAATCCTCAAACTTTTATTTACCCTTATTCTAAGAATGTATATATATTTTATTTCTACGTATATTTACCTGTAAAATTTGCAAAAATAGGTTTTTTGGTAGAATCTACAATGGATTTTATTGACTCATCTTTATTCTAAATAAGAGACTACGCATCAGTGTCAAAAATCATTAAGCCCTTGTTGTGCCTTCCCCATGTTTCACCTCCTCTCCTTTGTTCAAACTACTTCATGAAGTGCCTCCAAGTAACACCTCCCTCAGGTACATCTCTCTTAGGTACATCTCTCTTATTGAACAATTTATGAAGGATAAATGGATGAATTTTCAAGTTTATTATGGATGGAAGTAAATTCCGCTATTCACCAAGAGGAGCCATATGCGACCAGCCGCCTGTTTTGACCAACATTGATGAGTTTGTACTAGAGAACGGGCGTGTTTGGCCGATTCTGCCCTGTAAGCGGCCTTTGGGCGAGCCCTATGGCCGCGCAGAGGGCAGAGTCGGCCAAACACGGCCCGTTCACTAGCATTAAAAGCAGGTGTGGCGGATTCTCGCCGCTACGTGGTGCAATATGATTGCAGTTCGATTATCCCATATCGATTGCCCAGATTCAGAGCCCTGGAGAGGATATAAAGGGGGCGAGCCTCATGGGAAGCCTGATGGGTTCATGGCTGAAGACATGGGCCTCGGTGGTAGGTCTGCCGTCCTCTGTGCATAATCGGCCATCCCTGCCGATTCTGCCCTGGGTGGCCGATTCGGCCTGAGAATTAGGCCGAAAAAGTGGCAAATCTGCCACACCTGCTTTTAACGTAGTAATCATGATACTTATACTTTAAGATTATTTACTTATAATAAATGGTTTATCCTTTGATATTATGGTCTAAAAATAATAATACACCTTTGGTGGAAATTGAGGTCAATTCACATTGTGTTGCATAGTATGATGAGGCGATTTTAAAAATTATGGCTTTACACATTCTTGAGGTGGTAGCTCTCTCAGACCATGCCATGCATCTTCTTATGAAGGATTTAATTTTATTCCCCTTCCTTCAATAAAATTCTGTATTAGGTGAAGTCTTGCACAGTTACATTTTGTATGATTCAAGAGAGAGCACTCCGGCCAAAGCCAACGTAACTAAGAGCCACTACCTTATCTTGAGGCTACTGCCCTTATTAGCAAGGATGGGTTCTCTATTCAACATATGCTGCCCTCGGCCTATGAAATTTTTTATTTATTTTTTGAAATCTTGAATCACGTCAAATACTCGTTGCAAGATGTTACCAAATATAGTAAAACTCGAGTTTTAAAATTGCAGGTAATATCTGTAAACTACCAAATGGGATATTGACATGTGTTCACTGACATGATAACTACTTGCCAATTTATTTATTTATTTATTAACAGAACAGGGGCACAGTGAGTCAGTGAGTTTTGATTCAAATAAACTGTCCCCTGTTAATTAAAAACAAATAATAATTACACTGCCAAACCGGGCCATGATCAGTGTATAGGATATTATCAGTGTTGGGCTCCATCCACAATCATCCATCAGGGATGCGACGGGCCAACATGGGAAGCCATTTTGGGAAGACACCGCAACCAACGGCCGAGACTTGTGCACACTCAAACTTATCGCCATCTTACGGTGCTCCTTATCCCTAATTCTTCGCGATTAAAGTGAGATGCTGCGGCGTATCAATGAATGAAATGATTATCCGTTCATTCATCGATGGGGCGGGGATGGGGAGACGAACGAGATCTGCACAAGGATGAAGGGCGTTCATCGTAGCCATTCTCTTTCCCCGGTGCTCGAATGAATGAAATGATTATCTGTTCATTCATCAATGGGGCGGGGATGGGGAGACGAACGAGATGTGCACAAGGATGAAGGACGTTCATCGTAGCCATTCTCTTACCCCGGCGCGAGCAGCAGAGAGAAGGATGGCGAGATCTACGTCTGAAAGCATGTCAGATGCGTGCAATCCTGCAGACCTACAGTTGACAAAGTCGTGATTCCATCAAACTGGATCTTAAACTTTACTTACTACCGAATGCGCTCCACTGTCTCTGTTACTGGATCCCTTGATATGTTCAGGCTGGTGAATCAGACAGAGTCTCGCGAAGTTTGCGAGGAAAACAGTGGTTGCGGTGTGATATAATTGCGTGTGCGGGAGTGGGTGGGACCATCATTTTGATTTCTTACGAGATACTCCGGTGTCCTAGCAGTAGGCTCGGTGAATGGACATTGAAACGAACTTCAACTTTCTCAGACTAAGTGGTGTGCTCTGTCGATCTGTCTATTTTCAGTTGGTGTTCCTGTTCACTTCGTTGTCTCGTGGCATCCTGCTAAATTCCTCTCCCTCTTCGCAAAACTGTCTCTTCTCTCTTTCACTGTGTGTGACCAACATACTGCGTCCTAACCATTTTTTGTGGTGTGTCTCCTTGTGTCCCTCTCACTTCTTGTAGCTGGTTTCTTAGTATCTCTATTGTTCGTGCGTTCGTCCCTTCAATATCTGTGATATCCGTCTATCTCTTAAGTACATTATCTGTCCTCCCACTAATTGGTCAACAAAAGAGGCTCCTTAGGAGCTAACTTCGATAAGCTGCCAGTATCGATATCTCCTCGTCACGTTTGCGGTATGCGTCACTCCACTCTTTGGAGTAGAGTCTTTCATTAGGTGGGGAAATTCCCATTGAGGTCGTCTGAAATTAGTGGTCGATTGGCAGGAATTTTATGTTCGCTGATGGATTGGCTTCTACCCGGTGCTATGTATCGGCTTTAAAAGCTTGTTGCAGTCACTTTGAGAAAACTTTGTTCGTTGAACCAAAAGTAGATTGTTTCCATGCTGTGCCATCACTCTGGTGATGCTAAGGGATTATGCAGAAAAATTCTATATCTTATAGAAACTGATCAGAGACTGATGAAGATCTCCAATTTCATGTTCTCACAAACATTATTATTTCCAAATCTCTAAATGTTTTTTAAATGCTGATTGTCAACAGAGGCTTGGCTTTTCTTTCTTTCTTTTTTGATCCTTCACAGCCCCGGGCAATATTTCTCTCCCGGCTGCTTGATCATTTGGCAGGGTTAGGTTCTATAATTCAAAGTACAGCATGTTATTTGTTATTTGAAAATTTCAACACTGCGTCTGCTTTGTGGATTCAAAGTTCCAAATTTCATCCTCTCTTTCTCCAGTGTAGCTGAATTTTCTCTAATATTCTGAAGGGGATATCTCTATCGAACTTCCTGTTGTTTGGTCAAGGAAGACAGTTTCCAATTGTTAATCCAAACATCTGATTTTTGTATTTAACTCAATTAAGCTTACTTAGAGGGTCGATGAGTGGGAGTATCAAGGTATGCATTCTTTTGCACTGCAGGGCTTTTCAGTGTTAGAGGGACCCAGTGAGATGGGGAGGCAAGTCAGTATGGAGGTGGGAGACGATGGTATCGCGCTTGTGACTCTTAACAAGCCTCCTGTCAACTCCCTCGATAATAACAGTCCTAACTCTGGTATGTTTGATCTCTCGTCTTTTTGTTATTGCTATCTCATGACTTATGTCTCCGTTTTGGTCCGTCTCTCAGTCGGTTTTGCACTGATCTCCAGGTTATGGATTTCAGGTCAAAAACGGAATCTTGGTTATGGCCTATTTGCTCACCTGTCCTGTATTGTTTTCCCGTGAAAGTTGGCAGGGAAAGGGGCAACATCATAATCAAAGTGAATGCATGAGAAACCTTGTCCTCCGTATCTTTGCTCCTGCATTATGTCTTACTAACTCCATTGAAGCTGTGTTCGAGAAATCTCCGTAGGCACATGCATTCTGCAATTTGTTTCCTCTTTCAACAATTGGTGGTCACATTTCTTAGAAAATTCGTGGATTAAACCATGGTCGATCTGATGTGATGCAACTACAGTCATGGCACAACTGAAGGAGGTTTTCCTTGAGGCTCATTCTCACCCTGATGTGAAGGCCATTGTTGTCAAAGGTGCTTCACCCTTCCCCAACACTCCTACTCTCAATTGGTCTTGTTTGAAGTCCTGCCCCTTCTGGTCCAGTGTGTTGGAGGGGGAGAGACACACACAGACCATGATAGAAACGTCCACAGGAAGCCCTAAGAGCTTATGGGAAAGACATGTTCTGTAAGGAATTATTTGCCTTCAAAATTTGGTGGTGATCAAGAGCTTGGGATATGAGCCTTAAATTGACAAGGAGATTTTGAAATGGCTGAAGTGAACAGCTGTAAAAGCAGATCCTGCTTGGCGAGTATACTCTACGCAACATGCCAACATTTATGAACAGAGAAATGAATTGAAATGGTACTTTAGAGAGAAAGGAAGAAAGAAAGGGAACTTCATAATGTCGACAAAGACCCCAAGGGCCTAATGGAGAAGGTTGAACAAGAAGAAACCACTGTAGAAATACTGAAGGAGAGAATGAAATGAAATGGCAATCTATAGGGTCCGCGGAAAGCTCAAAGGGCTTCTGGCACAAAAGGGAAAAACAAGAACTAAGAGCAAGCCGCAGAGAGAAAGAAATGAAGATATTTGTGATGTCTTTGTGGGAGAGAGACAGATGGACAGATGTAGATTTTCAATTGTGGGTTTTCCTCGGGATGGTAATGTCTCTCTGGTTCTTCCTTCAGTTATAGCATTTTGACCAAAACTCACAACTGCAGGAGCAAATGGGAGATTCTCTGGTGGAGCAGACATTGGATTTTTGCAAAACCAAAAACCTGGTAATTGCACAATGTGCTTTTTCTCCTTTGTATTGTGTGTCAATGAAATTCTGTGTCTGTGTGGACTCATGGCTAACCAAGTTTGGCAGGAATTAAATGCCACATTTCTTGATTGAAGTTCCAGTGCCGTTGGATCCTGCAGAGACAACTGCTCCTTGCTATAAACTCTTCGTTGTTGCTCATCAAGATTTTCTGGCCATGTGTTAGTGGTTCAGAGTTTGTGTTGGTTTTTCATCCAATTTGTACATGCATTTTCAATGGCAGGGAACCAAGCGAGCAGACATCAGCATTACATACCTGGATCATATCTGTTCAATAAGGTCATTGAAGGTACCCCATAATTTGGGCAAAGGGAATTACTGCATAGTTTTCTTTCTGGAAGGTTTCAGCAATCATTGGCAAGGAAATCAGCTGTGGTCAGGTTGGGTATCTGGTAAACTGCTCCGTATTGACAGTTCATCATCTCTGCAACAGGGGGCCCAAAGCCAGCTGTGGCAGCAATTGAAACATTTGCACTTGGTGGTGGTTTGGAGCTAGCCATGGTAAACAGACACTTGTCTTTTATGTCAGTCAAGATTATGTATGTCTTTCACAGTCTACTAAGCCTTGCCATGTGCATCCTCCTTTTGCCCTGGTTAGGCATTGGCATTGCATATGGGACTCTATACCAGCAGTCAACTTTAAATTAAAGGTCTCATGCAAATGAGATCCTTTATTTGTGTCATCCAGTTCTAGTGAACAGCACTGTCTGTTTAATCAGAGGATGAGTCAAGTTTTTGTTTTGTTGCTCAAGCAGAGGTATTTACGTGGACATGCCTTCCTTGATTTGGCTGGTCGAAAATCTTCTCCAACTAGTAGTATATAGCCAACAGTTGATGCATGTCACCAAAAATTGCGATCATATCCCAAACATATTCTGTCTAAACTTCGAGCTAGAGGTCTCATGCAGAATCTCTGTTAGTGGGGCAATGAAAACCATGATTTGCCAGCCTATTCTTCCACTTGGAGCACCCTCCTTGTCCCTGCCATCTTGCTCCGGCCAAAGGTTTGGCACTGTCTCAATCCGGACCAAGAGCACAACATTGTCTGTTCCTCTCAACTTCAATCAAGGGAGGACTGAATGTCTTCTGCGTATGTCAATTCCTGTTAGTCTTATTATTCTTATGAAACTACCCTGCTATTTCGACCATTTTGTAGAAATCTGTCTTCTTTCTCTTCTCCTTTTTGTCTGGTGTGTCAAAAGTGGTACAAAGGTCCATAAAAGTGACTGAAGAAAGAAGATTATTGTTCTGTTTCTCTTACAGGCTTGCCATGCACGCATTGTTACTCCTAAGGCACAATTAGGTCTTCCAGAGCTTCAGCTTGGCATTATTCCAGGCCTCGGTGGTGAGAACCTCTTCTCAGATCTTGCATGCTTGGTTTTTATGCTTTCATAGTGACATGTATTAGAACCACATTGTAACTCTGTCCTAGGTGAGTGAACCTAGGACAGCTTGTTTGATCAGAGGTTAATCCCGGGAGATCACGATGGCAATCACTGGTGTCCCAGAGAAAAGATAGCATGCAATGCCTGATCTTTGTTCTGTATTTTTTGTTTATTAGGTCTCCCAAGTTTTGAAATGGTGGTTTGTAGGTTTGGTCTGCTGTTAACTTGGGGGTGTTGTGTTTGTGTAATGGAAGGCACACAGCGGCTCCCTCGGCTTATCGGGCTCCGTAGAGCTCTTGATATGATGCTGGTGTGCTTTTACTTACCTTATTCCACATTCCGTCTCATGAGATAGACCTGTATATGTGGTTTGCCTCAGCATTAGATTGCACCCATGCTTTGTGCAATGTCTTTAGCTCTGTTAATGAATTGTTTTAGAATATTTCAAGGACTTGGATTGTTGGTTTGAACCAGCATTCGGCGTGATTGCAGCTTGCTTGGGTTGCCTTCTTGGGCTTCACTTACTTTCCAAGGCTGCATTGGTCCTCACTGGCAATGTCTTTGATCTTCTCTCTCATATAAACATGATATATGTGACAATTAAGATGGAGTCTCCAATAAGTTGTAGGAATGCCATGTTTGCCATATATGGCTGATGGCAGTTCTAGTGCTTGCATAGCAATCACGGTATACCAGTAGTAAAGAAACAAAGGAAGTCTGATGAGACCAGCATTGATGGAATACTGGCATTTATGGCAGTGCAGATGGTGAAGTTGTTGTCCTCCGAGGAGGCAAACAAGGCAGGGTTGATAGATGCTGTTGTCCCCCTCGAGGAGTTGGAGTCTGCAGCACGTAAGTGGGCATTGGAGATAGCCTCAGGCAAGCGCCCTTGGCGACGGTCACTTGAGTTGACAGATCGCATTGGCTCCCAAGATGAGGCCCTCAACGTGGTTAAACAAGCAAGAGCAGATGTGCAGAAAACTTATCGAAATGTGCCCCACCCCTTTCTGTGTTTGGATGCAGTAGAAGAAGGCATCATCAAAGGGGCACATGCTGGCACCCTGAAGGTTTGACTCAGTCATCCAGATGTCTTATTTTACAGTGACTATGGAGGATGTGTCTGTCTAGTATTGGGAAGACAGCAAAGAATATACCATGAGGTTGGGTCACCTCTACTTTTACTAAGGAGATAAAATCATCTTTTCTTTCTCGTGAACAGGAATGCTAAAGGTTACGGGGGGGGTGGGTGGGGGGGCTCTCTATTTTTCCTTGAAATTATGGTTTCCGTGTGGATTCATTCCTTTACAGCTCAGGAAGTGGTAGGATGCTTCAGCAAGCAAATCTGTTGATTGCAAACTAGCTGAACAACAATTTCGTCAAAGATTGTTTGGGTTGTGAAAATGGTTATCTGGAATTCAAGAGCTGATTTTTACACGTGAAATTTGACATCGGTTTTGCCATGTTTGCAGGAAGAGGATATATCAAAAGATCTGGTTCTTTCTCCCACAGCAAAGGGACTAATGCACATCTTCTTTGCTCAGAGGTCTGCTTTTAAGGTCTGTTCCCAATTTAGGTTTAAGCCTTCTAGGCTGAGGGTCTTACACCCTCCAAAAGTAGCCTGCTGAGTCTATTTTTTCAGACTTAAGCAGTGCATGGAAAGGCTTTCCAGGTAAAGATGAAGTTTTGTTCTTCAATCTGATGTAGCACTTGTGGACATAGGAATTTGTTAAGAACTACGAAGAAACATAAGCATTAGGACTTGTGAACAAAGTCAACAGTTTCTCACTTTGTTAAGATCCATCCTCTCTTCAGGACCTGGGCCTCCTGATGACTAATTTCATCCTTACGCATTGGAATACCAAAATTCTCAAAACAAGATAAATTGCAGAGAAAAGAGAAGATTTCTTTGCCGTTATTCTTTTCAAAGTGTGAAGATGATGTCCAGCTGCACTGTGGCTTTGGCTTAGAATTACAGAGCTTCACAACCACATTCTTGGATAGCAGATTCCCGGTGTGACGGACCAGGGGTTGAAGGCAAGCCCCATCAGAAAGGTGGCAGTAGTAGGAGGTGGACTCATGGGATCTGGAATTGCAACTGCCGTTATCCTCAGTGGGATGTCTGTATATTTGAAGGAAATCAATCCAGAGTTTCTAGAGGCTGGGATGCACCGCATCAAAGGTAATGACCCACTTCCAAAAGTGTATTGAGTCAAGCAGCGAAGAGAATGTACTCATGGGACGTTGTTTGCTGTAGCCTTGTGGCCATATATCCCAGCCTAGATTAGGCGGAACAGTCGAGAGCAGCGAGAGAGATACACACACTCCTTACAACCAGTGAAGCATCACTGTGCTCTATCTGCTCAGTGTTCCATGCAGATGATTTTGACTAAGTGCGGTCTTCAGTAAAAGTCTTGGACTGCAAAGAATGTGGTCAAATTGTTGCTGCCTGGCTCAACTGCTGATGTTACGTATTGGGTGTAAATGACAGAAAACTTGAAGAACCGAATGGGCAAGGGTGGGATGACTGAAGCCAAAATGCAGAAGACTCTCAGCCTAGTGACTGGCACTCTGGATTATGCAGACTTCCGTGATGTCGACATAGTCATTGAGGTTCATTTCTCTCATTTCTTGAGAGATTATGTTGTAAATTGGTCTCTCCCTGATGCACTAACTGATGGATATGCTTGGTGTTCTGTGGCCCTGGCATGGCAGGCAGTGATAGAGGACATTTCATTGAAGCAAGTCATTTTTTCAGATCTGGAGAAGTACTGTAAGCCCACCTGCCTGCTGGCCTCAAACACCTCCAGTATTGATCTTGGTGTCATTGGTGCCAATACAAAGTCCCAGGACCGCATCATTGGGGCCCACTTCTTCAGGTCTGTAAGTGAAGAACCATAAATTTTTTTACAAAACTGCTCTCCACCTGTGTGTCAAAACGTGGTCTGCTGCAAGTGAAACATGGTGTTTTGATGCTAATGGCTTATGCCGACAAGAAGATGCACAGTGGATGCATGTGGACATGATCAGCACCAACTATATTGTTTGTTTTGGCCCATTAGTTTTGAGTTAGTAACTAGCTCTGACAACCCCAGCCCTTCGTGTTCTACCATCTTGGGAGTTGTCTTTCAACTCATACTGGGCTCCTTGAAATTTCTTTCTAAGCATGCCCTCACATGTACCATAACTAGAGGTAGCGCACAAGAGCACATTGACAGGCTCCTCTTGACCACTCCTCTTGTGATAGTAACTTTGGAAGCCAAAACCCTCCTGACGTGTGTGCCGGAGAGAAGGGGAGAGGAGGAGGGTATACAACTGAACATCGATGTGCTTTGAAACAGTCCTGCACATGTGATGCCATTGTTGGAGATAGTGCGAGCGGAGAAGACGTCAGCTCAAACCATATTGGATCTGCTGACGCTGGGAAAGGTTATCAAGAAGGTTCCAGTTGTTGTAAGAAGCTGTGTGGGATTTGCAGTGAATCGTGTTTTTTACCCTTACTTTCAAGCAGCATATTTATTAGTGAACCTTGGCATCCATCCCTATCGCATTGATGCGATTGTCAAGGACTTCGGCATGCCCATGGGTCCCTTCAGGTATATTCTTCCAACTTATCTAGATGCCTTTGACCTTTCAGGACATCACAGAACTCAAAATCAGTGATTCTACACAATTTTGTGCATGCAAGTGAATATCATACTAGACATATATGATGTCCAATCAATTGCCTGGTGAACTGAGATCGTGAAATTTGGGTGCCATGTCATACATGTGGAGTCCTAACTGTTCCATTTTTCCTTTCTGCTTTCAGGTTATTAGATTTGACAGGTGTTCAACTTACTACATTAACATCCGGAGTTTATAAAGGTGCCTACGGTGATCGAGTGTACCTCTCCCCCCTCGCCCCCCTACTGGTTAAAGACAATCGCCTCGGTGAGTTGTGGTCTTTGCTATGACAATGGTCGCTTTGGGCACACGTTACAACACAGATTGGCATGAATGTTGTCAATTGACCCGTTTTAGTGCACAGCAAGGCTCCATTTTTCTGGGAAGTGGGCGAAGGCTTGAATTCACACTTCTACTGTAACTTGCAGTCACCTTCTCTTTGCAAGTTGTGTGTAGAAAGTGACCAAGAGAAGAGGCAGGAAAACTAAGGAAACTTGAACAGGTTATCTTGCTTCACCTTTTCTGCAAAAAGCAACTTATTAATTGGGATCCTGTACAGGTGAGAAAACGGGGAAGGGTTTCTACAATTACAAAGGTTCCCGTAAAGAGCTGCCTGCGCCTGAGCTGGATCGCTACTTGGCTCAGTCGCGCAAGCTTGCAGACCTCATTCCTGATGGCAAGGTGAACTATCTAGCCTAGCTAGATGCATAAAGGTTTCTGTAGTCTTTCAACTAGTCAGGCAATGTGGCCACGTTGGTCGTGGTTTCAATTCACTCAGAGTTACCCACTTACTCCTTCCACTTGCTAAGACAATACCTGGCTAAATTCGGCACCCTGGAGGAGTGGGCTTCCCGAAAGGTAGAATAGTGATGAAAACTTGCTGGTTGTAGTGTAAGTGGGCACCTAGTAAGAGAACGCAGCAGCCATAACCAAGGAGGCAGTTGTTTCATATTGTCTCAATCTGGCCACTGAGGATAGGAGTATGTAATTCAATTGCCGTCCAAAGTTCGCCAGTTCGCAAGATGGTACTAATTTGCAAGGCCACAGGGAATGCAGTCTACAAAGTAGCTTTATGGATACTGAAGATAAAGACATAATTTGGAGTTTAGGGTCACCTAATTTATCCCGAAGTTAGCTTCTCTGTCAGACAGTTGAACCTTTCTGCAAATGATCTTCAAGTATGCTGTGCCTATTAGATTTTAGATGGGTTCTTTGATGTTAGAAATTTGCTGACTTGTAGTTGTATCTCTGACTTGTGACTTTACGGTTCGGAGATGGTTACAGAAACTGGCAACCAGTATTTTCAGTATCAATTCTTTGGACCTATCTTGCCATTTCCAAGGTAGGGTGTTACACTATGCTAAATCTGGTGGTTTTACAGGCAGTGACATTGACCGATCAAGAGATTCTGGAGATAGTGTTTTTTCCAGTGGTCAATGAGGCATGCCGTGCACTTCAGGAAGATGTTGTTGTTCGCTCTGCTGACCTGGACATTGCATCAGTCCTGGGCATGGGCTTTCCAGCATACAGGTACTCAAAATATTCCAGGGGCTGGGATGGTCAGCTACCAAGTGGTTCTTCTCTAGATTGTTTGAGTTTCTTCAGTATCTATGAAATCAGTTGAGCAAGGTCAATTTGCTCTCATCCTAAGCTTGTAGAGTGGTATTTTCTCTGACCTTGAGGGTACAGACTGGAGAGGGTACAGCTTTCGTCTGGAACATGGATGTCAGTGATTTCGCACACAGACATGTGAGAAGAGAATTGAAATAAAATGAAAAGGTAGTTTATAACGTCCGCAGAAAGCTCATAGAGCTCACGAGACAAAATGGAAAAAAACACGAGAGGAAATAAAACCAGAGCCAAAAATAAACTATTGCTCGAGGGGTTGTCTAAGCTGCCAAGCATTTCTGATCCTCATAGTGGAAGACTTCAGTGAGAGATTGGGTTCCACGGAATAGACAGTGGAATCTCCCACGTATAGAGGGCAATAGAAGAAGAAGAGAAGAGAAGAGAAATGAAATGAAATGAAATGGTGCTTTATAACGTCAGCGGAAGGCTCATAGAGCTTATGGGACAAAATGGATGAAAACAGGAGAGAGGAAACAAAAACCAGAGCCAGAGATAAAAACTATTTTTCGAGTGATTGTCTAAGGGTGAGTGCCTCGTGCAGGTAAGAAAGAAAAATAGAGAGAAAGAAAATATTTTATGCCCAGAAGGGGTGGCAAAGAACAAAGAAAGAAATAATGAAAGAAACTTCCTTTGCAACTGTCACAGAGAGGAATGAAATGTTACTTTATAACGTCCGAGGAAAGCTCAACGAGTTTATGGGACAAGAAAGAGAGAGAAAGAGAACAAAGGTAGTTGTGTCGGCTTTCTAATCTCTTTGATCTGGGGTCTCCCCTGGCCATCTTAGTTCTGCCCTCATGGCCCTCTTGGGCTGTTCTAAAGTTTCTACTTTCTTCTCTCTCTTGCTTTGAGGGCTTATCACTTCTGTACTGTGGCTTCTTCCTCTTCGCCCTCTTATTGGGTTTTCTTTTCCTGGGAAGGTGGTTACTCTGTCAGTCTCCCCTCGTCTAGATTACCTTGAGGTTTTGGTTCATAGAGTTTTAGCGGGGGTGGTTGTTCTGTTTCTCACCCCTTTGATATCAAAAAGGTGGTGATGTCTGTAGGCTAGATGTGATCCTAATTGTGACTGACCATCCTCAAAATCCTGGGACCGGCACACTGTATTGAAGATCAGTCAGCCATCTGCTGGTGTGTCAAAGGTGGTTTCTTACAGAACGTCATAAAGTGGATTTGAGGTAGGAGTCCAGTGTGTTGCTGACATTGATACATGACATTATATTAGGAGTGTCAGGCTCTGAAAGGTTGAGAATGGTGTCTCAACTTGTGGAATTGTTCTTTTGCAGGGGCGGGGTAGTATTTTGGGGTGATTTTATTGGACCAGAGCGGATCTTCGCAAAACTCTCAGAATGGTCAAGTCAGTATGGAGAGTTCTTCAAGCCTTCTTTTGCCCTGAAGTGTGCCGTTGATGGAAAATACCCTCTGGTAACGTATTTTCCTTATGTGGGGACCTATTTGCAGTTCACCCAAAGAGAGAGTGGAGAGTAGTAGCATTAAAGACCTGAGTGGATCAACCAAGTTCCTGCAACTCTCCTGCCTCTCCATGTTCATTTTGGTGAGTAGCTGAGAGTAGCTGAGGTCCCAAAGAGCTGTTGCAGTAACCTCCTCAGATTGTCAGTCAACCTGGACAGGCAGTATCCTGCCAGAGCTTCATAATGGCACATATGGAACATTCTCCCTCATCCAGTACTAGGTCTCCCCATTTGGAAGTTCTGTTTGTCACTGAGGTGAACTGTTATTCATAAAAGTGTCTGTGGGGGAGGTTGTCTCAGGCCCAAATCGTAGAGCAAAGGCCTGGAGCCGCTCGGCTGTGAAGAGATACACGGCTGCAATCTGGCTGGAAAGGGTCAAAACGAGTGCAAAATTGGATTACTGGACTCAACTCTTGTATAGAATTGTTTTCTCACGAAGACAACAACCATGGAGGTACAATTTTAAGCCAGGCTCACATCAACTTCACAGCTTGTGCGATAGCTCCTCTTAAAGAGGCTAGCAATCTTGGTTTGATCAGCAACAAAGGATGTGGTGGTCACGCAGGCCCCCCGGGTGTTTTCTGAAACAGTAATTGCAGACCTGATGGCAACTCTTAGAGCACTAGCCCTCTAGACCAAATACTCATATTTCCATGGGTCTGAAATGAGTTAGGAAGGGGGAGTAGGTGGTGTGAACCTGAAGAGGATATGGCTTGGCATATGAAAAGCTTACTGTGTGGATAAGCTTAGTAGACATGTCAATTCTGTAATGTGCAAATAAAACATGGCTTGACTTCAATGTGAAGGACATTGTCAATATGTGACACAACATATAACGGCTGCAAGGTACCTTGGGTACAAATGCAGTTGCTGTTGCTGAATTTGCTTTTAACTTCATCCTCTAGTTCAAATGCCATATTTAGGAAGAAATTTGCATTTACATGGTCCACTATTTTCACTCTAACCTGACCCCCATACCTTACAACTATTTCCTTACTATCTGTTGACAGCTCTTCATGCTTCCAATGTACTCATCATCAGGGAATGCCAACAGAAAGTGAAGTACAAAAATCGGCGATGCGAATCATATCTTCCGATGTCACTCTTGGCTTACAAGAGCAATGATAAATCATCACCAGTCTGACCTCATGTTTGAAGCCGTGCATGCACTTGTACATGTTGCTCGTCTCACCAGTAGTCACCACAAGAACAAACCCCACATTGGAAGTGGTGAAACCGGTTTGCATCCCGTACGACAATTTCTCGCCCAACAATCTTTGAGATGAACTTGGTGGCCGTGTGGCAATCACCACACACCCGAAGGTTCTTGATGACACGAAGAGGTGACCCTGGGAGCGTGCTGATCAGTCCAAAAGCAATGGCTAGCTTCTCACTGTGGTGGCAAAGAGAAAATTTCTTTTGCTCCTCCTCCACATCATGCAATACAAAGCGGGTGTCAGGCACATGGCCAGCCTCCTTCATCTGCCCAGATAAAATCCTAAGCTCAGCATGGATTTTCTCAATTTGTGGATGCAATTGGTCGTCCACAAGGAATGTATGCACCTGGTTGTCCACCTCAATGAAGCTGTGACCTGGAGCCTTTGTGACACCTCTGCACTCCATCATTTTTCTCACCTTCGCTGTATCGGTCCACCTGCCCGCAGCAGCATAGATGTTTGATAGCAGCACATACGTTGCAGAATCCAGCGGATCTAACTTGAGAAGACATTTTGCTGCGCGCTCTCCTACCTCCACATTGGCATAAATTCTGCAGGCACCAAGCAAGGCCCCCCACACCGCAACATCTGGTTCACCTGGCATTTTGTCAATGAGTTCTTCTGCCTCATCCAAGCGCCCTGCGCGGGCAAGAAGATCTACCATGCAGCCGAAATGTGCCACTGTAGGAGTCAGGCCATGATTTCGACTCATTGAATCAAAGTATTGACAGCCTTCAGCCACTAGACCTGCATGGCTGCATGCAGAGAGAAGGCATATAAAGGTGATGTTGTCCGGCTTCAAGCCTTCCAGTTGCATTTGCTCAAATAGATGCAGGGCTTCCATACTGTACCCATGCTGAGCATACCCTGCGATCATCGCACTCCATGAGACCATATCCCGTTCAATCATATTGTCAAACACTTGGCGTGCATCCTTCATGCTCCCACATTTGGCGTACATGTCAGCAAGGGAAGTCTCCAAATTTTGGTATGACCCAATTCCAGCCCTCATGATGTCAGCATGGACCTCTTGCCCCTTTCCCAAGGCTCCCAGGCTCGCACACGCATTCAGTACACAAATGAATGTGACCTTGTCAGGTTTCACCCCTTCTTGTATCATCTGCTCATACATCACCAAAGCCTCCCTACCACACCCATGATGAACATATCCTGCAATCATTGCATTCCATATGAAAACATTTGGCTTCAAGCCTTCATGTTGCATTTGTTCAAACAGTTGCAGGGCCTCCCGTCTACATCCATGCTGAGCATACCCTGCGATCATGGCACTCCAAGAGACCACATCTCGTTCAGCCATATTGTCAAACACTTTGCGCGCGTCCTTTGCACTCCCGCATTTGGCATACATGTCGACGAGGGCATTCTCCAAATTTAAATATGACGCAATGCCAGCTTTCACGATGTAAGCATGGACCTCTTTACCCCTTTCCAAGATTGCCAGGCTGGCACACGCCTTGAGAACACAAATGTACGTGACCTTGTCTGGCATTACTCCTTCCTTTATCATCTGCTCATACATTGCAAAAACCTCTCTGCCGCACCCCCTTTGAGCATATCCTGCACTCATTGCATTCCATGATATCACAGTTCGTTCAGCCATTTTGTTGAATACTTGCCCTGCATCCTTCATGTTCCCGCATTTGGCATACATGTTAACAAGGGCAGTCTCCAAAATGACATCGGGTGCAACTCCAGCGTTGATGATGTCACCATGAACCTTTGTTCCCTTTTCCAGGACAGCCAAGCTAGCACATGCATTCAGAGCACATATGAATGTGATCCTGTCGGGTGTCACACCTTCCCGTATCATTTGCTCATAAGTCTCCAAAGCCTCCCTACTATACCTGTGCTTGGCATATCCTGCCATCATTATATTCCATGTACACACATCTCGTTCAGGCATGTTGTCGAACACTTCCTGTGCACTCGCCATGCAACCGCACTTGGCATACATGTTGACAAGGGTGTTGAGTAGAAAGATGTTTAATTTGAATCCACTTTGGATAATGTGGCTATGCACCTGCTTTCCCATTTCGAGGTTTTCACTTTTGATGCATTCCCGCAGGAGACATACATATGTCCTGGAGTCCACCAAAATGCTCTGTTGGTTCAACATTAGCAATGGTCTCCCACATTTGGCATACATGTCAAGGAGGGTATGCTCTAGAAAAATAGTCGCCCCAATTCCAGTTTTGATAATGTCAGCATGGACCTCTACACCCTTTTCCAGGGCTGTTAGGCTGGCACACACCTTGAGAGCACAAACAAACGTGATCCTGTTGGGCGTTACACCATCCCGTATCATTTGTGCATAGATCTCCAAGGCCTCCCTAGCACAACCATGCTTGGCATATCCTGTCATCATTATATTCCATGTGAACAGATTTCGTTCAAGCATTTTATCAAACACCAGACGTGCATCCACCACACTTCCACATTTGGCATACATATTGACAAGGGTGTTAAGTAAAAATACGTCTGGCTTAAAACCAGTTTTGATAATGTGGGCATGCACCTCCTTTCCCATTGCTGCGACTTTCACCTTGATGCACTCCTGCAAAAGACAGGCGTAAGTATTGGAATCTGCTGAAAGGCCTTCTTGGTTCAGAATGCGCAGTGTCTCTTTCAGTTGTCCTGCCTTGCATTGTATACTCACACCGTCACTGGTACTTGAAGACTTCTCATTGAGTCCCGTTCTTGGTCCACTTTCAGAAGTAGCTGTAATATTGCCTGATTCAAACAACTGGGCCTGACTCAACCCCGCTATCCTGCATGGCCCAAATCTCTTAGTCATAAAACCTTGACAGTCAAACTGTTATGACATATCTCAAAGCTTGAAAAACATCTGGTGACCAGGACAGACTCTTTGCGACTGTTTTGTGTTGGTTATCCTTCCACGCCACAAGATGGAGGTGCATTCTTGGAACAAATGAAACGATTTGCCCACCAGCTGGCCGTCCTTTATTGTATCAACTACCAAGAACCACTTTGACCACTGTGTCCACCTTCATACTGACTACTGTTACCACGTAAAATCTGTGTGAAATTCCCCCATTGGATTTAACCATTAGGCAGTCCCCCCTACACAACTAACACATCAAAATCAAAACTCCAGGAGGACTGCATCTGTAGAAGGGAGGCATTATCATACTGGAACTGCCCTGATAATCCCCCTCCACCATTGTTCACCACAGACTTTTGCCTAGCTGATTCCATCTTCTCCAGATGACCATCTGCCCATGCAGGTATCTTGTAGCTATCAATCCACAGTGCTGTGTTGGTGGTCTTGAGCTTGTAATGTGGTCCTCGAGGATGGAAGTGTGCCCACACTCCATCGCCACCCAGCTGCTTCCATTTTCTCCAATTGACCATCACCCATGCAGGTCACCCCATCCCTACCTTCTTCAGATAATCCTGTGTCCCTGGCCACAAGTAGCTCATAATGATAACCCACAATTAACAAAACACACACCCTCTACCTGCCAAATGTAGTATCCTGCGTTGTTGTGTGTGGGTGTGAGAAAGAGTGTACTCCTAAGACGTCATTTGCCGTAGCCTTATGGCCATAGACCCCACAGCCAGTTTGGGCAGACCAACAGGGAATAGATGCTACCTTAGAAAGGGGCTTACTCCAGTAGTGGGACTTTCCTTCATATAAACAATTGGTTTGGGCTTTCCAGATTTCCTCTAGAAAGCCCTTCACACAAGCATCAATCTGCTGTGTGTGAGCTGCCCAACAATCAGATCCCAACAGGGCCAGGGCTTTAGGGTCAGCCTTGAAGAGGGTCGCTCTCTCCCGAGAAGACCCCAGACATTGTAGATGTTGCCTTCAGGCCGCACATCGGGCTTGACAATCTCCCTTTCCTCTCTGCATCTGTTTACTATTCAGAGACCCCCTGGCCAAGGTAGGTAGGCCCTTCATCCTTGATGTCCTTAACCGTGTCACTCACATCTAGAAACAAGTTCGGGAAAGTTTTATGCCCAAATCGTATTGTTTGGACATTCTTTCTGTGTCCAACATGGCATTAGGCACTTCAGCCTCAAAGTCAGCTTCATCTAGCAAGGTCAGTTCTTCCGGCTTAGTATTCTTGTAAGATACAGTAGGCTCGTCACACTCCTGTGCGCAAATTCGTATCTCCGAATGATCCGAAAGGATTACAGGTTTACAATACTGTCACCAATCTCTAGCAGTCCTGCCAAGTCAACAATTTGCTACTGTCAGAACTGGGAGGGAGATGAATGTAGGAAACAAGCTTCTCAAGCAGGAGAAAAACAAGGGAACGGTGTGTTTCAGGGCCTTTTCTGCAGGAGAGAGAGGTTTACAGTGTTTTGTGCCTCAAAAAAACTAACTGCCTTAAATGCAGACATCTCTACTGAATCGGTTCGAAGACAAACGCCGAGAAGGTGGCTAGGAGGATCTGAAAGTCTTACGGCAAGATTTCCCAAATTTAACCAGGGCCTATCTAAAGCTCGGTTTGGTATTTGATAGAGAGAGATCTGCGCTGGCGTCAAGCAAGTATTAGGACAAGGCAAGAGGAATGATTTGATAGCTAATGTTTGCTGCCCTCTAGAGCTCAGATGGAAGCCAAAGGAAGGAAGCAGGGTAGAATATCCTGTAGGGATGCAGCCCACCACCCTCATTGTCTGCAAACGTGGAAGAGCTCAACTCTTCACAACGATCAAAAATCATGAAAGTTCGTGTCATACAGCAGGGGCATTCTTCTGTGGAAATCCCTGTAAGCCTATAGGGTTAAGGTTTAAGGGATATGTCGTGTAGGGAATTCCAAAAAGGCCTTGATGTGAAATGCATCGCAATTCACTTGATCACCCCCTAAAAGTGCGCAATTCAATTGAATTGCAAGGGCAATTCAATTGAACTAACCCTAATTTGCAATTCAATTGAATTGTCGGCAACGATTCAATTGAATTGCGAATTGGCAATTCAATTGAATTGTCAACTCTCAATTCAATTGAATTGTAATCTATAATTTTTAACTTATTTCTGTATATAATATATATGTATATATGTATATATTTAAATTATACATATATATATACACAGGTATAAGCTAAAAATACATGTTGCCCGTCTATTCTTGCTGTCCGTCTGTTAATCCTTTGCCCGTGTAAGGCTTGAGCCCAAGGTAAGCCTAAGGGAGAGTGAGAGAGGGAGAGAGAGGGAGGGGAAGTCACGAAGTGCTTGTAAAAGCGGGATTGTCTCTCTTTGTGGATGTTGGTGCCAATATATGGCTATGTACATATACCAAACATGATACCAATGTAAGAGTATCAACGTGTAAGAGTTTGATATATTAAACTTATATAGAACACACATCCCAACTTCAACATGATACCTTTGTAAGGGTATCAAAAAATTTGATAATTCTCAAGATGAACATATTTTTTGTTTCTTTGTCCTGGCCAGATACTAGTGTTAGGGGACTACATGGTGATGTAGGGGAAGCCTTTCATCAATTGTCAGGTTTGATTTTGTCTGTTTTTTTCGGAGCCAGCCATGTTTCTTTTGCCAGTGAATCACAGGAATCTGCCGATCTGTCTCCGTCTCTGGCTCTTCCTTTCTCGCTGAGGCTGAGGGTGGCTTCACAACTCCACAATTTCCTCAAGGGCACAAGAAAGAGGGCCAGCAAGAATAGACGGGCAACATGTATTTTTAGCTTATACTCTTATATGTGTATGAATATAATTTGAATATATACATGTACATATATATTATATATTATATACAAAAATAAGTTAAAAATTATAGATTACAATTCAATTGAATTGTAGTCAGCAATTCAATTGAATTGCGAATTGGCAATTCAATTGAATCGTGTGCCGACAATTCAATTGAATTGCAAATTAGGGTTAGTTCAATTGAATTGCCCTTGCAATTCAATTGAATTGCGCACTTTTAGGGGGTGATCAAGTGAATTGCGATGCATTTCACATCAAGGCCTTTTTGGAATTCCCTAGTCGTGCTGTCAGCTACGTCGGTCTTTACATGGGATAATGACCGTGATGGTGGGAGCCAATAGGCAACCCCCAAAAAGCACGTAACTTTGAGCAGTCTGGCACATGCAGCATGGAATTATGGCTTCCGATAGGGCTTCAGAGAAAATTCTAGCGACGACTAGTTTAGCGTAGAGCAGGAATTGACACGTCATCGTCGCCACATCGTCGTAGACACGTCATCATAGTCACACCATCGTCGCCACATCATCATAAACACGTCATCATAGTCACGCCATCGTCACCACGCCACGTCGTCGTCATCAGCCATGTCATCGTCGTCATTTTTGTGCGTTTGTAACAGAATCTCACAGAGTCGGCTGCGATCAACGATCTCTTGTTGGTTTGTCAGGACAATGCGGCAACGCAGCATTGTGGGTTTCCAGCATCTGGCCATTCAACCCTCTCTCCTTCCACATGTCTCTCCACAACCAAGATGTTCGAGCCAGTGTCAAAAAACAGCTTCAGTACAAGTACGACAATATCAGGGAGGCAAAGAGGTCCATATCTATGACCAAATTATGGGGGAAAGGCTGATGCCAGCCAAGGTCAGCCAAGGTCAAGGTCACGTTCAATTGTGTTGTCAATCCGTGTACAAAGCCTGGGTGCCCTAGAAACAGGTAAAGAGTAAAGAGGTCCATGTTGCCATCAGCGAAACTGGAGTTGCAACATATTACATCATTCACAGCGTAGATGGTGAGCTTGAGTGCACAAATAAGATCAACTCCAGAGATGATAAGGCCACTTAGGCTGCATGGCTAAACAGAGAATGTGAACCAGCCCTGTGATGGTTCTCAGAAGAAACATAAGAGTGAGGAGAAAAGATAAGAGGAGGAGAGGGGTCGGGTAAGCTACTGCACAACTTGATCAAACAAATTCAAAGGTGTTGCGGCCATAACAAATGCTTGTACTTGGTGACCCTCACGGGCATACTCACGCTGTGGATTATTAGTTGTGTACAGAGAGAATCACATGAGCACATGCAATCACCACTCTTCATGAGATCAACGGGAGCGCGCCATGACTGTCTTCTCTTCCGCTGCGGCGGTTGTGGTGTGTAATTTGGTTACAACTCTGACTGTGCAGTATAGATAGTTAGGGTAAAGATGGGGGCCCACTTTTCTCACTACATCTTCTTCACAGAACTTTTGTTGGCTGAAAACCCGTCTCAGAAACTGTGTGATGAGAGAGAGCAAAAGGGAGAGAAACAAAGGAGAAAAACATCGTTCCACCAAATTTCGCGGCAATAGGTGCCTCCCCTGCAAGTCATCCTAGCGTTACGAAGGCATCCGCGCGGAATATTGGGGCTTTGATTCCCACCACTGCAACTAAGCATTTACTCAGTTTGCATCACCCACTATCCGAGGATATAAGTAGCCCGACATTTGTGTAGACATATGTGTTAATCACGAGCACAGTTGAGGATCGAAAGGCGGCCAAAACCCCAACCCCGTCCCACGTCTACCTACACCATGAGCTTCATGGTGAGGACATGCAACTACCATGCAAGTGCTTGGTAGTTACGATATTAAGCTCGCACCTCTGCGGGAATTTTGATATATGATAGACAAGTTAGCGTAGTTGCCTACATGTCATGTCGCCATGTGTAGCTAGAGGGTGAACTGAGCTTTTGAAAGTGCTACAAACTCCTCGGAACTGTGTAGAGAAGAACCACTACGAGATTCAAAGGTTAGTGATCATGACTATCCAGTTAGCAACCTTTTGGGGTGAGTTGATTGGTCTGCTCGCTCCGATCAGAAGATTATCTCACAAATTTGGTTGTTATGAACTGGGCTACTAGAGCATCTCTTCGGAGCACCAACACTGTTTTCCAGGAGGTTTATGCCAGGTTTTGCGAATAAAATCTCACTATGCTCCATTCCACACCAAATCCAGGCCTGAAAGAGGCCTGTTATTGCCTTATCAGGCTGCCATCTTTAAAAACAGGGCCTCCTCTTCCTTAGAACCAAATAGCCATTGATGCCTTACCCATAAACCATAACTCCTCTTTAAGGCCAGAACAGTACCTAGCTTAATAATCCATAGGCAATGCTGTCAAAGATTCAAGACAAGGTAAGGTCCAGATGCAGGGCTTCAAGAGACAAGCCTGTCAGGCCGAAGTGTTCCATCAAAGGCAGCAAAAAATAAGTCAAAAGTAAGCATCAGCATGCCAAACCAGGAGCAAGTGGGCCGAAATCGGGGCTACAGGCAGCAGCCAAGTAAAGACGTCATACACACTAGGTTCTCGTTGCCCACATCCTTATCTGCAAGCTCAAGAGAATCAAGCCAGTAGGGATCCTCACCTGGTCCCATCACAAGCCCCCACAAAAACCAACAGGTTAGTGAGGATTGTGGAACCCCAGGTGAATTACAGACCCCTAGTACACTTGTCATCGATGTCAACTAACAACCTCAAAAGCAAGAGAGAAAGACATAAAGCAAAAGGAACCCTAATCACCAAAAGCACCTTGAGCGATTGGGGAAGATAACTGTGCGCCATCGCCACCAGCAAGCCACCTCCAGCACAGTTAAGGAGAAGTGAAGCATACAAGCATCCTTGCTAGATTTAAGAAGGGAGAGAGAGATACTTCCCAACACGAGTGCCGCCGCGAAACATAAAAGCCAGAGGAGGGAAAGAGACGATGCATTCACATCCATAACTGTGTGCTTCTCTCTAGTCTTTCTACGTATGTACTATCTGTAGTATCTGTTATATATCGTCATTCAGTCTCCGTGTGATAGTCATGTTCTTCATCATATTTTCTGCTTGAAGATTTGAAATGAGTTCAATCTGTGTTGATACTTGGAAAACCTAGGGTTGTCTAGAGTCTAGGAAAAGGTAGGGATAAGGGTCGTTCTGAGCCAACTGTGGGTTCAGGCCACATTTGTTCCCATGTGCTAATCAAACATTCAATCTGCAATGAGACCAAGGCTGCCCTGAAATCAGCAGTAGACTTCTTAGATTTTTCCTTTGCTATGCTATTGAGCATACATGGATTTGGCATCAAGCTTATCTTTGCAGTACGTTGGTGGTTACCAACCAAGTTCTTAATTGGGACCAAAAAGAATGCCATGATGGTTTTAAATGGCCCTCCTTTGGTCTTCAGTTTAACTACTTGGTATGAACGAGTTCCCAGTAGGCACTAACAGGGATGGTATAAACTGTGAGAAGAGACAAAACTCAACTATTGCGCATCCCCAGGAGCTCGTCCAGCATGGATACGAAGCAGCAGACAGGGTAGCAGCAAAACGCAGATGCCATAACTCTCATCCCGCGAGCTCAGAAGCACGAGGAGTGCTGCTGATGGCGGGAGAGACATCCTAGGGCCATGTCCGATTTTTCATCCGTGCAGGATGAGTAATCAACACTGCTTTTTTCGAAACCCGACGGATGTCATCCGTTAGCTAGGTTTAAACAGTAGGTTATAGGGTAGGGATTAGGGTTTCATTCCTTAATTAGCCATAATTAAGGGTAATTAATTATTAAACAACAGTACAAGGCCATCATAGGCTGCATATTTCATCCGGTTCAGATGAAAAAGTTAATACTTCATCCAGTTGAAGAAGGTTCGTAGTACATAATATCCAAGGCAACGGTTTCACATCCTAATAGGTAATTCAACATCCCCAAAAAAAATGCCTCATCCAGTACGGAAAAAAGCCATGATAGAGGAATAAACGAATTAATATCCTGGTATTTTTCATCCGGTATGGATGGAAAAAATTAAATATAGGATGTCAGTGTCAACCCCTACAGAGGTAATTCCTCATTATCACTCATCTGGTATGGATGAAAGTCAATAAAAGAGGAATGAAAAAAATCATAGACTCAGTTTAGAGTGGTGTCCACCGAGGTAATTCATCCGGTATGGATAAAAAATCGTTATAGGGAGGGTGAAAACACTGTTTAGAGTCCATCCAGTATAGATGGAAAAACAGGAAAAAAACTGATAAAACCGACCAATTCCAAAGAATGTGCTGCTGCTGCTCAGTCACTCCCCCCCCCCCACATTTTTTTTTTTCTTTGTTGCCCCCTCTCTTGGGGAAACAAAAGGGACAGATCCTACCTCTGTCAGGGGTTGACGTTGGTAGTAAGACTTACCTTCACATATAGAATTAATCTGGGTTTTCCAGATATCCTCTACAAATCCCTTCACACAAGCATCAATCTGTTGTATGTGAATTGCCCAAAAACTAGGCCTCAGAAGGGGCTGGGCTTTTGGCTCAGCCTCGACACTTTCAAAGTTAGTAAACAGAGGTACATGCACAATTCCCTTGATAGATTTGAAGAGAGAGCCTCTTTGGTGAGAGAACCCCAGACAGTGTATCAGAAAATGAATAATGTCTTCAGATTGCCGACACAACGGGCAATTGCACTCTCCCTTTCCTCTCTGCTTCTGTTTGCTTATCAAAGGAAGGCTTCCTGCCCCGAGTTTAAATTTCAGTCTAGTGTCGAGAGTGGGTAGACCCTTGAGGTCATCCAAGATGTCCTCCCCCATGTCATAGACTGGAAACAAGTTCAGGGAAGTTTTTTGCCTAACTTCATTTTCATCAGACAATCTCATGGCAACAGACATGGTTGGACACTATAGCCTCTAAGTCATATTTATCCAACGGGGTGAAGACTTGCGGTTCCAGGTCCAGGTCCTTGAGAATCTCTTCTACTGTCTTCTAGTGCTAGGACTTAGCCTGTTTGACAGGTCGGTGGGCGGTCCAGTTTCCAAGATATAAAGTCGATTAACTTAGGATATCTGGTGTTGGACATCTGCTGCAGCTGACCCCACCATCTGACCTTAAACTCATCTCGTCGGGAGCTTAAAAGAGAGGGAGAGAGAGGGAAGATCCTCATGTCATGTCAAGACATGGACAAGACCCACTAGGGTCATTGTCAATTAAAGACATAAACAACCCATAAACAGGGCACCATCTAACACTTCCATTCTTGTCATGAGTTCCCAATTGATTTCACCCAATCATTCATAATAAAACAAGGTGGGAGGTCGGGGTTTGTTTATGTATAGGTCATGACAACAAGACAAGCATATAAGCAAGCATGTTGTGTACTGAAAAATCAAATTGCTGCAGCATGTTCAAATTCCTGTAAGTAACCCAAGACATGCATCATGCAAGGCTCCTTGGGTAGGTAAGAACAGCCTGCCCTGCTACAGATTCAAGGTATGTTCATACAAGCACCCTTGAAGGACCAGCCTGCAATTTACCAGATTTCAAACATGCAACCAAGTAATCTTCTTGGGCATGACAAAACATATTGCAGCTTCACTCACTAGAAGAAAAACGCGGAATAACCACTCTGTTAACCACTCATTTTGAGTAGTAAAAGACACTAAACCACTCTGGCCTCAAAGTGATGAAGATCCAGTGCATTAGGAGAAGTGAGTGGTAAAAGACATTACGTGGCACCGGTGGTTAAGGACAGTGGTTCGAACCACTCACGTCCGGGTCCACCTGTTAGCTGACGTGTCACAGTGGTAAATTAACCATTGTGACATGTCAATGACATGTCACTGAGGTAAACCAACCACTTATGATGTGTCACAGTGGTAAACTGACGTGTCATAGTGGTAAAGTAACCACTTCCGTTTTGTAGTGAAGACGTGTAAGCCGGTGGTCCGTGGATGATATTGGAGATTATGTCAACACGTGGCGACACTCTCATCATGGACACGTGTCGTGTGTCAGTGCTACGAAATGGATGGAGTGAAATTCAATGACTTCTAAAACCACTTGTCGAGTGATCACAAAATGACTCATAGAGTCATTATATGAAAACGGAGAATATACAATATCACTCACAGAGTGGTTATGTGAGTGGATGACGTCTCTCAGCAAGTCATTGGAATGATTACCCACAGAGTGGTGTGTAAACTATTTGAGTCAAGGTGTCTCTCTAAGTGGGAACTATGGATTGGAGTGATTACTAACAGAGTGGTGTGTAAGTGATTAGGAATACCACTAGAGGAATTCATACCACTAGTACAGTAATATATATATGACTACTTATACCACTATACGAGTGGTAATGTAGGCAATTGTGTGCATTTGGCTACTCCCACAGTTTTAAATTATACCACTATTACAGTGATGTGCAAGTGATTATGAACATGACTAGAGGAACACATACCACTAGTGTAGTGAAAGAAGTACCATTGGGGATTCAAGCTCCACAAAACAGACTAGAATCCCAGAGAGTTAAGTGTTGGAACACTGTCAACAAAATCCAGCCATGATAAAAGTCTGAGCCTAACTTCTACACGGCGTCTGCACATGCATTCTAGGAACACTGAACTGCTTTCCTGCCTTCTTCTCACTGCCAGCAATGTGTATGCCCGGGCGAACAAAATCTAAGCCCTCTTCATGTTCTTCTCTGGCCAAAGACAATTCAGACCGACGGCATCCTCCAACATTGTTTGCGGTGGGACCTCTTCCTCGTTAGGGTGAGGCAAGACACAATTGGCAATATAGATATCATTCACCTCAACCCGCCACAATCCTTCAGGTATAACACGGCAGTGATATGTGTCTTTGCCAGGCACACCAATGACAATTCCACTAGCAGCCTTGTGTCCTGGTAAATGAGGATCATACATGCTGATTTTGTCCTTCAACTTAAACTGCACCATAAAACCCACCATAAAACCCACATTAATCAACCCATGAAGACTTACATGTACATTGAAAACTAAATAATGAGGACCGTCCAGTATAAGCAATCACTCAAAGTGCAGAGTACTATTGGTAGCATAAGAATATCTGCCACTGTGGCAGGGGGTTGATATTTGGGGGTTGCCTTTGAAGGCGCCGTAGTTGGTGCACTGTCGGTGGCAATATCAAGAGTGGCTTTCTCAGCCTGCAAACATCACGCCCAACACCCCTTAGCAGTTACATTTAGCAATGCATCTACTAATAGTTTGAAGTACCCAACATGTAAATGGCCACATTGTACAGAACTAATAGCCAACTGGTGCATGCATGCTCATCTCTAGTATGAAAACTGCTGCATGGAGAGGTGCCTCCAGTTGCAGCCTAACACAAGCCCCTCCACCCCACAAAGTTAGCAATTATGGAAAATAAGGTCAACCGGGCAACGAGCAAGGTCGGCAATTCGTGAATGCATACAAACCTTGGTCCAACGTGCCAAAAAAAGTTTGGCATCCAATGGCGTGAATGCATGGAATGTCATGCTTTGGCGCCCTAGCAATGTCCCACATCCATTCAGTATTAAAACCCTAACACATGTTCTAACCCTTTGAAATTTAATCCATGGGTCAAGCCATACATAGTCCAATTCGTAAGCCATTCATCTTTCTAACAAGGTTTCCAGGTCATTCACATTTAGGAAAGAACCTTGGTTTGATATATAACATTTACCACCATATATGCAGATTGTAAACTCATCACAAAAGCAGATTGCAGGTCTGGAGATAAATCTCCGGAACCAGGCTCAAAGCATATCAGGTTCAAAATGAAACAATCAGCCACCTATGCCTTAAGTTCATGAAGTTTTTACCTCGGTTGTCCCACCATTGACTGGGGTCAGAAAAGTATTCATTCCACAGTTTCTCCCCGTCTCAGCTGTTACTTGTTTTTTGATACTTCCCTGTTGTCACATTGGCAGTACCACGTCAAAGTCGCTCCAAACTATCAAAGGCTCACTCAACCACCTAATTTGCATAATTCAACATGAAAATTTAGGGCCGATTCTAATAAGAGGGAAAAACAGGGTGAAAATGTGTTGAAGAAGGTGCTTTCATTACCAGTGCCTGAGTTTATCATTGTGCCGCTGCTGCGGCGGCTTCTAGTTGACCAGTCACCATCTACTCATGCAGGTTTCTTGTAGCTATTGATCCATCTGGTACATTTCCAGCTTTGGTGATGCAACCATGCACCTCCGATGCCCTTTTCCAGGGCTGCCAGGCTTGCACACGCACTGCAAATGCACACAAACATGATGTGGTTGAACTTCACCCCTTCCCCCATTATTTGCTTTCAGGTCTCCAAAGCCCCATATAGCGCCCCTACTCTGCACACCCTACAAACATCACATTCCACAACACCACATCTCATTCAGCCATAGTGTTGAACACTCCCTTGGCATCCTCAATGCTACCATATTTGGCATACATGGCCACCAGAGCAGTGTTCAGGATGACATCTGGAACAATTGCAGATTTGATCATGTCACCAGGGATCTCTTTGCCCTTTTCCAGGGCTGCCAGACACACTGCAAACACACACAAACCTTATGTCGACGGGCTTCACCCCTTCCCCCATCATTTGCCCATAGGCTGGAGCCTCCATCCCGCACCCCTGCTGTGCATACCCCGCAAGCATTGCACTCCACGACACCACATCTCGTTCAGCCATAGTGTTGAACACTCCCTTGGCATCCTCGATGCACCCACATTTGGCATACATGTCCACCAGGGCAGGGGCAGTGTTTAGAACGACATCTGGTAATCTGACAAACATTCTCCTTTTAGAATTGTTCCAGCAAATGCCCCAACCCTACTGACTTAGAGGTTGTAGTGTCCAAAGCCATGTCCGTTTCCAGAAAATTGTCTGATGAAAATGAAGTTGGGCAGAAAACTTCCCTAGACTTGTTTCCAGTCTGTGACATAGGGGAGGACATCATGGATGACCTCAAGGGTCTACCCACTCTCAGCACCAAACTGAAATTTAAACTAAGGGCAGGAATCCTACCTTTGAATAGCAAACAGAAGCAGAGAGGAAAGGGAGAGTGCAATTGCACCCAACTCAACTTATCACACTAGTTCCTATGGTCAATTGCATCTGCTACACTCTGTAATCTGACAGGCATTCACCTTTTTGCCTTGGTTGTCCCACCAGTTACTGGGGTCAGAAAAGTATTCATCCCACAGCTTCTTCACATATCTGTTACCTGTTTTTGGATACTTAGGGACGACTCTGATAGCAGGGGAATTCAGGGTGAAATATGTTGAAGAAGGTACCTTCATTAGCAGTGGGCCTTGTTCTATCAATTGCGCTGCTGCCATTGCTGTTTCCAGTTGACCATCTACCCACTCGTAGCCATTGTGCTATTGAAGAAGGTGCCCCCCCTTCCCCCATCATTTGCTCATAGCTCTCCAAAGCCTCCATCCCACATCCCTGCCGTGCATACCATGCAAGCATCGCACTCCACGACACCACATCTCGTTCAGCCATAGTGTCGAACACTCCCTTTGCATCCTAGATGCACCCACATTTTGCAAACATGTTCACCAGGGTTTTGTTCATAATGACATCTGGTACAATAATAACTCTGAAGATGTCGCCATGGACCTCTTTCCCCTAAGCTGCTAGGGCAGTGTTCAGATTGACATTTGGCACAATTCCAGCTTTGATGATATCCCCATGCACCTCTTGCCCTTCTCCAGGCCGGCTGTTAGGCTTGCACAAGCATTGCAAATGCATACCGCACTCCACGACACCACATCTCGTTCAGCCATAGTGTCGAACACTCCCTTTGCATCCTAGATGCACCCACATTTTGCAAACATGTTCACCAGGGTATTGTTCAGAATGACATCTGGTACAATTCCAACTCTAAAGATGTCGCCATGGACCTCTTTCCCCTTTTCCAAAGCTGCTAGGGCAGTGTTCAGATTGACATTTGGCACAATTCCAGCTTTGATGATATCCCCATGCACCTCTTGCCCTTCTCCAGGGCTGCCAGGCTTGCACAAGAATTGCAAATGCACACAAACATGATGAGCTTCCCCATCCTTTGCTCATAGGTCTCCAAAGCCTCCATCCCACGTCCCTACCGTGCATACCCTGGACCAGCATTGCACTCCACGACACCACATCTCGTTCAGCCATAGTGTCGAACATTCCCTTTGCATCCTAGATCCTAGATCCCTTTGCACCCACATTTTGCAAACATGTCCACCAGGGTATGGTTCAGAATGACATTTGGTACAATTCCAGCTCTGAAGATGTCGCCATGGACCTCTTTCCCCTTTTCCAAAGCTGCCAGGGCAGTGTTCAGATTGACATTTGGCACAATTCCAGCTTTGATGATATCCCCATGCACCTCTTGCCCTTCTCCAGGGCTGCCAGGCTTGCACAAGCATTGCAAATGCACACAAACACGATGTGCTTCCCCCATCATTTGCTCATAGGTCTCCAAAGCCTCCATCCCACGTCCCTGTTGTGCATACCCTGGACCAAGCTGACTCTCCCAAGAGCCTTGTAAACATCAGCGAGGACTTAAGTGTGCAACAGCGATAGGGCTTAGTGGGGCTTAGTGCTTGAGGGAAAAAAAAAACATCGCATTGGTCCATGAGAACCACCATGGTGCAGCTAAGCGAGCAGAGATTGAAACACGACCTGCTAAGACCAAGCTGACTCTCCCAAGAACCTTGTAAACATCAGGAAGAATACCAAATCATGGTACTAACAGGAGCCAAAAGCCCACATTTGCAGGATGGACAAACTTCTTCATATCCTACATTAAGAAAAAGCCACACCTTGCGATTGCGATTGTCCCACCATCATGAAGGATCGTAAAAAACTCGTGCGAGCTTTGCTCCATGCTACAAATTCAGGGCCGAGTCTGATGGGAGGGCAAAACAGGCTGAAATAGGTCGAAGAAGAAGGTGCCCTAACCACATTGTCGTCAACCTTGTGTCATGACCCATGGAGGATTTGACAGACCATGAACCCAAACGGACCTCTTGTGTGTGCTGCTTGTGTCTGTAGTCAGGTAATGTCGGATTGTCCATGAGAACCACCACGGTGCAGCTGAGCGAGCAGAGATTGAAACGCGACCTGCTAAGACCAACCTACACGAGGACTTAGTGTGCACAACAACGATAGGGCTAAGTGGGGCTTAGTGGGGCTTAGTGCACGCGAGGAGTTTGAACCCGCGACCCCGCGACACGTAGGAAGAGCCCTTACTAGTACGCTACATGCATACATTTGAAATTTCCCCCCAAAAGTATGTATATATTGTACATACGTGATGGGCAATTTTTTAAGTTTTTTAACCTTTTCACAAACCCTATAAGCAAATTTTTTTTTAAAATAAAATTTAAAGAAAACCTCAGGCCCTTGAGGAGGGGGAAAAATCAACCCCCTTTCATTTATGGGCCATGAGACTTACAGGAGGATCAACGCCCAGACATACCGTCGTCACAAACAATCCCACACATGGAGTCATGCAGCGGGTTTGAACCCTGAACCACCAGGGCGACACACTCTGCACTTACCAGCCGATGTGTTTTTTTTTAATCTTTTGCACTTTGATTTTTTTTTTTAAATTCATTTTAGTGGTTACAAGTGAGCACATAGATGTATTCCATGGAGATAAACAAAATTGTTCATCCCGATGTCTTCACGGTGGATGTATCCCATGGAGCGTTACATGAAAGATCTTAAGGGATACGTTAGGAATTATGCAAAGCCAGAAGGGAGTACGGCTGCAGGGTATGTTCTGGATGAGGCCATGGGGTTCATGACTGAGTATATGCAATCATTTGATGCAACTCAACAGCGGACTTGGGATGCAAATGCGGAGGAAGGGGTTGAGGACGAGGTCTTTGAAGGTGTCGGCAAAAAGCGGGACATGACTGGAGCTAGGAGAGATGCAACACAAATTTTGTATGTGCTGAACAATACCAATGTCATGGCTCTTTGGACGCAGTGAGTATTTCTTTTCATTGCACCTTATTCATATCAAGTTCAATTTCAATTCTGACTGTCACCAGTGTAATCAAACCACCCACAAAGTCACAAATGTCAGTGGTTCATCCTGATTATAACCAATGTTGTAGTAACGGAATGTCTGAGTGAGTGACTTGTTTGGAAGAGCATGTTCATTTACAAGTCATTCTGCTCACTCCTCCAGTGGTTTGAAACAGTGGTTTTCAAAGTATCATTCATGCTAGGTATTTTTTGCTAAGTAATGCAATACTTCATTGCTAACATGTGTCATTCTTGTTGCCATTTTGTGACAAAAAGTATGCAACAGAGAAGGCACAGTTCACAGCAGACAGAGAGGCATGTGGTGATGAGTGGCGTTCCAATCGACGTCTACCTTATCAGATCAGCCAATACCTAGGTCATTAGATGGTCCCACGGCTCTAAATAAAGAAGATCTGGCTATATTGGCTACCATTCAAGCGGCATTTGTGCAACCAACCGCTATTCCAGTTGAGCAAAGTGATTCAGAGGGTGACGAATATGTTTCAGATTCAGAATAAAGTTTATTGTTGGAACCATTTGTTCAATAGCATCATCCCACAATGGTCTGGCCACTTGTCTGTTTTTCTAAGTCTGTCACAACTGCACAAACCACTTAAAGTTTTTCATGTATCACCCAAAAAATGGTACCAATCACTGTTGTGTAGGCAACCACTCATGAGCAACCACTAGCATAGTGGTTCCAATTACTGCAATATCTTTCACCACCCACTCTCCACCACTCTCCACCACTGTCAAAGTGGTACAAATCAATGAGGTGTCTTTAACCACTCAAGATCAACGTGCACTGTCCCCGTCCACGTGGAATATTATATTTATGAATTAAAATATATTTCCAAATAATAAATCACAAATAAATTTGAATTATTACACGTGGAGTAGCAAGTAGTTTCAACCACTTCCCATCACTGAGGTGTCTATTACCACTCACAATGTACCACTGCACTCGTCCACGTGGAATATTATATTATATTAATTAAAATGTATTAGCAAATAAATAATAATAAATAAAAACAAATTATTACACGTGGACTACGGAGTGGTTGAAACCACTTCCAACCACTGTATGTGATGCCACCGTGGCATTTCATTGGGATTAATCACTGGCAAGTGGTTACTAGTGGTTTATAGAGTGGAAAAAGACAGTAGTGGTTAAAGGGCCAGTGGTTATTCCACATTTTTCTTCTAGTGGATCTTTGCCATTTGTAAGTACCCCAAGACATGCATCATGCAAGGCTCCTTGGGCAGGTAAGAACAACCTGTTCTACTATAGATTCAAGATATGTTCATACAAGTACCTTGAAGGACCAGCCTGCAATTAATCAGATTTCAAGCATGTAACCAAGTAAACTTCTTGGGCATGACAACTATAGATTCAAAGATATGTTCATACAGGTACCTTGAAGGACCAGCCTGCAATTAATCAGATTTCAAGCATGTAACCAAGTAAACTTCTTGGGCATGACAAAACATATTGCAGCTTCACTCTTTGCCATTTGTAAGTATCCCAAGACATGCATCATGCAAGGCCTCTTGGGTAGGTCAACAGCCTGCCATACTACGGATTCAAGACATGTATACACGACGAGAACGCCATCTTCGGCTGCCTTGCTCAGAACAAGTACACTAACAAAGACCTCCTCGCCTTTGATTGCAGGCTCTCGAGAACTCAGACAAGTTTGCTGACCCTTTCTTGCCACTTCCCTTTCCTCCTTTCCCTTTCTCTATTCCACTCATGGGAACATGTTCTAGTTTTCATTGTAGACTGTTTCGAGAACTGTTTCTTTGTCTCTCTTTTCAAAAACATGGGCTCATGTTGTGAAGAACAAACTAAGACCCATCAGTGTTGTCTTTGCAGGGATCATGAAGAATACTGGATGGCAAAGGAAAATTTCCAGAACAAGAAGACCCAGTAGCTCGAGTCTGAAGCCGAGGTCAAATTCGATATTGCCATTCATAGGCCCCTGTCAACGTTCTCTCTCTTTGGTTTTGGCTGGTCAAACGTATGCCATTGTCTCTCTACTCTTACCGTTACCAGTGTCATTTGCTCTGTCTGGATATAGGTTGCTTCGTTGCTTCAATGGGGATTAGGTGTTGGTAGTTGAGTTCCTTGAGTGCAAATTGCAGCTCCCTGATCTTTCTGTACTTTCACAATCTCTCATCTTCATCTATTCAGTGGCGTTTGTGTGTGTCACTTGTTCACTGCCTGTCGTTTCTTCTGTTCGTTTATTCAACCCCAATGTCGATGTCCTACACATCTGTTTTCACATCTCCTTGCTATGACCGCCTCTGTATCCCCATTGTTCCTGCGAACGTTTGATATGACATACCTGGTTGGGGGGGTTGAGCCCACTGCTATACCACAGCTAGCAAGCAGGTTCGAAGGAAAGGAGTATTATTAATACTAGAGAGCATCGATCGTGCAGAGTATGACGATCATTAAGCCACTGCTGCTATAGCCTTCCAGTATCAGCACGGGACATAGATAGAGAATGTACTCATAAGACGTTGTTTGTTGTAGCCTTGTGGCCATTGACCCGCGCCCGGTGAGAGCGGAACACAAAGGGACAGAACCTACCTTTGTCAGAGGCTGATGCGGCTAGTAAGACTTACCTTTGAATAAACAATTATTGATCCGGGTTTCCCAGCTATCAGCCTTCATTGTGTTTCTCTTGTTGTTGTTGCTCATGACTGTCAGATTCCACGCAGCCTTCCCGTTGGAGTGAGTGTTGACCTTTTACCTTTTCCACCTGGGCATTCTGAAACAATATCAGTGGGTTTCACACGTGCCAACTTCCAGTCTGCACTATGATTCACTGAGAACCCACAGTTCATCTGATTTCAACAGCCTATATAACATCTACACAAGGACTATTTCCCCAAACGAGCTAGATCAGCCACACAACAACATTATTCAGTCCCTCTTAGTACCTACCTGTCTGTCTGGTAAATCCGAACCCCCACCGACGCACATAAAACCCTGCCAATGCACCTTTTATCCTGTGGTCTCTGTACGCGTTGTCCACCTAGTAAGGTGCCAAACCAGCTTCACTAGCTGGTAGTAACAAGGGTTGTGACTAATCATCTCTCTCACAGGTGGCAACCATGATGACTAAGAGGGAGAGACAAACCATTGCCTGTGTAGGTAATGAAGTAATCTGCAAATTCGTTGACTGGTTGCTGTAGCTACAATTCTTGATGTCTCAGATCATCATCACCTTAGAAATTCTTGACTTCTCTCACACTTCAGAGTATGATCATAGAATTCCCTCATTAAAAGTGTTGCTCGACAATCTTTGTGCCAAAATGAGTGCATGTCCTTCTGTCCCAAACCCCATGCTTGCGAACTGGTGGGCGTCAAATCCAATCCTCACCACCAATTTCCAGAACATAAATGTTTCATCCACATGGAAATTACGTCTGGGGATTTCATATCCCGTGACCTAAGAATTTTTTATTTTGGAGATACTGTACCGACACATATCTGTACTATAGCTCAGACAAAATGATTCTCCACTCAAGACTTCAGTAGCAATGATTATCCGGGTGACATCTGGACATACATGGGCTCCCGAAGTAAGTGCCATCCAAGTGCCAAGCACGTTAGAATTCTCCTCCATAACCCCAGTAGATTCCATGTCACTTCCAGGCACAATTGATGTAATTAAGACCAACCGACTATATGCACCCAACAAATCCTCATATTCGCCAAGTTTAGAAGGCACAGTGTGAATTATTCCTCTCCAAATAAACACGTCATGAGTCTCAGGCTTGTTCACCTCTTTCCTTCTCAAATTCAACATCACCCGAGAATTCTGAATGACAGACTCAGAGTCATGTGCAGGAGCAACACATACAACCCCTAAATTCCACCGAACTTAGACCCTCACTGCAATGGAAAGACCTTCCTGGATAGGGCTATGCACACGCACACCCGCTGATTGCCCAAACCATATTGAATGCCACACTTGGGGCTGATGGGATTACTAAATCAGGTGGAATGGCAGGGTGTAAAGAGGGAAGTGGAGTGGTGGGAAGCACCTGCAAAGAAAGCTTTGGAAGGAGATGAACGACCTCACGTGATGCATGCGGGCAAATAAATGTCCAACAAGCATTTCTTATCAGGTCGGCAAACCAGCCATAGTGATGCCGCTCGGACAGCTAGTGGTAAGCAACAAAAGTGTCCACCCTCAAGTTGGCTACAATGCACTGCACACACTTGTCACAGAACTCCATCCAACAAAAACACCCAGGACCAGTGCTGCCATCACATTATCTCCAGTGAAAACTGGGCTCATACCATACATGTAGGAGAAGGCAATCTCCAGCCCCTCCGCGCTCACAGAAGGGTCATCAATCTGCAGTTCGATTTGCAGCTTTCTGTACTCTGTCCAGGGACCTGAGAGAAGTAAATGGAAGTGCGAAGACTGCAAGAGTATAATCCGATAGAGCGGATAGTCCTTCCTCATAAAATTTAAGGTTATGTCCAAGAACATATGCCCCTGCATCCCCTGCTGCTGCACATGCTCGCAAAGTGCAACCCCCGCCTCCACCACTGCACTTTTCCCCTCACTCCTCCTACTGTCCCACCCCGTTTCATCTCCCTCCTCTCTCCCCCAACCCGCTTCAAATCGCAGTGCAACCCATAATCTCTCATCTCTCCCTCACCCGCAACCCAGGTGTCACTCCCGTCGTCCAAGGGAAGAAGACACCTGCTGCACCTATCTCCTCCACAATGTGCAGCATCTGCTAGTAGCCAATAAATTTTCTTCTTGCATGGGCTCTGGCCTTTGCTTGCAAGCCAGGCCTCCTTCCTCAATACACCGTAGTGTTATGCGCTTCTTACTCCAGTTTTTTGGATGGTTTATGGACAGGCGGCCTGCAATCGAAAGCTTCGTGGATGGTTGCTGGACTTGCACAACACATCTACCATATCGGAACCACAGCTTCACTTCACCAACATTCAGCACAAGAGGAGCAGAGCAGGGCATACAAGAGCTTGGTCATTGATTGCGACACCTACAAAATGTACTCACGAGCCACAGACTCACATCAACTTCACTACCTTGCAGTACAAGAAGACCTGCGAAGGACAGCAACATCAATCAACCCCTACCTTATAGTAGCACTCTCTCTCTGCCTACTACGAATGAGCACCCCCAAATGACTCGCACTCACTCAAGCATCAATTCTGGACCAACAAAGTACATGACAGGGGGTGCAGGCTATTTGCAACTAAGTTGTGGCGTCTCTCCATCTCGCATTGCTTCTCCCCTCCCCTCCCCCTGCTGGTACTACATAAATGGACCCATGGCACGTGGCTGGGCACAAGGACAGTGAGCAGCAAGGGACACCGATTCACGACACTGCCAGGCAGCACAGATGGACCACAGGAGTGCTTACTTTCCACTCTGCAACTGTGGGATCAAGTGCATTACTAAAACCGTCATTCAAAAATTATGCTTTACACATTCCAGACCACTCCACTCTTCACCAAAAGTCCCCCATTTCAAGGGACAAAGTGGACTACTCGCTCAAATATATTCAAACATGATTTCACAATACATACTCAAATAATTTGCGTTGCATCAAACCAGTCATGTCAAAAATATTTAGTTTCAAGAATTCAGACATGAATCTACACTATATTCTCAGACTATCTTGGCTGAATAAAGCAGTTCTGTACAAAATTTCTGACATAACCACAAAATGAGACAGGTCCTGCGCCCTTCAAGTACTCCATCTGTGCCTGCAAATACATATAAAATACCAAAACACATAACTTAGAAACAACAATAAGTGTTAGAAATATTCTTCAACATCTCCTCTTGCTCTTGTTCTCCTTTCGTTCTCTCATTCAGTTTGCACATCCACTGGAAATTTCGACCATACGTCCGCACCACGACCATTATCTTCTGCAAAATATTCACAATCACATATCAAGATTGTGCAAATATGTATAGAAGCAAATAAAATGTTGACTCACTCAGTGGGAGACGCAGTTGGCTCTCCCTTCTCGGAGTAGAACTGGTATCTGATCTCTGCGCGGTCAAAAATCGCGCAGACCACGAAGGCTTGGTGAAAGGTGAAAGGTGACCCCAGGCGTACATCTACCACTATGGACTCATCATAATGGTAGTGGATGTCGTACGAGAGTAGCTTGTACACATCACGAAGCTCTCTGAATATTTGATGCCGGTGGTGCTTTAGAGCAATTCTAAGGGTCCTCATGAACTCCTGATCGCCCACAGTGAGCTCACGGATATTGGCTGTAGCGGATCCGTGGTCTGATATTTGCCCACTTGCCACCGATTTCTCCGCCTAATGCTCTGGGCATTTGGAAACACAATTTGTAAATATTAATACAAGTGGAGTTCAAAATTAGACATAACAAAAACTTCAATAAATTTCAATTGTTGCGGCGCATTCACCCAAGGCGGAGCGCGTCAAGATCGTAGAATAAACCGGCAACATCCTATCCACCCAAGCCACCGTCCTCTTCAATTCAATCTTCAGCTCTGAGACCTCAGCAGCAAGTTCCTCAACCTTCTTGTACAGAGACTCGAATGGTACATCGTTGGAGCTGAACAACCTAGATGGCACCAATCTTCGCAAACCCAAAGCATGAAAGCGCACTGAAATCTCCCGCATGGCCGCCATCATCCTGCAGTTGCTTACACATGTCAATATGGAAAGTAGAAGTGGTGATTGAACATAGACCCCTACTCTCAATCAAATTGCCAGCTGAACTGTGCTAAGTTCCTTGTCAAAGGTGAGGTGGTCTTATTGGGTGACTTCAATGCCCCACCATTGGGCCTTTTGGTGAGGATGAACTGAATTTCTAACGGAAGACGGTCAAATAAACTGTCCCAAAGAACTTTAACTTTCAACCTTGAATAATAGGTCAAAAGGAGACCTAATGCACTGGACTTGAGGTCAAGTTGAAAGCTCTGGCTAGCAACACACGGAGGTCTTGCTCTGCTGTGAAGAAGTAAAAGCTGGGGCTGTTCTTTATGCCCATTTAAGCTGACAAGCTGAGTTCCATACATATTACAAGGGAATCTACCCATCTATCCTCAATTTTATGGACCTACCAAATTGTAATATATTTTTGGAGCTTCATCATTTCAATACCCATTTTGAGCTGAAAGCCCAAACTGACGAACCATCCATTGTGGATTACCAAGCTTAAGGGATACCGTGGTATCCATGATAAACCATTACGGCATGATTTGATATTACGAACAGAACAGATATCATAGTGGACAAGAGTTTGTTTGCCAGTGTGTTGATTAACAGAACTGATATTAGTACCTCTGACCACGTCTTGGTTTGGACTAAGATCAAAAGGTGTTTCCCCAACACCAAAAGATTTGTGAAATGTTTGATTTGGAAGTGGCACATACAAAAATTTCGAGGTCAAGGCTGCATATGTCCAGGCCTTGCAAGAGGTTCTCCCTCACTTTGTCTATTTGCTCCAAGACTGGCAGTGCAAGAAATGAAGTCAAAAGAGCTGTGGATTCTTGGGAGAGCTTCATCTCCTCTGTGGCTGACAAGATCATATGGATGACACTAATTATCAAAGTACCTAAAAAGATATGTATATCAACGTATGCCACAATCATACTCTACACAAAACCAAGACAACAACAATGCAGATTCCATTTCAGAAGTGTCTTTTGCCTACCTCTACACATCAGGTCAACTCAGCATGGAGAAAGGAAACAGTGTGCATTAATCCGCAGGGATGGTGGTAAGAACAGCAAGCATCATTTGATGCATTCTATGATTCATATCTAGTTGTGGAAGAAAGAACGAAAGAAGCCCACATACAGAGACAGAAAAACACAGCCACAGTAGAGATTGTGGGCAGGACACAATGCGAGTCAGAAAATGAGCGGGAAGATATCTTTTACAAAACACAGAGATGTACGTTGCGGAAAGAAAGTGGATGAAGACAATGTTGTACTTTGCGAGCTTCAACAAACGCTCGCGTTCTTCTAGTACCGCCGCCGCTGCCGGTTCCTCAACATCCTGGGCGGCCCAACTTGTCGGCACCAGAGGTGCTTTTCCATAGACCAATACGAAAGGGGAAACTCCTGTTGCGGAGTGTTTTGTGTTATTATACCAGAACTCTGCCGCATTCAAGTGTTCCACCCAGTTCGATTGGTCTGCCGACACGTAATTCCGCAAGATCTGCTTCACCACGAAATTCACCCTTTCCGTTTGGCCGTCTGTCGTAGGTCGGAAGGCGGTGCTCATCTTGAGCCTTGTCCCCATTTTCTTCCAAAGTGCCCTCCAAAATTTACTTGTAAACTTTGGATCGCGGTCCGAGACAATATCATTCGGGAGTCCATGATGCTTGAAGACGTGGGCGAAATAAAGTCGTCACGTCTCCTGTGCCGTTGCCGTCTCCTTGGTGGGGATGAAATGACCCATTTTACTTAACCTATCCCCCACCACCATGATTGCATTGAATCCTTTTGACAGCGACATAGCAGTCACGAAATCCATCGAGACACTTTCCCAAGACCCCTCTGGAATCGGCAAGGGTTGTAACAGTCCTGCTTGCTTTTTATACTCGCTCCAGTTTTGTTGGCATGTGGTGCATGTCTTGACATACTCCTCGGCCTTCTCCCTCAGTTTGGGCCAGAAATACTCTTTTTTCAAGAGTGCCGCGGTGCGCTTGGCTCCGCCGTGGCCCGCAAGCGGGCCATCATGGCATTATCTCAAAAAACTATCTCTGATCCCTTCCTTCGGCACGTAGAGACGCTTTTGCTTGTACCGGAGCAGTCCATTTTGCAAGTGGAACTGCGATTTAACCCCCATCCTCAAGTCCCGCATCACGGACTTTGCCATCTCATCCTTCTGGTAAGCCTTCCGGATCTTCTTTTGGAGCGCCGTCTCACCCCTGTACACCAACATGAGCTGCTGCTTTCTACTTAAAGCATCGGCCACCACATTGTCCCGTCCCAGTTTGTACTGGATATCCACGTTGAACACCGCCAAAGTATCTTGCTACCTAAGTTGTTTTGGGGACAACTTAGGCTGCGTGGTAAAATACTTCACCGTGACATTGTCCGTGAACACCTTCACCGGGTTGGAACCAACATAGTGGCGCCAAAGCTCAAGGCAATGCACCACCACCTTCATTTCCTTCTCATGCGTAGGCCACCGTCGCTCCACTTCATTCAGTTTCTTACTTTCGTAAGCCACTGGACGTCCATCCTACATGAGTACACCCCCTATTGCGAAGTCCGACGCATCCGTATGAATCTCAAATGGGCGGTCGAACTCCGGAATTTTGAGGACTGGAGCTTCCGCCATCCGCTGCTTCAACTCGGCAAAAGCTTGGCCACAAAAGGTGTTCTATACCCAGACTTTGGATTTACACAAAAGGTCTGACAGCGGCTCCGCGATCTTGGCGAAATTTCTCACATACTTCCGGTAATAGGAGGCGAGTCCTAGGAAGGATCGCACTCCTGGGACCGAAGTCGGAGGTTCCCAGTCCAAGATCGCCCTCACCTTTCTGTCATCCATTTTGATCCCATCCTGTGTAATCACATGCCCTAGGAATTCCACTTTTGTGACCCCGAATTCGCACTTTGAAGCTTTGGCATACAGCTTCCATTCCCACAATTTCTGGAACACCCTTTTGAGGTGCTCCAGGTGCTCTTCCTTTGTTTTCGAGTACACCAAGATGTCGTCCATGTACACGATCACAAAGTCATCCAGCCACTCCTGGAAAAGGCTGTTCATTAGCGTGCTAAAGGTCGCGGGTGCGTTGGTGAGTCCAAAAAACATCACCAAGAACTCATACGAACCATATCTTGTCCTGAGTACGAGGTGGAGGCAGTGCTTAAGTCGAGGAGGTTCAAGAATCGAGAAACGGAGTATCTCGTGAAATGGAAGGGCTATCATCATGTGGACCCTGGTTATCCAGATTAATGGCAGAATCTCTAAGTGATGGCAAGTTGGCCAATCTTCTCAGATTTAAGCCCTACTGCTATAGGGATGTCCGAACACTTTTGATCTATCCTTCTCCAGCTCCAAGCCTTTGGGGGATCCGTTTTTTCTGGTTAGGCTCACATGCGATCCGCTAGGCCACAAGGGAATTGCCAACTTTACATGACCAGCCTGACCAACCTGTTCATCTGCTGCTCTTCTTGTTACCCAAGCCATCAAGTCATGGATATGCCATGGGCTTCCAAGAATTCGCTCCATGAATTTTACGCTTACCTCATGGAATATAAGAGGCATTGGATCTGATGCCTCTATGCCTAAGAGGTGAAGGTTACAGCAGTGGGCCGGGGACTTTAGGTTCTCTAATTCTATTATCTTCTTGCAGGAGCATAAGCTACATGCAGCTAAAATCCAGGCTTTAGGCTATTCCTTTTGGCCTAGCAATGCAGCTTGGTGGAACCCTTGTGGACTCAAGAGGGGGTACAGCTATTTTGATCTCTCCCTCTTTGACTTCTTTCTTCTCTTCTGTTGATTCTTGGATGCAAGGAAGAATTCAAGTTGTTTTTTCCTCGCTCAATTCTGCTTTTGAGGCATGCGCTTTTGTGAACCTTTATGCCCCCAATTATGTCGTAGAAAGAATTGAATTTTGGACTTTCCTTCGGCTCAAGATACAGGCTCACCCTAACGTACCCCATTGGATTATAGCTGGTGATTTGAATATAGTTGAAAATTCTTTGATAGGCTTGGTTTAACTTCTCATACCTTGTCCTCGGATGAATCTGATGCCTGGAATGCTTTGTGCTTTGCGGTGGGGATGTATGATTCCTTTATCCATTTTCAGAACGACTTGCTTTTCACCTGGTCCAATAACCGCACTCCGCCTGACCTCTGTATGGCCCGTCTGGATCGTATATACTGCTCTCCCACCCCTGCAATCTGGGTGAAGCTTTCACCCTGGGGAATGCCTCCGCGAGAGCCTGGCCGCGTGAGCGTGTGAGCACGTGAGCGCAGTCAGGCTCACGCCATGTCAACAGTTCTCGCCACATTGGTTCACGGGTGTTACGGCACGTCAGCAGTCCTCGCCAATGTAGTTGACGCAACGTCACGTCATGCCACGTCATTTCCATAGGCATGGACCTATAACCGCGGACAGAACAGGTGGAAGGGGGGAATGCTAGATCGTGAGCCCAAGGCGTGAGGTAGGTACCTGTTTCCGCGGAATGATTTATCTTTTCCAGTCATTGCAGACTGCATCTTTAATATCCATCCCACCGCCGCCCCTCGTGTCATAAACTGCGATTTGATAAGTGTGCGATTGCCGAAGTGAGACCTTTATCCCTCCCATAAAAATGAGAATGAGCGTGCTAGTTTCAATATGCTTTTGTATCAAACAATAACAAGGTGTGGTAGCAGTTCCCAGTGCAGATCCCCAACCATCAAAGTTAGCCGGAGTGGAATTGAGGCTTTCTTACGTAAAAATCGCCCAGATGGAATAGACTGATTTATATATGGTCTACATACTAAGCCCTTGCATATTTGGAAATCAAGTATTAAGTATCAAACAGAAGTGATGATCGTCGACGATCATCACCTCTACCCAAATGCCAAAACAGATCAGAAGTGATGATCGGCACCGATCATCACTTCTGTTTATTTATTTATTTCTTTTAATAATATGCAACAAAAACAAGAAAAAAAACAAAACAAAACAAAACAAAACAAAAACAGAACAGAATACAAGTGATGATCGGCACCGACAATCACTTCTGCTCTGCTCTATGTTTGCATCAGTGAAGCAATGCAGTGCGGTTGTCCAAAGCGGAGCTGCGGCACAAAGAAGCGTGTCTCAACTTGTTAGAGCAAAGCAGATGTGATTGTTGGCACCGACAATCACTTCTGCTCCGTTTTTTTTTTTTTTTGACAATACGGAGAATGAGAGAAAAACAAAAAAAAAACAAAAAACAAAACAAAGCAGAAGTGATTGTCAGTGCTGATCATCAGAAGTGATTGTCGGCACCGACAATCACTTTTGCTCTGTTTTTTCTTTTTTTTGGGAACAATACGGAGAAGGAAAAGAAAAAAAACAAAACAAAACAAAAAACAAAACAAAACAAAAGTGATTGTCGGCACCGACAATCACTTCTGCTCTGTTTTTTTCTTCTTCTTGGGAACAATACGGAGAAGAAAAAAAGAAAGAAAAGAAAAAACAGAGCAAAGCAGAAGTGATTGTCGGTGCCGATCATCATAAGTGATTATTTCATTTTATTTTTATTTTTATTTTGGTTTCGAGAATCACTTCTGCTCTGTTTTTGTTTTTTGTTTTCTGTTTTTTTTTAAATTATAGGGAAACATTATTTATTTTTTTAAAGGAAAAAAAAAAAAAAAAAAAAAAAAAAAAAACCAGAGGAGAAGTGATTGTCGGCACCAACAATCACTTCTGCTCTGTTTATTTGTTTTCCTTGGGAACAATACGTAGAAAAAAAAAACAAAAAACAGAGCAGAGCAGAAGTGATTGTCGGCACCGACAAGTGATGATCGGTACCGACAATCACTTCTGTTTTTGTTTTTTTTTTTTGTTTTTTTTCCCCTTTTGTTTTAAGAAAAAAGAAAAAAACAGGGCAAAGTGATGATCGGTGCCGACAATCACTTCTGCTCTTTCTTTTTTTTTTTTTTTTAATTTCCATATTGTTCCTAAAAATAATTGCTCTGGTCTCTTTTGTGTCGCTATGTACTGCAGGCTTCTTTTTGATACCGTGATCCCTCTTCTCTTTGTTATTTTGGGAGGAAATAGGGTCTTCCTTGGTTAGCCTCAATGGAGCCTTATGAGGATATTTTGTCCTCATTGTAATTATTATTGTAAAACTTACAATTGTAATTGCAGAATGTTGTGGAATGATTGCCACAGTTTTAGGCGTATTTCCCATTTCGGGTATTTTGATGGTATTCTTGATGGTATTTTGGTTTCATGTTCCCTAAATTCATCCCACGGTCATAGGACCCTCGGGTATAGGCGCCGTATGTTTCGGTTGACGTGGCAGATGCTGACATGGAGCCACGTCAACATTCGACACCATGGCAACCTGCTGGCATCACGCTCACGCCACGTCACCAATGTGTGAGCGTACGCTCACGCGGTTGCGTCGTTGCCAAGGGAAGGGGTTTTTTCAAACTAAACCCCTCCATCCTGGATATCCCCGAGTATCTTGAGATCATCAAGAAAGCTTGGCTGTCTTCTGGTTAGGACTTCGCCTCTCCCTTGATTCGCTTCCTCAAAAAACTGGAGGCTGTCAGAAAAATTGCTCAAGAGCTTTCTAGATCTTTCGCCATGAACAGAAATAAGAAGGAGAAGACCCTCCTTAAATGCCTAGCTCAATGCCAGAAGGTAATGGAATCGGGCTGGGCTTATTCTCAAACATGGGATTCTTACCTTTTGGCAAAAAGAAATTTGGCTGAGCTCACTCATGCGAAGGAAGAAAACATGAGAAGAAAGGCTGGCATCAATTGGTCTTTGCAGGGGGAAAATGTGTCTCGGTATTTCTTTCTTAAAGCCAAACAACGCCGTGCAACTACTACCATTGCTTCCCTGAAAAATGCGCAGGGGTTATAGGTGTCAAATCCCAAAAAAATGGCTTCATTGGCAGCTTCCCACTTTGCTTCCTTGTTCTCTGATCGACCGTCTGCCCCTGCTCATCTGGCAGCTCGTGTTGAAGTACTTTCTACGTTTAAGTCAGTGGTCACCGAGGCTGAACTAGAAAAGCTTTCTGCCCCCTTTTCCTCCATGGAGCTTTCAGATGCTCTGGCAAAGTTGGCCTCTTTCAAGTCTCCTGGGATTGATGGGTTACCTGTTGAGCTTTTTAAAGCTATTTGGACGGTGTGTGGAGATGACTTTTGTCTCCTTCGCTGAAGACATTTTGCAAAAAGGGATAATGCCCTCTCAGATCTCTCAAGGGGTTATTACATTCATCCACAAGAAGGGCGACCGCGATTCCATTTTGAACTATAGGCCGATCACCTTGTTGAATGCAGTTTACAAAATAATAGCTAAAGCTCTAGCCATCAGGTTGCAGCCGCTTCTCTACAAGTTGATAAGGCCTGAGCAGACAGGTTTTCTCAAAGATCGTATGATTTTGGACAATATCCTTCTTGCGCATGAAGCTCTACACACTGTATACGAATCTAATCACCATCTTGCTCTTGTGATGCTGGACTTTGAGAAGGCATTCGATAACATTGAGTGGAGCTATCTGCTAGGTGCTCTTCAAGCCTGTGGAATTAAAGGCAATTTCCTTCATTGGATCCGAATCCTTCTCCACTCAGCCTCCAGTAAAGTCCTGGTGAACGGGTCAATCTCTTCCTCTTTCCCCCTTTCCCGCTTGGTGCGTCAGGGTTGCCCCCTCTCCCCATTCCTTTTTATTATAGCGGCTGATGGCCTTAGTCATCTCCTTCAGAGCAGACCTGAGGTGGTGGGTCTTAGAATCATCCACCCTTCCATCCCAGACTACAGTATCAAATCCTTGCTCTACGCCGATGACACTTCTCTTTTGGTGGATAATAGCTCCGAGGCCAATGTACAAGGCACTCTCCTTTCTTTATTTGAATTCTGTATGGCTTCTGGACTGAACATTAACTGGAGTCAAAACGAATTATATCTAAATTGAGAGACGAGGCGGGAGGCGCAACTCATTGTCTACCTTGGGGAGAAGACCTTGGTCTCTCATGGCTTCAAGATGGGCAGTCTCATGTCTTGCTAGGTAATCTTGTGGGGCATGATCTTTCTGACCAGCTAAGGGCGGATGTTGTCTTGGCTCATCTTAGAAGTAAACTAAATTATTGGTGCTCAGTCCACCTTTCCATAGTTGGTAGAGCTCTTATTGTGAACCAAGTTTTAGAAGCCTCATGTTGGTTCTTGGCCTCTGTATGGTCTCATGGGAAGCTCTTTATCAGGCAGATGAAAGCCTTGATTCAGAATTTCATTTGGGGGGCTTCTTCCCCGGGGCAGACCAGGCGTGCCTTATAAGTTGGCAGCAATTAACGCAAAAGAAATGCAATGGTGGCCTTGGGATTATTGACCCACAGTCGAGGGAGCTAGCGCTTGAGCGCGCTCACGTTTAACGTACTAAGCGTTAGCATACTTCGTTAAGCGTGAGCAGATTTCTTAAGCGTGAGCACATAAGGGAAGCGGAGCCTATAGCCGTGGGAAAAGCAGGACCTATTGTCGTGGTAGCAATGTTGAGTGGAACGGAGGGTAACATACGATGCCTGGGATCTAAGACGCCGAGTTCTATGCATGAAAATTTGAGAGGAATGTGCGGCGAAATTCTTAAGGATGAATGACTACGTGGAATGGATGAATGTAGGATGAATGCAGAATGACAAAAGATGGATGAATGAACCATGGATGACAACAACACAAGGTTAATTTCGGAGAACGTGAAATCAACCTTGTGTTAACACGAGATTGATTTTCGAGGACTTGAAATCAACCTTGTGTCGACACGAGGTTGATTTCCGAGTGGACGTGGATGATTTAGTGTTTTATTTTATTTTATTTTATTTTTTATTTTATTTTTGAAAAAAAGATGCTTTCATTTCTCAAATCAAGGTTGCGTAAACGCAAAGTTCATTTGCAACATACGATTTATTTTATTTTATTTTTGGGGGGGGTGATGCAAATCAACCTTATGTTGACGCAAGGTTGATTTGAGAAATGAAATCATCTTTTTTCCAAATATTAAAAATTAAAAATTAAAAACAATGAAGTCCTAGGATGCAAATCAACCTTGCGTTGATGCAACCTTGATTTGAGAAATGAAAGCATCTTTTTTTGCACTGTTTTTTGCATTTTGTATGGGCAAATCAACCTTGCGTTGACGCAAGGTTGATTTGAGAAATGAAATCATCTTTTTTCCAAAAATAAATAAAAATAAAATTGAAGTCGCAGGATGCAAATCAACCTTGCGTTGACGCAACCTTGATTTGAAAAATGAAAGCATCCTTTTTGCACTGTTTTTTGCATTTTGTATGGGCAAATCAACCTCGCGTTAATGCAAAATTGATTTGAGAAATGAAAGCATCTTTTTTTCCAAAAAAATAAAAATAAAAATTGAAGTCGCAAGATGCAAATCAACCTGACGCAACCTTGATTTGAGAAATGAAAGCATCATTTTTGCACTGTTTTTTGCATTTTGTATGGGACACAACCAAGGTTGCATTAACGCAACCTTGATTATGCTATGGATTTCAATCGCCTCTTTCGGGAGATAATCTTCGTCTTGCTTAGTGTTTCGTGTCTTCTAGTCTTTTGGGAAGTTCAGGGATCAACCTTGCATCAATGCGATATTGATTACAAGGGGGTTTAATGGGAGTTAACAAGCACCTGTTGCATCTGTGTTTTCTGAATGTATGGTTCAGATACATCTACCATATCCTCATTCCGGGGAAGTACCTGAGCGATGAACCTCGATAATACATCTAGTCTTTAACCATCCACTCATCCATTGTTCATGCATTGCGAAGCATATGTCTATCCATTAGCCATCTCGCATTCAACCATTCCTGAATTATTCATCCAACATTCATCCAAGTACGCATGATATGTACACTCATTCCCGCGGAAATAGGTCTCCCGGGGCTTCCTCATCCGCGATTGTAGGCCCATGCACCCTATTACGTGAGCATCTTTCCGCTCACGGACTAGCAATCCCCCCCACAGTCCCAGATCTCAGCTTTGCTTGCTAAGTGGATTCCTAGAATTTTCAAGCATTCGTTATCTCCTTGGAATCTCCTGGTCCGTCATCACCTGGTTCAAGCTCGCCCGGCTCCAGCGTCGATCTGGCCGCCCTCCCTCAGATGGACAGTGCAAGGGGGTTCTTCCAACTCCAAAACTCTCTCGGGCTCCGCAGCTTGGGGATCAATTTGGCAAGCTTGGGAGGCCATGAGGGAACACCTCTCCCAAATTATGCCTCGGACTCCTGAAGAAATGCTCAGGCAGCCATTATTCGCTAATTATAACCGAGATTCGGAGGTGCTGGTTAGATGTTCTTCTCGTTGGGCCCATTGGGAAGCTTCGGGTATCTCCAACTTCTTCCATGTGTGGGAAAATGGAGTTCTCATTCCTGCAGAGACAGCTGAGGACTCGCTCTCGCGAAGTAGATTGAGAGCTGGGTGGGAGACAGTGACTGCGGACCTCCCTCCCTCTTGGATTTCCTTGAGAGCCTGGCTTGGGCTCCACTCTGGTGAATTGAAAGTGGTCTTTTTTGCCTTAACTAGATCTGGCTCCTGGGTTTCTGGTTGGCAATTTCGAACTTTAGACTCTGGTTACCTGCATTCTCCCATTATGGTTACCGTACCGGAGATCTCATGCTATGCTATTCGCATTGTTTGCATGACAACTGGGGTGGTGAATCCATCTGCTGACAACGGCTGTCATACGAACCCTTTTTTCATGTGGTTCTTGCTGGCCCCTCTGGCCATGCTTCAATTTGATCCTGGCGAATGGATCTGGCAGAACAGGTTGTTTTTTTTTTTTTTTTCGCATTCTCTGTAAAGCTTGGCTATTCCTTGCTGAACCCAAAGGTATCAATGGACCTTAAATGGACTAGAAAGTGGGCTCACTTGCCGATTACCCCCATTATTTGGAAATGCAGCTGGAAGGATGTGTGGCGGAAGGACAGGGCTGCGAAGATCTCAGGCTTTCTCTAGAAATTGGTTAATCGGATTCTCCCTGTAAAGACCTGTTTTCCAGATGCTCCTTCTGGTTGTAGCTCCTGTTTGTTGGGGTTGCCTGAATCTTTGGAGCATTGTTTAGTGTCTTGCCCTCTCGCACACCTTGTCTGGTCCAAAGTCATTCGTTATTATGCTCTTTGGAACTTAGTCCCTGCAGATGCAGCTTCTATTTTGCTGCTGAATTTTAATGCTTGTGGGGTGTGGCCAGTCTGCCCTGTTTGGGCGGTGCTTCGTGCGCACACGCTGTGGAATATCTGGAAAGCCAGATGTGCCTTAATTTTCACGGGTAAGCTATTTGAGTTAGGGTTGTCCTTTTTAAAGCTCACCTCTTCTCTGAGGCTCATAAGGCGTGGCTTGTGTTGGGGGCAGCTCTTTCCAGATGTGCGGAAAATAAAGCCATCAAGCTCCTCCAAGACTTTGACCAATCTTGGGGCAGAGGTGGGCGGATCTGCACCAGAATTTCCGAATCAAGGGTGCGGTGGAACGACAAGATCCCGCCAGAGTGGCAGCTCATTTAGTTCCATGCGCTACCCCTTGGGGGGTGATGAGCCTGAAGTGAATTGGCGCCATTGCAAATCCTATAAGAAGGGCAAAGCAAAAGCGCTGTCTTTTGGCAGTCTGAATTAATGTCTTGGTTCTGCTAATTCTGGTTCCCAGTTACGTTGGCGGTTTTTTCCTTGTAAAAGCTTAACTCTGGCTTCTTGGGTCACTGGCCTCTCAGTAGTGTTCTGCCTAGAGCTGTGAGTTTTTGCAGCCAGCGGGGATAGTTATATTCTGCCTTGGACAAGAGTTATGGCAGCCATTCTTGGCACTGGCCTCTTAGTTCTGATTCTGCCTGGATTTGTGAGTTTTGCCCTGCCTTTGGCTGGGAGTTCTGGCAGCCAGCCTTGGCACCCCCTCTTCTCCCCACCTCCCCTGCACCTTTCTTAGGCTTTGGGCCCCACGTTTTGCTCTTTCTTGTTCTATTTCTAGGTAGGTGGCAGTTCGCGCCTCCCAGAGTTCTTGCTTCCGTTAGGCTCCTCCCCGCACCCCTCTCTAGACGATTTGGTCACGAAGCTGTCTTCCTGGGTCAGCCTCCATGGCACTCACGACAGAGGTTATTTTTTCCTCTTGTACTTCTCGAACCTTCGGTTCTGCCTTTTTGAAATTGAATAAAATAACCAGGGCCTTAGTCCTAGGTTTAATTAAAAACAAAAACAAAAACAAAACAAAAACAAAAAACAAAAGGAGACTTCGAGATCCGGTTCGAAACTCAATACTTCACTTGGAACAATATCATGTAGGATTGTCTCATGGACATGTCGTGTTTCATCACTGCCATTTATCAGAACCTAATGCGTTGGGTGTAGGGTTTAGGATCCATGTGCCTAAACCCCAGAGCATACATGATTATCCATATCATAGCCCTCTTGCGTAATAGCCCGATAATATATATAGATGTTAATAGATCGTTTCAGATCAAAATAGATTACTTTAGGATTGTCTATTTAGAGTCGGTCACCAATTTAGGGTTGATCACCTATTAATTAATTAAATTTAGGAAATAGCTTTGGATCTTGATTCAAGATAAAATTTGGATGCGGGTCCCAAGTCCAAATGTGCACATGAAATTGGACAGTTTAGCACCCATGAGTGTTTTTAAATCTGGCAAAAAAGTCGCTAGATTTCGACCTGGAAAATGGGTCGGCTACTTTTATAAAGAAATTTTGGGAGTAAAAATCGAAAAATTCGCCAGAAAGCACCAATGGTTAAATATCAGGAGCCAGAATTTTTCCTACGTGGACCTGTCAAAATATGACACATGTTAACCCTGTCACCTTATTATTCTCGCCACATGGGCACGGGGGTTGGTATCCTGTGAGCACAACCCACGGTCATGGGAGTTTTATGTTTTTAAACCTTGGTCATAGGAGTTATATGTTTTCAAAACGGAATAACACCATAAGTGGGTATAGTTTTTGGTGCATTTGTACGGTACATCTGCGCCGATTCAGCGAGACGAAACCTTCAGTAGTGTACCCAGAAACCCTAAATCTATAGCGGTGGCGGTGAATTTCGCATTGAGAAATGATATGTGCTATGGGCACAAACTGAATTTTACATTGAGAAATGATAGTTTCGGTGAATTTCGCAGTGAGAAATGATAGTTTAGGTTAATTCCGCAATGGGAAATGATATGTGTTATGGGCACAAACTGAATTTCGCATTGAGAAATGATATGTGATATGGGCACAAACCTAAGCAGCGGTGGGTTTCGCATTGAGAAAAAACCATGCCTATAGGGTAACATGTTCATCAGGTATGGGCTACTTGTTTTTTATGTGTTAGTTTCGCATAATTGTTAGTTTCACCAATTTTCATAGAAATTTGGAAAATATGCCTTGTGCTCACACAGGCGTGAGCATGGTCACACGCTACCCAACCTCCATGGGCACTGGATAGAATTTACATGTAGCCTTTATGGCGATTTTGGAAAAGTGAAAAAAAAAACACTGCCCATGAGTGCCCATGTACCCAGTGTGCCCACAAGGGCATAATAGAGTTGTCGTGCGCATACATATCGCTACACAACTACATCGCTGTCCAAAACCACACAACATATGTGCACACCACACACTAGTATACCACTAGTCCACCACTAGTCCAACCACTAGTCCAACCACTAGGCTACAACTAGTCAGTCATTAGGCTACCACTATGCTGCCCACTATGGCAGTCACTAGTCCACACAATGATAAAGAAGAAGAATACAAACACAAGCTCATGCGAGCTCACAAAGCTGAAGCATAAACTCATGCATATATAACCTCATCACTCAAATACAAGTCAAGCCAAAGTGCACCCCACGCCATGGGGAATCCACACTACGGCGCCATAGCTAGGCGCGGTGAGGCTCAACTCGAGAAATATGAGCTTCCCGTGCTTGCTGTGAAGATAACCACTCCAGGGCCTAAATCTGTCTTGATCCCTGGATTGACACTTGGGCCAATCCCAAATGTCAATATGTAAAAGCTAGCTATTTCCTAGCTAGTTTCACACTAGTGGTAAAATAACTTGACAGTTATCGTGCGCATACATATCGCTACACAACTACATCGCTGTCCAAAACCACACAACATATGTGCACACCACACACTAGTATACCACTAGTCCAGCCACTAGTCCAACCACTAGGCTACAACTAGTCAGTCACTAGGCTGCCACTATGCTGCCCACTATGGCAGTCACTAGTCCACACAATCGCCCCCCTAGCTGGTGCTTAGGTCCCTCTAAGTCTAGGTAGCCACAAGATGTGATAGTGACCATAGCCTCACTAAGTCCTCCACCACTATCCCTACTACACTCAAACTCGATAGATCAAGAGGCCGGGTGCAAGAGTTGCCCCATCGTTAGTCGCCGTCTTGCAACCTGTGAACTTGAGCTTGGGATCTCGTGTATTGACTCCTATGAGCTTGGCCTCCCATGTCTTGTTAGCTGCCTCCAGTCATGTCCACTGCCACTATCCCAAGCAGTATGGACACAACCAATCTCCGTCAGGAACCTTCTCAAGAGGTGGTGTCAAGCATCTCATATGCCAACCCCTTGAGCATCGATCACACACCAGCATGGTGGCTGCCCCTTTGGCAGACCCATAGAGCATGCACCTCAAACCTGCACGTACCACTGCCAAGTTTGGGTCAACTCTGCCATCGACATTGGGAAGGTGACATGGCGCACAATTACGCACATGGTCCTTCCAAGTCATGCCATCCCGACACTCCAAGATCAGGACCCCTGAGGGCAACACCTCTCAAACCCTCAGAATAACACGCCCTGCAGTAACATCCGGAGTCGTAGGAGCAGTCTGCTGCAAATAAACATAGTCAACAGGGCTAAACCTCCGAACCCCAGGACGATATCTTCCACCACGTATAGTGACATACCTCAACATATCACGGTGCTGTGCAATGGTAAGGTTCTCAAAAGCCATGGGCATGACTTTCTTGAACAACTCTGCACGCTGATCACATACACGTACCCACACGTCCGGATCGTCAAGGTTAAGGACTTGAGCAGTGTCCCTATGAATGGCTGCAGGCAAATCCGGTTCTCGGCCAAAGAGAAGGAAATATGGTGAGAAGGAGGCAAATGATGCTTGTTTGCTGAACCTGTAGCCCATGGCTAACCAATGAACCTGAAGATCCCAATCTCCTAGGTGTCCCTTCTGCAAGCCATACTTGCGCAAACCCCTCTTCATCGTCTGGACAACTCTCTCTGCCAAGCCATCGGCCTCAGGATGATCCCGAGAAGTGGTGCGGTGGTCTATCAAGGCTTTATCACACAAAGCCTGAAACTCCCCCAAGAACTCTCTCCCTTGGTCCGTGAGTACCTTAGCTGGAGCACCAAATCGGCTAAGTACACAATCTAAGAATGCATACGCAGCCCCCTCACTAGCCTTGTCATGCAATGGAACCAACTCAATCCACTTGGAGAAGTGCTCCACCATCACCAACACATATCTGTGGTGGCGCATAGTCAGTGGCAACGGTCATGAGAAGTCAAGACTCCACCTGTAGCCCAATCCCATGATTGGTAAAGGATGCAATTGTGGTGTAGGGGGCGGTGAATGAAGCACGCACCCTGTCACACACCATGCACCTAGCCACGAACTGTTGCACCTCTGTATGCATACCATGCCACCAATACTGCCCCTGCAGTAAACTGTGAGTGCGTCGCACTCCAAAATGCTCCAACTCCTCATGGGCATGCCGCACTAACCGTGCACGCTGTGTGGGGTGAGGCACAATCCTCATCCGACCATCCTCCCATACTCGAAGTAGGTGTATCCCCTCCCACTTGAACCTCTTGGCTCGTTGTAGGATCCGATCCCTCTCCTTGGCAGTCACAGTGACTGCCATGTCTCCAGTACGGAGGTAGTCCAACACAGCCGAATCCTCATGTATATCTCTGGTACCACCTAGCTCATCACTAGCCTTAGGGTCCTCAGACACTCCGTCTATAGTCATCCCTGTTGTAGGTCCAACCTGACCTCCCGATGCCAAGATACACAAAAAGGCAGATGCATGCTATCCCGACACCATCTCCTCGTCCGTCTCACCATGCCACCGAGCTCCAGTATCATCCTGCTGGCTCGTGCATGGATTGCGACTCAATCCATCCGCATCCCGATTGACCAAACCCGGTTGATATACAACCTGAAAGTCATACTCCTGGAGTATGAGTGCCCATCGTGCAAGCTTCCCCGTAAGCTTGTCTGACTCCATCAACCACTTGAGTGGCTGGTGATCCGTGACAAGGGTGAAGAGATTGCCGTATAGATAGCACATGAAGTGTGCCACGGCCCACACTGCAGCTAAGCACTCTCCCTCATGTGAGCTATACTTAGCCTCTGCGGCGTTGTTCGAGCGGCTAGCATAAGCCACTACGAACTCTCTTCCCTCATCATCCACCTGTGTGAGCACCGCTCCAAGCCCCAACATTCTCCAATCCGTATGCAGCTGAAAGGGACGCCCCCTGATAGGTCGTCTCAGGATAGGCGCCGAGGTCAACCTTGCCTTGAGCTCTTGAAAAGCTCGTTCATGCTCATCTTTCCATTGCCACTCCTGGTCCACCTTGGTCAGCTTGGTTAGAGCCTTTGCAATGGCACTAAATCCTTTGACAAACCGTCTATAATAGTTTGCCAACCCCATGAAAACTCGAACTCGACTCACATCCGTGGGGTGTGGAATTTGTGCAATGGCCTCTACCTTAGTCTGTTGTACCCCCAATCCTCCAGGATATATCATGTGACCCAGATACTCAATCTGGTTGTGAAAAAACTTGCACTTCCCCGGATGCAACTTCAAGCGCTCCAATACCACTTGAAGGTGTCTTTCATGCTCCTCCACCGTAACACTAAAGATGATGATGTTATCTATGTAGCACCGGGCAAAGTCCACCCCTGCTAGAATCCTATCCACGACTCTCTGAAACTCTGCAGGAGCGTTCTTAAGCCTAAATGGTAAGAACCGCCACTGATATAGGCAATCCTTGCCGTGCTCATTGATCCCCAGAATGCCGTCTTCTGCTTGTCCGCCTCCTTGATTGGCAACTGGTGATATCCGGATCGTAAATCCAAAGTGCTAAAGACCTTAGCATGCCCAAAGACATCAAAGATCTCCTCCGGTGTGGGCATGGCATACTTATCGGACTTGGTCTGACGATTTACAGGCCGGTAATCACCGCACATACGTCCCTCCGTCCAATTGCCATAGACATCCTTCTTGGCTGGCATCACTGTGGCTGAAGCATACTCTCCACCAGAGAGCTCCACCAAACCTGCCTCCCAGAGATCTTGAGTCCTCATCTGAATCAAAGACCTCTCTATGTCACTGTATCTATAGGGTCTCCGAAAGATTGGCGTGTCAGTGGCCAACTCAATACGAATCTCTTGACCCTTCAGTGCTCCCAAGTCCTTCAAACTGAAGACAAAGCAATTCATGTAAGCCCTCAGGAACCGCCGTATACGTCGTCTCTCTCCTCCGGTGATAATGGGTCCAATGTCAGGCTCCCAATTGTCCTCCGTAACTGCAACCTTAAGTCCAGTGGGCTTAGAGGTAGAGGACGCGTCCAATGGTTGCTATGTTGCAACCTCTTGAGCAGTACTCCCTACCTGCTCAGTCAGTGACAAGGCCTCATCCTGCCCCATCATCTCATCCTCAAGGACTTCCTCCACCCGAGAAAAAATCCCCAACCTCATCCATCACCGCCACCTTGGCTGCCAACTCCCTCTGAACCTCGAGCACCTCCCACGTGTGCCATGGATGCCTACACCCCATGGTCCTCACATGCTCGCCCCCACTCACTGCATGTACCGTCTCGGTAGGCAGAGAGAGACCATCGAGGGAAGTGTACTCCGCACTCTGCGTTGGCTCAGCCATAGCCAAGCTGATAATCCAGGTCAAGCAATTGAGATCCATTGCTTGCCCCAACACCTGACGACGTGATGCCTTAGAAAGAGACGACACCGCCGTGGTACCAGTGGTAAAACCCATCGTCCGCTCACGCTCGTCAACATTAGGCTCCACTAACTGCTGCAACTGAGCATCCCACAGGAGGCCAGGTCCACTATCCCGGAAAGCATACGATCCTGGGAAGCTGAGTAGTGTAGGTAATGCTGCTCGTGGATGACCCACCTTGTTGACCACTGCCAAAGGCGAACGGTCATCGTGTCTCACACGCTGAGACTGCCTCCCTGTGTCCAAAATGCTATCCACTGTGAGCTGGGTGTGCTGGCCGCTGCACTTCCATCAAATGCACGCTTGAGCGTGCGGGGTGGCATCAGTTAGTCCACACATAGTCGTGGACGATGACGCCTGTGACCCCACTGTAGCTGCATCTAGCAACACTGCGACCCAAGCCACGACCGGACGATGCACACTGGCCATCACCCTAGCCCGAGAAATCGCCCATCAGTGGCACATTCTCCAAATAATATCTGATGGGAGATACAGCTGATGAAGCTTTCGCAATCTCAAACAGAACCGACCTCGAGTCTCGCAATCCATTGCCTATGCCCGGCTGAGAATGCCCTTGGCAGGACATACCTGGCCACTACCAGATCAATGGAGCAACCCGCTCACAAATCGCGCCCCGCTCCCCAGCAATGAAATGTCTGCTGGCTAAGGCCTGCTGATATCCACGAACTGCAGACACCGGCAACAACTGAGGGTATTGGATTGCACTACTGAGCCACATGACGAAGTGTGAAACGCGTGTGAGTCTCATCCCTCTCCACATACAGGTAACACCGAACTCGCTACACTGCCCTGTAGCACAGCAGCCAATCCGGGGTTGCTGATCCCGCCAAACAAGTCCAGAAGACAAATGCCTTCATCGGATCCTGCCAATCAATAGGTATGGATCCAATGGTGACAACGGAGGTGGTCTTGGTGCACAATCCCCGCACTCTCCTCCTCTCCTATGGTACAAAAGCCTCCACCCAAGCTTGTTGCACCCGTTCGATTCAGCAACACGATGCAAATCCTTGCTCGTGCCCCACAACGGTAGTGGAGCAAACCATGGCAGGCAACTCCGACCATTACCATATATGTCATCCTACTCTCGGACGGGTTGTGACATCCTCTGAATGAGCGTTGCCCTCAAGCAATCTGCAGGCCAAGTCACCTGCAGCTGTGAATGCTACGCTAGTGTCGGCATCTTGCCCCCTGCGCAACTGCAACTCCTCCATATGAATGCTCACAGGGAGCGGCACACCGCGCGCCCTCCCCTGACTTCCATCCAAGCCTTATAGTAGGAAGTGACTCCTCCCAAAAATCAGGGTGAAGCCCATGGGATACAACACTGGCCCACCAAACCATGACATTGTACGAGACCGCGTCGTCACAATGGCCTTGGCTCGCATCACTGAACCATCTATAGGGTGATCGGGGCCGTTATGTCTGTAGCCAACTCAAGCCGTGTCATGCCCCGAGCCTGCTCCGATACTCCAAGAGACGTCTGTATCTGGAAAGGACAAGGCTCCATATCCGCCTTCCGTGAGGGCCAAGCCTGCCAATAAGCAGTTCTGCCCAGCCTCAATGGCTGAGCTCCCGAGTCCAACAAGATCCCGCGTGGCCGGGTTACCTCTTGCCTGTCGGTCCACTTAAACCAGAAATGCCATCTTGGTTGTTCTAATCATGACAACTCCAGGTTGTCACAGGCTTGCGCTCCGCAATGGCTGTGGCCTAGCTGGCAGCTCTCATCAACCTGGAAGCTGCAGCTTGATCATGGCGCCGTCGTGGTGTCTTGACCCTCAAATCCGAGGATCCCTCCGGCACTACACCTCCAACTATCTCGCAGAGACGATGAAGTAAACCTCCCCACTACACAGGTGTAGCTGCAGCTAAACACCTCAGCTGTGGTATTATCCTGGGTGTCGCAAATCATGGTAGCCGAGAATGGAGAACAATGGAGCCTGACAACAGATGTGGCCGTCCTAGCCAGTACACTAGCTGCCGTAGCCTGGAACAATTGGTGACGGGGCTACCCGTGTAGCTCTCCCCAATGACATAGTAACCTTCGCCTGGTAACAGTCGAGAGAGAAACTAGGTGCCATGGAGGCGTTGACACTGTCCCCGCCAATTGTGAATGATGCGGAAGCCAGCTTGACGGCTTTGTCCTCCCCACGCTTTGGATCCAACTCCACCTCATGCACCTCGTGGCTTAGGAATCGTGCTGCTCATCGAGGCCCGGCTGCAGAACGATCTCAAGTGCACTAGTGGGTATGTGCTGCTCCGAACATGAATCCCATACCTCACATATTACTCCCTAGAGCAGGAGGTGGACCATCCAGCCTTGGAGCCGGTACACCTGAGCTGTAGCCATGGCAGCGAGCCTCTGCTCTAGCTGCTGAAGCCGGTTGGCCATGCCTTGGTCAACACCCTGACCTCCGCGTCCTTGGCCATGTTGAGCTTGCCCTTGGCCTGCACCTTGTGCCTAGCCACCTCGTCCTCTTTGGGCTGCTCCACCTCGCCCCCGGCCACCATTGTTCCCTTGGAACTGGCCTGGGGCAACTCAGGATGCAAACCATAACACTGGGCCTCTCCATGCCCGTGCTTGCCACAATGCCACACTGCAACTGTATAGGCTGTGCATGTGCCGGCCCTTTGCCTCCCTCTGGGCAATCCTTCTTGACATGGGGTCCTCCACATGTCCAGCACACCAATTCCGTTGTTGGCCAGCAAATGAAGGGAGAGACCCTGCATCTGAGGTCTTCTATGCCCTTCCCTGAGCTTCACCTGAGCCCCCTTGTTGCCTTGAGCACGTTGAGGTAGTGGTTGGCTAGGAGCACCACTACCCCGTGGTGTCTCCTTAGCAAATCCCACCATGACCACTTGTTCCTCCACCATGTTGAGCTCTATCCGCTCTGCCAGCAAAAACACATTTGCTAAGGTGGGTTGGGCCGCTTGTAGGAGAGTTGCATTCCACACCCTTCCCCTCAGCTCCTTGTCCAATATCCCATACCAGAATTGGACTGCCTGAGCTTCCGTATCCCCTTGGGTTACATTTATCAAGCGCTCAGTGAGTGAAAGCCTCCATCAAGCTCTCAGTAGGCTTCCGTTGGAACTCTTGCAAGCTCCGCAACTTCTCTGTCCTCACCCCTTGGTAGTTCCCTCCAACTCTTCGAAGAACTCCACAACAGGGTTGAAGGCATGCGGGTACTGGTGCTGGTGCGGTAGTGGCTTGGGTGGACGTCATAGCTATGGTACCACCAGTGCTACTAGTCCCACTGCTGCTTGCTGAAGATGCCGGTGAAGCGGCAGGTGTAACCACTGCCCTCGTGACTCTAGTGCCCCTAGTGATGGAGACATAGTCGGGTGACCAGTACATCCTCCACTCCTCGATCTCAACCTCATGCCCCCGCCTGATTCATGGTAATCATCCATAGGCGGCCCCTCAAGGTGCTGAAAGCCCCTTCCATGCCATGAAATGCGTAAATAGTTGTGGATTGCGCATTTGCTGCAAATTACACCAACTATCAAACTCTTGGATAAAATCATCCAACTCGATGGTGCCCACCGCCCCAGAGTACCTTCGTGGCCCCTTGGTAGCTCCATACATCTCCTCCATTGGTTTCCACAACAATGCAAGAAACAACTTGCACCGCCGGTATGAGTCTCCTGATTCACAATCCGAATTTAGAACCTCCCGTAGAAGACACACGAGGGAAGGTGGCCTAAACGCACACCTCGTCTCGTGTACCCACTAGTATCGCTAGTGCTCGAACCGGCACTGTCCCAGCAGCAACTAGTGGCACCTCCGTGTTGACACTCAACCGGTCATGAACATGTCCAAACCCCCTCCCAAAGGTAACCGGGTAGAGAACCTGTTGCGGCTTATGGTTTGGAATACTAAGTTCATAACATAGCCTACACCTGTACCTGCATCCACCGCAAGCACTCCTATGGTTGGCTGGTCATCACCTCCAACCTCACCACAGGAGAAACAATGATGGTCTGGCTGGTCATCACCCCAGCCTCACCATCGACAGCATGCTCTAGGACTGGCCGGTGATCAAATCCGGACCAATCACCTATAAAAACAAGCGCCCACACAAAACTAGCATGGCGCACAGTCAAGCATGCAGGTATGGAGGGGATCCAAACACAAGAAATCAAAACGACAACTCCCCCACACAAAAAACAACTCCACGGTGTTGCTCCTGCAAGGACACCCCAGCCCAAACCGGGATTGACTTTTGTCTTCACCTACCGAAAAGTCTTGGCCTAATGAGAGGGTGGAAACTACGAGGAAGAGAAGCTAAAGCAATGCCTAACCCCAGCATGCCCTCATCCCAACACTCTTTTTCTTATCTCTTCCCTCACTTGCATGACCATGGGAATATCACTAAGATACTCCTCAAACTGCCCTCCACGAGCTTCAAAATTCGGCCTTCAAGACCACATGCCAGTCCTTAGGCAGTCCACCAGTGCTTCCACGAGTCAGCACAGGCCATCCACGAGTCAACACGGGCCACCACAGACCAGCACAGGCCTACACAGATCACTGGTCACAGCCGTCACAGCCCCACACAGGCCATAGCCTGTCACAGCCCATCACAACCCCAAAGGCCATAGGCACAGCCTGTCACAGCCCCTCACAGCCCCATAGGCCACAGGGCACAGCCTGTCACAGTCCCTCACAACCCGTCACATCCCCACAGGCCACATGGCACAGCCCCTCACAACCCATCACAGCCTGTCACAACCCTACACAGGTCACAGGGGTCACAGCCCCAAAGGCCACAGTCTGTCACACTCACAGCCCATAGGCCACAGGGCACAGCTTGTCACAGCCCGTTACAGCCCCACAGGCCCCAGGGCATAGCCTGTCACAGCCCGTCACAGCTTGACAGGCCACATGGCACAGCCTGTCATAGCCTATCACAGCCCCATCCACGGCCACTCATGACAGTTTAGCCATTTCCCAAGGGGTTTGCCCACGCTAAGCTAGGGTTTGTGTCTCTTGGACTCTAGGCTTCTTTGCACCGAGCTATGGTGGCTGTGAAGAAATCAGCAAGGTATTCTTGCTCTTTCGGCTCCCACACACCACCAATAGTAGCCCTAAGCCATGAGGAAAATGGTTGCCACAAACCAAGCCTTCTTTCTCACTTAGACTCCCCAAACACGCCACTAAACTCAATGGCAAACAACCAAGCCTTGCTGGTTTCCAGTCCTTGTGAGCACTCATTCAAGCGTTTTTCTTGGCCATAGCATCTGTCTTAGAGCCTATTCCAGCCCCCTATACCTGTCACTTCAAGAGCCATGCTCTATCTAGGCTTGAGGTTGAAACCCCAACTCAGAACACGCTCTACAAGTGTTGGACTGTCACATAAGAGCAGATCAGTCCCTTACCTTCTTTTCTAGTTCCCTAAAACTTGAAAACAAAAGCCCAATGGACTGAAGGCTTGCTCCACACATGCCCCACTCTCACCACAAGAGAATCAGCCCCTTTGCTTCATTTCTTGCACTCCCAAACTTGAAAATACAAGCCTTCAACAGGCTGAAAGCATGCTCCACACATGCGTTGCCCTCACATAAGGGAAGTCAACCCTTCCCTCTTCCTTGCTTGCCCTCCAAGCTTGAAGATGGAAGCTTCAATGAGCTGAATACATGCTCCACACATGCAACCTACAACATGGTGCTTTCATCTCTGAAGCTGAAGATCGAATGCCAAGGTCTACCACCTCGTAACCCACATCGCCTCCGCTTCTAACATCCAAGGGCTCCACGGTGCTCCTTGCATAACAACCTGGTTTCTCTCATTCTCAAGCAAAAACCACAAGTGCTACAACTAACTCATATCTGGCACTCACAGATACGATCTTTCTCGAGTGATAAAGAAGAAGAATACAAGCACAAGCTCATGCGAGCTCACAAAGCTGAAGCATAAACTCATGCATATATAACCTCATCACTCAAATACAAGTCAAGCCAAGTGCACCCCCACGCCATGGGAATCCACACTACGGCGCCATAGCTAGGCGCGGTGAGGCTCAACTCGAGAAAGATGAGCCTCCCGCGCTTGCCGTGAAGATAACCACTCCAGGGCCTAAATTTTCCTTGACCCCTGGATTGACACTTGGGTCAATCCCAAATGTCAATATGTAAAAGCTAACTATTTCCTAGCTAGTTTCACACTAGTGGTAAAATAACTTGACAGAGTGTATAGGCCATGTTTTCAGCTTTCTTGTCTTTTTTAATGCTCTCTTTAGTGACCCCGCTGTTCTGCCCCCACTAGTGTGTTTGCAACGCGAACCTTTGCCGCAGCGCGAGCCCTGATTCCCTCCATTGCACCCTTGATTTGGCCCATGCTTTGCACCCTTACCCACTTCCATAGCCTGCTTCAATCCTTAGCATTCTGTTTTATCTTTCTTTTGTCATTCTTGCTTCTTCATAGAATTTTTTTAGTTTTCAGAGCTTCTAGTGCTCTTTCTCCCGATCTAGGGAACAACACCTTCAGTATGATGCAGAAAAAACCGCACCAGAAGCCCGTGAAGACTATTAGCGATGGGATCTCGCATCTTGAGTATAAAACAACTTTTGAACCTGTGAAGAAGAAGCAAGAAAACCAGAGGTTTCTCTCTCAACTCTACAGGAAGCTGCAACGTCAATGCACATCAAGCACCCGATCGAAGCGAATTATCGCCATGAGGCAGATCTCTAATGCGGCCCAAAATCTGCTCCTGCTCCTTGTTATTATACACACAGCGACCACCGATCAGATGCGCACAATGCAGATCAAAGAGAGACTTAAGCCCTGGCATACTAGACAGGAGCCCACCCTGAGTAAGCACGCGGAGAACATCTCAAGGATCCCTTTGAAACCAAACAGCAAAGCCTCATGGAATTCCCAGGTTATGCGAGGGTCTGAATGTTACCAAGTGAATCTTCCCATGAATAGTGCCTCCACCAAGGAGCCCACGGATCATGTGTCACCACATGATATACGAATCGACACCGACAAACTACCCCATCGTTGGAGACGCACAAGGCCCATGATGATGGAAATCCACGCATACGATGGAGCTGCACGTCTCGATCGACGTAGCCCCATGTTCAAGATCGAGTTGTGGAGCAACTCAAGCTCTACCAACATAGCGTCGGCATGGATCTATGTAGATAGTACGCGTCTCCAAGCCTACAACGACGTCCTATTCAGTTTTCCTACATATCTAGCGCCTACTTCTGCCAACGCCCTTCCTCATGATCGTCTCCTCGCCTGCAAGACAACTCAGCAACAACATGTATTATATTTCCAAACTGCCACAGCAGATCAGGCTTCCCTGCCTTCTACTACGTCGATTCCACTGGACCCCCAACATGCTTCATATGCAAGGTCCCACAACCACAACATCTGGCAAAAGATACAATTGTTGAACTCTACACCTGCAAAGCGTACTCCGAGGTACTATCCCTCGCACCTGCTTGGAATTCTCTATCCAAACAGTTATGATACCTATCTTTACTCCCACACAATGCTACTCTTTGAATCCCTCATAACCTCACAACTTCATAGTTGGCATGCTAGGTTTAATTGTCAAACAAATCCCTCCAAATCAACTCCATGCCTCCCCACTAATTCCTCCTTTTATCTAACTGCATCCTATGATCTCTTGATGCGCAATGTTCACATAAATGAACAGGGCCTGGATGCCCAAACCAAACCTTCCTCATATCTTGTTTCTCAGCTTCATAGCCTTCGTAAAAAATTACGAGCTTGGAGTTACACTGCACTAAATGACAGTAGGAGTCAACCCGCTCTCTATCTTTGCCCACCCAGGTGCCCCCTGGCCTTGATCCACTACGTACATCATGTTTGTCATGCTTGTGATCTTGTCAACATATCTTCTACCCTTTCTATAGATGCCCAACCTCTCAAAGACTATACTAAATGCATATGTTGCATATTCCCCACATACGTTGATACAAGGATTCCTGCTCTTACCTGCTATGTCAGTTCTCTCTATCAAATTATCTCCCCTTGGACATTTTTTCTTTGACTCCTCCCTGAACTCCCAATACCAAACTTACTATATACCGGCACTGATTAGCTCTCTTTCACAAAATGCCTCTTTTCTTGAAATCCGATATGTAAATATAAACACTCCTAGTTTGCTCAGATTGTGTGCAAATAGATGCAATTCCACCTCACGTCTGAAAGACTTTACAAATTTTCTAAGCTGGGTAATTCCACAATACACTGGCACAGGAAATCCAGATTTTGACTGCTCTCTCAACACTTCCAACTACCAAACTCTCTCTATCTGGACACCTCCTCTAGCCTACTGTCTCAACTCTGATTATCAAACTTATTGTACAAGGGCACTTGTTTGCTCCCTCTTACATCATGAAAACACAAAACCACTAACCTTTTGCTATTATCTCAACCCACTGAACTACTCTTTCAGCTCTCAATATCAAACTTACTATATAGGGGCACCTAACTGCCCCCTTATTCAATATGTAAACATAGAAGTTCTCGCCCTATGCTATTATCTTAAACCCCAACATCTGAACTCTATTTGGACATATGCTCTCTACCCCTCGCTCAATGGTCAGTTTGAAACGCACTATGCACAGACACCAACCCAATCACCTCTGTCCTACCCACAACATACCCAATTTATGACTATACTATGCTCAAAAATTGATCCAACTCACTATGCTCCCTGTCTTGTAGAGAATCCCTATTACTTATGTGCACATAGAATGTACTCTGATGACCCAATGTCAAAATATAGTAAATACATGCAGACCCACTCCCCCCTAATTTGCCTTAGACCTTGGCCATCTTCTGCTTCTTTGTATAACAGGGGAAAGTTACGAGCAATAAGCACCTCTACAGTTACTGGCACCAACAGGAACCTCATTCCCCAACCCTGTATATCCTCGAACGTTCTTGCCCATATACACTTAACTGATCTAGACCAAACTGGATTACACTACCTGCTCATTCCTATCTCCCTTACTGAGACCCGATCTGCACCTACTATCCATTACAATATCAGGATTAGGGTTACAATACAAAACAAGGTAAGCTCACCTTGCGTCAGCGCCCCACGGAGTTGGTGGACTGGTCACTACCACAGCATGTAGACACAAGAACTCTTTCCCTTGGATACCACCTCAGCTCTATCTACCAAACCACCTACTATAATTGGACACCTCTCCACTCATCTCTTAACTTTCCGCAATTTACAAACACAGATCTTATGCCCACTCACTATTATCTTTGCTTTTATACTCAATCTGACTCCATGACTTGGATAAATTCCCTCTCCCTCTCTATCAAATCCACTTATCAATCCTACTATGTACAGAATCTAAAAGATACTCTTAAATGGCTCTTTCAATCTGCTTCCAATACCTTAATCTGGATTATTACTGTCCAACATCATCATACACCACCACTCACCCCCAACAAAAAACATGCATCAACCCAACCCGATCACCATGCATACAAAAGACCCATGACAAATATCTACTGACGCATTTTCATACATGGACACCAACAAAATATACACTAAACTGTATATTTCAATCTATTTCCAACCAACAGCAACAAAATACACACACAGTACATCTCCGCAAAATAGCACAGATATCTCCTCACATTTCAACTCCCAGATCTCTGATAAATTTACACATGGGTCCAAGTTTCAAACCACTATACAAAAACATTGCTACTATCTACCTGACAGCCACACAAAGTATCTACAAAGTAAACTTCGGAGTCATACTATGAACAGAACATCTGCCCTCTACAGCCACCTTTCTTTTAGATTCCATAATAACCCCAGCCATCATCAACCGCATGCTCCTGTAGCACACGAACCATCTCCAAGTACTATCTTACAATCTCTTTGGCACTGCTACACATCCAGTCATCATCAATTGCAGAGTCTCAGTACACCAAGGCCTGATCCATCCCACCGAATACATACTGACGGATCACCTTCCTGTGCCAATCATGTCTATGAGTCAACATCTCCAACAATATATCCTCCCACCAGCACAACTAAACCAAATCAACAAAGGCAAAATTCAGAATCCCCTCTCACCACCAAGATCAATAATCACTTAGAATCAAAACGCACACAATCTCATAATTATATGAATCACCCCTCAATTTATCTACTCAGTACACAATGGGGCAGAAACTACTCCCCCCATTTTCTAGCAAAATCCTCAACCCCTAATCGTATAATCATTCCCAAACAAGCCCCAAGACCATACCAGCCGTCTGACCACCACCCCCTCATACTCGACACCTTCCAGCTCAAACCTGTTGCACTCTCAATACAACCATGCAAACATAAAAGAGCCACCCAGTCATCTCTCCACACCCTTCCACACTTAGATCCCAGTGTCAATCTCCCAGTTCAAAACCTTCAGCAACATCCCTTAGCGCTTCTAGGCAGTACTACACTTGTAAGCACTCCTCAAATCTACATCACCTCTTACTATTGCATGTCTCTCCGACTACCAGTGAACTCAATTTTCCGCTCCAGACCCAAAAGCAAAGCACATAGACCAACTCTGTCTCTAACTCCCACTGAGAATATGGCCCAAGAATCGGATACCAACAAATACGGTCCAACGCACGGTTCATCCTGCAATTAGCGTCCGCTCAACCCGCAGTCAGAGAGAATTTGATCGTGATATGTATGCCACGTTGCAGGACGAAGCGGTCATTCCTCCCAGCCCCCAAGAGCCCCAAGACATCACACAGAATCGCTCGAAGCGCGCCGCCAGCGAAATCCACAGCAACGCCGGAAGCACGCACTCCGACTCTAAAAAACTTCGAGGTATTTTTCCCCCACGTACTCGGCCTGTCATGGAAATCGACACCTACTATGCTCTTACGCAACTATGGATGGGATTTCAAACCATGGAGCAGCACGCTGTGGATCTTGATTGGCCCATTCTCAAAGAAGTTCGATCAAGCGAATCTCTCCGACAGCTGGGACTTTCCTCTGAAGAATGCCATGACATGCTCACCTGCAGGAAAGCCTTCCCAAGGATCCACCAACTTCTCTACCCCTGCTCTCGATCTGACGGAAGAGACGGACAGTTCTACCATCTCACTCAATTGCCCAAAAATACCAACGTGAATCCTCACACAGGCTTGTCTGCCACTCCTTATCATATTATGATAAGGTTTGACTCTGATACCACCATGCCCAAGGAGGTTGTGCTACTTAGAGCCAAGAAACGATTTGAGGACATGGGTATTGCGCTTGGAAATGTCATGTACTATCCTGTCTCAGTTTACACTAAGCCAGCCTCTAAAATCTGGTCAGGTGTCTTGAAAATTGAGCTACAGCACCCTGAAGTGGATGGTCTTGCTCTCCTTCGTGGAGATAGGGCCTTTGTGATGGAATTAGCATCGGGAGAAAGGGTGCAGGGTAAGGTAGAAAAAGCTTACGATATGACAGCCTCGTCTGAACACCTTTCTGTTTACATGGCTGGGGACATCCTTCAGGGCTCTCTGGGATATATGTTAACAGCACACTTCATTATCGAGACATACAACCATGGAGATGAATTCGAATTCAAACATGTCAACAAGCCCAAAGCTGACTCTGCGTTCTGCCACATCAATCTCCTCTCGGAGGACACAAGGAAAAGAATAATGGAGACGGGCGTCCGCATTGAGCATACGCTCCTCAAACATGTTCAGCACATCAAGAGAACAAGCATGACTGGCATCAAAGCCACCCCAGTGGAGATCGTCGCAAAGAGGAACGCTTTGACAATCGTAGCCAAGAATTTAGACGCGATGCTAACCCAAGAGGCAACAAAGGACTCTCTGTCGCGGCTGTTTGGACAAGGAAACATCAAGGAGATCCTCTTCAGTAATGTCCATTCTTCAGAGAAAACAAAGCATACAGGAATGGCTCAACTCATCTGCAAAAATCCAACAATTTTCACACAGTGGTGCAACAGAAGAAATGTGCCAATGGCTTGTAAATTTTGCGCCACATACACAGCCTGAATAGGATACGTCCGCCAGCACCAGAAATATTGCAACGCCTGCGGGTGGCAAATATCAACCAGGCCCTTGCGGACACGGTAGAATCAATCAGCATTCAGCCAAGGAATGCCCCTGGCACTGGCCATGCTGCGCTCATGTCTGAAATCGACCAAAAGCTTGCTGCCCATGCCATTACGATCAAAACAGACATCCGAGGTGAGCTCGCCTCTATGGAAAATCGTGTATCAGACACAATCACAACACAACAAACTGACTATCACACCTACATGATATCTCTGCACAAGTCCATCACGGATCACCTGGGCACCAACTTAGAAACCTTCTATAAGAGTGCCAACGTCATACTTGAGAAACTACCTCAGTTCAAAAGCTCTGGCATCCCAGGATTTACCGCCCCAACTGCGAATCAGACTGCGCCTAGCTACCACCCCAATGCGGATGTGCTCAAACACGCCACCCCCAAACGCATTGACAAAACAGGACCCCACCAAAAGGAAGCACACACGAACATTGCACTATTGCATGGCACTCCAGGAGCGGGGCCATCCTCTCTCAATCCTCCAGGTGGGACTTACATAGCTATAGCCAGCAACCAGGAGCATCACAATCCTGCCAATGTGTGATCAGTGTCGAAATACACTCCGCCTGCAGGCTCTAGTATCCCCACACATATCTTACAATAGAAATTATACCAATATGTTTAGATCTATATTACTCACAGTATTATTTAGCTTCATTCTGATATACATGCTCTCTAAATATGATTCAGAACAGATTATGCTCCATAGCCCTAGCACATCTACATTTTCGCTGAGCACTCAATACAGTATCATGCCACATTCTCTGTCTACTTGTCAATTTCAAACAAAGGCTGCCATCTACATGCCAGTTTTCTCCTACATTATCATCTACTCTATACTACAAACACGAGAAACACCACATCTGATCACCAATCTCTCATATATGCCTGCTCACATCTCTAAATATCATCACATATTAGCAGCATTAAATTGCCGTGCACTATACACACCACATTTCTCAGGTGGATCCCTATGTTACCAACTATTTACCAATATACAAGTTCGCCCACCTACACCATACCAACAATTAAAATTCAAGCTTCTTACATTAATGCTACAGACTCCATCAACTCCTCCCAAACATAACCAAACGCTGTCAGAACCAAGACATATAATCAAATATGCTTACTACTCCATAATGGCCAAAATACCACACTCACCAGTTAGCTTCCAACAAATAAAAAATCACGAAACAAGACTACACACCCATGAATTGAGCATCCCACGCACTACAGGTCCCATACTAGGCTCTCTTCAATTTAAACACACAACACCTGCTCAGGGAAAATCTCTGAATATACAACCCCATTGACACAACATATCTTATGGAAATGCCTAGGAATAAATATTCTGACCCCTTACCCAACTGCACTAAAAACAATCATCACAACTAACTTTGCTGCAGATAAGGAACATGCAAAGCATGTATGTCTTTGGGGTCCTAACTCTGGCTGGCACCATGAGAATATGCCAATCTTCCAAGGCCACTTACATATGCTCTGTAACACCCAATCTTACAAATTCATTGCTGCCAATAGCAACTCTAAATCCCCTCCTTATGGCCATAGCTCTGCCTCCCACCAGGAAAGTACGATAACTTCCCACTACTATCCACACTATTACACAAATCACTACAACAACTATAAAACTACCAAGGCTACTTCAGCTAAGCTGCCCAACTGCCACTGCCAAGGCTGGCCTAAGCCAATACCGTCCATTCCTCGCACAAAAGCACTTGCTTCTATTAAACACCACCTCACTATATCTACTTCCTGCTGCTGTTTACAAAGACTTTATCTCCCCCCCCATAGCTATTACTTACCACAACACACAATTGACCACGTCACCTACATCACACCTAGGCTGCAACTTAAACATACCCCCAAGTACAGCCTCAAAGTACAGCAACAATATATCTCTCCACTTGTGAGCAGATATACTTCTCCCACAATGACTCAATCTAAAACCCCCCTAGCTGCATCCATTCAGGAACTTAATCGCTGCACACATAAATTGTACCAAGTGGAAACACTCTGTAAAAGTCAAATGGGACCTCAATCACCAACCTCCCTCCTTAAAAATACCAATATTTTCGGGCAATCTACACCTCCGTGTGTTAGGATGATAAGCCAAACACTAACCCACTACCCTCTCCAGTGCCACACCCTAACACCAGAGTTGCAATACCATGTATTCCCCCTTTTGCGCCCCACCACCTGCAGGCCTCACAACAGCTTCAAAAAGACATGTCAATTCCATATACCCCAAAATTGCCCAAGGTTCATGCTGCCACCCCCTAACTCTCTTACTCAGGGGCACAAGGCCATTTATTTCCAAATGTTACACACATGACTACCATACTATAAATACTAAATGCAAACTGCTCCAGCATCCCCCAACTTGCAAAAAGCTTGACTGCAGGCCACAGGAACACGCACAACACATTAACAATGACCACCACAACACAAGCAAACCAGCATCATACTACCCAGTTACCAGTGATATAATTGCCACAAATCAAGACTACAAAATGCAAACTGCGCACCTATCTCTACCCTCACTGAAATATTATGCTTACAAACACTTTAGAAAGGTAATCTTCTCAACCCGTTACCTCCACGTCAGTTGCCAGTACTGCCCCGCGCTAAGGCTTCCCCCACTCACTAGGAAACCCCACAAATATCAATCAATCTTCTCGGGAACACAACACACTACAGACCCATATCATGCCAAAAGCCTGCACTGCAGCCAAAACAAGATGAAAATAGCTAAGCTAGTCTTGAATAGGCTGGAAACAACAATCCCAGCTAAGCTAAGGTCGTACCTGGCGATAGAAGTGCTGAACCTTAGTAGCAAGATCCATACAGGCCCTCTTCATCCCCAAGCCTTCAAGCAGCCCTTTCAGTTCACATCTCCTGTTGTTAGCTCCTCATTGGATTATCTCCATTGCAGTTGCCCCACATTAATGCTTAACCCTCTCACTAGAAAACACCATAAACATCAATCAATCAGTCTTCTCAGGGACCCATCACATTGTAGACCCACGTCAGACCAACAGCCTGTACTGTAGTCAAAGCATGTTGAAACCAGTCACAACCCTAAGACACACCATCCACAATTCGCATGTCTTAGGCCCCCCTTACCACTATCAAAATACACTCATTTGCGTCCTGCCACCATGGTGGGCCATTCAAAAGATTCTCAATTCAACTACACTATGGTCATGTACCCCCACTGAGATGCTTCCAGGGCCAATGCAAACTACCAGCACTGTCAGGAATTACTCGCCAAATAAGGAGGGCCCCTGTGGATAGTTGGTACAACACCCCCTTTCACGCAACTACTTTACCGCACCATAGAATATATAATTACCCTTCATATTGAATGCTACACTCACAAACAACCCCCCACAACAATTAAGCCATACAACACACACATAACGCCCCCCACAACAATCAACTTATATATATACGGTACCAAAACAGCCACATACCTTTATACTGGGCAGTCACTGTATGCAGATACGGAAATGGTGCACCTAAGATCTGACCCCACATTCAATAATACATTCAGAACTAATGACACTGATTCCCTCCTAATAACCATACACTGCATCCAACCACTATACAGCCTGACATATGACCACCTTCAGGAATCAACAATGCCCCACAACTACATACCAATCAAAACAACCAACTCCTTGGCCCCACTCAAACAGCCCCTGCTAGTCATATGGATGAGGCAGGCTGGATACCAATTAAAAACACCCTCTCTCATGCAACTGCTCTGCCCCACCATGAAAAACCCAACTCTTCCTGTTAAAAGCTGCACCTACATAAGGCCCCCCCAAAAAACCAACTCATATATTGTATATTCTATGAAACATTATCAATCAATTGCAAACTGCTCCCCCCAACTGTATACCAGCAGCTCATTTAGAACTCAAAATATACAAACAAATAATATTGGATCCCCTCTAATAACCATATACCTCCTGCAACCTATACACAGCATGTCATATGACCACTTCCAAATATCTGCAGTGCCCTACAACCACATACCAATCAAATCAAGCTACACCTTGGCCCCCATTAAACAGCCCCGGCCAATTATATGCTTGAGGCAGACTGGATATAAATCACAAACACCTGGCTGCGCCCGGACTCCAAAAACACAACTGCAACATCCGCTGCCTCACACCGCCAACAAATATTACCAAAGCACTGCAAAAAGCTCCCCCTCTACTCACCAAAGTTTTGCACATAAAACACCTCCGCTGATACAATTCGCCCTCCCACGCAATTGTCTTGCTCATTCAGCAGTGCACAACCCAAAACACACAAACAAACAACACCGTAGCCCACATTACACAGCCCCTACTAATCGCACATCTAAGGCAGGCTGAATACCAGCTACAAACACCTAGCTACGATATGACCTCAGGAAGTCGGTTGCAAAGTATGCCACACCACGATAACAGCCTTCGCCCCCCTGGCATCTATCACAATCCATCCATGTGCATCCCGCCGCCACAGTGTGTCAGTCGAAAGATTACCAACTCGATTACAATATGGCCTCATACTGAAAATAAATGTTGCCAATGCATTGCAAACTGCTCACCCCAACTATATATCACCAAGCTACCCCCACCCTCCCATAAACACCTTCTACACTATATTGAGAATCGATCAATATTAGTTGACCCCCGAGCTCTCCAATACTGCCCCACAATTCTCCTGCCCCACCTCATTGGATCGTTCCAGACAAAAGCATCTGTTTCACACTACCCCCCATCAGTACCCAGTAACATCACTACCCCGTGTCCCTGTTCAAAACTAAAGTTACAACCCCCCTGGAATGCACTCACTGTCGTACATCACACATCCATTTCTATATACCCCCCTTGGAACTCGAGCATCCCACAATCTCCCTTCCGCACAACTCCTACATCATTGACCCCGCCTAGTTTTCAAATCCAACCAAGCCTCCACAAAACTCTCCTCATCCCAACAAACGGTAGCAAATCTTTCATCCCACCACTTTCATCCCAATTCACACCAAGACATAAAATTAAAAATAACACTTATAACAGTAATAATAATAAGAGTATCCATGCAATATTCAGACCCCCGCTGCTCATTATACATAAATTAAACTCCAAAATTATACATACAAAATTACATCTAATTATACTGCAAATCCCTCCAAATGCCATCACCAATATGTGTAATATAACATCAAATTATAATCCCGTTTGCCTATTGATGGTTTTTCATTGCCATAGGCTCACCCATTTAGAATGGCCCCTTCACAATGACCCGACTCCCGGTAGCCCTCCGCAATTTCCCAAACATACTACAAATATACACACACTTGCACATCTAAATACACAGCAAGCATCTCGTATATACTTAATAATACCAATAATAGACCCACTAAGCATAACCAATAAATATAATCTGCCCTCAAATAATTGGCCCTGCTTTATGCGACACTTTAATTGCAGAAGGCTCCACTCAAAATTCCTCATTAACAAAACCCTAAAAGCAAGAGCCCGCCCCTCCAATAAATATAGCTTTGCCTCAAATTATAAACCCCTATATCCGCTGCTACAACTTAAAAGCTATAGAAGCACCCAGCTAACCTATTCAGAATGGTCCCTTTACAATATCCTAAAAACGCCAGAGCCTCACCCCAATACCCCTCCACAACCTCTCTTGCTATGTGAACCAGTTCCACATCTCTCCCCTCCCTTGTTGCCAGGCCAATCCTTTGACTATATCATTGGTGCAACATCATGCGACAATTTCCATTACATATATGGCATTTGGGGAAGGCCGAGGAAAGCATACAACCACCGTCAAAACAGAACATTCCACAAATATATTGAATTTTTATTCAACAACCCACAACAAATCCCACAAATACTCTTAGGTAGACTATATCATGCCCCAAAAATCTCCAGACAGGCTAGACGCAAACTGCAAAAATGGATGCACATCCATAGACAATCGCACCTTCATCTAATGCTCATGCGATGTGGGGACATCCACCAAAACCCGGGCCCCCAAAACACCTGTCGTCATACACAACAGAACACACAGAATCCAATACAAACTGTTGTCAATCATCTCCCTAAGGCAGCAAAAGCTAGGTACACCCTATACTTTTATCCTGCCACAATTACTCTTAAGCTAGAATACACACATCTGCAAAGTCTTTTTGATGCATATCTACCTAAAGTTAGCTACATTTTGGATCCATACGCATCTGAGGCACTGCCATTTGGCATAGCTACATCCCTATTTCCAATCCTTGCCCATAATAGCTATAACCTAAGCTCTCACCCCACAAACCATGTTCTCTTTGCATACATTATATGCATATCTCCAAAGCCAAAATCTTGCAACATACGCCTATCTGAGCGTCTGCAAACCCGAATATTATCCTTGCTAACACGACTCCAAGAGCTGCCAGAAAACCCCTCCCAATACATAGCTCCACCACACCCCCTGCAGGAGGTTCAAGACTCCCACCACCTCATGCAAACCACTCCAGGTCAAATGCACCTATTGCTTACAACATATATAAAATCCCTACCGCCAACAAGCCACCCTACTATCCGAGATATTACTATGGCATTCCCTTTCGTTTCACAAGAGATTCTATCACCCACGTTAAATACCCTAACATACCTACCTAGTTATCATAAACCCAACCATACACCACAACATGACCCTGGAACACCCATTGAACCTCATCCGGCGATACCACTAGACTCCGACACCCAAGATAATCTGCTAGACCAACCCTTAATATGTCTTACGTGGAATGTGGGCTCCATTGCCTCTAGCCTCCCAACCCTGTCGCTTATTCTCCAAAACTCAAACCCTCCCCACATTATCGTACTCCAAGAAACCAAGCTCAACTTGCACTCGCCTAATACATATATCAATAGAATATTGCGGGACCACCACATCATCTATGGTAGCCCCCCATCGCCAGGAAAATACAATAGACGCAAGGTCCCACCAGTGGCACCCCCCCAATGCCACTTCCGCCAGTGAAGCGCTTCATTGGGCGCGCATTGCTGCACATTTGTCTCCAAAAACATTCACCATCTTATTTATTCCTAATACTAATCATAGCAACTCTAAACACCCAATACTAAACGACCCCCCTGGAGTATTCACGTTAGCTACATTTGAACCTCGAACGATCATTTATCAACCCCCATCGCCATGGCGCAATTACATGAAATACCCAGAACCTTTACTAACTAGACTGGTATGTGTACACCACTCACAAAACCCGCAAATACCTACCACTTTCCACCATCAACTGGACCGGATTCTAAAACATTTATTTGGTCACACAGCCACTGTCCACCCGCCTACCCAAACACCCAACGAATACCCCCGAATCAACCCCGACAAACCATGGAGACGTGTGACCCCCAGACCTCTTTGGGCAGTGAGACAAAAACCCTTTACTATACCACTCCCAGATTTCACGGAACCCACAACCTTGAAATTCCCACCACAAAATTGCATATATACTGATGGTTCCTTAAAAATAGGTAATGACATTGCAAACCATCTTGCTCAACTTGGTGCCATTCAGCCAATCACCAACCCCTCGACCAGCTCTATCCACCGGTCGCACACATACCCGTTCTGGCTCATATCAACAAGGGCTAGATTCCCGACCATAGCACCTATACGGAACCTGCACACACACATTAAAGGCGAGACCAAACTACTCATACAAGAATCTCGTACCTACAGGAATTCCTACATATCTAAGTGAGTCTCATCCCCGCACCTTCTACATGGTATGTCCAATCATTTTTGGACATCCCCTAGGGTTACTGATGCACAAATCAAACAAACTCTGAAATTTCGGTATGGTCAATATATGGGCAATCAACGACAGAACTTGTTTTGACCATTATTATACCCTAATAAACATTGCATGTTATGTTCATCCCAAAATCCCCAAATAGACACATGGCCACACTCAGGGATGCCTCGGCGTGAGCCTGGTCACGTGAGCGCGTGAGCGCGACTGCGCTCACGCCACGTCACCTTGCGCAAATGCCACGTCACGGGTCTCAGTCCACGTCATCACACGTGGAGGCCGAGTCACCACGTACCCAGAAAGAAGTGGAGTGTATTCCCGCGGATTGGCACCCTTTACCGCGGAAACAAGCTGGACGACATAATAAAAGGCATTGAATAAATGATGGATGAATGTACAGTTGGATGATAAACAGATGGATGAGTTTGAAAAATCTATGTAGATGGATGAATGACGGATGGATAAGAGTAAAATGGATGAATGTATAATGGATGTTGAGCAATGACAAAAATTCATGACAGGAAGATGCATGACCAAATCTTTTGACGAATGCACAAAGTATATGAAATGAGTGTGGAAGGTTTGTGGGGTGGATTAAAGAGTACAGAGGATGAATGTACAATGGATGTTGTACAAAGAAGCTTTCATGAATGGAGCACGCATGAATACAGTGTAGATGAATGCACAATGGATATGAGAAGAGTCAGGAAGGTTTGTGAGATGGATTCATACATATAGCAATTTAAACGAAAGTTGATTCTGTGATTATTATTTGTTCTAAAGGAACAACTACGGTAGAGTAAGGGGATTCAACGTTTCCAGATAATATGAAAATGAATATTAAAAGAATACAGTTCAGTCTGACTCAGAGTCAGTACAATGTATCCCTCTTCCTCTGCATCTAAGTCTAAGTATTTTAGAACACCGGATCCACGCTGGATACACCTACGGCTGGCCACTAAAAAGTCAGGGGATAGGGACTCGGACGCGTGAAGTGCCATTGCTTCGGCATAAACAGGGAGCAGAAAATTGGAAAGGGGGCTGTCGAAAACAGACTCGCCAGAAATGACTGTATCTCCTGAAGATCCACCGCTGGCTTTCCTGAAAGACAGCCTGAAAAAGTTATTACTGTAACTTTGATGTTATCGAGAAATTGAGTATGACTCCCAAAGAGGGTTTAGCACTTACTCACATGAAAAGTCGTTGTCGACCTGCTTATCTTCGGGATCGTCATCATTTCGAATATGAATCCGATCAGTCTGTGTGCCTGAAGTGGAGCCAGACAAAAGGGGGAGGAGCACTGTGTTGTAGAGGTCAGAATCACCCTCCATACCAAAAAGGCTTCTTCCGCCTGCCTTGCATGCGTGGTAAGTTGCTCCTGCACCAGACAGGAGAACATAACAGTTTGGAGGAGGGGGATTTAAGCAGATGAAACTGTTGAAAGGAAACCAATTCGGAAGGGAGAAAACGAACCTGTGGACACAGAAAGATCGACCACCGTGCAGAGCGGTGGCTGCATGACTCCAGCAGTATTTGCATGAATGGTGACTTTTCCTTTGCACCTCTCCAGGGAGTGCCATCTGGTCTCTTCAGAGTCTGACTGGACTGCATGAAGTTGTACAAAATGTCATCGACATGGGGCTCATAGGGGGGGGTTGACGAAACAACCCTGGTCAGAAATCTCAAAGCTGCGGATGGAGGATGGTGTCTTTGATGTGCGAATCCTCCGCAGGCAGATCGCCTCGAACATCCTCGTCTGCCAAAGATAGCAGGTTTAGTGTGGTAAACACAATCTAAAGTGGAAGTGTGTACATCGGCTATTCAGAACTCTGACACCAAAAAACCATGAATCGTTGATGATCGGTGTCGATCATAAAATTCTACTAGAGTGGAGCTGCAGAGAAAATTGAAACTCATGATCAAAGCATAAGCAGAAGGCAGACGGCATACCAGCTGACCAGGGAAACCCCCTTTCACAAGGTAGAGGCTGTTCACACAATTCCATGTGCGCAAAACTTCAAACCCTGAAGACTTGAGGTATGATGCCAATGCCCGACGACTATCATTGTCACATGACTGAAAAAGCAGAAGTGTCCCTGCATCAGAGAGGAAATTGTTACAGAACCCGAATACCCAACTCCAGTAGTTGTCCTCGAATTTGTTCCACCCTGGCGTCTTGCCCTTTGGAAGAACTTCTGGCACAGCCTGGCCATCCGGGATGTCGAGAATGAATGTCGGCCGCATAAGTTTTCTGCACACCGCACACGAAGGTGGGACCTGTGCTCACCTGCAACAGACATGTTTTTTATACGATGGCAAGAATGTTTTCAAAGAACGAGACTGAAATACTGCCAACGAAACATTCAGAGAAAAAGGAAAGAAAGTGGAATTCTCACCAGATTGAGGAATGAGATTATATTGTCCAGGTAGGGGATGGCACCCCAGTGTATCCTCTCTTCGACTCTGCATCATCGAAAGCCAACCCTCATTAACAATTTTCATCTCTCCTGCTGAATCAGAACGGGAAGGGTGTGGCTTGGCATCGAACACGCACTGAAGAGTGCGGGTATATCTTCCAGCACTAAAGTCCTGCCCACTCTCCATCTCCTTTTCATTCTCCTTCCCCTTGTCCTTTTCCTTCTCTTTGGACTTGTCTTTGTCCTTTGGCTTTGCTGGTGAGATGGCTATGACATCAACAGCCTTGTCTTTTGGTTTGCGGCCCGCCTTCTTTCCCTTCTGCGGCGTTCCCTGAGCATCAGGCTCCTTGGCAGCCAAGGTTGCTATGTTTCGTTGATACTCTTCGTCAGTCAAAGGCGCCAGCATCTCAGCGTTATTGTTCAAGTATTTCATATGTTGTTCTTGAAAGGTCGTGTGCTCAGGTGGGCAGTCAAGGTACCACCCACAGTCTCTGAAGTGAGAAGGACTCCAGTCCTTCAATATCCTGCAGTATACATGGTTGGATCGTTTGCAGGGTCCGACCACATGTCAAGATAGTCGGGAATTCCGCTCAGGTGATTTCCTTCCATAAGCACATATTTCGTGTACCTGAAAAAAGGAGATGAATCCCAACCCACAAAAAAAAGTGAGTGAAAAGATGCAAGTAGAACAGAAAGAATAAAACATGATACAAATGGCTCTGACAACTGCTCCAAGGACCTTTCAGGACCACACTACTGCTCCAGATATGAATGTCGTCAACGCCATTCAGAACATTCCATTCCATGACACTGTAAATACATCCTAATCCAGGTGAATGCAAATATGCGATTAGAAATGACACAGACATAGAAGTGAATGTCGTCAACGACATTCAAGAATGAAGCCAAATTATTACTGAAAATGAAGCAAAATCACAGGATGGAAATAAAAAAATTGAGTAAGGAACCATCCAGGAAAACTCAATGCACATTCATAACGAACCTATCACTGAGGACCTCACAACATCACTGTATGTGAATGGCGTCAACGCCATTCACAAAAATACAAAAAAGAAACCAATTACTTAGCTCCCCAATCCATGAAAATTGAATTTGTCGTTTTTTTAATAATACAGACACAGCTGTGAATGTCGTCAACGACATTCACTTTGGATTTCTTAAAACAGAGCTTATGAAGCCTCCATATTCATCGCAAGAGGAAAAAACAATGCAGAACAACTGAATGTCTGCATTGACATTCAGCAAAATGAAGTGATCAACCCTCATTGTATCCTCTATGGACATTACAAAAATTTAAATAACTTGAGGACCACACAACAACTCCGTATGTGAATGTCGTCAACGCCATTCAAGGACATTATCAATTCTAATCAGGGACAATAATTGCACCCTTAGATCCTAACCAGGTGAATTCATATACTCGCTTAAGAATGACTCAGACAAAGAAGTGAATGTCGTCAACGACATTCAATCTGGATCTAAGATTGCAATCCATATGAAGCCACATTTTTCCCAAAAAACAGTAGAGTTTCAAGTATGACATTTACCTGTACACAACTCGCATCATGGCCCACTCTCCTCCAACCTGACTGTCAAAGTCGTTGGACCGTAAAATGTTACCATCTTTGGAGAACTCCCGGAAAAAACAGTATCTCCAGGTGAGACCTCTCCACTTCCTTATGTATGCCTCCAATGACATTTGGGGAGGGGAAACAATCGCAATGTTCAGGTCCTTCAAAGTCTGATCCAGCACAATGACGGCGCGCTTTTCGAGCTGCAAATAGAATATTTGTCAGAATTGCAAAAAAAACACATCACATACTTGAAGATAAGAAACAGCATGTTCGAATACACACCTGACTCCAAAATGTAGCCTTGTGGAGCCAGTTATCAAACACCAAATCACTGATTCCTTCCACCTTTGTGCCTGGCTGTATGGTGCTCTTTGGGAACTGATTCAAGTCCTTTACTGTTTGATCTGAGTTCCATATCTCCAGCCACCTTATTTTTGTTTGTGGGTCGACCATCGATATGGCCAGCCGGTGCAATTTCTCCTGCTGCATCTCCGGATGCACATGCTTGTCATAGTGTGTTTTGATCTGCTGAAGGAACTCAGGACCAAGTCCAGGATCTACTATTCTAAGCTGCTTTCCGAAGGCTGACATCAATTTGGTTCTTCGCATCTCAAACTCCTTCTTTATTGCAGCTTCCACACCCTTTGATGTCCTTAGTTCCTCTGGTGTAGTGCGGTAATATTCGGATTTTCCCTTCTCAGCTGCCTCTGCCAGTTCTTGCTGCATTCATTCAAGTAGTGATTAGCTCCGAAGGGACTCTAAACATGTATTCGAAAAGTAAACAGATTACAGACTCGGGCTTACCGCATACATGTACTCCAGAAACGCCTCTCGTGTCAAAGAATACCAAGTGCCTGCAGCTCTTGTTTCGCACTTCTTGATGATATTTGGTGGTAGTACTGTCCGAAAATCATCCAGCTTCATCAGACCAATCCTCTGAATTCGGAATAGTGTGTGAACCAAGCTTGTTGTCACATGCGATTTCTCTGTCGATCTGCAAATCCATTGAAAACATTGCATTTGTACGCTCTTTTCCTGGCATAGGCACTTTTGGGTCGCCCGATCCGAAGACAATACGAATAGCATTGAAATTTGCTTGAGCACTATCCGCCATGAAACCTGCGAAATTTGGAGATGGCAGCCCATGGCAGCCCATGACACGTATCAGGGAATTCCACATGAGCTTCTGGGATTCCGTATCCTCGGATTGCATGTCACAAACTGCAATTGTCATAACTCGTTGGTACACTGGATCGTAGACATGACAAGCCATTGTCGTCCAATCCTTCACTCGTTTCACATGATCAAACATAAGAAAACAGTTCTGCAAGTCCCCAGTCTTCTGCATCCGCTTCACGAGGCTAACCCCACTGCCCTCCCCAACAGTCAACATTTTGAAAAGAAAAACTTTGATGGCACCTTGACCTGGGAATACATTGTCCTGGATGTAATCGTACTTGCTCAGTCGTTTCAATTCCAAAATATTGTCTATGTAGCCTCTGATCCCAGAGCCCATTCTCAATGCATTGATCTGATGCCGAATGTTAGGTGAACTTAAAGTGGAGAAATGATCCATGACCAGGTCCAATGCTGCACCGTCAAGTTTAGTCCCCACAGAATCTCCTTCACTCAAAATATGGCTTTCCAAGAAGGACTTGCTTGCGCCAAGAGCAATTGCAGATGTTGTTGCGGATGGGTTTCTCCCGAACTCCTGTTTGATCAACCTCGATACTGTCTCAACACTCTCCCTGTAATCCCCTTCGAGACATGATGGTTATGGAATCCAAAATGCACACAAGCTCTCGTCATTGTATTCAAACGGTGGACACATAGTACATTCTTGCTCCGCAGAGCGCCACGCAGGATGGCACAAGTTTGCAGAATTTGCAGACGAAAGTGTTTGCCGGTGGAGGGGCAGTCCCAGGCTGAAATGGATTCTCCGCCAGACCCTCCCATTCGCTTTGATTATGAACTCCAGACTGAAGAAAGTGTCTGCAATTCAAATATCACACCTAAGGTGTCCATTGCAAACTGTCCTCCTGAAAACAAGCTTGTCATCATTCTGAATATTGGATGTTTTTGTTCTGCACCACGGGTGCCCGTCGTGTTTCTTGTCCATTCATGCATCATGATTGTTACACCTCCAACTCGCGGAGGAGGAGGCAGCTCGAATAGGATATCGCCATCAAAAGTCTCCGGCAAGAACTTCACAGGCACCTGCTTCAAAGATTCCCAATCAATTCCCCGCAACTCGCTTTTGAATCCAGCCATTCCTCCCATCGCCGCAAATTTTGGAATGACACTACAAATCTCTTCTTCATCAGCTTCTGCAACCACAGTAGGAAGGACTGGATTTGGAATTTCACTTATGTCATCATCGGAAGAATCCGAAAGCTCAACGATTGGAGTGGAGGAAGTCTGTTCTTTTTTCACCACCACCTCCTCTTGTCTTCAACGACCGAAGCAGCAGTCCCGGGCGTCACATATGACCCAACTTTCGCCGAGGCTCTCCAAGTACTCTGTATCGACCAGGACGCACTCTCCACTGGCTGATATGAGCCGTCTCATCACGGTTTTGGAAAGAATATTTCACCAACTTCCCTTTCAGATCGTAAACTCTTTCTCCAAAAAGATGGAGCCATTCTGCAGCTGAAAACGGGTAGCCAAGACATGTTCCAGAACAATTGCAAATCCATTGTCAAGGACTTCCTGGGAGAACGGCACTGGTTTGTCGTCTGAGAAGAACTCCGCTTCAGAGGAAGCCATCTTCCTTCCTCGAGTATGTTTGTACCTTGCTATCGCAGATCTAGTGTAAATCGGTTTACTGCTGTCTCCAGAACACAGTTGAAGAATGAGCAGAGCATATGGCGGAGGAAGCTCAGATAACGACTGTGCATATTCTGTTATTCATTCCAGATATGCAGCCGTCCATTTAATTACTTTTCTTGTGGGCCCAGTGGTCAGAGAATCCATAGGGGCAGTGTCGGAAACTGTTAAACCGTTAATCAGAACCTCATCAATAAACCCAATAACAAAGCCGACTTCCTGGAAGCATGCCACAGGATCCGAGAATGGGATTGGAGATTAAGTAAATGTATCTATATACTACTACCAATGATCATGCGCACCTGGAAAGTTCCAAATGTCAACGAATGTGGGTTTGGATAACAAGGATGACCGTGTATGATATTCCAAATTTGTCATCAAACTCTCGTTCATTTATATTTATTTGTTTAAGACTGCGCATCAATTTCTGGGATTCGCTGTCTTTTTAAATATTGAACAGTTATAATTTAGAACACGCCGTTTTTTTTTGGGCGGCACACGTCAGACATCCATAACTGAATACGAACAGCTGTACACCAATTGCTGGCATGTGCATTAATATCGAAACGACTATGTGTAACGGTCACGCGGGAGGGATCCGATGCTTCTAGACACGCAAGAACACAGGCAATCCCGCAAGAAATCGGAGTCACTGCGTTTTTCTACTTTTCGCGCTTAGAGGGAGAGTGGTAGTCAAGCTGGAGAGGGTTCCTTCTAGAATACGAAAGAGAAGAAAGTCTCTTTATTTTACTTCCCTTAGAGAGAGACGCAGAGCAAGAGAGAAAATGACGAGGCGTCGTTTGTTGGAGAACACAGGGCAAGGCAGCAGGTGAACGCGGAGACTGATTCACAAGAGACGGAGACTGAGGAAGCGGCTGCGACACAGTCGGCGATAAGAGTGCGCCAGCCTGTGGAGGCAGAGATGAATCGCAGGACACTGAAGAAGGTGGAAGCACGCGGAACGCCGAACCTGAAGAAGGTCAAGAAACCCTTGCGCAGACAGAAACTCCAGCAGATTGAGAGGGAAGAGGAAAGCTGCAGAAGGGGATCAAATTTCAAAACCTAAGAAGGTGCAGTAAGTTTTATCATATAGTCTGTCTGATTGCCTTTCAAGAGTCCTTCCTCTTCCATTCTTTAGCAGGAACTACTGAATCGCGAGCGTCGTTAACGCCATTCGATTCTCCTCATGAGATTTAATGTCCTATGTGTTTGAAGAGAGAGTCTGCACTTACTATTCCTAAACTACAATGATTGTTGCCGCCAATCAGTTGCACATATAGTCATTACACAACACGATCCGGCAGGTTGTTATCTTTGTGATTGTCGTTAACGCCGTTCGCTATCGCTCTCGCTTTTGTTTTGAATACGGCAGTCTCAGCTTTGCATGTGTAGATTGTGCTGAATTCTTTCAACCATTCATGGTGAGTTCCTTGATACAGAGTGATGGTCGTTACCGCCATTCACTATTTGCAAATGACTTACTCAGAACTGAATGGCATCGTGCAGAAAACTGTGAGGTCGAAGCCTACGGATCAGAGGGGAAAGGATCTGGAGATGGGACGAGTCCGCAAAAAGCTCAGAGAATACAGATGAAGCAGATGAATCCGAAGTGCACTACCTTGACAGGTGAAAGAATCATGTCATTCCAGAAGGTAAACTCTCAGGAGGTTATAAGGGACATGCTGTATCTGGAGGGCGTCTGGACATACCTCTGTGCCGGATGATATCAATGCCTGTTGTGCGTCCACCTCTTTCCCACGACATAACAAAATTGGAGAGTGATTTTGTGCATGGATATAGACTTGGTGCACAAGTTTTTTATGTGTCACTGACGGATATAAATGGGAAAAACACATTAGTTTCTCCAGAGATCAGTGATAACTGGGATGAGTGCTGGAAAGATGCCAATGAGGAGTTCGAGCTGGGCCTCATGATGGGAAAGAACACCAGCAATTTTGCAACCACATGTTCTACGTCTGGGACGGCAACCACGATTGCTGGCATGGATGGGATACATTCAGAAAACATTCGAAAGACAAAGACAAGCATGTTGCTGTGGAGGCAATGGTTTTGGATCCAGGAAACGACATCGCTAGGCTTCTTACAGCTATGCACGACGTGAACAAGTAAGTCATCCAGGAGATTTGATTCCCTCTGTAGTGTCTTGTTGATCCTCAAAAAACAGTGGACACAATCTCTGGAAAAACATACAAAGTCGGACATCAAACCAGAGATGCAGACTCAGCACCGTAAATTGTGCAAAGAGTACAAAGATGCTAGAACAATGAAGGAGGCGGACACTTTGTTCCAGACCAATTCGTGCCTGGTGGTTCTCTTCTGGAGTGCATCACTTGAGAGTATGAGAGCATTGGAAGATTGGCTGGCGTTTTGGCACTTCCGGTATAGACAGTGGGGAGCAGCCATGACAATGGTACGAGGCTTCTATTTCATGCTTTATTCATACATTTGCTTTCCATATTTTTGACTCATTGCTTTCTTTATGTTGTTTCCTGTGCACTATTCTGAAGTGTGATTATCCTCTTTGCAGAACATGTCCATTGAGAAATGGCAGACATGCCATCTTGCATTTGGCAGAAACTGTGCACAATGCATGGTTGCAGCAGTCTGGGAAAAGAGGTCGGGATTTGTATGTGGCAACAACAGATGATTTGATACGTGCTTTGCAACAACAACCCGATACCGTGATTCTTACGAGGTGGGGTTGGTGGCAAGGGTCCGGACAAATCGGAGTTGATGTTGCGTGCTGCAAACAGATCTGGGGATCCAATCAAGATAGCACGGGCGGTGAGCATGTATGCCCAGGGAACGCCACTTGTTTCTAGAGTTCCACATCTTGAAGGGGAGGAGAGATTCGGCTCCTGTAAGAGGAAATTGAACACTCCACCTGGTTCGGATTCAGATTCCCACAGGCCGTGATAACTTCTCGAAGCCTCGTGTTCCCTGCATGACAGCTCCGTGTCCGGAACCTCCATTGTGGAGGAACCTCCAACACGACGGCAAGCTCCAGCATCAAACCGTGCCACTGAAATGGTGCAGGAGAGAAACAACCCCCTTGATGTGCTTGAGTCCGCATGCCCGACCACGTTTGGCACATAGAACGCACAAGTGTCGGGTCTCGTGTGAAATGTACAGCGATCAGGGCAACTAATTTCGAGAAGTGCACTTCATCTATATCCAGAGGTGGTGCCCGAACTCTGCTCCGACTTTCACGGGCTTGATGCGTCCATACGGTCAACCAGAAGCCAAGAACCACAAGTTCTGGTTCTGCGCAGATGATTGTGCCAGATGTGTGCATGGAACTGTGCGTCCTTCCGTAGTGATGAAGCCATCTCCTCCAACCGTTTGGCCCGTGAAGGTGGGAACACATCTCAGCTTTCAGGAGATTGAAATGCTGGAGGAGGCAGGTTTTTCCCTTGCGAGACAACCCCAACTCCATGCATGTGCTACTACTCCTGCGTCCTCCGGGTCCCCCGGCAAATCCTGACTTGTGGCCAACCAAACGAGATGGAAAGCTCGTTCGGCGTTTCCCTCCAACCGCTGAACACTTTGGCAAAGTGGAGTCCGCAAGAATGCTCCAAGCTCGTGTCGGAAGCACCACGGAAGTACCCGATCCAGGATATGGTCGGGTATTCACAATCATCACTTCCACATCTGCTGTTCATGACAGGACCTACGACATCACGGTTTCCAATTTCCCAATTGCACATGTCCTGATTTTGTGAATATGCTATCAACCAGTTTGGGCAAGAGAGGTAAATTCATACCCTGCAAACATTTGTATTTCATATTTTTGAGGAGGATGGTTTGCGATCCCAAACGTGACAACTTCATTCACCAGGCCACTATGAGTTTCAACGAGGTCGATACTCTTTTGCAGCGGGATACAACACATGGGTAGCATGAACTATGTAATGTGGTATGTGGATGACCATGATTTGAAATGTAATTCACATCAATTCGTCGGCTGTGCAATGATATGGCCTCCAACTATACGGAGTGAGGTCTGAGTGACAACTTTTAGGTAGTGCACTTTGTCATTGCACCGTTCGAAGTCTACATGTCTTGCTGTCGCTATGCACTACAATCATCTTTTGAAGATGATCATAACTCTCATTGTTATTTGAGGAGGGAGGAAGTCTTCGTGGCAGCCTTTATGGCGCACACTTTGTGAGGATATTTTGTCGTCTTCGTAATTGTAAAAGTGAAACAAGCATTTGTAATTGCACAATGTTGGATGCTGCAATTGTATGCCTCAACGCTCGTCTTGATTCTATTTAGGCAAGATTCCCTGCATTAATTCCACGGTCATAGGACCATCCACGGTTATAGGCGGCGCATGTTAATGCTGACGTGGCAGTTGACGGACAGTGCCACGTCATCATTTACCGCCACATCAGCATGCTGACATGACGCTCACGCCACGTCACTCCTGCGTGAGCGTACGCTCGCGCGCTCACGTGCAACGCTCACGCCATTGCGTCGTTGGGCCACACTTACTTCTCCACTGCAACCATCCCATAATTCATGGGTTGCGGGTAACTAGACATAACCAAGGGGTTAGACAACTCCTCAAAATTCTCACTTCACATCCGAAATCTAGATGGTTTAACCTCATCAATGCAGGCACGTTTCAAGGTCGCCCACCGGACCACACTATACCCCCATGGCTACTACCTTGTGTATGCTCCCAAGGGCACCCGTGCATTTGCCTGGCAAGGCTATGCCCATATATTTTGCTAGTCCAAGGGCTTCTTGTACTGGCATTGCCACCGGCGGAACCCCTTCCATCTCTCAAAATATATTTTTTGGAATTTACATTCTGCCATGATCGAAATCCAGATCAATCAATTATGTACAAACACGAAAAATATGATCCAATCATACATGCCCTCCGTCAGCGAGGCTGGAACACGGCACCTCTGACCGTCATTACTGCAGGTGTCAGGGGCGGTGCTCATACCCATAATATCCAAGGTTTGAAAGATAATCTCAACCTACCACCCAAATATACTACACCTCTACTACGAGCCTTACACTTCACAGCTATTACATCACTCACATCCCTAATCCTCAATAAACGTAAGATTGAAAGTGGCCAACTAGCCACTGTGTGACAGGTTACGGTGCGGATAGAGCCCACCCCTGAAAGGGGGCAGTACCCGCAAGGGGAAGAGGCTCTTATTTACGCTAGCTTCGGTTGGCGTCGTATATATATATATATAGTGTATATATATATATGTGTGTGTATTTATATTTGACGCCTCCCAAAGGAAGTGTAAATTATGGTGTCTCTTCATCCCGAAGGGTTACTGCCTTCCGTTAGGAAAGAGGACACCTTTTGTGACACCAATGGGTGGATTGAACCCATAACCACTTCCAAGGTGGTATGTGCCCATTACCATGGGCTACAACTTGGTTGTCAGCCACGGTGTATTAGTGGCTCACTCAAGATGGTGGGTTTTCGGACCGGGGTCTGAAGACCTGAATGATCACGTCAGTGCCCTAGAAAGTTGTAAGTTAATGTACAGAATTGTAGCTACGATTAATGCTAATTAAACATTGATAGGTTTGGACCCAGGTCGGAAACAATCAGCCTTAATCAGTGAAGTGAACCATGTACCCATAGCACTGGTTGGGTACCAATAGAGCATAGGGGCAATACAGCCTAAACGTTTAAGTGTCTCTATAACATTGGTGGGTTTCGGACCTGGATCCAATTTATCCCCACCTCGCACTCTCCACCTTCCGAGAGTGCAGGAGGGGATTTGACTGGAAGCATGCCGGAAGCCTTGGCGCTCTGGCCAATGGCTTACCCGATTGTGCACTTTCAACTCATTGGGTGAGTAGATTCGTTGCACTCTGCACCAATGTCGGGCGGGTTCTTTGATTTATGTAGGAATCTCCAGTTCTGGTTTGGAAGTGGGGGCTCTGCTAGAGATTCGTCGGTGTCGAGGGTTTGAACGTTCCAAATTTAATGACATTTTTGGTTACTGTTAAGTGTCAAATTTTCCACCTTAGCTGGTTCGAGTCAACATGATAGGTTCTTGTTTGTTTGAGAATAGGCGTGCATCTCGGTTCCAACCGCATTACTATAAAAAGATAAACAAATACCACAAAACATGCAACAAAATTAAAACAAATGCATGGACTAAATGCAAGCCCTCTTTACATATGAAATACAAATCGGTTGTAATTTAATGATTAACATAACTATGACATGAATACAAATACCTGTGACAAAATCCCAAATTTTGTGCACTAATCCAGGTGACAAATTTGTGTAGAAAGTCTTGTGGTGGATGAAACCCTAAACTTGTACCATTACTAAGTGTCTCTATGAAAGACTCACCTAGGCACCAACTAGATTCTATGAACTACATCATGTTTATTTTTTTCATCTATAAGTATGGATGAAATATTCTTTAACTAATTCGCTTTCCAATTTTAAGAATCGGGACGAAACTCCATAAACACCAGTAATTTTCCACCATAAACACAGTCGTACCTGGGCCAATAAATATTAATTTCTTAAGAAGGTCCAAAGCATAGAGTGCCTGGGAGCAGCCAATGGCGGGCTCGCATGGGGCGGAATTAGGGGTTTTCCTTAGGTTGCAATCGTGTACATCCTTAGGTGGCAATTGTGTACATGTCAAGTATGGAACTTGCAATAACTTGTGGGCCCAATGAAGATGGTGGTGCTAAGAATGGCTAGCTTTTTGGGCCAAGTGGGGTTTCGAACCACGTTCTATGCCACTCCCAAGTGAATCTCCCCCAAGTTTAAAGAGGCGCTACTGGTTTAGATAGAATATTCTTTAAGGGGCACCCCCACTAAGCGCCCTTTGCTAAGGGGCGGAAAAAAAAAGGTCCCTTCATAAGGGCGGATCGATCCACCGCTTACTAACTAGTTTGTCTTTTCCTATAGCGAGACTCGCAACCTTACAGAATGTACCTTACATAATGTTATTGTTGTTCATCCAAAGTAAGAAAAAGGTTCGCACCAAGAGTTAGTAGCTCAATTTCTGGGGGTCAAATCTTGCTACCTTGTGTGACGGGTGTGCTATGTTATTCTCCCCCTTCCCTTGGGCGGCGTCCCATGCAAAAGCCTTCACGGCAAGGTTACTGTGAAAGAGGTTATTTTCTCCACTCAGTATAAGGGGCCTCATTTGTGAGTTGCCGCTCCCAAGTGTTTCCCTTTTTCAAAAATATTAAATTTTTTGGGAAAAAAATGGATTTTGATATTTTCATTGAAAACTTAAATTATTATCATTTACTATATCTTGGGCCCACATGGGCGGCAATTGGTGCCAGGCCTACATATGAATTCTATCCGGTGCCCATGTGGTGAGAATAATGAGGTGGCAAGGCTAGAAAAGTGCCTTATATACCACGTGACACATTTTAAATGGTCCACGTTTGCAAAATTAGGCTCCTAATTCTCCACTATTGGCGCTTTTTGGCGAAATGCTTGGATTTTATCCCCCTTATTTCTTTTGTGCAAGTAGGTGACCCATTTGTCAGGTCGAAATCTGGCGATTTTTTGCTAAAAAAGAAACATTGGTGCCAAGATTACTAAACGGGGATGAATGGAAAGGTCCCCATGAAAGCAACCCCTCATCTTTTTAAAGGGACGATTCCCTATTGGGGCGGTTGCTTAGGGTCGATTGGGAGTGCCCATAGAACTTGGCCCTTCCGTGCACAGATGTGTGATGCTCAAAATGCGCTTAAGGCAAGGATTCCCCATCCTCTTTCTACAACCGTGAAAGAGGGGATATGTAGCTCCGTAAAGCAAGATCCGCAGATGGTAGAGGATCTCATCTAGAGGAGCTTCTGCAAATGCTCATCAAACGTTACTCATGCACAAAACACATCTGAATACATCGGCCGTCTTTCTGTCATGCACATTATCTTACACCTCTACACCAAGTGCATAGTCTCTCTCCTTGTACACCCAAGAACATAATCCCAAAAATAACTACCCTTCTCCCATCTAGGGAGTCCTCTTATCAAAAGCCAAGTAGGATCCTAATCATACACACTTGTCACAGCGCTATAGGCCTGTGGCCAAGTCATCATATCCTAGCCGCCAAAGCTGCACATCAATGGTACTCAAAATTAATGAGTATCTCATTGGTATACCTAGGGTAGTGTGGAGCAGCCACTACAATAGCTCTATACATAATCCTACAACAATAACATTAATTCATATGTCAAGGAGAAAAATTGCTAAGGAAAAACTTGTGGGCCATCACATATGTGATGCTACCCCTTCGGTTGGAAAACTGAACCCCTATGTACTTCTAGCTCACTTCTAGATCTAGATATGTTCATGAAAATCTAACATCTTAGAAGTAGCTGTGAATACCTAGGACTAAGTTCTCAAATATCCAATATACGAGCCTGCATGACTTTCCCCTTCCTTATGGTCACAGATTGTGATCACGATTGGCAACCAACATTTTCGTTTCTCCTCTGAATCCACGATCTGAAATCACAAGAGAAGCAAAGATGCAATGTTTCTAAAGTGCCAACCTTTGAGTCTCGAGGTAGTGTTCTTGAAAGCACACGAAAGCTCTGCTAGTGGATACCATTTATGGACTCATTGCTTGGATTGTGAAGTCTCCACAAGCACACTAGTATTGTCCCTTACCAATAGAGGATGACTACTGTTTTGACGAAGAGGAGGAATGACCCACTGCAACAAAGTGTTTTTGGTGGCACCGAGTTGCATGAACCCCTGCCAATTCAAGTGATCACCGCTACGATTTCTGACGGCCTGCTTGGCACTCACTTCCAGTTCTTTACTTTATTTTGCGTCTCTTCTGCTTTTATTATTACATTCTGGTTTGCGGAAGAAATGTTGGGAATCAGACAGGTAGTCTGAACACAATGATTTCAAAAATCGTCAATAATTTCATTAAGTGTTTCAGATCAGTACTCAAACTAGGATTCATGTGCATGGTAGTCAAGGGAATAAGTACTTCTTGTCCATCATTTTTTTTGAATTTCATGGTGTTGTCACCTGAGTGTATAGTAGCAGCCCCCTTATCCAATCCAAACCTAGTAAATTTAACTGATTCCCCATGGTGAGTATGCACATGATAAGTAACTCCTTACCATGTATTCCAATGGATAGAGATACCACCCCCAGTGGCTCATAGCTAGACGTCCTATCTGTAATGACCACTTCCATACCCTTTGCAGAAGCAAGCGTAAGTCCAAGAACCCTTACAACCTCCGAAGGGATCGCAGATACAGTCCATCCAGTGTCAATTACACAAGGGAAATTGAGTTGGTCCTACATGGCACTGAGTTATAAGAGATAAAATAGAATTCTTGAGCAACTTTCTACTTAACTCACAATGCAAAGTCTTGAAATTGGTAGCAAATAGCTTCCTCCGTAGTGTGCTGGTCGTGTAAACGAGCATGTGTCCAGTGCACCAATCAAATCTCTCTTGTTCCAATACCTCAGCATGCACTAATAAAAACTAGAGGATCAACATCCCACGACAATTCCTTAGCGGTCCACAACTCTTTGTTAGTTCTTCAAATGGGTGAGGGTCTGTGTCTTCTTTGCATGGGAAAAGAGGAGAGCTCAGGCGTAGCACGTTTAGGTGCAATGGAGTAACTCAGTGGAATGGAATGCTCCGAACAACGATCTCATGGGGCAGCAAAACTGGTGTCCTCACCAACAATCGATGAATCAGCTCGTGTGAATGTATCAAGTGAGGTCAAAGAGGCAGCCATCATGGACAGACACTGCTGAGTTTTCATGACTTTTAAAAAGGAAAAAAATGCATATAAGAGAAAAATTCAGCCATCGCGTGAATGTAGGGTTTAGTTCTGAGACTCCATCTCCACCACAAAACGCGCTTAAAGCAGGGATTCCCCATCCTCTTCTTGCAACCGCGAAACAGGGGATGTGTAGCTCGGTAGAGCAGGATCCTCAGATGGCAGGGGATTCATGCAAAAGAGCTTCTGCAGATGCAATCTGCCATGGTTCTACACAATACCTTATACCTCTACACCAAATGTCACACCGTCTCTCTCCTTGTACACCCAAGAAAACAACCCCACAAATAACCGCCTATTCTCACATTCAGGGAATCCCCTTATCAAAAAGCCAAGTAGGATCTTAGTTATACATACTTGTCACAACGCTATAGACCCATGGCCAAATCGTATCCTAGCCAGCAAACGCATCAATAGTACTCAAAATTAATGAATATCTCAACGGTATAGTACCTAGGGTAGTGTGGAGCAGCCACTACAACAGCTCTATACATAATCCTATGACGGAAACATGAATTCATCTATCAGGGAGAAAAACAGGGAAGGAAAAAATGGGACATTAGAGGTGGGCCACTTCACCTCCCCATCAGTGTTTTTTGAGCTGGCGATTTTTTCGGATTTTGACCCATACAATTCCTTTGTAGAAGTAACTGATCCATTTTCAAGGTTGAATATTTGATGCATGTTTGTGCCGTCGTGGACCATTTAAAACTTGCCGCCTGCCATATAGCTAGCTACCTTGCTAGAGGTGCATGCTCTTACTTTTCGCCACTTGGAAAGACCCCACCAGCTACTTTTGGACAATGGGAAAAAAAAACACTTCTACCTCACGTTCTTTGTACGGCCAAGTTCTCAATCCAAAGCACTCGGCATGTTCGGGTGCTGGTCCAGCCCCGCATAAGTAGTGGAACAATCATGTTGTTCCATGTGTATTTTGCCAAAAAATTAAATATTCGCCCACCACCAATCTTCATATATATATATATATATATATATGACACCAACCAAAGTTAGCGTAAATAAGAGCCACTTTCCCTTTGTGGGTATGGGTCTTCATATTGTCCACTTATCTTGCCAAGTTATATGAAATGAAGGGCAGTAGATGCATCATGTGGCAAGAAACATGCGCCCAAAAAACCCATGATAGACAGATGTCATACTACTATATGTCATCCAAATTTCCAAACCCTGTAAAGCCAAAGATTTATTCCAATAATAACCAAAATCCACCCATAAAGGTATCTTTTAGACTTTTATAGGATCCTCTCCGATTAGGGTGCAGATCATGTTCTGGCAGGTGTGCAGGGGGTATGTGGCCAGATAATGTCCGAACAAGATTGTTTTGTGATAATTTTTTGAGCTTTCATCCTGGCTCACCTTCTTCCAAATACTCTGTAGGCTCTGTAAATTCACTGGACGTTAAAGAAACTTTATCTTTATCTTCTTCCAAATACTCAACTTTGGGTTTTAGGGTTAGTAAGCACCAAAACAGCACAGAATCCTGAATAAACCCTAAATTATGTCGCATGAGTCCTTGCATAGCAGGATGGTTATCCTTATTCTTCCCACAGGCTGTCCACATCCTGTATAGCTTTATAAAAAGACCCCAGTGGGGTGCCAGTACAAAATGGTTAAAACTACCCCAAAGGGAAGAAGCAAAATCTCATAGAGCTAGATATAATGATAAACAGAAGTCAAACTGTTGTAGTACAGAAAGTAATCAGAACACATAACTTTGTTGCCACAACTTAGTGGGAAAACTGCCAGACTTAGTCTGACAGCCAAACCGACATAAAGTGCCAAATGAAGTCGCATGTGCAAGAGAGGACAGCTGGGCTGGTCGGTACAGGGGGACCCGCATAAAGGGTGGCCCGGTGATGTGGCGGCTTCTGAAAAGGTGCGGCTGCGCCATCGCCACCCAGCGCCTGCCACACTCGTGCTGCACGTTCCTAAGCCGCAGCGCGATCCCTTGAACTAACCGGGGTTAGGGAGCGGGCAGCCCGATGTGTAGAAAATAGAAAAGAAAATGTTTTCAACACTGCGGGCAGGCCATTAATGAACCAGCCTGGAGCCCCGGAATGATGATGATTGCCAGGGCGGATTACAGATCACAGGCACATTCTGGACTCTAAAACGTCACGCGGAGTGATGACTTACAGACACTTCCAGAATTCAATCAACAAATGCGCCCAAGTTTGAACTTAACGTAAGTATACTAAAGTCCGGGGTGACAAGTTGCCAAGTTGCCTTATTTGACTTTTCTATTTTCATTTCATTTTAAATTGATTTATGTGAACTCAAAGTGCAAACGACATAAATATTTGCATTTATGATTGTGTTTGAGGGAATTATGAATTAATTGGGAAAATGATAGAAAATTATGATTGTTTGAGAGAGAGAGGGTTAGGGGGATGTTCCCCCTCCTTCCGGCCTCCCCGGTGGTTATTTTTTCCACCTTTTTGTGAACATTTATCTGATTTAATTTGAAAAGGGCCTCTGTCCCCTTTGTCTTTAAGACAGAAAAGAAGAAGAAAAAAGAGAAGACCCCAGCAGTGGCCAGCGGAACTGAAGAGCCACTTCACCTTGCTGTCTTGTATCAATATCACTCACAAATGTCAATTCTGCGGGTATAGCTTTTGTTCTTGTTATAACTACTTTGGCCATAAAGTCTCAACAACAGTTAAAGGTTCAAAGAGATATTTGTTTCTAAATATCATTCCCCAAATAATTCCAAATAAGTATTTTCCAGAGCCTCGTTCCCTTAAATAATAATAGTAATAATAACAATAATTGGAAATTTCTTATAAATAAATAAATAAATTACTTTACTGTTCAATAATTTAAATTTTGCATTAGTTACTTCATTACATATAGGTTTACTTGATGCACTACAAATTCTCATTCATCTATTCATTGAGAGATATTTCATAAATCTAGAAGATAATGCAAGGGTGGGGGCTAATAAATGCTTATAGTGTTTTACTTCAGGAATGACAACTTGGGAGATATGGATGAGTGAAAGTGAACTAACGAGTAGTGCAGCTACAGGCCTACTGAGGAGATGTGGAGTGTATTGAGACGCAATGGCATGAGATGGGTCCCAAGGACAGAGTAGCATCACAGTGCAAAAGGATCACGGTTCTTATGCAGACCACCTTGCTAGAATTTGCAAAACATTTGATGGAATCTCAAGAGAGACGTGTACACTTTGTATACGATATTTTACACTATCATGCAAGTATTTGCTCTAGGGCTTTGGCTGCTAACACTTCCATGGCCAATTTTGCCAAGCTGTAATTGTTGGCTACCGAGATGCGGAGTTAGGCTGGTCTACACTATAGCCTGGCTACTTTTAGCTAGTTCTTAGTGAATGGAATTGATTGTCTACATTAGCGCAAGTTTCTACTTTATAGTAAGAAAAGTGGACCTCCGCTATATGTACTCAAAAATTCATTGCTATTACGATCTCATGTGGATTTCGCTATCCTACCTTTTTTCAACGAATAATATCTGCTGGCTTAGCATTTCTTTGCCCACAAGGTTGCTACATCAAAGTTAAGGGTTGGAAAAAGCTCATACTACAGAAGTAACGTCAAGGGTCATTTTGACATTTGCAACCAATGCTATATATGCCAAGGTGGTTCCATTCATATCAGAGTAGAAAGATCATGATCAACAGGTAAAGGAGGAAAGGGTGGGTAACAAACTGATGAATGACTAGAAGGCTCCACTTCACCAGTTTTGAGCCTGGATGTATTTACTCATGGTCCTCATGACTTGGGTGAAACGGATATGATGCAACAAGACATTTTCACAGACAATAAGTCCATCAAAATAGACTTATAGTATGCACATAATGAGCTCTTAACAGTATGTACATAATGAGAGCACGCGGTCATATAAGATGAAATTAAAAAAATGTTAGATTTTGGTGTAATGATACCTAATTCTATCTCTCTATGGGCTAATTTGCCTTTAGGACAGGGGTCGTGATACAACAGGGGATGTTGCTGTGGTGTAGGCAGCGGCAGCAATATGAGTGGGGGCTGAACGACCCTCCAGTGCCAAAGGCGTTCACTAGGTGGAGCGGTGGGGGCTTCGAGTGAAGGGTGGTCGTAGCATAATGAGTCGTAGTGGGGGTAACATAGGACTCACCACGGGGCTGCGGCCTTGTGGTGGAAGTAGTGGGGAGTCTTGGGACTCACCACAGTCCATTCCATTGGGACCGTGTTGGGTGGGCCAAGACTTACCGCAACTCATCACAGTGAGTCGAGGTTCACGGTGGTGATTCACCAAAAAAGACTTAGGCTGTTTGTGAGACTCTCTTTGACACCTATATAAACATATATATGGAGTAGTACGGTGCAAGCTCGTTAAGTGACCAAAAGCTAGTGAAGCAAACAAGCGAGCCGGAAAGAGATGAAAGTTGGGAGCTATATTTCCATACTACCGCAACCAAAGGGAATTTCCACTCAGCCCACGTAGTCGAGGGTTGCATGGGGAGTAAAAGGGGGACTATTATGTCCCGGTGAGCAGCCAAAGCTCCAAGTTGGGCTGGCAGTCAGTTTGGGAGCTAAGCGCGCATATCAAAGCAAGTAACTATGACTTGTTGAAAGGGAGTTTACCCAAGTGAGGTGTGCGACTGTATGTGGTATCAGAGCCTAGAGTTGAGTACGCGATCGTCCTTGAGATCGGCCTCGCTATAGGGTCGGGCAAGGCCAAGCAAAAGCGGAATCGCCAGAATGTTAATGAACCTAGTGAGCTCGATGGGGGCGACGCAATGCAGGAGCAGCAAGAGGAAAGAGAGGAATACCTCTCGGAGGGTGATGCTGCCCAAAATCAAGAGCCACTTCAGGAATCGAAGCCCGATGATCCCCCCGAGCCACCAGCTCCGAACCATCAAGTGTCCCAGATGCCACCAACATTTTGGGAAAAGTTGTTGGCTCACAACGCACCTTGCACGCCAGAATGAAAATAATGGAATTTTTACCCCACAGGTGTAAAAAGCTCGGGTGATTATGAATTATATATTCATGCACAACCTCATACAATTCGGCAGTCAATTTCTTGTCCCTTCCTACTCCTACCAATACTTCACCAGAGATAGATTCTTCCTCCTCTGCATCCCAGACTCTGTAGTGAGTTGTATCGAAGCTAGCCATATACTCTGTGCAGAATCCTAGTGCCTAATCAAACACATAGCCTTCGGCCATGCTTCCCTCCTCCGGCTTCGCCATATTCTGTACATAGCCTTTGAATTATTTCATAGCTCTTTCCATGAGGTATATCCAACGAGTACCTTTAGGTCCAAATAAATCTAACTCATCTACCAAGTGGATGAATAAATGTGTCATGACATCGAAGAAACTTGGTGGAAACTCCTTCTCAAGGAGACAAAGTATGATCGCCACATCCTGTTTCAATTCCTCATGCAAAACAGAATCTACCATTTTCGCCCAAAGTTTCTAAACACTCGAGAAACCCGCATAATTGCTTTCCGATGACTGTCTGCCATCAACCCACACAATGCAACAGGAAGAACCTGTTGCATTAGCACAATTGCATTAACACATGATAATCATGGTTTTTGAGTTGTTCCAACTTCATTGCCATGACGTGCTTCTTGAATGCAAAGGCGTACCGTGTGGGGACTTTCATACTTGCAATAATGTTCAAGGACACATGTGTTTCATCTTTCGTTAGCACGTAAGGAGATGCATGCATTATTACAGTATTCGGTAATTTGGTCGGATGTTTTTTCAACCACAGTGTACGATGTAGACCATGCAGCTCCAAATCACGTCTTACACTCAAAGTATCATTCTCGCCGACAATAGTCTTAATAATATTTTCACAAATGTTCTTTTCACAGTGCATTGTATCGAAAGTGTGGCGGGTGAGTAGGCTCTGCATTTGGTATATAACAAAGTAGTTATGTCACAACAAAATATTGAAATTCAAAAGAATTGACATTCAGTTATAAGAATCCCAGTTCTCATACTCAATTGGTATGACCAAAGGTGTTCCAAAAGTTGCGGGAGGGGAAGCTCTATGCCAACTTCAAAGTGCGAATTCGGGATCATAAAAGTGAAATTCCTTAGGCATGTGTTATGCATGATATGATAAAGATGGATAATAGAAAGGTAAGCGCGATCTTGGACTAGCCTCGGATGCTCTAGTTTGTTTGTTGTCTAGTCATATTTTTTTAATTTACTTCATGCTCACGGGAGCTTGTTTGATCGGAGGGGCCGACGTGCTTCATATATGGGGGGTCACGATTCCCTTGTATTGTTTCTTATTGATGGATAGACAAATTGTTAGGGAGGGATGTGGACGGACTAATTAGGATTAGATTGATGATCTCGTGGCTGGTCTACTTGCGATGGACCTGACTTGCGATATGGGTAGTCAAGTGTTTTTTAGTGCTTTTGAGCCATGTGGCCTCCTTGCTATGTCTTAGATTTTCTTATCTAAATTGGGGGCTTGGAATATTAGGATGGTTATCTTTTGGTTTTCAACAGTGTATATCAAATGCCCAATGTGTTGAATGAAATTGGTGTTGATGCTAGTGGATTGTTTGGTAGGTCCTCTACGGTTGATTCTCCCCTATGGCAAGATGCAATCTATAACTACATTCCCGTGATTTAGAATTAATCATCACAAAGAGGAAGAGGAATAATCCCCTAGACAAGAATCTTACTTCATGGGGTTCAAACAGATAATTGTTTCTAAATATAAAAACAAATAGGACATTTTTTTTATCTGTGTCTTTGTTTCCTTGTTCAAAAGTCGCTGCTGGCAGGGCCACATGTGTATTATACCCAGCACCCAAATAAGCTAGAACCTCTAGAAAGGTGTAAAGTATTAATGGATCCATCATGCACCTGATATTCCAAGGGTAAGCCATTTTCCAAGTCGAAATCTGGCAATAAATTGCCAAAAAAGAACAACACTGTTTCTTATAAATATCTACTTCTAATGTTAACTGATTTAATATTCATAGTGTTGTATAAAATGAGGATGGTGGTACTAGACAATATTGTTTTTTTCTCAAAAATAAAATCTCAAAGATCAATATATTAAGCACGGTAGTTTGTTTTGTTTGTCACGTTGAGATCTCCCAAACCCGCAAGGCCTCTGCTTAGGTTCTTAATGCGTTTGGAAAGCCCTCGATGAGTAGGGGTGCATCGAGGTGGTTTCATGATTTTTGGACCTCAGGTGTGAGAGATATTGAATACCATGCACAAAATTGCACCTACAAAAGTCTTCCATTATGAGGATCATAAACCTCAATGATAGCAAATAGGACAGGAGGAAATACAAGTCATTGTCTTCCTTGGGGGAGAGAATACCGGCCTGCAATGGCTAGTAGAAGTATTCACGCATGCATAAAACTATTCATCCATGGGATTCAATTCGATTACATATATGGATGAAATATTCCCATTACACCCGTCTTGATCAAATTCGAAACTTAATTGCAAGTATCAGTGCTAAGCATCAAAACCCTTTGCATACTCCTGCCTTAGAAAGACAGGGCCAACAAATCTAAATTTGGCCTTTCTCCAAAAAAAGAACATAAGAATTAAAAGAATCTGAATTTTGCATTAGTTACTTCATTACATATAGGGATATATGACACAATACAGGTTCTCATTCATCCAGTAATTGAAAAAAGAAAAGACAAAACACCGTCCCCTTTCATTTAAAAAAGAAGAAAAAGAAAAAGACAAAACAAAAACCACTTCAGGGACAGAGCCTGGTTACTGGTAACCCCTTGAGGTACAGAGAGAAGAAAACCTTCAGGACACAGCCTGGTTACTGGTAAACCCTTCAGGGTCAGAAAGAAGAAAACCTTCAGGTGGTAACCCCTTCAGGTCCAGGAAAAAAAAAACTTCAGGGACAGAGCCTGGTAACCCCTTAAGGTCCAGGAAAAAAAAAAAACTTCAGGGACAGAGCCTGGTAACCCCTTCAGGTCCAGGAAAAAAAAAACTTCAGGGACAGAGCCTGGTAACCCCTTCAGGTCCAGGAAGAAAAAAACTTTCAGGGACAGAGGAGACGTACAGAGGGAGATGTGGGTGGTGGCAAGCGAACCAGCGGGTGTGTTCAAGGCAAGCTGCAGGCCTGGTCGGACATGTGGAGCGGATGGCTTACGCGGCGGCAGAAGTGGGTCCCAGGGGTAGAAGGATGACGGGTCTCAATCAGTCAGGGTCCGTGTAGGAATCAGAAGGTCCAAAAACATTCGATGTTACCACAAGGAAAACATGCAGAGATTGTTTAGTCTTTTTTACAGTATCCTGTCACGCAAGCATTTGCTCTAGGGCTCTGCGATTGCCAGCGCACTGGGTAGGTGTCTCTACCATTCTTGTATGGCGTGTTCTGGGAGACCTTTGGTAGTTCTGTGATGGCAGAAGAGAGGGTGGGTGGTGCAGCGATGGCCTTGTGATCTTCTTCGTCTTCTTCACAAATTTGGTTGGTGTGTTTCATATCTCGCTCATGTGGTGTATTCTGCTAGAGCATGTCCGCGGTTGAGCTGAATCCAAATTGCAGGAAACATTTGATAGTGGAAACATCTTGTAGAGAAGGAGAGGACACAATTATGGGAGAACCTAAACATTAGACACAGACATATGATGAGAAAGAAAGTAAGAGAGAGGCTTAGTAACTTTCACAAATTGTACTGAAAGCGGATACTGCGTGTTCTTCAGGGTGGAGGCATTCGGACGGTTGTTCTGGACCTGACCCAGTAATCGCTCCACTGCCCTGCATATTTTTTCGTATGTGTTAACTACACTCTGGCCTTTTTCTCCCTCGATTGTCACGTCCAGGGTCCTTCAGCCATCGACTGGCGACTTCAGAAGTACAACAACTAGTTGCAACGGCCAGAATGTTAGTATTTTTCTTGAAGTATTTCAGGGTGCATGATGATACACAGGTCGCTGGCTGACGTAGTAAGTCCAAAATTGTAGCGTTAGTCCAAAGGTCTGCATCTCATTTTGTCTTCATTAACGTTTGGAAATAGTTGTCTCTAGTTGTCTCTCTGTCTTCTCTCTCGCCCACACACATTGTCTCTCACGCGCTCAGCAAGGGTAGCTGCCTGTTACAAGGAAACCTTTCATTTGTGAACCCTGTAGGGGTTGCATTAGTTTCACCTGAGCACTGGGTCTCAGGTAGTGTCTAGAATTTTATCAAGCCCATTGGATTTGAATTCGCACCATATTAGACTGGGAGTTGCAAGTGCAATAGAACTGAGGGTCGCAGCGTTTAATTTGGTGTGTCTGATTGCAGCTGGAAGGAGTGATGACGGACTCCTTGAAGGAGCCCTTGGTAAGCCAGGAGGAACCGGTCCTGAATGGGCAATCTAAGCATTCAAGTGAGGGAGACGATGCAGCGGTCGTCTTATGGACACCAGAGTGGTTCTGGAGAGAGCTTAAGACGCAGCTAATTGTGGCTTTGCCGATGGTTTGTGTGAACGTCCTTCAGTTCTCTGTGAATGTGGCGTCGACTATGTTTGTCGGGCACTTGGGTCAGCTTGAACTTGCCAGTGCCTCCATAGCCTCTTCCTTGGGAGGTGTTACAGGTACGGCTCTTCTAATGGGAATGGCATCCTCACTGGAAACCTTGTGCGGGCAGGCTTACGGAGCGAAACAGTACCACATGCTGGGAATTTATCTCCAACGTGCCATGTTGGTCTTGTACATTACGAGCATACCTATTACTGTCGTGTGGTGGAACATGGGTTGGATTCTCCGGGCTATTGGGCAAGACCATTCCATTGCAGATTTGGCAGGTTTGTATGCCCAGTGGCTGATCCCAACCTTGTTGGCCTATGCCTCCCTTCAACCCTTGGTGAAGTTCTTGCAAACACAGAGTATTGTGTTGCCAATGGCACTTATGTCATTGACCACATTGGCCATCCATATACCCGTCTGTTGGCTGATAATCTACAAGCTGGGTGTCGGTGTACGCGGGGCAGCTATGGCCAACGGTTTTTCTAACTGGTTGAATGTTGCTCTTCTGGCATTATATGTGAAGTTCTCGCCCAAATTTAAGAAGACTTGGACAGGTTTTTCAAAGCAGGCGTTTTATGATCTGGGTGATTTCTTCAAGCTGGCAATCCCTTCTGCAGTCATGCTATGCCTGGAATACTGGTCAATGGAGATACTTGTACTTGCCTCAGGGTTGCTGCCAAACCCAACGTTGGAAACGTCTACCCTCTCAATCTGCTTGAATTATCTGGTGCTGATGTACATGATTCCATTTGGCCTCAGTGCTTCAGTCAGCACTCGGGTGTCAAATGAACTTGGAGCTGGCAACCCACAAGTTGCAAGGGCTTCAGTGACAGTGGGAGTCGGAATGGCCGCATTGGAAGGTGGAATTATGGCAATTCTGCTGGTAACAGTGCTGCGCCGTATATGTGGTCAGGCCTTCACTGACTCAGTTGAGGTTATTGAGTATGTGTCCCATTGTATGCCCCTCCTTGCATCGATTGTATTCATGGATTCTGTCCAAGGTAGTCTTTCAGGGGTGGCGAGGGGATGTGGTTGGCAAGCACTTGGAGCGTACACGAATCTGGGGGCCTTTTACGTCTTGGGATTACCGCTTGGAATTGTACTTGCGTTTGTCTTGCACTTCAACGGGATTGGGCTGTGGATTGGAATTATCTGTGGCATGGCAGTCAAGACTGTTCTTCTTGTTTTCATCACTCTGTTCACTGACTGGGAAAAACAGGCTCTCAAAGCAAGAGGCCGGGTTTACAGGTCTCTCAGTGGAAGATTGCCCATGTAACTGGACCACAGCCTTGGAGATCCCTCACCTGGTAGAAGAGAGATATTATCGCCTACTTTTTGATTCCTTGCTCCTATTTTATGATGATGATGATGATGATAGAGTTACATCTCTGCAGTCAGCACTATGCTTCCCAGTAGAAGATATTGAATGCTAGATTGTCGTGGGCTGAGTGCAACTGCTGTGGCAGTTTTTCCCCCTGATGCGCTAAACACCAAGATCATGTCTCAGTGAGTTTTAGGTGTTCCAGGAGGGATCATGCGCAAGCCAGGGTCTCATACCTATCTGACTCTTCTTTTTTCCATTACCATGGGATAGAGAGTAGTCTATGTGCCATGTAGGTGGGAGAGTGTCGACACACCATAAAGAATTCCAGAATTTCACTGCAAATGTTGTTCTCTAGTTTTAGGGTTGGTGCAGCCGCGTCCCAGGTAGTAGGGTTGACGGGCTTACCTCCAGGTTATTAATCCTGCCTCTAAGAGATTTTTATGTGTTCAAGTTCAAAAGTAAAGAGGTTTGCGAGGTGTGCTGTGCTCGGATTTAAATGTGACTGCAAGGAGCCAAGTCAATTAGGATGCTATCATGGTAGGTGGGCTCTATGATGTGGCTGGGTTTGTTGGAACCAGAATTTGGGGTACCAGTCCCAGGACATATGACAGATTTCAGGAACTATGTCCATGTGTGAGTGCTGGACTCACTTGGCATTTAGGACTCCTTTACTTAGTTCATGATACCTGTCTGTGATCTGTCCCTCAGGCTGGCTGCTGAGGCATCTCGCCAGAGGTTGTCTTTTGGTATGTGGGTGTTGCCGGACAGCTCTGTTACTGAGTCTTAGTCTGTTATGAGATACGACTGGTGGCTTCTTATGAGGATTACCAGACCTCTGTGATTTGGACCTACATATGCATTGTTATGAGCACTCACCTATGACCCTTCCTGGACTGATCTCTGCTCTCCTTTTTTAGTCTGTTTGATACTGCAGTGCCTTCTCTGAATCTGCTAATCAGGAGTTACCATGAAGCTCTTTAAGCTAGCCTGTTGTAAACTGAAATTCTGGGTTTCCCAGTTGCGCCTGGCTTTGCTTTGTCCTCCATATTATGTTCTGTTGGTTTGGAAATATTCTGCCCAGCTAAAAATGCAGATGATGGTGCGGAAATGTCTGCCAAGTGCTCTGACGCAGGATCTGAGGGTGAGGAAACTGCACATGGCTTCAGCTCTATGCTGGCTAAAAGCTGAGGTGTGAAGCTACATATGTAGCATGGGCCAGACCATACTACTGGTCAGTGGGTATCACTACGCCAAATAGTGAGGTGGAAGAAGACTATGTGTCAGAAATGCATCAGTATGCACAATACCATGGGGACAGGTGGAGAAAAAAAAATCAACTCTTTCGAGGTAGCAGCTGCAAGCCATCCATCTACCCACAGTGTAGATACAATTTCAAGCAGAAAAACAGGAGCTGCATGTGCACCCCAAATCACATTGGCCATGAAAACCTTGTACAACTTGTGTTACATAAGAACCCTGTAGTCACCCTGAGAGCCATGCCTCTCTTGATTGCATCTGAACCTAAAGTTCTCTCTTGGCTGCTGCTCACCTCTCACCTGACTATCTCGCACCAACCAACTCCCCATCCTCACCTGCCTCTCCATCGTCGCTACAATCTAGAAGCTTTGAAATGGCGCAGTTAGTCAGTCGCAACAATCCAGCAGCTGCGCCAGAAATGGTGCCACTTTTCCAGTTGAGCAATCGCTCTCTGGGGTCCATATGCAGACACCACATCAACAACCTCTACATATCCACTCTCCTTTACCTTGTTTCAATTTTCAAACGATTTGGGGTGCATATTTTGACACGGTACTCCCTCCAATTGGCTCATTGGGAGAAGTATTTATTTACAACTTGAATGAGCGACAAAGTGGCCTATATATACATGTCCAAAGCATCGAATCTCTCTTGTGCTTGGAATGAGAGTATGGCACCAAACATTCCAGTGATGACTGCAAAGTGGGAGACTAGAACAGGACTAGGGTCAATAACTAGTTTCATACCATCTCTGTTTTCATTTTACCCAAATTGCCCAAACTTCCCACCCCCACAAAGACAAGAAAAGAAAAGAAACCCGCATTTTTTCGCCTTTTTTTTTATTGGCCTTCTAATAGTGTAAAGAAAAAAGGAGAGCACAAATTCATTTTTTTTCATTTCATTTTTTTTAATAAAAGGGAGTTCAATTGAATTAAGAGAAGGGTAAAAATAACCACAAACAGTGAAGACTTACAAAGGGAAACAACATAACAGCATAACGACAGAGGAAAACGAAAGAGCAAGGGATGAAAGAGCCAGATGGGGCCAAGCTAAAAGCTGGGAAAAACAAAAAGGAGCCAAAAGATAGCCCCTCAAAATTTCAATTGAGCTTTAAACTTGGTGCCCCTAGCCCTGATGCCTCCAATTGGCTTGAATTTGCTAGTTGTGGAAACTAAGCATATGATCAGCAGATATTGTAATTTCCTGTCACTCAAAGCAGCATCAATCCTGAAAATTCTGGCGAACTTAGAGGAAGATATGAAATCATAGACTTGCACAGATTATTCTGTGATTTCCATAGAAACAGCTTAGTACAAAGACACATGGAAGACGGCTGAATCTGGGAAATTGAAAGTCCGTGCATCTGAGCCGCAAAAATTGGCAAAGATAGTCAATGAGATGATACTTACACTGTCCATTCTAAAGCAACAAACTTTATTTTAAGATCTTAACGCATGAACATATCTTATTGAGATCTGATTATCTATATCTTATAACTACTTGTTTCCCTCCATTCCAAGTCTAGATGTATGCTTGGATTCACAAAATATATAGGTATCCAGTGCTATACCATGCGGAACAACATGTTAATAATTTGCTTGTTGTAATTGAGTCCTCACATGAAATCTTGGCGGAAGCCCAGCTCATACAATGTTGCAAGGAGTGCTCTCAAATTATCCCTAACATAAGGTGATCTCTTTGGAGAGCATGTATGGTGGCTCGTACTTAGAGAGCCATTCAAAAACGTTAAACACTTGGGTCTGATACAAGACGGAGACACTGACAGTGTCAACAAACCAACTGGGGTCTGGTCCAGCATCGTCGTGGGACAGACGCATTCCACATATGTTCTCTAAACAATCGTCCACTAGAATGAATGTGTCGGTTGCACCTTTCTTGAAGTTGTCCGATTCGTTGTCGAGGTCGACAAACAACACCGAGTTTCCGTACTTATCAAAAAACTCCACGTTTACGTCTGCATAGGTCCCTGCTCCGTCGATGTTGCCAGTCTCGATGATTATAGTGTATGTGCACTGGTCATTTAACTGCAATAGAAACATTGGATAGATGCATGATGATGTTATGATATTTTATATATTTAGGAATGTGATTGTTACATATATGATGAGTTCGGAACTCTAGATTGTGGATGCTACATAGAAGCTTGAGTGCATATCTATAAGCTCCCACATGTGAACTATGGTGATTCCAACGTCAAGTTAGGTGACAACATCTATATTTCATGTTCAAACTCCTAAAGGTCCTTGAACATCACATGGGTTCAAACTTTTTGCAAGAATAATTTCACAACCACAGCTTGAGATACAATCACAAAACGAGATAATCTATGTAGAAATCGATGAGCCCCCAGTCAGGTGTAAGAGACCACGGGCCTTGAATAATTTACCATGGTAGTATTTGCAGTACAATTGGAGCTGCTACCGGCGGAGGGAGCGGGTGTTCTTTCGGGCCCTACTCCAGGCCCTGGAGCAGGCACCGGGGCAGGCAATCGTGACGGCGATGATGAAGGTGTGAAAGCTGTAGATAGACGAGATGAAGTCGAGATGGTCATTTCATCAAATTTTCTCGTCGGTGATGAAGATTGTAGTTTCCTAATTGGTGACGAGGGTGGCGGAGGAGAATACTCATGCTGCGGTGGTGATGGTGGTGGAGGAGACTCAAGCTGATGCAGTGGTGGTGGAGGTGCCCCATGGTGCAAAGGTGAGGGTGGCGGCGGAGATTCATGCTGTTCATGATGCGATGGTGATGGTGGTGGAGGCGACCCATGGTGCAAAGGCGAGGGTGGTGGTGGAGATTCATGAGGTGGTGTCGAAGCATTGTGCAAAGGCGAGGGTAACGACTCATTATGCAATGGCAAAGGTGGGGAGTCATGAAGCACTAGCGCCAGAGACTCGTGATGCAACAACGGCGGTGGCAGTGGAGAGTGATAATAATGTGGTGGTGACAGTGACGGTGGCAGAGAAGGCTCATACTGCGGTGGGTCTTGGTGAATCAATGCTCGTGGTCGTATTTGATAGCGTTTATTTGCCTCCACAGGCATGCATACTGCACCCAACACCAACACTAAGATGCTCGCTGAGGAGAGCCCGAAGAACCTCCATCTCATCTGGTCACGAGCTCCACATACTTGCCCTCCAAGCGTCACCATTTCGGGATGATCACCACAATGCTTAGATACTTGCAAGCTTCCCAATACTATTTGCGAGTATCAGTACATAGATGTGTATATGAGAGAAGCCTTGATGAGACTGAATAACAAGGGAGATTGAATTGCAGTTTATATAAGAGTGGTGGGAGCAACTGACGAGGTCGTTGCAATGGATGTGGTGTAACTTGAGGAAAAGTGAATCTATTGCCTCTGCACTGAGATCCAGATAAAGTATTATATAGCACTGATCGGTGCAGTGGCATGTGTTTAGCATGTTTTCACCCACCTCAGGCACTATAGCCTTCAAAACTATTTTGTAATTATCATGCAATTGAGTTTTCCAAGTTCAACGTCCCATACTCATGTTGCACTTTCCAAATCTTGTACTTGTATTGCATTGGAGTTTCTCAACTACATAGCTACTTAGCATAAAGGACGATAATAAACAGTAATTATCAGGGAGAGTGATATGTATTCTTTTTTTGATCATGGAAAAACACGGTCACCTTTGAAGCTACAACCGAGTTGCATGAGACATGATGCCTGGTATCTCCTCCATCACTTTTCCTCACCAACTCTTGAACTATCTGAGGGAGTACCTAATACAATGGATCCGTTGGATGGGTGAGAGTAGGTGATTGCCATATGATTGCAGCAAGCAAAGCAACGCTTGCCTAGTACCTTGCTTCTCCTTCTTCAGTCATAGTGACATAATTATAAACACTCAAAAGGCAGTAATCATTCGGAATGAAGAGACACTACAATTTATGCTTCCTTTCTTTCTTTCAAAATCACCAACCTCAGCTTGTGTAGATTTTAACTTAAGCTTAGTGTGTATCATCACGTTCCTGAGGTGGGCATTTTATCGTATCCGTAATTTTTAGTTCCACAATTCTTTTTGCAGGTTTTAGGTTTGAACGCGAGATGGGAGCACATGAAGGAGAATGTTAGTTGACAGCATCCGTTACGCAGCCGTTGTGTGTTAGGTACCTAAAGGCCGGAATATTGATCACGCTAGATAGTGTGGGTCAGACATACAGTTGATGAGGAATAGGTATGTTGAACATGCAGAGTGTACTTATGATCCATAGTCTGAATTGGAAGGGCGCTCAAAGGCTAATACTGTATCAGTATGCTAGTTTAAGGACTTCAGAAATTAATTATCTTGTGTTGACATACTGTTGATAGAGATAGAAATTGTGAAGGTTCTCAAGGACATATTTGGGTGCAAGGGCAGTAAAAGCAACAACATGTCTTAGCTGGAAGGTATGCTGTCAGACCATGGTATGTAGGTTCCAGTAAGTAAGGATTCTCCAGTGCCGCTCCATGTGTAATCACTACTTCTGGTCTTGGTGATTGAGAGGCAGAACATAAGATGGGAGTGGATTTCTTTTGGCACGTTATAGATTTTGTTTGTGCTAAGAATCGAGAACCGCTGTTTTCCCTTCCGCTACCGCAGCGGCGATCGCAAAACCACCATCATCTCTGATAAGGCAGATTGTTTACGTTACAGCAGATCTTGCACCCTCTTCATTTTCTCTGATAGTGGCTTACAGTATGTATTACAGTGGGGTTCACCGTCGCATAGGGCTGGATTGATCAGCTGTACCCAGCTCTGATGCTCGTCTAGATCAAGCGGTCAACCAAAAAGTGGATAGAGCCGCTCATGCTGTTTGGGACTATTTATCAGTCGTTGCAGCTACAATTACTTCGTAAACAGGGGTTGGGATGAGAGACCTACACACATTTCCAAGTACTATAATGTGCTTAAGTAGAGCACAGTTCATTAAAATTTGAACAGTTCTCGGCACAGTCCCCGCACATCAAACGGTTTCCTCACGGTTTCAACCAGTAGCTTACACATTCCCGAAACTTGCTGTATGTAGTATGTACACCGGTTGGATGGTTTCCAAAAATGTGTTCTCAATTGAGAGACTCGACTGTCAATGCTGGTTGCTACAGGTTTTAAAGCCTTTGATTGAATAGTTACTGTATATCCAATTTGAGAGCAACACATTGGAGACATTGGTTTGTTCGACAATTACAGAGATAGCCGCAGAGAATGACAGATCACAGTCATATTGTTAAAGCTTGTGGCAGGGATACATAATTAGAGACCAAGTTTCCTCGACAGCTGTGTGAAATGCTTCTAGTTTCTCTGCAGGTGATGAGTCGGCCCCTCTTGAAACTCGCATAATGTCAAAAATGATTACCAACAGCACATGACGAACCTGTCAAATTCATTGACGTCACATAGATATTCTCCACAGTGATCTCGTCTTCTCAGGTATTGCTAAAGTATTTGCACATAGTCAATGGGTCAGCAGATAATCCCTTTCTTCGTTCGACAGACGATGAATCTCTTCCCTTTGAAGGGGCAGTACCGCGCTTGCAGATGAGTAGATCCGACCCGATGCATACATGGCCTGCTTGTCCCAATCGGTGAAGAGTGTAATAAGGAGAAGGGCAATAGTCTTGACTGCTATCCCTACGGTGATTCCTATCCACAGGCCCACGCCGTCGAAGTGGAAGACAAAGGCCAGTATGATTGCGCATGGCAAGCCCGCAATGTAAAACGACCCGAGGTTCGTGTACGCTCCAAGAGCTTGCCAACCGCATCCCCTCGCCACGCCTGAAAGAACACCTTGGATGCCATCCAGGAATACAAGTGATGAAAGAAAAGGCATACAACGGGCCACGTACTCGATAACCTCGGCTTCATTTGTGAAGGCCCGGCCATTGACATTGCGCAGAACTGTTAGCAGCAGAATTCCCATCAGAGCACCTTCCAACACGGCCATTACGACGGCGACGACCACCGCATACTTGGCCGCTAGTGGGTTTCCAGCTCCAAGCTCGTTGGAAACGCGAGTGCTGACTGCAGCACTGAGGCCAAATGGTACCATGTACATCAACACGAGATTCGTCAAACAGATAGCGAGGGTGGATGTTTTTAGCTGTGGGTGCGGCAACAGCCCTGAGACAATCACAAGTATTTCAAATGACCAGAACTCCAAGCATATCATGACTGCGGAAGGGATGGCCAGCTTGAAAAAACTTCCGAGCTCCTTATACGCCTCCGTGGAAAACGATGTCCAAGTCTTCTTACACTGAGGTGAAAATGCCACATAGGCACACATGAACAAAACATTCAACCAATTTGATATCCCGTTGGCAATAGCTGCCCCACGAAATCCGAAGTCCAGCTTGTAAATCATCAGCCAGCACATGGGGATATGGAGAAGCAACGTGGTCAATGACATCAATGTCATTGGCAACACGACGCTCTGTGTTTGCAAAAACTTCACCAAGCTTTGAGTAGAGGCAACCGCAAATAAGGTTGGAATCAGCCACCGGGCATATTGCCCTGCCACTACTGAGATCTCAGGGTCCTGCCCAAGAGCCCTGAGAAGGTAGCCCATGTTCCACCACACAACAGCAATTGGTAGGCTCGCAATACTCAGGACCAACAATGCACGCTGAAGATAGATACCCAACATGTGGTATTGCTTGGCTCCGTATGCCTGCCCGCACAAGGTCTCTATTGAAGTTGCCATTCCCATTAGAAGGCTTGTGCTTGTAACAGTAAAGCTTCCATACCATAAACTAATTGGAATGGTGTATACTTAGTGGTGACTTTATATGAAGTCATGTATGACCACAAAGCTGTGTCAACAGCTTTGTATCCCAATCCGTTCTGTTTGCATTGACTATCTTACCCAAGATAGTACATAGTATTTTGTTGGTAGCCTCCGCCTGCCCATTACCCTGTGGGAAATATGTTGTATTCTTCCTATGCACAATCATGAACTCTTTAGTCAATAATTCAATGATCTCATTAATGAAGTGACTTCCCTGATCACTGATAAATTCCAAGGGATGGCAAGTTCACCCAAGTGCCCCATAAACATGACGGATACTACATTCAGTGAGTACTGAAGCAAATTTACACATATCATTGGCACAGCAATCGCTAGCTGATTCCTAGTCTCTCCCCATACCGACCACTTTGCTGGCCATAAGATAGACGCTCTATCGCCTTTCTCGCTAGTGTAACTATTACATCGTTCATCCCCAAATGAAAACACGGGTGAATTTGTGGTGGGTTCAAGTGTGGAGAGGTGTGCTGACTCCTCCCTGCCTGTGAAGGGCTCCTTCAAAGAGTCCTGCGCCTCCATATCTCTCCCAGCTTTTCTGCTGCACAATCAGAACCATTAAAATGCCATCTACCATGTGTGAGGAACTGCCAGGTTCGTGCTCTCGTACAATACTCTGAAACTGCATCCAGTTGATGGCTGAAGGAAGCACGTCACAATTTCTACAAACAAGTTCTAACAGATACTGGAGACGATGGAAACGCAGGCAGTCCTAACAGCAGAATGGAGAGGTGGCGTGCTGGAAGATTGAAATTTTAAACTTAACAAGTTTGAAGAGACGTAACCAGTCACAGCAAATCATGATCCAAATGTGTAATTGCTGTAGAGAGTCCGGGGCTGGAACCTGGGAGCCATGGTTCCCTAAACTACACGCCTCACTTCAAAAAGGAAAGTAAGCTAGTAAGAAAAGTACGAGGGAAACTGTCCTATACTGTGGATAAAGCAAAGTCTGCAGATATCACTCCGTCAGGTTGCAAAACATCCTTACAAAGTTGGGGTTAGCACGCACCTGCAGCAAGCACAACTCCCGCTCTCTTGATTTTCAACAAAGAAGTTTCAATCCCTTGGTGCACAGCAAGTTTCAATCCCGTCGCAGACAATTGATATGTAGTCGAAGCTCCTGGAGCCCTCTCTTTCCCAAGACTTGTACAACAATATCACCGAAAGCAGTTGAACAAATGACTGCCCACTGGAATCATACTACCGCTTATGAGTTGAAGCTGCCTTCAAAGCCACCTAACGCCCTACGACCTCGTTGCCCGATGTCTACATTCCAACGTCCAAACTCTCGGATTCCAGTAGATTGCTGGACTTGAAAGCTTGAGAGCTGTTATGTGTACTGCAATGAACAGACATGAATGCGAGGGAGGCGATAGTTATCTCTTTCATTGCGCATGCAACTCGTGCCAACCCGCGAGAAACTAAAGAAAGAAAACGAAACCATTACTACTCTTGGGGCTGCCCGCCGTCAGTGGCTTTTGGCTGGATGAAATCATCCCGCGCTGCGCATCCTGGTCTCTTTTCAGTAGAATAATAATGATAATTCATTAATATTTTTCATATTAATCATAAAAGGAACGAGAAATATGTTGAAAATATATATTTTAATAACGTTACTGGACCGAGTCTCCATAGAGAAATTAAAATCTCTTGAGGTGTGGAATTTACTTAGGTGATCATTTTCCGAGGTTTCGTCCAGTGTTGGGTGGTTATTTGAATTTCTCTCTAATACCCGGCGGTTACCTATCCCGTTATATATATATATGACCGGCAGAGGTGAAAAAATGAAGTAACCGGTCCAGTTAGGAACCGGCGGAGGTCACGCATTCAAATAACCAAACAAAAAACCTCTTAATGAACCGCCCAATACCTGCGGTTATTTGATGAAAACCGCCGATTATTTGAGGTTTTTGCAAGTAACCATAACCGCGGAGGTTATATTTAGCCATAAAAAATTTAATAATCGCAACCGCAGTTAATAGTTTCTGAAACAACCGGAACCACCGGTTATGAAAAAATCAAATAACCGCCCAATACTGGTTTCGTCCTCGTGCACACTACCTTCCTTCCGCAACAATCCAACAGATAGCCCGGCGCAAGGGCGTCTTAAGTGGTCACTGAGAGGCATATAGATGTATCTATGTTGGATGTCACCCATTGTAGCCAACCGAACTATAAAAAGGGGTCCTCTGATTACATCTGATTATTCTTTGACTGCTGACATCAAAGAAATCCAATGAATAAACTTCCAGGGCCTCTGTCCCTGTTCTGTAAAATCTCAAAAACCAAAATAAAAAAATCTGTCGTCAACAAATTTCTCAGCTGTATACATACACACATATACAGGTATATAAATATATTATTGTTAAAATTTGAAGGTCCATGGTATTCTCATTGATGTTCCATTCGTTCCATACCTACCCTCTGAGAGCGGTGGGACATGTGGCATACTCTCACCACTTGATAGATGTCCCCAATTTAATAGGTATCACCATCCCCTATTTAATAACTATCAGCTTCCAGCCGTCTTTTTTGGGACCCTTCATTTCGTTAATTAATTCATGTGGCCTTATTAAATTGGGCCCCTCTTTTAACTCCAGAACCACGTTAATTCTTGGACCACTCTAGAATTAATCGGGCAGAATGAACTGCTTTATATATATACATGTATATCTATTACAGAACCTACCCTTAAACGCCCATTCTTTTGGGCTTTAATCTTTTTTTTTCCTTACTAACTTTTTTATATTTGACAGAATCCGCTAAGTTTCATCCATGCTTATCTATGGCAGTTGAAAGTTGTGTATCGGATTGCCTGAGTTAGGGTTGAAAGATTTGGCCTCGAGCAGGGTCCCCTTTCTGTCTTGCTTTTCCATTGCTTCTACCCTTGTGTGTTTGTGAACTCTCCAACGCCCCCTTGTTTGACCAAGTGTCGGCATGAGGGTTTTTTCGTTTTTTCCCAAATTGAGTTATTTTTTCAGGCCTATCCACTTTTATCCCGTCACTCAAATATGTAAATACGATGGTAGTAATTTTTAAGTTTTACTGAAATGGCCCAAAATTGGGCCCACTGCAATGGTGGCATTTTGTAGGATTTGCCCCAAAAGGCCCCCAAAATTTGTGAGGGGACGCAGCAGGTGGTGCGGTCAATTGACAACCAAGTAGCCACCCTTGGGCACCACCTCGGAAGTGGTTGTGGGTTCAATCCAGTGTTGGACTGTCGTATTTTGAACACACCAGGCTAGTACTAGTATATAGGCCTCCAGCCAATTGTGATACCAGGAGGTACTGGTATTGGCAAAAATCTGAGATTTTGATACCATGGTGGTATCAATATTACCTGATTGGTGTGGTCTTTTACGGGTATCAATAGCAAGAGTTTTTAAAAATCGATACCAGGGTAATATCAATACAGGTCTGGTATAAAAGAAAACCCATAATATGTTAAATATTGAAAAGCCCACTTCTCATATAAATGTGTACAAGCATGCTTCTCATTGATTTTATTCCTCAAAGTATTCCTCAAGTTCTTCAAAGTATTGATACCAGGTTTTCCTCACAAAAATGGATCTGGTACTGGTATCAGGTACCAGATTTTCAATCACCTACCACACTGGTAGGGTATACTAGGAAGCAGATACCAAGCCAATATGGGTATATGCTAGGTAGTGGCCCGAGGTGATACCGGACTGGTCTGGTACTTCATACCAATATTGATACCAGTTTCTTATCGGTATACCAGTCCAACACTGGTTCAATCTAGCAATTAGTGTCGCAAAGGTTAGGAAGTAGGAAGGCAGTAACCCTTCATGGTCAAGATAATTTTCGCTTCTTTTTGGAGGCGTCATATATATATATGAGAAAAGGGGTATATATATATATGCGGTCACTTTCTGAAAATTCGGATTTTTCACAAAATGATAGAGGGGTCGTGCTTTTCTAAAAGTCAAACATACACACTAGGCGCTTAACCCTTAAGTTCCTAAGGGACCTGAATGGGGTCACTTTGAATTTTCAGTTCGACCTAATTTTTGCAGATCTAGTCCGATGGGGCCCACTCCTGAAGCTTTAATGACAAGGGATTTGTCTTGAGTATGATGCCCAAAAAAAAAAAAAAAAAAAAACAAGAGCTCCAACCTACAAAGATCACTCATTTACATTTTGGGCCTGAAAAGGGCTTGTTGACCGCTGACGTGGCAGGTAAACAAGCCCAAAACATATTGCACTCCAAAGGCCATTTTTGCCAAAGATATAGCAATTTTGTAAAAAGCACTTCACCTTGTGGTGTGTGAGCATTACCGCACATACACACATCCACCGTTGGTATGTCATGCATAAATGAGCTGGGCCACTCCTATAAGGTTGGAATCTCTGGATGATTTTTGGTAGGTTTCTAGGGGTAATTTACTGCAGATATGGGTACCCAAAATTGGTACAAAGTCCAAAAAGCTTGGCTTGGGAACTTAAGGGTTAAGGGTTATATCTTATAACCCATGGAAGGAGGGCCTATAGCTGATCAACTTACCAACGGTAATTTTAGCGCTCAAGTGGGTTCGGCTCACTCCTCATGTGCTTAGATTTTTATTTTGTTTTTTGTTTTTTTTTTGGTAAAGGGAACAGGGGACAGTTGGGAAGACAATAGGAATAAGGTAGAAACACTTAAAATGGATCATTTGATAAATGTGTGCAGTTTCAGGTGTGCAGTGTCGTCGTATATATTTTTCTGATGTGGGCACATAGAAATGAAATTTAATTTATTAAAAAAAAATTGTAATATTGGTGAATATTCAATTCGAAATCATGGAATAACCTTGAATGGTCTAGTAGGGGGTACTATTTTGAACAACAAGTACACTTTGTCTGGAGCAAAAGGTGCCCAAAAAGTGTGCATCCTCTTTCACTTTAGTGCACAACGTAGTAACATGGACCATGTCAGTCAACTAACATAACCATTTATTGACCTTAAAGTAATCTCCCACCTTAAAGAAAACGGAGCTCAAGGTCCATTTGAACTCAATCCTGATCGTTGATCTAGGTGAAACTCAATTGGGATTGTTGATAGCGGAATGTGATCCCCTCTCCTACATGTTAAGGTTCAATCTTCCAGTTTCGACTTCATAATGCTCTCAAAGTGCGCGCCGATGGTTATTAACTTGTCCATTAAGTGGTGTCATCATGATCATGTATGAGTTAAAAGGGTTCATTGGAGTTCCATTGTGGCCCACCACATGACCTACCATAGTGGGAAGGCTGATCCGACACTAAATAATTAGAAATGAATCTGTCTAATAATTAAGTGAAAATTTAGGAAAAACTGCCGAAATTCCAGAAACTTTACAAAAAAATGCCTAAAATCTCAAACAAACTCCAAATATCAAATCTCCAAATGCATGTTTCAAGGCATAAAGCTCTAGGAAAATATTTTCCTTAGCTCTGAGAAATCCTAGAATAATTGGCTGAACAATCACTCCATTTGATAGACCAAATGTTCTCATGGCTCTTAACAACCCACATTATTATTTTATTATTTTATTATTTTTATTTTTATTTTGAAAAAAGGGAAACACCTGGGAGGCAAATAGTTTTGTTATAATCTCACAAATTCAACGGTCAAGAATCATGCGATTTTGCTACATTGTGGATGACGCAGATAGGGATGGATTTGTAAGGTTCATTTCCCTGGATGATTCAGGGTAGGTAGATATGACCTCATGAATGAGGCTATATACTCATTCAGGACGGGCTCACCCAAGAGGTGCTCGTCGCTTAAGGGTTAAATACAAATCAGTATGACACCCTACTTTTCTAGTTATCCTCACTATTTTAAGTTTGGCAAGAAAGTGCGAATTTGATTCAAGAACTTCAAAAAGTTCAGGTAAAAAAAACTCAAAAAGTTGGTAGGTGTGGGAACACGTTTGGTTGATCAATACACTAGGACTGCATGGACTTGAGCGTTTTATTTTTGTGTTTTTGCCTCATACACCCATTTATTCTTCTTAGTGGGAGAGGGTAGTTACAGGATAAGTTGGACCGAAAACGGCAGATGTTGCCTTCCATGGAAGTCCATGACCAAATTTAAATTGATGATATTTCCCCATAATGGCTTATTTTGAGTCCCTGTATTTCCATTTGCAGCGATGACAGTCCACAGTTGTTATGTTCAAAAGTCCATACTTCTTGGACATTTTATTCGATTGACAATTTGACGGTTGATATAGGTAGATATTGAAGTTAGGAATCCAGCATGGAAAATGTTTCTCAACATTATTGATTCTATTCAAAGTAATTCATGATATCATGCACGACAGTCACTAAAACTGTGCCAGTGACGCCAATTTTGGTCCACCTTACCCTACATCTACCCGAGAGATATGGGTGCAACATGTCGAGGTTAAGCTATGGAGTTGAAGGGGGCTTGTCCATTTTACAAATGTGGACTTTTCTTAGGTCATTACTGTAGCTCTATCTCCACAAAACCCCCGTGAGTCTCTTTCTCTGTGCATCTTTCAATTTCTTTTCTTTAATATATATGTTTTGTTCTGTTTTCATTGTAGAAAACCGCTAATGGCAAGTCGTGCGAGCGGCCTACAGGCTGCAATCAGCCTCCTCAACCCCTATGTTTTCATCGTTGTCACTAGTCCACCTGTACAAAAGTGAGTGTCTATCTTTCTCTAAACTTTAGAAGGGTTTTCCTGCAGCTTTATCATACCTTTGGGATGATTTTGACCTGCCTAAGGATACCCTAAAATGTACATACATATTCCAAATACAAAAATTATTCGTTTGGTGAATAATTTGACAACATTAGATAAAATTACTACTTCCAGACAAATACTAGTGCTGGTAAAATATATCATTTGAAACATGGTGCTTAAGTACCGTAGTTGCATATATGGACATGACCTGACATATGACGTCACGTCCAAACAGACGTTATCATATGTAATTTTTATTTTATTTATTTTATCTTGGATATCGAGATGACGATCCACGTGGATAAAATTTTACTGTATTTAAAAACCAAGATATAAATATGTATGGGATCACCAATATTGACGGTCGCATCATTTTGATTTTTTTTTCATGCACAAGATATTGGCAGTCGCAACATTTATCTTTTGAATACATATGACCACATATATTGGCAGACGCATCATTTATTTTTATTAATGCGAGCACCAAAATTACGATTCCACCATCTATCTTTGGTTTAATCAAATGTGCGACCGTAAATAATGTCGATGGTATGCATTAAAAAAAAAAAAAAACATACAAGTGCCAATATTGGCGATCGCATGTATTTTTATTTTTTTTTAAAGTATGTTACCGCCAATATTTGCGATTGCACGCATTTAAAAAAAACCCCAAAAAAAAACAAAAAACATCTGACCTCAAAAATGTCGTGGGTATGACCGAAAATGACCAAAAATGATCATGTATATGCCTCTATCCTGGTCAATATCATTTGACTGGAAGAAACCATACAGAGCGCGCCATGTGTCCGGGCACAAATGCATCTATAGTCAGATCCATGACTCTTGAAAAAGTTGCTAGATTTCAACACGTGGTATCGCTGAACATCATGAACACGTGGTACGTTGTGGCATGCGTGAGAGATAGCGTCGTCCCTACACCTGTCATCATCTGAAATTGACACATCGCAGTTCAGTGAGAGTCGTGTGTTGCTAGGAAACGGTCACGGACGTGACGAAAAACAGGGTCATGTATCTTACTCACTAGGGGATGTCACCCGTAGTCATATTCACGATGCAGATATTAGAGTCATTGTAACGACACGGTCTCCATGACTCTTTTCAAAAGAGTAAAAAAATAGTCAAAATGACCAAAAGAGTCATGAAAACAGTAAAAAAAAGTGTCATGAAACCCGTTTTTTGTACTAGTGGTCAGAGGCATTGGCGAGGTTGGATGAAGGTTCCCACGTTCGTTCGCTGATGTCGTAGCCTTTCCAATGTATGAAATACTCAAAACGTTTATACTTGATGCGAGAGTCTATGACTTCGTCGACTTCATACTCGATTTCCTGATTGACTTCGATTGGTGGAGGTGGTACGGAAAATCTCCCTGGAATATTCGATGGATGATACAACTCCAATAATGAAACATGAAAGACTGGATGGATGCGCATACTTCGTGGGAGTTGAAGCCGAAAACTGATCTGATTTATTTGTCGAATAATTTTGAATGGTCCCAGGCGTTGATAATCCAACTTCCTTGATGGTTGCGAGGTTTGTATGTCCCGTTGAAGAAGCCACACACGATCTCCGACCTTGAACTGGGGTTGGAGTTGGTGACGTTGATTTGCATACTCCTTGTATTGTTTTTGAGCTTCTGCGAGGTGGGATGTAAGCTCTTTGTGAATCGTAGCAAGATGAGTAGCAAGGTTTTCTGTAGCAGGGCTTCCAACAGTTTTCATGTGGAAAGGGTTTGCTCGAGGATGATGACCATAATTGGAGAAAAATGGAGTTTGTTTGGTCGAAGAATTTATAGTATTGTTGTAGGCAAACTCAGCCAATGATAGAAGGTCCGTCCAATTATCTTGGTGATAATTTATTGTACAACGAAGATACTGCTCCAAAATCTGGTTTATACGTTCGGTTTGACCATCAGTCTGTGGATGATTAGCTGTAGAGAGGTTGATCTTAGTATCCAATATGTGAAATAATCCCCTCCAGAAATTTGATATGAACTGTGGTCCTCCATAAGATACGATGTCCTTTGGGAGTCCATGAATGCGGGTAGATATTATTGAGAAAGAGTCTTGCAGTTTCCTCGCCGGTAACCGTCTTATTACATGGAATGAAATGTGTCATCTTCGTAAAATGATCTACCATAACAAGGATTGTGTCGTGCACCTAAGCATCGCGCCACAACATACATCGTTGTCCACTATACATTCTAAGCACACAATCCTAGAAAGCTATGCCACAATCGCCCCCCTAGCTGGTGATTAGGTCCCTCTAACACCGGATAGCTGACAAGTATCCATCTCAATAAGATCATCACTTGGTCTTCAATTGCACAAGTCCCAACACCTGAAGTCGATAGATCAAGATGTCGGGTGCAAATGTAGCCCCATCGTTAGTCGCCTTCATGCAATCCATGATCTTCAGTTGATTATCCATGACATTGAAGCCTCACTAGCTAGACCTTGGATCACTTGTCCGCCTCACCATTGTCATGCCCACTACCTTTGTCCAAGGCATCGTGGACACAACCATTCTCCAATAGGGACCTCCTCAAGTGGCGGTGTCAAGCATCCCATGTGCCACCCCCTTGAGCATTTGTTACACACCAACATGGTCGTGGCACCACCAGCATGCCCACATAGCATGCAACGCAACCCTGCAGGTACCACTGCAAGGTTGGGATCTATCCTCCCATCTACATGTGGAAGGTGACATGACGCACAATTACGCACATGGTCCTTCCATACCATGCCATCTCGACCCTCCAGAATCAACACTCCTGAAGGCAACACCTCCCAGACCCTTAGAATCACACGACCTGATGTGACATCCAAGGTTATAGGCGCTGTCTGCTGTAGATACACATAGTCCCCAGGATGGAAACGCCGAACACCTGGCCGATATCCCCCTCCACGTATAGTGGCGTACCTCAATATGTCTTGGTGTTGGGCAATAACAAGATTCTCAAAAGCCATGGGCATGACTCTCTTGAACAACTCTGCCCGTTGGGCACATGCTTGTGTCCACACATCCGGATCATCAAGGTTGAGGACTACTGTAGTCTCCCTGCGAATAGATGCAGGCAAATCTGGCTCTCGGCCAAAGAGAAGGAAATAAGGCGAGAACGAGGCAAGTGATGCTTGCTTGCTAAACCTGTAATCCATGGCCAACCAAGGTAGCTGAAGATCCCAATCTCCCAAGTGTCCTTTCTGCAAGCCATACTTGCACAAGCCTCGCTTGACTATTTGCACAACCCTCTCGGCCAAGCCATCAGCCTCGGGATGATCCCGAGAAGTAGTGCAGTGATCTATCAAGGCTTGCTCACACAAAGCCTGAAACTCCCCCAAGAACTCTCTCCCTTGGTCCGTGAGTACCTTGGCTGGAGCACCAAATTGGCTAAGCACTCGATCTAAGAATGCATACGCAGCCCCCTCACTTGCCTTGTCAGGCAATGCCACCAGTTCAATCCATTTGGAGAAATGTTCCACCATCACCATCACATACTTGCTATGGCGAATCGTTAGTGGCAATGGGCATGCGAAGTCAAGAATCCAACGATAGCCCAAACCCATAATGGGTAAAGGATGCAATTGTGGAGTAGGTGCATTGAAAGAAGCCCGCATTCTATCACACACCATGCACCTTGCCACTAACTGTTGCACATCCGTGTGCATGCCCCGCCACCAATACTGTCCTTGCAGCAAACTATGAGTGCGTCGCACCCCAAAATGTCCCAACTCCTCATGGGCATGGCGTACCAATCACGGTCGTTGTGTTCGATGAGGCACAATCCTCACTCGTCCATCCTCCCATACTCGGAGTAGGTGAGTCCCTTCCCACTTGAACCTCTTGGCTCGTTGTAGGATCCGATCTCTCTCCTTAGCAGTTACACTGGCTGCTGTCTCTCTAGTACGAAGGTAGGCCAACACTGCTGTATCTTCATGTATATCCTTAGCACCACCAAGCTCCTCACTTATATGTGGATCATCATGCACACAATCTCTATGACCAATCGCATGGGATGGACCAGCTTGAGCTTCCATTGCTAGAATGCATAAAAAGACAAATGCGTGCCATCCTGGCACCATCTCCTCGTCCGTCTCACCATGCCAACGAGCTCCTGTATCATCAAGCTCACTTTGTGCATGGATTGCAACTCAATCCATCCGCATCCTGGTTGACTATTCCGGCTCGATGCACCACCTGGAAGTCGTACTCTTGAAGCATAAATGCCCACCGTGCAAGCTTCCTTGTAAGCTTGTCTGAATCCATCAACCACTTCAATGGTTGGTGATCCGTGACAAGGTTGACATCGATCTGCTGTGTGTGATTTGCCCAAACATGAGCTTTGTGACCCCCTCTCTTTCTTGTTTCTTTTTTCCTCTTATCCCATAAGATCTTTGAGCTTCCTGCAACCATTGTGAAGTATGATCGCATTTTACCAAGATTTGGCGTTTGCGGAATAGTGGCACCCTTCCATGGCCTAAGCATACTCAACTGGTGCATGTTGGTGGTGATGAACTGGGTTCTGTGTATGCAGCAACGTTGGAGGTGAGTTCATCTAAGCATCTTAGCCCTCACAACTGCAGTAGACTAGATCTTTGATGTATACAATTTACGGAACCCTAACTTCATTTGTGATTTGTGGGTAGCATCTAAAATGTGCCACTGCCCATACTACAGCTAGACACTCCCCTTCATAGGAACTATACTTCGCCTCGGCATCATTGTTCGAGCGGCTAACATATGCCACTACGAACTCTCTTCCCTCATCATCCACCTATGTGAGCACTGCTCCAATCCCCAACATACTCCAATCCATATGTAGCTGGAAAGGCCGCCTCAGAATAGGTGCAGAAGTCAATCGAGCTTTGAGTTCCTCAAAGGCTTCTTCCTGTTCCTCCTCCCATTGCCACTCCTGACCCACCTTGGTCAACTTGGTAAGAGCCTTTGCAATGCTGCTAAATCCCTTGACAAACCGTCGATAGTAGTTTGCCAACCCCATGAAAGCACGAACTCTGCTAACATCTTTGGGGCATGGAATGCATGCAATGGCCTCCACCTTCGTTTTTTGAACACCCAATCCTCCAGGGTATATCATGTGGCTCAGATACTCAATCTGGTTGTGGAAGAACTTGCACTTCCCAGGGTGCAATTTCAACCTGTGCGCTCTCAAGTGCTCAAACACCACCTGAAGGTGTCTCTCATGCTCCTCAACCGTAGCACTAAAGACGATGATGTCATCAATGTAGCACCGGAAGAAGTCTAGCCCCGCGAGAATCCTATCCATGACCCTCTGAAACTCTACAAGAGCATTCTTCAGCCCAAACGGTAAGAACCACCATTGGTACAAGCAATCCTTCCCATGTTGGTCAATCCCCCAGAATGTCGTCTTTTGCTTGTCAGCCTCTTTGATTGGCAACTGGTGGTAACCGGATCGCAAGTCCAATGTGCAAAATACCTTCGCATGCCCAATGGCATCAAAGATTTCCTCTAGAGTTGGCATGACATATCTATCGGACTTAGTCTGATGGTTCACAGGACGATAGTCCCCACACATCCTTTTTTCTGTCCCCATAGATAACCTTCTTAGCTGGCATCACCGTTGCCGAGGCATACTCCCCGCCTGACAACTCCACCAATCCAGCTTCGAACAACTCCATAGTCCGTGACTGGATCAATGACCTCTCCATGTCACTATACCGGTAGGGCCTTCGAAAGATTGGCGTGTCACTTGCCAAATCAATACGAATCTCCTGACCCTTCAAACTCCCCAAATCCTTCAAACCGAAGGCAAAGCAATTTATATAAGCCCTTAGAAATCACTGGATCCTCCGTCTCTCTCCTCCGATGACTGTAGGTCCAACATCTGGTTCCCAATTGTCCTCAGTGACTGCAACCTTGGGTACATTAGGCTTGGGGGTAGGAGACAAATCCTTTGGTTGCTAGATAGCAACCTCTTGGGCCTTGTCCGCCCAATCTGACTGTGGTGTAGCCTCCACTTGCTCTGCCATGACCACCTTGAGAACATCCTCTGGGGAAGAAACATTCTCAACCTCTTCAAAAACATTGGCCATCTTGGCCTCCAACTGATCCTCAGTGTATGGCTCTCCCCACTCCTCATATTGCTGCTTGAGAGATCCAAGGACTCTCTCTTTCCGCATCTCATCCCACATCTGCCATGGGTGTTTGCACCCCATGATCCTGTGCTCGCCCCCACTCACTGCTGATGTCACTGAACTCCCCTCACTCACCAATGGAAAGACCTCCTGCCATGCTTGGTGTACACACTCGCCTCCTACTCGATGCAAATTCCCAACCGTACCCCACAGTGGAATATGCACAGGCACGTGAGGAAGCAAATCAGCCTTGTATGCCAATTGTTTGTCCTCATCAGGTGGTGGCCTATCATCTGCATGGCTATTGCCCTCCAAGAGCTCACCACCCCAAGCCACCACCCCTGAGAATGCAGCCAATGTGGGCATCATGTTCCTATGATCCACCGCTACATTCCCAATAAACTGCACCGGGAGCAGTGCACGTCGACCATCCCCTGACTGGCATTTCGGCCTGTAGGATGCCGTTTCCTCCCAAAAGTCCCAAGTAAAGCCCATCGGGTATAACACAGCCCCACCAACAAGCACATCATAAGACATCGCGTCCGTAACAATGGCTTTAGCTTTCATGACAGAGCCATCTGTAGGATGATCTGGCTGCAATCGAATGAAGAGCTCATGGCGTGTAATCCCTCGTGCCTTCTCTAAACTGCCCAAAGATGTTTGAATTTGGAAATGACAAGGCTCCAAATCCGCCTCTGTAAGGCCCAAGCCTGCAATTGCTGCTCTCCCCAACATCAATGGTTGTGCTCCCGAGTCCAACAAGACCCGCAGTGGCCTATACCTCCTCCCGGTTGGGCCACCCAACTGAAACACACCATCCTTATTGTCCACCAGGACTACCCCAGGAGTCACCATACTACGCTCAATGGCTGGTCTAGCTGGCAACTCTTGCAACCTTGCAGCTGCCGCTTGCCATGGCGCAGCTGTGGCTGTTTTCACCCTTGAATCCAAGGAATCCATGCACTGCACCTGATCCGCTATCCCCGTAGATAGTGCCGATGCATCACCACTCTCACAGAGTGTAGCTGCCAGTCTAAACACCGCAGTTGACCGCATCCCCGGCATTGCAATTGTCGTGGCAGAAAACAATGGAGCTTGGCAAATTTCCGTAGCCGCCCCCAACAATGTACTGGATGCACCTTGCTTTGCAGTACCACCCACTAGCATTTCTCGAATCATACCAACTCTCCCCAGTGACACTTATGGCTCTACTTCTGACACACTTGGGCGAGCGAGTGCCATCGATGGCATAGTTGGCACTGTCTCAGCCCAATGTGAAAGACTGTGGAAGCCTTGTCTGCCGACTTGCTTCCCCTCTTTGTGGATCAAAATCCACATCCGCTCCTCTTGGCTCAGGAGCACGCGTTGCTGCTCGAGTGACAACAGCTGCAGAGTCCACATGCAATGGTCCTGCAAAATGCGGCTCCACACATGAAGCCCACATGTTAAGAGAGATTGCCCGGAAAGAGGCAAAGGGCCGGCACAAGCAGAGCCTACACAACTACAATGTGGGCATTGTGGCAAGTATGGGCATGAAGAGGGCCATTGTTATGACTTGCATCCTGAGCTACGGCTAGGCCAGTTCCAAGGGAACAATGGTGGCCGAGGACGAGGCAATGTAGTCCAGAGAGGTAGATGAGGCAGAGGTCGGGGTGGAAGACGTAACCAAAACCAAGGAGCACAGGGTCAAGGTCAAGGTCATGACCAAGGCATGGTGGATAGACTTGCCCAGCTAGAGCAACGTCTTGCTGCCATGGCCGTTAGGGTCCTCCACAATCCCAACATGTCACACCCGACTGTTGTTGGCCTGAGAATGAAGGAAGTGACCTCTGCAATTGAGATCCTCTCGGCCCTTCCCTGGGCTTCGCCTGAGCCCCCTTGTTGCCTTGAGCACGTTGGGGTAGTGGTTGTTGTTGGCCAGGAGCCCCACTTCGTTGTGTCTCCTTACCAAACCCCACCATGACCACTTGCTCCTCCACCATATTGAGTTTTATCCGCTCTACCAGCAAAAATACATTTGCTAAGGTGGGTTGGTCCACTTGTAGGAGAGTTGCATCCGGCACCCTTCTTCTCAGCTCCTTGTCCAGGATCCCATACCAGAACTGGACTGCCTGAGCTTCTGTAACCCCTTGGGTTATGTTTATCAAGTGCCTCATGCGAGTATAAGCCTCCCTCAAACTCTCGGCAGGCTTTCGTTGGAACTCTTACAAACTCCGCAATTTCTCCGTCCTTATCCCCTGGTAGTTTCTCCTTAACTCCTCGAAGAACTCCACAACTGGGTTAAAGGCAGGCACGGGTGTTGGTACTATAGCAAGAGCTTGGGTGGACTTCTAGCTCCTGTTCCACTTGACGTCCTAAACTGCCGCTTACAGAAGCTGCCGGTGTAGCTACCGGTGTCACCACTGCCCTTGTACCTCTAGTGATGGAGACATAGTCAGGTGACCAATACACCCACCAATCCCCAATCTCCACCTCGTGTCCCCGCCTAAACTCATGGTAGTCATCCATGGGCGGCCCCTCAAGGTGCTGAAACAACCCCTTCCATGCCATAAAAGGCGTAAACAGTTGTGGATTGCGCATCTGCTGCAAATCACACCAACTATCAGACTTTTGTATGAAATCATCAAACTCGATGGTGCCCACAGCTCTAGAGTACCGACGTGGCCCCTTGGTAGCTCCATACATTTCCTCCATCGTATCTCACAACAATGGCACGAAAATGGTTTGCACCCTCAGCGAGAATCCTCCTAACTCTGAGTTTGAACCTTCCTCAGAAGACACTGAAGGTGAAGGTAGCCTAAACCGCACACCTCGTCTTGTATACCCACTAGTATTGCTGGTGCTTGTACCGGCACTCTCCTCAGCAATTGGTGGCACCTCCGTGATGAAAACTCACAACCACACCTGTTGTAAACCTGTCTCTAATCCCCCTTTCCACAAGGTAACCGGGTAGAGAACCTGTTGCAGCTTATGGCTTAGACTACTAGGTTCGTAACATAAACGTGCACCTGCATCCACCACAAGCATTCATATGGTTTGCTGGTCATCAACCCAACCTCACCATAAGAAAAACAATGATGGTCTGACTGGTCATCACCCCAGCCTCACCACCGACAGCATGCTCTAGGATTGGCCGGTGATCAAATCCGGACCAACCTCCTATGAAAACAAACGCCCACACAAAACTGACATGGCGCACAGTCAAGCATGCAGGTGTGGGGGGGATCCAAACACAAGAAAATCAAGACAGTAACTCCCCCACAAAAAAAAAAAAACACTCCACAGTGTCGCTTCTGCAAGGACACCCCAGCCCAAACCCGGACTGACTCTTGCCTCCACCTACGGAAAGGTTTTGGCCTACATAGAGGGTGGAAGACTACGAGGAAGAGAGACTAAGGCAATTCCTAATCCCATAATGCTCTCATCCCACTAGTCTCCCCCTATCTCTAAACGCTCTTGCTCATGACCAACAGACATAACTACCTTCCAGGATCTCTCAAATAACTCTCCAAGGGCCCTCAAGATGTCTCTCAAACAATCTCACTAAGGCCCCCAAAGCCTGCCAATTCTTGGCCCTCAAGGACCCAAAAAGTCCTTTAGACAAGTTGCCAAAGACTCCTTAAGCCCGCCAAATATTAGCCTCTAAGGACCCCAAAATAGTCCTCTAAATAACCCTCCAAAGGCTCCAAATGTTTGCCAAATATTGGTCTTCAAGGACCCCCAATAGTCCTCCAAACAATCCTTCAAACACCCCTTCAAGAGCTCTTCAAGTGTCTTACAAAAGCTCCTCAAAGGACCCCCCAAAGATCCTCCAAAGGCAATACTCCTCTAGATACACCCTAGATATCATACACTTTTAATGAAAACGTATGGCAGGCAAAGTCTCTCCACTTGTATCCATACAATGTTCAAAAAAGTGTATGGTGGGGGCAGAGGGAGCCCATACACTGTTCAAAACAACGTATGATGGGCAGAGGGGGCCCATACACTGTTCACAAAAGAGTATGTGGGCAGAGGGGTTCCATACACTGTTCACAAAAGTGTATGGTGGGGCAGAGGGAGCCCATACTTAGTTTCTTGAAGAGTATGGAGACTAGGGTTTGTAAAGTATAGTAAGAAACACCTTCTTCATGGTATCTTCCCCCCTAACATGCATGCAAGATTGCATTATCTTACTTTGCAATGCATTCATCCCAAATTGACAAGTTCCTCTTGATCCCCTTGGAACTCATAGCAAGGTAATGTGCCCAATGACAAGCGCCAAGCCTTGCTTGAATTTGAATTTTGTATGCCATCTTCCATGTGCTTTCCCTTGCATGGGCTAATCACACATACTTCCACCTCTTGACCTAGGTGTTGTCTTCATTCATCATAATGTGTATCCACACCTCTATTCAAGAGCTCATCTTCTCAAACTTGAAGTCACAAGCCCTAAAGAGCATGCTCCACATAAGCATCACTTGCTTGATCAACTATCCACCACAAAACTTAAGCAAAAAATGAATGAATACATGAGCTTCACCTTCCCCTTCCTTGTCTTGTCACATGCTAATGTATGGTTGAAGTTGCTATGCATGCCATGAGCCACAATTTCCTTTCTTCATAAAGACCACCTCCAATGATCTCCCACACGTGCTCCAAGTTCTTCAATACTCTAGGCTTGGTTTCACATCATCATGGATAGAATTCTCACCCATATGCTTCACTTTGGAGTCATCTTGAGCTTCTTGATGCTCTCCAAGTGGTTGCTTTTGTTGTCTTCAAGCCCTAGCCTATGTAGCTCCTTGGCTTTTCTTCCACAACATGCACCACCTCATACACAAGGAATGAACTTGCTCACTTCACCTTCTAGCTCTCCTCAAGCTTGAATTGGAAGCCACACTTGGAAAGCATGCTCCACACATGCGCCACTTGCTTGGTCAATCACTTGCTTCACCAAGAGCAATCCAAGAACTCATAGAACTAGCAAAAGCACTACCTTCTAGCGCCGCCTTAGCTTGCTTGTTTGTCAACCAAATGAAACCCCACTTGGCTTCTTTCACTATGGACAGAACAACCACTTCTTAGCTTCTCTTGAGCTACTCAATGCTCTTCAAGCTACCTTTGTTGTACTCCTTCTATGGTGTTTCCAACCCAAGTATGTGCCGCTCTTTGGCTTCTCTTTCACACCATGAACAACTAGAGCTTGCTCTTGAAACCCTAGTGTCTATCTTCTCCACACACAAGACACTTCTCTTATGATGTAAGAGCACTTTTCCAAGCTCTCAAACCCTTAGTGCACATACAAGCACTTACCTTGCAAAACCATGCAAGCTTTGTGATACGAGAGCTCTCTCCTTAAGCTCTCCACCTCTGCAAAGTCTTGTAACTCAAGAGCTCTCTCCTTGAGCTCTCCACCTCTTTGATGCAATGCAAAAACACTCCTCCTTGCAACACATTGCAAGCCTTGTGAGATACTTGAGCTTTTCTAGCTCTCTCACTCCTTGGTGTACACCAACACAAGTGCTAAAACTAATCCTTACACTCCGCACTCACAAGCATAAGATGATCTTCTTGTAGTGATAATGGAAGTGAACACACAATGGAAACACTCCACTCATGAATCCACTCAATCACATAAACTAAGTCAAGCCAAGGGCACCTTTGCTAAAGGAATCCACCCTACAAAGCCCTCACCACACTCCCTCTCAATACCTAGAGCTATGGAGGTGGGAGAGGCTCATGGAGGCTCAACTACAAGAAGATGAGCCTCCTCCATCCTCACAAGGGGAAAACCTATCCCCATTGTCAAGGACGAGAACATGACTGAACACAAACAAGAGATGAGACTAGAGATACAAGGCTAGACAAGAAGTCAAGGTCGGCATGGCCGAATGCACGATGAGTAAATAGGAATCAAGACGATCTTTATAACAATGATCAAGAGTACAAGATATTGGAACACGACTTGAATACTAGAATGCTGGAAACTGGACTGGAGTACCAAATACTGGAAACTGGGCTAGGGTACTGGGAACTGGAAACAAGAGTAGCTTGAACTGGTGTTGGCAAGACTGAAGAGTGTCCAGTCTCGCCTCCTATATATACTGGCTATTAAGAAGCTTCCCCAAGAAACTTCCGCTATGGAGGTTTCTTGCTGGAGAAGTTTCCAAGATTAAACAAAGGTATCTTGATGGAGAAGTTTCCTCCAAAGGAAGTTTCCTGAGTAGTTTCCCAAGTTACTCTTGGTAATTTGATAAACTCCCGATAACTTGGTAAGTAATGGTAAATCATGATAGATAATGATAAATTACGATAAATCATGGTAACTTGATAACTTCTGGTATTTACTCCTGATAAGTTCTTCTGGGCTATGTCCGTGACATCACCCCCTCCTCTAGTGCCGAGTTCCTCGAGGAGCAGTAAAATCTTGGACTTGCTTAGAGTTGGAGAAAATCCAAAATCCGGCGAATGGTATTTGCCAAGTATTCGGCTCTTCGTTCTTGACTCAAATGATTTATAGGTCCCTGCAACCATCGATAGTGTCCAACACCTTGAACTTAAGACCACGCAGTGATTTGAGCATTCTGATTTTCGAATCTGCCTTCAAACATGATTTCGTTGCCTTCTGGGTCCGAAGCCTCAACCTCCAACAGAATTATCAGACTTCGAGTAGGCTCCACTTGCCGTCGTACGGGGTTCAGACGAGGAAGTACGCGTCGCATTGGTGGCCCATCGTCTCGAAAGCGTCGGCATGATGTTGAAGGTCGTGAGAGTCGGAATGGCTGATCTGGTAGCTGGGTAAGCGACAACTCCAATGTATCTGGTTCATGTGACTCCATACTGCCAATACAAGATGCAAGAATGCTGGAAGTGTAGCTATATATACTGATGTGTGGTGCTCCTCCCTCCTTAGCGTGTATCAGGTACATTGAATGTGGAGTCTTCACCTTGAAGCTAACTTGACTGACATCATCGTTGTGACGTCTTATTGACGTGTAGCTCGGGGCTTAGCTGGATATCGTTGATGAAACTCTTGGACTTTGTCAGATGCATTGGCGAGGTTGGATGAAGGTTCCCACGTTCGTTCGCTGATGTAGTAGTCTTTCCTATGTACGAAATACTTAAGACGTTTATACTTGATGCGAGAGTCTAGGACTTCGTCGACTTCATACTCAAGTTCTTAATTAACTTCGACTGGTGGAGGTGGTACGGAGACTCTCCCTGGAATATTCGATGGATGATACAACTCCAATAATGAAACATGAAAGACTAGATGGATGCGCATACTTCGTGGGAGTTCAAGCCGAAAACTGACCGGATTTATTTGTCGAATAATTTTGAATGGTCTCAGGCATTGATAATCCAACTTCCTTGATGGTCACGAGGTTTGTATGTCTCGTCGAAGAAGCCACACACGATCTCCGACCTTGAACTGGGGTTGGAGTTGGCGACGTTGATCTGCATACTCCTTGTATTGTTTTTGAGCTTCTGCAAGGTGGGATGTAAGCTCCTTGTGAATCGTAGCTAGATGAGTAGCAAGATTTTCTGCAGCAGGGCTTCCAACAGTCTTCCTGTAGAAAGGGTGACTGAAGCCCAGCGTGGCAGATCCATGTGTCTACTACAACAAAGAGGGACTCATGACGCTGTTAGCAATCTTTGTGGACGACAGAATAGCTTACAGCACCAAGCAGTCAGCTCTGGATCAGATGATTGACTACCTGAATAGGGAGTTTGAGGTGAAGGCAGGGCCCACACAGGGAGTTCGAGGTGAAGGCAAGGCCAGTGGGCTGCTATGTAGGGTTGCAGATCACCATAGATAGATCTGTGCGCACTACCTACATCAGCCAAGCAAGGTATGTTGCAACTAAGGAGGCAGGTTGGTTGCGGCGGTTACTCAAGAGTATAGGCTTTGGACAGCTCGCTATAGCGCTTTTCAGCGACAATCAGAGCTGCATAAGGCTTGTACATAATCTGGAGTTCCACAAGCAGACTAAGCATATCGATGTTCAGTTTCATTTCATCCGCGAGAAGCAGGAGGAGAGAGAGATTGACATCAAGTTTGTGGGAATGGAACAAACAATCAGCTTGCTGACATCTTCATAAAGACACTTCCGGTAGAAAAATTTCAGCGCTTTAAAAGCTTGATGGGAGTCATTCTTCTACCTTCAACCTAATCTATTGTTTCAATGAGTGGGAGTGTTGTAATTCATGATTCATCTCACAACATAAATAACTAATTAGGGTTTCAGGTCCTTCTTGGAGTGCTCAGCCGGTACATAGCGTTTCATTGGCAAGATTCGACTCAGCTCGACACTGGGATAGCAGAACTCGATCTGCATTCTGTTAGCGTAGAATATGTAGTTGGCAGCACTGTCAAGTGTGCATCTTAGTAGCTTGCTTTTCCCTGCAATTCTTAGATCTTAATTCTCCATAGACTGTAGCTAGCTCGTCTCTTTGTAGTTAAGATCTGTCAGAAAGCTCTGCATAGTTGTGCAATTATGTAAAACTTCTTCAGCAGCCCATTTTTGTGTATTTGCTTTCCTTTGTTTCAGATGCTTATGAGTGTTTAGATGCTAGAGGGTTGTGCGTTTATTTTCAATAATCTGACAGTGAAGAATTTTAGGGGCAAAATATAATCGTTCCATGGCGTCCGTTACGGTCTGCAACGAATAAGAGGCTGCAGAGCCCCACATACCAACGACGCAATGGCGTGAGCGTTGTGCGTGAGCGCGCGAGCGTATGCTCACGCAGGAGTGACGTGGCGTGAGCGTACGCTCATGCCAGCTGACGTGGCGTGAGCCTGCACCCACGCTGACGTGGCGTGAGCGTCATGTCAGCATGCTGATGTGGCAGCAAATGATGACGTGGCACTGTCCGTCATCTGCCACGTCAGCATTAACATGCGCCGCCTATAACCGAGGATGGTCCTATGACCGTGGAATTAATGCAGGGAATCTTGCCTAAATAGAATCAAGACTACCATGAGGCCTACAATTGTAGCTTCCAACATTGTGCAATTACAAATGCTTGTTTCACTTTTACAATTACGAGGACGAGAAAATATCCTCACAAAGTGTGCGCCATAAAGGCTGCCACGGGAAGACCTTCCTCCCTCCTCAAATAACAATGAGAGTTAGGATCATCTTCAAAAGATGATTGTAGTGCATAGCGACAGCAAGACATGTAGACTTCGAACGGTGCAATGACAAATGTGCTTTTAAAAGTTGTCACTCAGAGCTCACTCCGTATAGTTGGAGGCCATATCATTGCACCGCCGACGAATTGATGTGAATTACACATTTCAAATCATGGTCGTCCACATACCACATTGCATAATTGATGCTACCCATGTGTTGTATCCCGCTGCAATAGAGTATCGACCTCATTGAAACTCATAGTGGCCTGGTGAATGAAGTTGTCACGTTTGGGATCGCAAACCATCCTCTTCAAAAATATGAAATACAAATGTTTGCAGGGTATGAATTTACCTCTCTTGCCCAAACTGGTTGATAGCATATTCACAAAATCAGGACATGTGCAATTGGGGAAATTGGAAACCGTGATGTCGTAGGTCCTGTCATGAACAGTAGATGTGGAAGTGATGATTGTGAATACCCGACCATATCCTGGATGGGGTACTTCCGTGGTGCTTCCAACACGAGCTTGGAGCATTCTTGCGGACTCCACTTTGCCAAAGTGTTCAGCGGTTGGAGGGAAACGCCGAACGAGCTTTCCATCTCGTTTGGTTGGCCACAAGTCACGATTTGCCGGGGGGACCCGGGAGGATGCAGAAGTAGTAACACATGTATGGAGTTGGGGTTGTCTCGCAACGGAAAAACCTGCCTCCTCCAGCATTTCAATCTCCTGAAAGCTGAGATGTGTTCCCACCTTCACGGGCCAAACGGTTGGAGGAGATGGCTTCATCACTACGGAAGGACGCATAGTTCCATGCACACATCTGACACAATCATCTGCGCAGAACCAAAACTTGTGGTTCTTGGCTTCTGGTTGACCGTATGGACGCATCAAACCCGTGAAAGTTGGAGCAGGAGTTCGGGCACCACCTCTGGATATAGATGAAGTGCACTTCTCGAAATTAGTTGCCCTGATCGCTGTACATTTCACACGAGACCCTACACTTGTGCGTTCTATGTGCCAAACGTGGTCGGGGCATGCGGACTCAAGCACATCAAGGGGGTTGTTTCTCTCTTGCACCATTTCAGTGGCACTGTTTGATGCTGGAGCTTGCCGTCGTGTTGGAGGTTCCTCCACAATGGAGGTTCCGGACATGGAGCTGTCATGTAGGGGAACACGAGGCTTCGAGAAGTTATCACGGTCTGCCCTGTGGGAATCGGAATCCGAACCAGGTGGAGTGTTCAATTTCCTCTTACAGGAGCCGAATCTCTCCTCCCCTTCAAGATGTGGAACTCTAGAAACAAGTGGCGTTCCCTAGGCATACATGCTCACTGCCCGTGCTATCTTCATTGGATTCCCAGATCTGTTTGCAGCACGCAACATCAACTCCCATTTGTCCGAACCCTTACCACCAACCCCACCTCGTAAGAAATCACGGTATCGGGTTTGTTGTTGCAAGACACGTATCAAATCATCTGTTGCTGCCACATACAAATCCCGACCTCGTTTCCCAGACTGCTGCAACCATGCGTTGTGCACAATTTTTGCCAAATTGCAAGATGACATGTCCGCCATTTCCTCAATGGACATGTTCTGCAAAGTGCAGAACCACACTTCAAAACAGTGAACAGAAAACAACATAAAGAAAGCGAGGACACAATAAAATGGAAAGTAAATGTATGAATAAAACAAGAAATATAAGCCTCGTACCACTACCATGGCTGCTTCCCACTGTCTATACCAGAAGTGCCAAAACGCCAGCCAATCTTCCAATGCTCTCATACTCTCAAGTGATGCAGCTCCAGAAGAGAACCACCAAGCACGAATTGTCTGGAACAAAGTGTCCGCCTCCTTCATTGTTCTAGCATCTTTGTACTATTTGCACAATTTACGGTGCTGAGTCTGCATCTCTGGTTTGATGTCCGACTTTGTATGTTTTTCCAGAGATTGTATCCAATGGAATAGACATGTACGCTCTCTTCCTCGCATTGGCACTTTTGGGTCGCCCGATCCGAAGACAATACGAACAACATTGAAATTTGCTTGAGCACTATCCGCCATGAAACCTGCGAAATTTGGAGATGGCAGCCCATGACACGTATCAGGGAATTCCACATGAGCTTCTGGGATTCCGTATCCTCGGATTGCATGTCACAAACTGCAATTGTCATAACTCGTTGGTACATTGGATCGTAGACATGACAAGCCATTGTCGTCCAATCCTTCACTTGTTTCACATGATCAAACATAAGAAAACAGTTCTGCAAGTCCCCAGTCTTCTGCATCCGCTTCACGAGGCTAACCCCACTGCCCTCCCCAACAGTCGACATTTTGAAAAGAAAATTTTTGATGGCACATTGACCTGGGAATACATTGTCCTGGATGTAATCGTACTTGCTCACTCGTTTCAACTCCAAAATGTTGTCTATGTAGCCTCTGATACCAGAGCCCATTCTTAATGCATTGATCTGATGCCGAATGTTAGGTGAACTCAAAGTGGAGAAATGATCCATAACCAGGTCCAATGCTGCACCGTCAAGTTTAGTCCCCAAAGAATCCCCTCCACTCAAAATATGGCTTTCCAAGAAGGACTTGCTTGCGCCAAGAGCAATTGCAGATGTTGTTGCGGATGGGTTTCTCCCAAACTCCTGTTTAATCAACCTCGATATTGTCTCAACACTCTCCCTGTAATCCCCCTTCGAGACAGGATGGTTATGGAATCCGAAATGCACACAAGCTCTTGTCATTGTTTTCAAACGGTGGACAACATAGTACATTCTTGCTCCGCAGAGTGCCAAGCAGGATGGCACAAGTTTGCAGAATTTGCAGACGAAAGTGTTTGCCGGTGGAGGGGCAGTCCTAGGCTGAAATGGATTTTCCGCCAGACCCTCCCATTCGCTTTGATTATGAACCCCAGACTGAAGAAAGTGTCTGCAATTCAAATTATCACACCTAAGGTGTCCATTGCAAACTGTTCTCCTGAAAACAAGTTTGTCATCATTCTGAATATTGGATGTTTTTGTTCTGCACCACGGGTGCCCGTCGTGTTTCTTGTCCATTCCATGCATCATGATTGTTACACCTCCAACTCGCGGAGGAGGAGATAGCTCGAATAGGATATCGCCATCAAAAGTCTCTGGCAAGAACTTCACAGGCACCTGCTTCAAAGATTCCCAATCAATTCCTTGCAACTCACTTTTGAACCCAGCCATTCCTCCCATCGCCCGTAATTTTGGAATGACACTACAAATCTCTTCTTCATCAGCTTCTCCAACCACAGTAGGAAGGACTGGATTTGGAATTTCACTTATGTCATCATAGGACGTCCGAAAGCTCAACGATTGGAGTGGAGGACGTCTGTTCTTTTTTCACCACCACCTCCCTCTTGTCTTCAACGACCGAAGCAGCAGTCCCGGGCGTCACATATGACCCAAGGGACTTTCGCCGAGGCTCTCCAAGTACTCTGTATCGACCAGGGCGCACTCTCCACTGGCTGATATGAGCCGTCTCATCACGGTTTTGGAAAGAGTATTTCAACAACTTCCCTTTCAAATCGTACACCTCTTTCTCCAAAAAGATGGAGCCATTCTGAAGCTGAAAACGGGTAGCCAAGACATGTTCCAGAACAATTGCAAATCCATTGTCAAGGACTTCCTGGGAGAACGGCACTGGTTTGTCGTCAGAGAAGAACTCCGCTTCAGAGGAAGCCATCTTCCTTCCTCGCGTACGTTGATACCTTGCTATCGCAGACCTTCAGTGTAAATCGGTTTACTGATGTCTCCAGAACACAGTTGAAGAATGAGAAGAGAATATGGCGGAGGAAGCTCAGACGACGACTGTGCATATTCTGTTATTCTTTCCAGATATGCAGCCGTCCATTTTAATTACTTTTTTTGTGGGCCCAGTGGTCAGAGTATCCCTAGGAGCAATGTCGACAGCTGTTAAACCGTTAATCAGAACCTCATTAACAAACACAATAACAAGCCGACTTCCTGGAAGCATGCCACAGGCTCTGAGGGTGGGATTGCAGATTAAGTAAATGTATCTTTATACTACTACCAATGATCATGCGCACCTGGAAAGTTCAAAATGTGAAACAAACGTGGGGTTGGCTAACAAGGATGACCGTGTATGATATCCCAAAATTTGTCATCAAACTCTCGTTCATTTATATATATATATGTCTAAGATTGTGTGCCAAGATTTCTGGGATTCGCTGTTATTTTTAAATATTGAAACCATTCTAATAAAGAACACGCCGTTTATTTTGGGCGACACACGCCAGACATCGATAGCTGAATTCGAACAGCTGTAATTGCTGGCATGTGCACTAATAAGGGAACGACTATGTGTAACAGTCACGCGAGAGGGAATCTGATGCTTCTAGAGGAAAGGAACAACGAACGCAATCCCGCAAGAAATCGGGAGTCACTTCGTTTTTCAACTTTTCGCGCTTAGAGGGAGAGTGGTAGTCAAGCTGGAGAGGGTTCCTTCTACTATACGAAAGACAAGAAAGTCTCTTTATTTTACTTCCCTTAGAGAGAGACGCAGAGCAAGAGAGCAAATGACGAGGCGTCGTTTGTTGGAGAACACAGGGCCAAGGCAGCAGGTGAACGCGGAGACTGATTCACAAGAGCAGACCGAGACTGAGGCAGCGGCTGTGACACAGTTGGCGATAACAGTGCGCGTTGGAAACCAGCCTGTGGATGCAAAGATGTCTCGCAGGGAAACTGAAGGAGGTGGAAGCACGAGGAACGCTGAATCGGGAGAAGGTCCAGAAACCCTAGAGCAGACAGAAATTCCAGCAGATGTGAGAGGGAAGAGGAAAGCTGCAGAAGGGGAAGGCGCCAGTAAGTTTTCTGTAACTTACATTTCATTGTTGAAGATCTGCGTAGAGATTGAGTTCAATGTCCCAGAAAGTGATTGTTGCTACCGACCATCATCACAAAACAATGGTGATTTGCTTTCTACTCCTCTGTTAAGGGTTTACCTTACAATGAGTGGGTGACTGACGGTACCGTCAATCACCGTTGTTCAGATCAAACAGTCTGTCTGATTGCCTTTCAAACAGTCCTTCCTCTTCCCTTCTTAAGTAGGAACATGTGATTGAAGTCTGCTGAATTGCGAGCGTCGTTAACGCCATTCGATTCAGGTAGAGTATGGATTGGAAAGTACTCTCGACATAGACAAGAAACTGTGAATGCTTGCAACGGTAATCACAATGGAGTCAATCTGAATAATCTGCACTTACTGTCCGCCCTAAACTATACTGAATGTCATTGCCGCCAATCAGTTACACATATATGTCATTACACAACACCGATCCGGCAGGTCCTTATCTTTTGTGATTGTCGTTAACGCCGTTCACTATCGCTCTCGCTTTTATTTTGAATTCAGCAGGATCAGCTTTGCTTGTGTAGATGGTTCTGAATTTGTTTCACACCATTCCTTGTGAGTTTCTTCGAGACAGAGTGATGGTCGTTACCGCCGTTCACTATTTGCAAATTACTCAGTCAGATTTGAATGGCATCGTGCAGAAAACTGTGAGGTCGAAGTCTACAGGATCAGAGGGGAAAGGATCTGGAGATGGGGAGGAGTCTGGAAAAAGCTCAGAGAATACAGATGAAGCAGATGAATCTGAAGTGCACTACCTTGACAAGGTGAAAGAACTCATGTCATTCCAGAAGGTAAACTCCCAGGAGGTTATAAGGGACATGCTCGTATCTGGAGGGCGTCTGGACATCCCTCTGTGCCGGATGATATCTATGCATGTTGTGCGTCCACCTCTTTCCCATGACATAACAAAATTGGAGAGTGATTTTGTGCATGGATACAGACTTGTGCTCAAGTTTTTTATGTGTCACTAACGGATATAAATGGGAAAAGCACATTAGTGTCTCCAGAGATCAGTGATAACTGGGATGAGTGCTAGAAAGATGCCAATGAGGAGTTCGAGCTGGGCCTCATGATGGGAAAGAACACCCAGCAATTCTGCAACCACATGTTCTACGTCTGGGATGACAACCACCGATTGCTGGCATGGATGGGATACATCCAGAAACACCATGCGAAAGACAAAGACAAGCATGTTGCTGTGGAGGCAATGGTTTTGGATCCTGGAAACGACATCGCTAGGCTTCTTACAGCTATGCACGACGTGAACAAGTAAGTCATCCTAGAGATTTCATTCCCTCTGTAGTGTCTTGTTAATCCCCAAAAAACAGAGTTAAGGAGTGCAATGTTTGCAATGTTTTTGCAGATCGACAGAGAAATCGCATGTGACAACAAGCTTGGTCCACACACTATTTCGAATTCAGAGGATTGGTCTGATGAAGCTGGATGATTTTCGGACAGTACTCCCACCCAATATAATCAAGAAGTGCGAAACAGGAAGAGCTGCAGGCACTTGGTATTCTTTGACTCGAGAGGCGTTTCTGGAGTACATGTATGCGGTAAGCCCGAGTCTATACTCATTTTACTTTTCGAATACATGTTTGTAGTCCCTTCGGTGCTAATCACTATCTGAATCAATGCAGCAAGAACTGGCAGAGGCAGCTGAGAAGGGAAAATCCGAATATTACCGCACTACACCAGAAGAACTAAGGACATCAAAGGGTGTGGAAGCAGCAATAAAGAAGGAGTTTGAAATGCGAAGAACCAAATTGATGTCCGCCTTCGGAAAGCAGCTTAGAATAGTAGATCCTGGACTTGGTTCTGAGTTCCTTCAGCAGATCAAATCTCACTATGACAAGCATGTGCATCCGGAGATGCAGCAGGAGAAATTGCACCGGTTGGCCATATCCATGGTCGACCCACAAACAAAAATAAGGTGGCTGGAGATATGGAACTCAGATCAGACAGTAAAGGACTTGAATCAGTTCCCAAAGAGCACCATACAGCCTGGCACAAAGGTGGAAGGAATCAGTGATTTGGTGTTTGATAACTGGCTCCACAAGGCTACATTTTGGAGTCAGGTGTGTATTCAAATAAGCCGTTTTCTTTTCTTCAATTATGTGATGAGTACCTTATTTGCAATACTGACAAATATACAATTTGCAGCTCGAAAAGCGCGCCGTCATTGTGCTGGAACAGACTTTGAAGGACTTGAACATTTTGATTGTTTCCCCTCCCCAAATGTCTTGGAGGCATACATAAGGAAGTGGAGAGGTCTCACCTGGAGATACTGTTTTTTCCGGAGTTCTCCAAAGATGGTAACATTTTACGGTCCAACGACTTTGACAGTCAGGTTGGAGGAGAGTGGGCCATGATGCGAGTTGTGTACAGGTGCAATATCATACTGGAAACTCTACTGCATTTTTTGGGAAATAATTTGGCTTCATAAGGATTGTAATCATAGATCCAAATTGAATGTCGTTGACGACATTCACTTATTTGTCTGAGTCATTCTTAAGCGAGAATTTGAATTCACCTGGATTAGGAGCTTAGGGGGTAATTATAGTGTCCCTGATTAGAATTGATAATGTCCCTGAATGGCGTTGACGACATTCACATCCAAAGTTGTTGAGTTGTCCTTAGAGTTATGTAAGTTTTTGTAATGTCCATAGATTTTACAGTGAGGGTTCCTCACTTCAGTTTGCTGAATGTCAATGCAGACAATCAGTTGTTCTGCATTGCTTTTGCCTCTTGTGAGAAATCTTGAGGCTTGATTAGCTGTGTTATCAGAGATCCGGAGTGAATGTCGTTGACGACATTCACTTCTATGTCTGTGTCATTCACCAGCGACAATTTGAATTTATATGGATTGGGAGCTAATTAAATGGTTCCTTGTTGGTAATTTTGTGAATGGTGTTGACGCCATTCACATCCAGTGTTATTATGAGGTCCTCAGTGTTATGTTCGTTATGAATGTCAATTGGAAACCAGTTTTTGGGGAGGGTTCCTTAGTCGACTTTCTGTTTTCCATCAAATGATTTTGCCTTTTTTGAGAAATCATTAGGCTTGATTAGCAGTGTATTCACAAATCCAAAGTGAATGTCGTTGACGACATTCACTTCTATGTCTGTGTCAATCCAAAGCAAGAGTTTGCATTCACGTGGATTAGGGTGTTTTTACAGTATCATTGAATGGAATGTTTTGAATGGCGTTGACGACATTCACATCCGGAGCAGTCGTGTGGTCCTGAAAGGTCCTTGGAGCAGTTCTCAGAGCCATTTCATTCTATGTTTTTTTTCATTCTGTGTTACTTGTGTCTTACTCACTTCGCGCTTTGGTAGGTTGGGATTTATCTTCTGTTTAACAGGTACACGAAATATGTGCTTATGGAAGGAAATCACCTGAGCGGTATTCCAGACTATCTTGACATGTGGTCGGACCCTGCAAACGATCCAACCATGTATACTGCAGGGATATTGAAGGACTGGAGTCCTTCTCACTTCAGAGACTGTGGCTGGTACCTTGACTGCCCACCGGAGCACACGACCTTTCAAGAACATCATATGAAATATTTGAACAATAATGCTGAGATGCTGGCGCCTCTGACTGACGAAGAGTACCAAAGAAACATAGCAACATTGGCTGCCAAGGAGCCTGATGCTCAGGGAACGCCGCAGAAGGGAAAGAAGGCGGGCCGCAAACCAAAAGACAAGGCTCTTGATGTCATAGCCATCTCACCAGCAAAGCCAAATGACAAAGACAAGTCCAAAGAGAAGGAAAAGGACAAGGGGAAGGAGAAAGAAAAGGAGATAGAGAGTGGGCAGGACTTCACTGCTGGAAGATATACCCACACAGTTCAGTGCGTGTTCGATGCCAAGCCACACCCTTCCCGTTTTGATTCGGCAGGAGAGATTAAAATTGTCAATGAGGGTTGGCTGGCGATGATGCAGAGTCGAAAGAGAGGATACACTGGGGTGCCTTCGCCTACCTGGGACAACATAATCTCATTCCTCAATCTGGTGAGAATTCCAGTTTCTTTTCTTTTTCTCTGAAAGTTTCATTGGCAGTATTTCAGTCTGGTTCTTTGAAAACATTCTTGCCATCCTTCTTATAAAAAACATGTCTGTTGCAGGTGAGCACAGGTCCCACATTCGTGTGCGGTGTGCAGAAAACATATGCGGCTGACATTGTCATTCTCGACATCCCGGATGGCCAGGCTGTGCCAGAAGTTCTTCCAAAGGGCAAGACGCCAGGCTGGAACAAATTCGAGGACAACTACTGGAGTTGGGTGTTCGGGTTCTGTAATAATTTCCTCTCTGATGCAGGGACACTTCTGCTTTTTCAGTCATGTGACAATGATAGTCGTCGGGCATTGGCATCATACCTCAAGTCTTCAGGGTTTGAAGTTTTGCGCACATGGAATTGTGTAAACAGCCTCTACCTTGTGAAAGGGGGTTTCGCTGGTCAGCTGGTATGCCGTCTCCCTTCTGCTTGTGCTTTCATGATGAGTTTCAATGTTCTCTGCAGCTCCACTCTAGTAGAATCTGTCATGATCGACACCTATCATCACCGATTCGTGATAAAAATGATTGTTTTGTGCCTGAGTTGTGAATAGCCTATGTACACACTTCCACTATAGATTGTGTTTACCACACTAACTTGCTATCTTTGGCAGACGAGGATGTTCGAGGCGATCTGCCTGCGGAGGATTCGCACCTCCAAGACACCATCCTCCATCCGCAGCTTTGAGATTTCTGACCAGGGTTGTTTTGTCAACCCCCCCTATGTGCCGCATGTCGATGACATTTTGTACAACTTCATGCAGTCCAGTCAGACCCTGAAGAGACCAGATGACACTCCCTGGAGAGGTGCAAAGGAAAAATCCCCAGCGTTCATGCAAATACTGTTGGAGTCATGCAGCCACCACTTTGCACGGGTGGTCGATCTTTCTGTGTCCACAGGTTCGTTCTCTCCCTTCCGAATTGATTATCTTTCACCAGTTCCATTTGCTTAAATTCCCCCCTACCAAACTGTTCATGTCCTCCTGTCGGTGCAGGAGCAACTTACCATGCATGCAAGGCAGGCGGAAGAAGCCTTTTTGGCATGGAGGGTGATTCTGACCTCTACAACACAGTGCTCCTCCCCCTTTTGTCTGGCTCCACTTCAGGCACACAGACTGATCGGATTCAAATTTGAAATGATGACGATCCCGAAGATAAGCGGGTCGAAAACGACTTTTCATGTGAGTAAGTGCTAAACCCACTTTGGGAGTCATACTCAATTTCTCAATAACATGAAAGTTACAGTAATAACTTTTTCAGGCTATCTTTCAGGAAAAACAGTGGTGGATCTTCAGGACATACAGTCATTTGTGGCGAGTCTGTTTTCGACAACCCCCTTTCCAATTTTCTGCTTCCTGGTTATGCCGAAGCAATGGCACTTCACGCGGCCGAGTCCCTATCCCCTGAATTTTTACTGCCCGGCCGTAGGTGTAGCCAGCGTAGATCCGGAGTTCTTAAATACTTAGACTTAGATGTAGAGGAAGTGGGGATACATTGTACTGACTCTGAGTCAGACTGAACTATGTTTTTTTACTATTCTGTTTCATCCTCTTTGGAAAACGTTGAATCCCCTTTCTCCACCGTAGTTGTTCCTTTGGAAAGAAAAATAATCAAAGAATCAACTACCATTTAAATTGCAATATGTATGAATCCATCTCACAAACCTCCCTCACTCTTGTCATATCCATTGTGCTTTCATCTACAGTGTATTCATGCGTGCTCCATTCATGAATGTTTTCCTTTGTTCAACATCCATTGTGCATTCATCCTCTGTACTCTTGAATCCCATCCATTATACATTCATCCATTTGACTCTTATCCATCCCTCATTCATCCATCTACATTCATTTTTCACACTCATCCATCTGTTTATTATCCAACTGTACATTCATCCATCCTTTATTCAATGTCTTTTATTATGTCGTCCAGCTTGTTTCCGCGGTAAAGGGTGCCAATCCGCGGGAATACACTCCACTTCTTTCTGGGCGCGTGGTGACGCGGTCTTCAAGTGTGATGACGTGGAGTGAGCCCCGGGATGTGGCATTGGCGCAAGGTGACGTGGCGTGAGCGCAGTTGCGCTCACGCGCTCACGCGACCAGGCTCACGCCGAGGCATCCCTGCCCACATACTTCACTGGCAGCAGCAGCACCTCCAGATCAGTCCAGTGCCTTGCCCGTCCCAGGACACAGCAGAAAACTTGTCTCAAGGTTTGCTTACATGACCTCACTACAGCTGACTATGTACTCCGATTCCTTTGCCATTCTTTCAGCAGTAGCTAGGAGCCCTTTTTGGGAGGTGGGTCCCATATGAGAGAGAGAGAGAGAGAGAGAGAGAGAGAACTACAGTCTGCCCTGGATAAATGTTACATCTAACTACTATAAATACTAAGAAAATTCTACTCCCCTACTTGTGCACACTAGCAACTGTTATGTGTTATTTGTTAACAATTGTTTACTCCCCTCTTTGTTAATTTTCCCTCAATAAATGTTAAGTGCATTGTAAAGGCTTCACCTAACACGAGATATGCTCCATAATTATAAGTTCCCACTGGATTAGATTAAGATAAGATTATATCCTAGATCATAAGCAATCGGGAGACTGGAAAGTAAGCAAGAAGTAATACTAAAGCGATCAGATCAGAAGTGAATACATTAATCCAAGGAGTGTGCGCATGCAAGGATGCCAAAATGGCTATAGCTACAATCTCTCAATATTCGGAACAAAGCCATCATGCATTCGACCACGCCGACCTTGACTTCTTGTCTGGTCTTGTACCTCTAGTCTGATATCTTGTTATGAAAACTATTCTAGCCATGAAACGACTAGAGAAAGAACTCGATGATATGCATATTAGAGATACTCATCAGACCACAATCGATTCATGTCCTACCTATAACTGAATGACTCCACATAATTACACATTGTTTTATAAGTGTTAATTTCACAAATCTTATATTTGTTAAATGTTACCTTCTATAAATGTTAATGTGTTAACCTTGTTTAAATGTTCGACTGTTAACATTTATCCAGGGTAGACTGTATGCAGCATTTCTAGGTACCCTGATCCCTTGTGGTCTGCCACAACTTGCACTTGCAAGCCCATGAACATGGGATGAACAAAATTACAGACAACGATTCCATCGGGCAGTTGGGCCCATGCGAAATTCTGCTATTTTGCCAGTCTCATGCCAAATAAAAACTTCCCTGGGAATCTTTCTTTGGAGGGAAACCTGGGATCAACAGCTCACAATTTAGGGAGTCCTTTTAGTAGAGAGGAGTGGGACACTGTAAGCCATGGATACACATACCCAGCCAGACTGGCCACTTAAGCATATCACACAGAACAAGGTACAAGAGTTAACAAGTGGGGTGACACAATTTGTACTTTCCACTGAGATTTTTTAGAATGGGACTGTCATTACTAGTTCTATTACTAGCTCCTTTTTATTGAACAAGAAAAAAGCTATTGCTGCACAAATCGGCACCAGCTAAGCTGATTGTTAGCCGGTATGAATGCAATGTAATGGAATTTAATGTGAAAGTTAGCAGCCGTGTTTGTGTTGTTTTTTTGTTCCAATAAGGGCAATCATCATCGAAAGAGAGAGAGAAAGAGATAAGGCTTGTATTTCCATGACATGACAAGATCTCTCTTTGCCAGACCAGATTATTTTGAGGGGGGAGAGAGAGAGAGAAGGTGGGCAGGGGAGTGGAAAAGCTAAGCACATGCTGACAGTTGTGTGACGATTTCTCCCTCAAACATATAGGAAAAAAAAATCAACAGGCCTGCCGTTCCAGACTGGATTGAGGATAGTTGAAAAGAAAAAGAGGATAAGTGTGCTGCTCTCTATACATATCTGCCTTCATATCATGGAATATTCCGAGATCTTGCAAATCCTTCAATTAAGAAAATTTAAAATCGACAATGCATTCTATAAAAATTCTCGAAATTGTGGGCACATGGTCTAAATTTCAAATTTGGGCCTGCCTTAGGTCTCTTTCCTTGTGGCATATATATATGGAAAGGTAGATGCAGATTTGTTTTCTTGGGGACTACCCCAGCATCAAGCTCCTAATTTTCAGTATTCATGCAGACCTGATGACTGAGGGAAGAAAGGCATGGGTGATTCTGCTTTCAGCTAAGTATTTTGCAGGTGCTCCCACTACAAGTGAATGGAACTTCTCCAAGATAAGTCATGGGCCAGATTATTGAGGAGGGATTGTGAAACGTCAAGTGTGTGATTTCAATTTGTACTTGGGGGGATAAGGGTTAAGCACAAATTTCTATAATAAGTTGGTGTTAATTATGTGCTTAGTGCTACTACATAGTGGGGTTAGTAAATTTTCAGAATATAATTTTCTAGTGGTCTGGGGGTGTTTCCCCACTGTACCAAGCTTCCACGGCCTCTTGGTGGTTATCTTTTCCACCCTTTAATCTATTCCCCTCCCCAGCTTTTTAAAAAACGGGTTTTATTTTTTTCCCTTCAATAACCTTAATAAGATTAAAATCAGGGCCACTGTCCTGAAGATAATAGGAATAATGTAAGAACTTAATGCGCATGTGCAACCTCTGACAGGATGGTACACCGGTTTTCGGCATGTCAAATCTTCCCCACCCTCTCTTGAGAGTGACATGGAACTGAAAGAGTGTCAACTCCAGTTGGGGTCATACGACCAAGTGTGTAACTCCACTCGGGGTTACACAGAATGGAGTGGAACTCCACTCGGTGTAACTCACACTTGGTCTCGAAATTTAAATTTGGCTAAGTATAAAATGGACTAACCAGAGTTACACGAGAAACCGGGGTTACAGAGGGTTACACCAATGGAGGGTTACATCGACCGGGGTTACACTACATGAGCCTCCCATCAAGAATCGAATGCTGAATCTCACCACGTTCAATGCTATCACGCTACCCACCACAGCTTGCAACACACTCGGATTCTTAAGTATTTAATAGTGAAACCGAGGTAAGAGGGGGTTGGGAAGGATTTGACAGGCGCCCCGCCCGAGGAGCCTAGGCTGCCGGGCGAAAGTACCGTCAGATCACATGCGTCCATTAAGTTCTTACATTAAAGTAGAAACACCTAAAATGGAGCGGTACCCAAAACGGACCCCTAGAAAAATACATAACACTAACCATATGCCATCTTTAAAAGGTGCTTTGATCACAAGTGGTCCGGCACTGAAGTGCCCAATATTTATTTTCTTTACAACAAAACACTCTGGCACAACTTAAGGAAATTTCTAGATTTTACGGCACTGCCACGATGAGATTTTAAGATGCGGTGACTCCCTGCATGAACTTGCTCTATCTACTGTACCATTATGTACCAACAGTCAGTAGCTTAGATGGTTAAGTTCACTGAGTGCCACCAAATGATTCTGGGGTCAAATCTTGCTACTGACGGGTGGTATATGGTTTCTGGGCGGCGTCCCTCATTCGCCTCCATGGCGCATAAATGAAAGAGGTTATTTGTGAGCTGGCTCTCATCTTGCAGGTCCACCCAAAATTCGGTTATAAAAAATGGTTTGACCAAGCTTTGAATCTACCTTCTAGATTATTTTTTGCTGTGAATGCTCATCACAGTCAGCACCCTTGTCACCTAGGTGACCTCGTTACCAAATTTCAGAAGCAAATTCGAAATTTATGAGGGGCTCCTTTGTATGTGAAATTGGGTGGATAAAAATGACATCCAAGTACACTGGATTAGAAAACAGGCCATGGGGGCTGAAATTTGCATCAAAACTGGAATTATTCAGTGCCATGTCGGATTCCTCACTGACCTGCAAAATTTCAAATCATTCCACAATGTAGTAGGTCCTGCTTTTGGAAACAACATTTTTGAGTCACATTGTAGGTGAGGCATTCTGTTGCCGGAAATAGTACCACTGCCGGCAGGCTTGTTACGGGCCACCGCTCCATGGACTAGAAACATGAGCCCTGTGCTGCTTTGTGGCGGGTGGCTGGGCTATCCGCACGGGCGGACCCGCCAGCAAACCTCGCCGCCAAATGCCACCAATGCCACGTGGGTAGGTCAAAGCGAACTTGGCAGGCCTCTAACCAAAACTAGGAAATGTGTCCACTCAAAAAATCCTAGCATGCTGGGTTCTTCCCCGTTTTCGACGCTCTAAATCCGAACGTGTGCGTCTCTTCAAGGCGCACACTTTTCATTCAAGGATGATTTTCATCCGAACACATCCAACGAATCTACATTGAATGCAAAAGGACGACCCGACCCGATTCAGGCCACGTCGTCCTTTAGGAGTTAATAACTTACACTTTATCACTACACTTGTTTCAATCCATGTCATAATTTTGAAACTCGTAAATATATCTTAGTATTCCACGTGGAACACAAACTGATTAAAATACTTGTGTTTATTTCCACTGATGCGACCGTGATACCTCAATTGAATTAACCACGTGAATGACTCTGGTACTTTACAAAGTAGTTAAAAAACTAAGGGATCAAATATGCTAGTGGGAAAACCCCGTTTTTCTTATAGTGCATTGATTCAGCTGACAATATTCAAGAGTGATGATAATATAATTGATGAAATTAGAGCATCGAAGTCGATTTTAACTACTTTTGAACTTGAGATGAGTCTAGAATCATTTAAGAGAATAAATAATATATTATTATCGTATATTATTGGTATTATTGTCCAGAGAAACATTCACATGTTGGAAGAACTTGGATGCTAATGTCAACGTTCACGAAAAGACATAAAGAAAAAATATATACTTTGATAACATTGTATAAAAGCTTGAAGTCCAAAATTCACATAACTTCAAAAAAGAAGTGAAATTACCTGTCTTTCATGTACAGTTCGTGGAAAAGGCACATGATTATACAAAATTTAAGAAGATGTGATATAATCTTGTGTGGTATAGAAGATGTGATATAGTCTGGAAAAGACAAACCGAACTTAATATACACTTATGTGAAATGATCATTTTTATTACATAATATCATTGAGTAGACTGCGCTAATATATTACAACTTACAACTCTATAGCAAATCATCACACGCATGAGAAGAGGTCGTGAATGATGAGTCTCTCTCCACAAATTTGTCTCCAACCTCATTGCCTAAAGGGCAGTTGCAGGCTAAGGTGGACCAAAAACGGCAGATGCTACTTCCACGGAAGTCCACGACCAAATTTAAAATTGACAATATTTCCCCTTTTAACTGATGATAAACAATGGTATATTTAACATTTTTAGTAAAGGGTTACCCTTAATATCAAAGATAATTTTTACTATAAATTTTAGTCTTTAATTTGAATAAGATTTGATTTATCAAAAATTATAATTTACATCGATTTGTCCATATACCAAGCCATTGTAGATTATATTTTTGTATCTTTTTTAATAAATTATGAAACATCAAAAGCCCAAAACACAAGATGTACTGAACTAGAACAAATCCACCTATATATTTCACTCATATTAGTCCATATGTAATAGATGACAGTCGATATTGTCATTTTAAATTGGAATATAGAGTGTTCTCTAAATTGACCACCTTCCCTCAAAAGTTCAAAGCAATACACCAAAGGCACAATGGCTTATTTTGAGTCCATGTTGCAGCGGTAACAGTCCACAGTTGTCGTGTTCAAAAGTCCATAGCTCTTTGACATTTTATTGGATCGACAATTGGACACTTGATATAGGTATATATTGAAGTTAGGAATCCAACATGGAAAAAATTTCTCAACATTATTGACTCTATTCAAAGCAATTCATGATATCATGCAAGACAGTCATTGAAAATTTGCCGGTAACGCAGTTTTTGATCCACCTTAGCCTGCATCTACCCTAAAATGCGGACTTTTAGGAAATTTATGTGCAACAAACCCCCCGACATGAGATACCTAGCCACATCTACTCAATGAATGCACCCACCCTACCAAACACAGACTTGTACACATCACCCACCATGCAACATCATACCGCCTAGCACATACACGGAAATTTAATATTTGACGCCTCCCGAAGGAAGCGTAAATTATGGTGTCTCTTCAACCCGAAGGGTTACTGCCTTTGCTAGAAAGATGGACACCTTTGTGACACCTAGTGTGGATTGAACCCACAACCACTTCCAAGGTGGTATGTGCCCATTACCACTCGGCTACAACTTGGTTTTCCACATATACAAACTACTATCACAACACCCCCAAAAACTTGATGGTTCATACTCATTGATGCAAACGACTACAAAGGTCAATCACCTAATTAGAGAGTCCCACATTGTCTACTAGTCCTCTTGCCTATGTAAATCCCAACCATGCTTATGTCCAGCGTGGTTATACCCGAATATTCTGCTTGTCCCAAGGCCACTACCGTGATTGCTACCCAAGCTACCCAACCCAAGGCTCTTTTAGCTAAAAGGGAAAAATATGCTTTGCTTATTCAGGCTCTTAAACAACGATAAATAGAGTGCACATTGGCCCATTTCTCGGCAACATCATCAGGAAGTTTCTTGGGTGGGATCCACAAAGGTAGCCTCGACTCATTTCCCTCGTATCTCAAGCTATCCCAAAAGCATCTTTCTAAGTGTTTCAACCTTCCGGCCACCACCTGATCTCTCCAAACCATCGTCAGCACACTTGAATATCACCCTCTATGATCTATTGCAACATTGATATCTTTGCGGCCCATTCCTACAATAGCCTAGAGTTACTATGTACCATATTTAGAGCTCATCTTCGAGAAGCCTAAGAAGCCCATGGGCTCTCTTGCTTTGGCAAAACATAACAAAAAGGTAAGAGTGAGGGGCATGACTCAGTGTGTTGTAAAGTCTCTCTCTACAAGAGAGCCAACAAAGGACAACCGCAAGGTGAAGTGGGTTCTTAATTACACCCTTTTTTCTCTCTATCATGTATCCAATGGTGCAGAGCTGACATACAATATCTTCTTATATGTCGCTTGAGTCCCTTATTCTAAGCTTAAGTCTAGGATGGGCAGCCAGGCCTCCCAAGCATGCTCACAATGTTGAAGAAGAGAGCGGAAGATGAGCCATTAGTATGGATGAACTGAATATGGATCAACGAGACTCGAGGTCTAGTCTCATCCACAGAGCATATTCGCACGTGCAAGAGTAGGCTCACGGTCTCCCTCACGGCTAAGTTATACATACAATATAAGTAGATGGTGTGAAGCTCACGAGTCAAGAGATACCGTGCTGATCATCTCTGTCTTCATTCCAAAGTCTTGCAAGCAACAGCTGCACAGCACCTTCTTTTTAAGACTGCAGCTCACAAGCAAGCATTGCAGCTGTCCTGCACTATCCCTCCACAAAAGATTCAAACTTGAACACCAAGTCTCGAGGTTTCTTTCTGTTTTTCTTTCTTTCATATAAGAAAGCTGAAATCAGACTTGTATACCAAGTAACCTGACAATGTAGATTACGAGTGGTCATATAACAGTACTGTATAAGGTTCCATTTCTCTTATCTCAAATGACTTCCCCTAGAACACGGAGAAAGAGAGCAGAGATAGGGTGTGTGGGGGCTTGTGTGCAATTCACGACTTCCTTGGACAATCGAACTCTTCGACAGAGACCGACTCGAGCACTCATTATACAGAGTTTAATCTTGAAGACGTGATATACTCTTGCTCAAGGGGTAGGTTACCTCAAGATTGCAGCATCACCCGGGCGAGCTAGCTGAAAACTACACCCAGCAAACGATTGATTCAAGAGGCACATAACGCGCTGCATGTTGAATCAATCTCTCCAAAGTCACCTCTCGGATTCATCTACTGGTTATCTTCTAAGGAACTTCATTAGCAGAAGAACTTCCCATCAAGATGAAGAGATCCACGGAGCGAGATAGGGGACAATCCAGGACTGCTTCTGTCGACACAGATCCAAGTGATCCCAAGTACTTAGTCGCTCAGAAACGCGGAGATGCCGTGCAATGTAGCGAGGGACCCGTGCAGAATGGTGGTACGACGAGTGTGACTGCTTCGGACGAAAATCTCAGAAAAGCGTCTAATGTCGATACTAGTATTTGGCAACGACAATTTTCGATGTTCATCATCAAGACACTATGGAAACTTGCTGGCCCAATGGCTGCGACGGGGCGTGCATTTGAGCTTCTTCTCAACGTCCTCTCCGCCAATGGAGGTTTCAGGAAGACTCTGTGCCGGTATTTCTTTGCAAAATGTAAGCTTGTGCAACTCCAAACCTCCCTATTCTCTGTGCGTGCATCTATCACCACACGGTCCGATCAAGCAGGTCTAAAACGGTTGATTATCACACCCGACATCTGCTACATTATATATGATTATCACGAACATTAAGATTCCTACGAGAATAATCTCGAAAGCAGATCAAGCCTTTTTCAAGCAACTTCTTTGCCGACAGTCACGATCTGGGTTGTGAGAACTTAACAAATAGGATTCAACGTGCCTGTCCAGAGGGTAGTGGCATTTAGGCCTAGAAAGTGATCCTGAAGGTTAACTCAAGTAAAGTATAATCGTCTGTTAATATGGAGATGTTATGTTACATGAACTGACGAATCTTCAAGATTGAAGTTATCACTATTGGGTCACCATACACGTAGTATTTCTGAACTTACAATCAGCTGAGCTTAGGTCAATGTATAGAATGTTGGGACTGTACACTGATCACTGTATGTTATAACTGATATTGCATTCATCAGGTGATTTAGTGGTACCTGTGCAAGGCTCAGAAAACTACTTTAGCCTTAATTTTCAGCTCGATCCCAGAGTGGATCTGTATCAGGACATTCCTGAGTCGGGGGCTGGCAATAGCAGTACTGCAAATGCAATCCCATTCCCTGGTCCAGATCCTGGGTCAAGAGCTACAGCAGATGTTTGTGTCATGGCCTCCAAGTTGGTGTACGAGAATGGAGCAGTCATAAAAAAGGTTGTGAATGACAGATGGAAGGTAATACGACTACCTTGCTTTAAATTACAATCTTGAAGATTTGCAAAGCACTGATTTGGCGCATATTCGGATGCAATTTTTCTATACGATCCTTGGGTGACACATATGACAAGATCTTAAATTGATGGGTGGCGGATGCAGATGAATTTTGTCGGCTTCTATGAGTGCTGGAATGGTGAGTTTGGAAATTCTTTAGTTTCGGTAGACCTATGCTGGCGTTCTTTAAAGCATTATTCTCGGAACCTTTAGTTTGCTTTGCTTGGGATTCGACTCCATATTATCGGATGATGGTTAAAGGTTCCTATGAAGTGCTCAAAGCTGAAACTGAATATTTGATTGTGCAGAGTTTCTAAAGAAAGAGTCTACTCAGGTGTTCATATTCACAGACAAGCCGCCGCCTGATGCCAAGGCAGTGGTAGTTGCTTGGCGAGGTACAGAGGTATTCGATGCCTACGACTGGAGCTCAGACGTTGATTTCTCATGGTTCCACCTGGAGAGAATGGGCAAAGTTCATGTTGGATTTCTGGAGGCCTTGGGCCTTGGAGACCGGAATCAAATGAACACCTTCACAAACATGCAAGAGAATGCGTCTAAGAATACGAATAATCGGGAGGTGAGACAGTCCCCGCATTTTCTGTCTGGAGATATATTTTTTCATTCTGTAGAGGCTTGAAGTTCAAGGAGCTCATGATAAATCCCAGAAGAACATGTTTCTCCATGTTTCTCTCTAGAGCTGCCTAATTTCTGACTGCTCGAGTGTTGCCATGGTGGGCCTGCAGGTGGGTTCTACATCGGGACTACCTGAACACGTAATAAATGCTTCTGACAAAATTCTGGCCTACGATGCCATAACCAAGATGGTCAGAGATCTTCTGGTTGACAATGCAGAGGCCAAGTTATATTTAACTGGGCACAGTCTTGGGGGCGCACTCTCGACACTCTACACTGCCATGTTGTATTACAACGGAGAACGAGAGATTACAGACAAACTGGCGGCTGTGTATACATTTGGGCAGCCCCGAGTGGGGGATGAGACTTTTGCCAACTACATGCACAGAACGCTTTCTGTGTCTCGCTACTTTAGAATCGTGTACAGTCACGACATTGTGCCTCGGGTTCCTTTCGATAATAGTCTCTTCCAGTTCAAGCATTTCGGTTACTGTTTCTACTACAACTGTGCCTATGATGGACAGGTCAATTCTCACATTCAACCGAAAGTATTTCCTAGCCTGATCTTGATTCATAACTAAGTTGTTTTGACCCAAAGTTTTCAAATTGCTGTGCCGTTATATTTGGGATTTACAGGAAACCCTGAGCTGTTGAAAATCCGATTGACATATCTGTTTGTAGAGCTCTAAATATTGCCTAGGCCTGCCTCTTTCTCTCTTCCCAGTTTTTGACCAGAAATATAGGGAGACTTACTTAGATACAACCCAGTCAGGAGAAAGTGAACTGCAAAATGGACATACTGTTCAGCAAAGAGGAAGAGATAAGTTTGATGTTTTACTCTGACGAATTGCGTGGTGTTGAACGATGTGTTTACTTGCAGACCTTGTCTGAAGCGCCCAACAGGAACTACTTTGTGATGACAGATCTCCTCATTATGCATTGGCACGCTGTCTGGGAGCTGCTTCAGAGCTTGTTGATTAGCTATACCCATGGCGCACTTTACAGAGAATCCAATATCTGCACCATGGTTCGAACAATAGGTCTGTGCCTTCCTGGGGTCGCAGCACACAGTCTTACCAATTACATCAACGCGGTGAGACTGGGTCGATCCCCTCTTGTCGCCACACTGGATAAGAGCTTTCGGAAGATTGAAGAAGAGATCCATATCATCGAGAGGAGTGCCAGAACCGTGAAACAAGTTGTCCTCTCATATCTCCGAACTGCGGGTCTCAGCGCAAATAGGGCTTGGGTACGTGAAGGAATGGTGAGATCGATCAAGAAAACCCTGACTTGTAGTTCTCAAGAGCTTCTTCAAGATTCTTGAATCAGTTAAAAATTTCGTATTAGTCTTTGGGTTCGTATATAGGTGGCATTTGAAAGTATTACTGAAATTGTATAGGATTGAAGAAACGGTACATCGATTCTTTCCCCTCGTGTAAAGTCCTTCTGAAATTTTTGGGGTATTGATCTTGCGCGGCCATGATATTTTGCTACGGAACTAGTTATACTTGAGATCGTATAAACAGAACCCAAAGAAAACTGCCTGAGAATTGTTCTCTGTAGATACTTGGATATAAGGCGGATGCTGATTTTTCTTTTGTATGTTATTAGAGGCCCTTTCTCTCATGGAATGTCCCATGGAATGTCCCGAGGACTTTTTCCATTCTAGTGGACTCTGTACAGTTTGGTTCGCTCTACTTTTCCCCATCAGCAGAACCCATACTCAGTGAAACTGTCAGGCCCTGCGCACGTTGGGATGAGGAGAGAGCCAGAGTTATGTGACAGATTGTGCATGGGAAGAAGTCCTGGACATTGTTGATGGATTTTGAGGAATCCATGGTGGGTGGATTGCTATGCTTCTGGTCATCGTCTGTACAAGTTGGTAGGGCCCATTCCCGAGCACTGCGCACGTTGGGTGGCAGACAATCGGAGAGAACCAGAATGATGTCACAGAATTTGACTGGGAGGAAGTCCTGGACATGATATTGTTGATGGATTTTGGGGAATCCTTGCTATGCTTCTGGTCATAGTTGGTAGGGCCCATTCCTACATTGGGTGGCAGACAATCGGAGAGAGCCAGAATTATGTCACAGTGTTCTGGGAAGAGGCCCTGGATATTTAGCAATTCGTGGTGGGTTGATTGCTATGCTTCTGGTCATCATCTTTACAATTTGGTAGGGCCCATTCCCTAGCACTGCGCACATTCGGTGGCAGACAATCGGAGAGAGCCAGAATGATGCCACAAATTGTACCTGGGAATGGAATAAGTCCTGGATATGGTATTGTTTTTGGGTGTACGGAATCCATGGTGGGCACTGTGATTGCGGTGCTTCTGGTAGCTTCATTCTCCCCGGTGATTTGTGCTCCTTGATTGCTCTAGAAGTGGTTCTGCATGATGCGGCAGGGGGCTTGCTGCGATCATTGTCGGAGTTGTTAAATACTGGCTGTCTTCAAATTTCACTTCCTGGTGGAATATCCTTCTTGCTAATTCGAGATGTCGCTGCGAGAGGGGTGCAAGGTCCTCAGGTGCAGGGGACAGTTGAGACAGAGGGGGAGAGAGAAGAAAGAAGGAGGAATTCATTGTGTCATCTTGGGGAAGCCATAGGGAACCAGAGCGAAGTTCAGATGTGGTAAGGTTTACCCAGATTTTCCGACTGCATAGTACAGTACAGTGGATACGAGCAACAAAATTGTTTGACGTCGGGTCATGACCTAAGCCACCATCCCTCCACTCAGTCTGGCCTCCATATCGATCAGCCTGCAGTCCGCTATGGTCATTTGCTGGGGGTATTTGAACTGAAGTGGGTCATCCAGCCATCAATTGCCAGGCAGCTTCAGTACTACAACAACTCTCAAGTAGATCTGACACAACACTGAAGATTCACAGAGCCCTTTGTTGGCTCTCGTTGGAACATAGTGATAGGGATGGCTGACCAGGAGTCTTTGAGGGAGCCCTTGGTAGGCCAGGAGGCAGTTGACCTCTCCATTCCAACAGCTAAGACAGATTCAATTGTGCAGCTTCCATTTAGTAATGGGCACTCAGACGAGACAGGGGTGCACTTATGGACAGTGGATTGGCTATCGGGGGAAATTAAGAAGCAGCTAAGGGTGGCTGGGCCAATGATCTTTGTAAGTTTGCTTCAAGGTTCATTGTTTGTTGTGTCAAGTATGTTTGTGGGGCACTTGGGTGAGCTTGAACTTGCCAGCTCCTCAATAGCCACCTCCTTTGCATCTGTCACAGGCTCATCCATTCTACTAGGAATGAGCTCCGCACTGGAAACATTGTGCGGGCAGGCATATGGGGCCAAGCAATACCGCATGCTTGGTATATTTCTCCAACGAGCTTTGTTGGTCACATACATCACAACCATACCTGTTGCCATTCTATGGTACAACATGGGTTATGTTCTTAAGGCTCTTTGGCAGGACCCTGAGATTGCAGATATGGCAGGGGTGTATGCCCGGTGGCTGTTGCCATCGTTGTTTGCAATTGCCTCCTTTCATCCCTTGGTGAGGTTCTTGCAAACACAGAGTGTAGTGTTGCCCATGACCTTGATGTCGATGGCCACATTGGCCCTTCATATCCCCCTCTGTTGGCTGCTGATCTTCAAGTTGGGGGTGGGATTTCGTGGAGCAGCCATTGCCAGTGGCCTTTCGAATTGGTTGTATGTGTTGCTGCTGGTTGCATATGTGAAATTCTCACCCAACTGTAAAAAGACTTGGACATCTTTCTCAATGGAGGCATTTAATGACCTTGGGGCTTTCTTCAAGCTGGCCATCCCCTCTGCAGTCATGATATGCTTGGAATACTGGTCATTTGAAATGCTGGTGCTTCTCTCAGGGTTGATGCCGAACCCTCAGTTGGAAACATCCACTCTCTCCATCTGTTTGACAAGCCTATCGGTCGCATACATGATTCCATTAGGCCTCAGTGCAGGGGTTAGCACTCGGGTGTCCAATGAGCTTGGAGCTGGCCACCCACGACATGCCAAATCTGCTGTCACAGTGGGGATCATAATGGCCCTGATGGTCGGTTTGTCGATGGGAGTCTTGCTGTTGTCATTGCGCAATGTGATTGGTTTGGCTTTCACAAACGAAGCTGAGGTGATCAACTATGTGTCGCATTGTGTGCCCTTGTTGGCAGCAGTTACAGGCATGGATGCTCTGCAATCTGTTCTTTCAGGTGTGGCTAGGGGATGTGGCTGGCAAGCTTTTGGAGCATTTGCAAACCTTGCAGCCTATTACATCGTGGGATTGCCAAGCGCTATTACACTGGCCTTTGTCTTCCACTTCAATTCCAAGGGACTGTGGATGGGAATGATGGGTGGCATTGCAACCCAGGCTGTTATCCTTCTTATTATCACATTGTGCACCAATTGGGAGAAACAGGCGAAGAATGCAGTGGCCCGGGTGTACTCATCTGCAAGCACAACACTGCCAATCCAATCAAATTGCAATTCAAATGAGGAGATTTCTTATCTGCCAAAAAACGAGAGCGACTATCTGGCAATCCAGTGATCTCTTGCTGCCCACTATTTCTATGTTCACCCCAACATAAACCGACACGGGGTTTGCTCTGTTGCTACAAAGGCACAAAGCAAGATGCTTATAGACGTCTATAAGATGCTTGCTAATGTAAAAGATTCTTATAGATATCCTCTGAACCTCATCCTCAGTTATCACAAGATTGTACTTTGCATGTTAATGAAGGGGCTGACGGACACCTTACCTGAGGAATGGTTGCATCACACGATGGGAGCTGCTGTCCAGGTTCTATTTTCTTGTTTTGTTCAGAGCTGCTGTTGGCTTCTTTGGTATGGCCATAACTCAGTTGGTATTTAGGCTGAAATTATGTGTACTAAAAGTCCTCTTACTTAGGAAACTCCTGTTCAGCTTCAACTCTATGGTGGGTAAAAGATGAGTGTGTTCATATTTTCTTTTCACGCGATTTTAGTTCATCTCTTGAAAGTGCCCTTTCGTTTTCTGCCTATTGGGCTTTTTTCCTAAATTTTTCTTTCTTGCAAGTTTGTTCTTCTCCGGTTTCTGTATTATACGGATAGGTACAGTAACAGTATGACGATTGTGGGATCATCATGTGCTCTCTGATCACTTTTACAGCCTTGATCGCAACTGAATTCTGTTTGCCTCTAGCCGTGGGCCCCGGGCAACACACTGGAAGTAACGAAGTTACTTCGACTGGTGCAGCCTTCCTGCAGTGAGTTAGCAAGCGGCCAATCTGGCCTGCAACACACGTGACACCACACACTTTCAAGGCGCCATCATGAGCTCGTACTTATAAATGCACTTCCTTAACTCAAATGAGTGAACTACGATGTTATTAAACTATGGCCGGGTCAATGACGTGGATCAAAGTCAGTCGAAAAGAGTCTATAACCCCGAAACTGGGCGAGGAGGTACATCTGGTGGAAAATTGTACCTGTTTTTCAGTTGGACTTGGAGCTCCCAAAACCAGAGTCCACAGCATTTCTGGGTTTGGGTTGATGCGTTTTGCTGCCCACAATCTATATACTCGTCCATTGCAGGCCTGTTCTCGAAACACACGGGTCGCAAGCATCCTCTTCTTTTTCCCAGGAGTCTCCCCTTCCCCAAGAAAAAGCTGGCAACTGAATGTAATTTGTGTTATTCATGATTCATCTCACAACAGAAATAACTAATTAGGGTTTCAGGTCCTTCATGGAGTGCTCACCCGTACGTGGCGTTTTCTTGGCAAGATTCCACTCAGCTCGGCACTGGGACAGCAGAACTCGATCTGCATTCTGTTAGCGTAGAATATGTAGTTGGCAGCACTGTCAAGTGTGCATCTTAGTAGCTTGCTTTTCCTTGTAATTCTTAGATCGTAGTTCTCTCATAGCCTATAGCTAGCTCGTCTCTTTGTAGTTATTTAGATGCTAGAATGTTGTGCGTTTATTTTCAGCAGGTTATGGGCCCACAACATTTGATCTAACTTTACCACTAGGGCTGGTTTTTTTCTGCTGAAAGAATCTACACTAGCAAGGAACAAAGGAGTCACAATGAGAGGAGATTTGAAAGATGTAGCGCACATAGCAAGGTTTCATGGATCCAACTTTCAACTCTGTAAATTGCAGATGCAAATGTTGTTCGAGGCCAAGGAACTCATGAGTGTGATAGATGGAAGTAGAACTCGAGAGATGTCAGTAGCAGAAGGCAAAGAGAAAAATTGGGATAGCACAAGCAATTGTGCAAAGTTGTTCATAAGTGCGGCAATAGATGAGAAGCACCTGCAGATTCTCATCAATTGCAGAACTGCTCATGAGATGTGGTCTAGGTTGACAACTATCCATGAACAAAGCGCATTAGAGAAGAAGCACATACTTCAACAGATGTTTCTTTGAGTACAAGATGCAGCAAAAAGATGACATTGCAAGTCACATTAGTAAAGTGGAAGCATTGGCCCGGCAACTTAATGACCTTGGTGAACCCACAACTCAATCAGCAGAGGTCACCAAGATTTGCAATCTGCCTAAGGACTATCGCCACATTATCTCAGGGATAATGTCCCAACCGAGAAGCAAACGATAGAAACACTCACAGCGAGACTCTTGAAAGAATACTCAAAACAAGCTAGAAAATTATGATGCTCATGAAGACTAAGCATTCTTCTCCCAAGAAAGAAAAGGCAAGCCAACCTTTGTCTCCAGGGAAGAAAGGGGAAACAGAAAGGTCCAGAAGACAACAAGGAGTTGTGTAATTCAAAGCGCATCAAAGAACTCAAGAAAAGGACAAGTGTGCCTGCTGTAAAAAGAAGGGTCATTGGGTCCGAGAGTGTAGAGAGGAGACGAGAGATGAAGAGCTCTAGAGGTGTCTCAACTAGCCAGGCAAATGCCTCTGAGACCATTGGGAGCGTTGCATTTGCAACTGACAGCCACAAGTGTAGGTGTGCCTACTATGCCTACCATGCCAACCAAGTGTGCCTACTGTAAAGGGAAGGGTCATTGGGCCAGAGAGCACAAAGACAAGAAGAGAGATGAAGAGAAACGTGTCTCAAGTAGTCAAGCAGATCCTTCTGAAACTGTGAGCATTGCATTTGCAGCTAATTCTAACAGTTGCACGGGTTGAGACATCCAGTACGCTGATGGAGGAGCGACAGAGCACATGACCGATCGTAGAGAATGGTTAAAAAACTGGCCCACCTTCCTACCGGAAGGCAGTAGCCCTTCTGGGTCAAGTGACACCATAAGTTGTAACGCTTGCTTCGGCAACGCGTCCACCTTTTTGGTTCAAAAACTTTGAGTCTATTTCTCACAAGAAGTGGCCCGTCCATATTGCAGATGATACCAAGCTCTGGGTAGCTGGAGTGGGAGAAATCAAAGCCAAGTGGAAGGAATGACAGTCCAAGGAACACTCAAGCGAGTTCTTCACATCCCCAATTACGAGAGAATCTGTTCTCCATTGGGCAAGCTGCAGACAAAGGCATCGACACTGTCTACAGCAGTGGGAGTTGTCGAATGCTTAACAAGGAAAGAGAAATTGTCATGCAAGGAGTTCGAAATGACAAATTGTACCAACTCTTGGTTGAGGTGATCGAACCTACGACACAAGCAAACATTGCGAGCAACAGCGGAAACGTGGAGGTTTCCGAAAAGTCGAGACAACTCAGTTTAGAGTCGGCGATGACAAGAGGTGATCTTCAACTATGGCATAACCGTCTCGGCTGCCACCTGGATGTTGCAGCTATCAAGAAAATGTGTAAGACCCGGATGGTGGAAGGACTGTCTCTTCGGGATGATGGGAACGCCAATTTCTTCTATGAAGGGTGTCCCTATGGTAAGCAACATAGATTGCATGTCAATAGCACAGTTGAAAAAAAGATGGTTGAAGCCCCCGGTGAATTTTTTCACTCAGACGTGTGCGGGCCAATGAGTTCAGACTCGATCGGAGGTGCACGATACTACGTTCTATTCAAAGACGATCACAGCTATTTCATGTTTGTATTCAGTTGTTTCAAGAAGCTTGAAGCCCAAGTGTTGAATGAGATTGGAACTAACAGGGGTGGAGAATATATGAGTAAAGATTTTTGCAGATATCTTGAAGAGAAGGGAGTTGTGCATGAGACCACGGCCCCCCTACACAGGTCAGAACAAAATGGGCGTGGCAGAATGAGATAATCGAACAATCATCGAGAGTGCACGTAGCATGCTGCACTCACAAAATCTTCCAATCGAATTATGGGCAGAATCTACAGGCACAGCAGGAGCATGTTCTCAATAGAGCAGCAACGAGGACCCTTGAATGGAAAACACCTTATGAGGCTTGGTATGGAAAGAAGCCTATCACTACAACAGATCCCGGTTTTTATGTATGTTATTTTCAAGTCGTATCAGCCTTTTATGACTGCATGACTGCCCAGTCAGATAAACCCAGTCAGTTGTGACAAATGAGTCGTAAGCACCATAGAGTTGTATCTGCTCACTGTTGACGTGGCAACGGGGATGCCTAATCATAGCCATTGATAAGACCGTAGTAAATGACTACGAATCCATGTCAGCTTCACATGGAACGGAAGGGATATGCCACGTGTCACGTCAAATGGAAGGCGACGAGGTCTTCACGACTGGCATATACGACTTCCGCAGATTAACCCCAGGACAACACATGGAAAATATCGAGAACAACACGTGGCACGACAGGGTGAGGAGAGGGAGTCTTCCAAGATTGGCATGTATGACTACACGTGGAGAATATAGGACATGACAATATGGAGCAGGGGGGTCTTTCGTGACTGGCATATATGACTTCGGACATTTACTCCCAGGTCCACACATGGAGTCAATTGTGCAGGATGGGGGGTGATCATTATGACTGGAACATATGACTTCCATGGCGCACTCTGGATACTGCACCTGGCATGAATATGGACAAACACGAGGGGTGAAAGTGGCACGTGGCGTAAGCTATGTGGATGGGAGATAGTCGTGTACATGACCGTAGTCATGGGCCTGACTCTAGCAGCATTGAAACATGAAAGCAACATTGAAAGCACACGAAAACACCAAAATGCCTGAGCAGAAGATGCATACACTGGCTTGGCCGGACTTGTTCACCTACCTTCAACTGCCATTCAGCCCGAAAACGGCAGAAGATACTTGAGCAAGCTTTCAGGTAATATAATAGCAATAACAATATTGACATATGTGAAACAAACTAACATCGCTAAGAATATGTCGAAGCACCATTACACAAACTGGATATGTGCAAAATGGAAAATTGCAGGTAGGGAACCCTTACCCCATTCTAGCAGTCAAGTACTAGAGGTTTGGGAGTTGTCAAGTGTTGACAGGTAGCGCGGTGGCTGCAAGCATTGCACTCCATGACACGACATCTCATTCAGCCATAGTGTTGAACACTCACATTGCATCCTCGATGCACCCACATTTGGCATACATTTCCACCAGGGCAGTGTTCATAATGACAAATGGTAATTGACAAGCATACACCTTTTTGCCTCGGTTGTCCCACCATTGACTGGGGTCAAAAAAGTATTCATTCCACACCTTGTCCTCATCTCTGTTACCTGTTTTTGGATACTTTCATGTTGTCACATTGGCAGTATTATGTCAAAGTCACTCCAAACTACATTCATTCAACCAGCTAACTTGCAGAATTCATCATAGAAATTTAGGGCTGATTCTGATAAGAGGGAAAAACAGGGTCTCATGTGTTGAAGTAGGTGCCTTCATTAGCAGTGCCTGATTTTATCAATTGTGCCGCTGCTGCTGCGGCTTCCAGTTGACCATCTACCTATGCAGGTTTCTTGTAGCTATCCTTCCACAGGGAATCATAGGTAATCTGGAGCTTGAAATCCGGCCCTCTTGGATGAATCTGCACCCACTCTCTATCCTTGCACCTTCAGCTATCCATGCCCAGGAGGGTATTGTTCAGAATCACATCTGGTACAATTCCAGCTTTGGTGATGCAACCATGCACCTCTTTACACACATGACAAGCTGGTGAGATTTGTAGAGTTCTACAGACCATGTTACAAGGCAAGCAATTGCATATCTGTACTCTTGAGTTATAAGACTGTGTGGTCAAGTTCTTATTATACTTCAGCGTATATGTCGTCCAGTGGAAGTGGTAGACCACCACCCGGCGTTAGGGTCCAGTGAAAGGAGACTTTAACACGTTTTTGTAAGGAAGTTTGTCCAGCCTCAAGCAATGTAGTTTTTTAGCAGTTGAGTTTCAGCTGGATAGCCTGAATAGAAGAGCTCCCCAGCCTTTTGTTCAGAAAGGGTTCATGGTCGTGTTCAAAAGGAGACAAGGTATGAGTATAGAAGGCTTCTATTCCGAGGTGGTCAACATTTGTTAGCCTCTTGAAACTTCCCACTCTGATGCAAGTTCTATTCTGCTGCACCTTGCAATATGTTTGTCTAGTCAGAAGAGAGAAGCAAACCAAACCTGGAATATACCGTCAAGTTGACCACCTGCAAGAAGCTCAAACGTTTTGATATTGTTAGTGGGTAGCTTCTCCAATGGCACCAGCTCTAAGCCATAGTTATCATGCACCAGCTGCTTGTAAACAAGTGCTATCAAAGTGAGATTCTTCAGACCCAACACGTCCATCTTCAGCAAACCCAGGGCCTCAACTCCATCCATTGTGTACTCGGTGACCACCATGCCCTTCTCACCAAGGGCATGCCGTAAGGGAACTACCTGCATGGGTCAATAATCGGGGTCAATAATCCTGGGGAGAATGACCTTAGCCAGAGGGAAGGATGCAGGAGCAATGACCACGCCTGTTGGATGCACACCAAAGCTCTTATGAGTGTCCTCCAATGCCATGGCCATGTCTACCCACGCCTTCACCTGCCCCATCAGTATAGATTTGAGTCAGCATCAAGACCTTCCCAAGAGACCTTGGATAATGTCGATATAGCTATATAGCTTGTATTCATGAGGGGAGACATACAGATTGACAATCCTGTATTGGCTCACATTTCAACGAGCCGAAGCTGGAATCAGAACACAGAAAAACTGTATGTTTACTTATGTCGAAGGTTAAAACCCTACCCAGAATGAGAATCAGATCACAAGGAAAAAGATGAGGAAATCACTGTGTTCCACCTGCTAAGCAAAGATAACATGAAATCAATTAGGGATGAACCTCCAAGTTCTCATGATAGCGCTTGACAAACTTCTTGGAGGGAGAGTTGCCTATTATCATGTTTGCCAACTTCATAGTCTTCCCACAAATACTTGGCACCTGTTACCATCCATCTATATATTTTATCCCCGGGTGAAATCATATAAAAGCAGGTGAAGCACAATAAACTGACACAAGATCAATTTAACCAAGGCCTCAAGTAAGGTGAAACATGCCAAAAGGAGATAAAGTGAAATTGGACCTCCAAACCATTAAATTAGAGAAACCAAACATCAAACACAGTTCTTGACCAGCTCGATCAACTCAGCACATTCACGGGCTTCCCCAGCATACACCCCACATCTTTCAATACAGCTTTTGATGTCAATCGTGTCAATGTTGCGATTTGTGCTACCTGGTCCTCTCCATATTTGTTGGTAACATATGCAATCACTTGTGGCATCCCTCGTCAGCTTTAGTTCATTTTACGGGAGAAAATCCAAGGCATAAAGTTCCTTTAATTACATCTTGTAACAGCCTCTGTTTCTGTCAGCACAATTCATTCACTTTGTTGCGCCATCCTGTTCCCCTCCAGCTGTCAACCGTCTTCCCTCCTAACGGTACTTCCCACGTACATGCAGGTGTATTGGGGCTTGCAGAGTTCTGTGGCATTGTACCCACCTTGTCACACTGCTCAAGACAAAAGTCAGTGTCAATATCAGGCAACGACTGCCGTTCCTCATTCAAAAACCATTCAAATAGGAGCCCTGCATGCCCAACCCCCATGTCAGCAACAAGTTTAGCTTGTGTCTCACAGCTCCTGGACTTGGCGTCCGTGTCCAGGTTCAGTTATTGCTTCAGCATTACACATATGAAAACCTTGTTGAGTAGTAAATATAGCAAGTAGAGGCTATATGAGCTGTCATCAATCAAGGTTCACAAACATGCACTTGGGAGAGGATAATAGAGACCATGCTTGACAGGGTCAATGCCAATGATCGAGAGTGCATACGCCACCAATGACCCTGTAGCTGAACCCCTGCATGGATGCCCAAAAATTCTCAAGGATCTGAATCTGGATCCGCAAGTCTGCTGGATAAATCTAACTTAGAGGCTGTAGTGGCCAAAGCCATGTCTGCTGCCATGAAATTGTCTGATGAAAATGAAGTTAGGCAGAAAACTTCCCTGAACTTGTTTCCAGTCTGTGAGACATGGGGGAGGACATCATGGATGACCTGCATGTGTTTTCTAGGGCTGTCAGGCTTGCACACGCACTACAAACGCACACAAACATGATGTGGTTGAGCTTCCGACACCACATCTCATTGAGCCATAGTGTTGAACACTCCCTTGGCATCCTCAATGCACCCACATTTGGCATACATGTCCACCGGGGCAGGGTTCAGAATGACATCTGGTACAAATCCAGCTTTGACGATGTCACCATGGACCTCTTTCCCCTTTTCTAGAGCTCCCAGCCTTGCACACACATTGCAAACACAAACAAACGTGATGTGGTTGGGCTTCACCCTTCGCGCAGCAGTTGCTCATAGGTCTCCAAAGCATTCGTACCACACCCATCCTTGGTAAATCCTGCCAACATTATATTCCACGTGATCAAAGATCGTTGAGGCACTCTGTGGAAAACTTGGTGAGCATCCATGATGCTCCACACACTTAACATACATGTTGACAAGGGTGTTGAGTAGAAAAACATTTGGCGTGAATCAACTTTGGATAATGTGAGTGTGCACCTGTTTCCAGCTTCCAGACCTTTCATCTTTCACTTAAGCAAGAGACAGACATACGATCTGGAGCTTGAAATCCGGGCCTCTCGGATGAATCTGGACCTACAATCTATCCCTGCACTCCTTCAGCTATCCATGCTTATGTACAAATCGTGAATACATCCTCAGCCTTGCTACAGCTAGCAGCTGAAGCAGCTGACATGACGCCCTAACCCTACCTACAGTAACACGTCAAAATCACTCCAAAACCACCATAGATCCACCAACGAGCTTCTCCTCATCTATGTTAGATTTGTTTTTGGATACTTTCCCACTGCCACATTGTCAGTAACTTGTCAAAGTCACTCCTAACCACCACCAAACGAGCTAATTTACAGAATTCAATATGAATCTTAGGGCCGAGCTGATGAGAGGATAAAACAGGTAGAAAGAGGTTGAAGAAGAAGGTGCCCTCACCACATTGTCGACCTTGACCTTGTGTCATGACCCATGGAGGATTGGACCGTCCATCAACCCAAAGAACCTCTTGTGTGTGCTGCTTGTGTACGGTAGTCAGGTACTGTCGGATTGGTCTGTGAGAACCACCATGGTGCAGCTGAGCAGGCAGAGATTGTAACCTGGCCTGCTAAGACCAAGCTGACTCTCCCAAAAACCTTGTAAACATCAGGAAGAAAACCAAATCATGGTACTACCAGGAGCCAACAGACCACATTTGCAGGATGGACAAACTTCTTCACATCGTACATCTTGTGTGTGCTGCTTGTATCCATAGTAAGGTGATGTCGGATTGGTCCGTGAGAACCACCACGGTGCAACTGAGCGGGCAGAGATTGAAACACGACCTGCTAAGACAAAGCTGACTCTCCCAAGAACCTTGTAAACATCAGGTAGAATACCAAATCATGGTACTAACAGGAGCCGAGAACCCACATTTGCACGATGGACAATCTTCTTCAATCGTACATTATGAAAAAGACTCTTGTATGTGCTATTTGTGTCTATAGTCAGGTAATGTCGGATAGGTCTGTGAGAGCGGCCACGGTACATTCCTTCGAGCGGGTAGAGATTGAAACACGGCCTGCTATCATGATGCTTTGGCACTAAGAAGACGCAAACCCAAAAAAACAAGTCCCAGCCACTCTGCGACCTAGCAACCCTAAATTCGAGCCAACTTTTTGAAGTTTTTGAACGTTTTGCACCCTAACTGTATATAAAATGATTATATATTCCATGTTATTATGTGAAGGTATTTTTAGCTTTATATATTTGTATATACAGTAGCCTCCTATGCGATTCGACACCGTGAAGCCTGAATAATTCTTTTTTGAAAGAATTGAGGTCCGGCACTTCCAAACTTAATTTCCACAATTTCAACAAAGTCATAGTATGTTCATAAAACTCAGTTTCTATAGCACATTTTATGTGAAAACAATGAAATTGTTTTTTTCAACACCTGAGCTTGATAATTTTCAAATATTTCAATTTCTCATTTTTGCAATTAATAAGTGCTGGACCACATAGGAGGCTATGGTATATATATTTATAGTCATTAAATCAGTAGTTAAAATGACTGTATATTCTATTTAATTACTAATATATATTTTTAAATTACATCAATTTAAAATATATGTGTAGTTGCTAGTGAAGTTGTTGAAACCACTTACAATTTAAAATAAATCACAGTACGTCGACGTCACCCTCGAAGTCGTATCATTTGTAGCCGTTAGATGCACTTACATCCAATACACCACAATATTTCAACACGCGAGCAATGATATGTAGACACGTCGTCATTTGCAGTCACGTCCTCATTCTATTTCATCCATTTATCTTTGCCACATAGACATTCATTGGGCAACCAACAATCGTCACGTGTAGTTGTGAATACTAGTGCAGTCATACATTCCCATGCCACGTCATCCTAGCATTCAACAAATGCGAAGGGTAGGTTTTCTACAGTGTCGTGTACCATCCCAACAAATTGAAAAGCCCAGTCTTCACCATCCTAGCAACATTGTTAAAAATTCTTCCCACAACAAATAAACAATTAACTGCGTCAAGCTTCAAATTTTTGTACACAAATAAAAGGAACAACATATTTTCATTGAGAGAGTTACACGCAGCCACAAACAACTTCAACTACGACAACAAGCTGGGGGAAGGAGGCTTCGGGCGTGTATATTGGCGCCAGCTTGCTAACGGAGATCAAGTACGTGCTTAACTCACCACAGTTGTACCTCATCCTTGAATTAGATGGTGGCTAATTGCTCACACTTCGTATCTACCATCTTCCCCTATCTTGTCAAATGTGTTTGATCACAGATCCTGATGTGGCGGAGGTACAAAGTGGCATATACGACTTTTGGTGGCCGCAATTGGCAACCAGGATTGCCCCCTTGCATTTTGCAGACAGATATGCTACGACTGGGCAAATGTAACATACGTTAAAGCCAAGATCTGTTTGTAGTGTATAGTCTCATACATGCGTGTGTTTGGATGCAGTGTTTTTATTCATGTTCCAAAGCAACTTCGCAAGAAGATGGAGCCGAAAAGCGAGAAGCATTTGCTTGTTGGCTATAGTGAAAGAAGCAAAGATATCACTTGTGGAATCTTGTGAAGATGATGATAACTTTCAGCCGTGATGTCTTGTTGCATGAAATCTTAGAAGATGAGAAGCAATAGACTTAGCAATCTGACACGGGAATTGAAGTGCAACTACATGTGGAGAGTGAGAACAATGAGGGCGAAATTGTTTAATACTCAAGAGGTCATCGAGACGAGACCAAGCTCGAGTGAGAGGATGCAGCCGCGATCCACTTCTGCAGAACTCGATACAACTGCAAGTGGTATGGATGCTCATAATGAGTTAAGAGTCATTACCAAAACAGTTCATTAGTGTCCACAAATAGTGAGAAAAGCACCTAGCCGATATGTAGAGTGGGAGTTAGGGGCTAAGAACTCATATGCATGCATGTGGCAGAAACAGACTCAGATGAACCGAGAGATTATGATGAAGCAAAGAAGAGTCGAGAGTGGGTGACAGCAATGAATGAGGAACTATATGATTCCCTCATAAAGAACAAGACTTGGGTGCTTGAAGAGCTACCCCCCGGGAAGAAGAACAATAAAATGTAAGTGGGTTTTCAAAACGAAGAGGAATTCTGACGGGTCTGTCAAACACCACAAAGCTCGGCTGGTCGCGAAGGGCTATTCTCAACAAACAGGGATAGACTAGGAAGAGAACTTTGCCCCGGTGGTGAAATTGACTCAATCACAACGATCTTAGCAATTGTTGCACCTCTTGACATGGAGATAGTCCAATTTGATGTAAAGACAACGTTTAGATTGAATGGAGATCTCGAAGAGGAAATCTACATGGCATAGCCAGAAGGGCTCATTTCGGAGGTAGATGAGGGAAAAATATATGTTTCCTCTAGAAGAGCTTAGACTACAAAGAGAACTGCCCCGGTGGTGAAATTGACTCAATCACAACGATCTTAGCAATTGTTGCAGCTCTTGACATGGACATAGTCCAATTTGATGTGAAGACAACGTTAGATTGAATGGAGATCTCGAAGAGGAAATCTACATGACACAGCCAGAAGGGTTTATTTCGGAGGTAGTTGAGGAAAAAATATATGTTTCCTCAAGAAGAGCTTGTATGGACTGAAACAAACATCTTGCACTTGGAACAAAAAATTCAGTTACTTTCTGGTAAACGAAGATGACACATTTCATTCCATGTAATAAGACGGTTACCGGCGAGGAAACTGCAAGACTCTTCTTCAATAATATCTATCGCATTCATGGATTCCCGAAGGACATCGTATCTGATCGAGGACCACAGTTCATATCAAATTTCTGGAGGGGATTATTTCACATATTGGATACTAAGATCAACATCTCTACAGCTAATCATCCACAGACTGATGGTCAAACCGAACGTGTAAACCAGATTTTGGAGTAGTATCTTCGCTGTACGATAAATTATCACCAAGATAATTGGACGGACCTTCTGTCATTGGCTGAGTTTGCCTACAACAACACTATACATTCTTCGACCAAGCAAACTCCATTTTTTTCCAATTATGGTCATCATCCTCGACCTTTCCACAAGGTAACCGGGTAGAGAACTTGTTGCAGCTTATGGCTTAGACTACTAGGTTCGTAACATAAACCTGCACCTGCATCCACTGCAAGCACTCATATGGTCTGCTGGTCATCAACCCAGCCTCACCATAAGAGAAACAATGATGGTCTGACTGATCATCACCCCAGCCTCACCACCGACAGCACACTCTAGGATTGGCTGGTGATCAAATCCGGACCAACCTCCTATGAAAACAAGTGCCCACACAAAGCTAACATGGCGCACAGTCAAACATGCAGGTGTGGAGGGGATCCAAACACAAGAAAATCAAGACTACAACTCCCCCACACCAAAAACACTCCACAGTGTCCTGCAATGACACCCTAGCCCAAACCCGGACTGACTCTTGCCTCCACCTACGGAAAGGTTTTGGCCTACAGAGAGGGTGAAAGACTACAAAGAAGAGAGACTAAAGCAATTCCTAATCCCAGTAGGCCCTCATCCCACTACCCTATCTCCACACTCTCTTGCTTGAACAATAGACAAGACTATATTTCAAGGGTCTCTCAAATAACTCTCCAGGAGCCCTCAAGAATATGTCTCTCAAACAATCTCACTAAGGCTCCCAATCCTTGCACGATGGGACTCCAAAACAGTACACCAAGGCCCCAAGAGCCTGCCAAAACTTATCCCTCGAGGACCCCAATAGTCCCTCACACAAGTCGCCAACGACTCCTCAAGCTCGCCAAATATTGGCCTCCAAATGACCTCAAATAGTCCTCCAAAGAACTCCAAATGGTCCTCCAAGGACCCCAAACAGTCTTCCAAGGACTCCCAATGGTCCTCCAAATGGTCCTCCAAGGACCCCAAACAGTCCTCAAAGGACTCCCAATAGTCCTCCAAATAGTCCTCCAAGGACTGCCTATGGTCCTCCAAATGGTCCTCCAAGGACCCCAAACAGTCCTCCAATGACTCTTCCTATATCACCATGTTCCCAATGCGTTCCCAATGCATTCCCAATGGGTTCCCAAAGTTCCCTAGGAATATTCCTAAGAATATATCATAGTATTCCCCCAATATTCCACTGGGCCTATACGTATTCCCCTTGTATTCCCCTAAAGAATAGTCATTTCCCCCTCATAGAGTAGTTCATTTCCCCCTAAGCTTTAGCCACTTCCCCCTCTATTTCCTTGAGGTTTAGCCTTACCAAGCTAAGGTTTGTGCTCCTTGGGGCTCTATGCTTAATCCCCTCAAGCATCCATGAATTCTATGGGGTACCACGGCAAATTCCCTTGATCTTCTTCACCTTAAGCTACTCAAGTTTGTCTCCAACTCAACTAGCAATGCATTGGCCACACAACAAGCTTAATTTCTCATTAGAACTCAAAATCAAGCTTGTACCTCCTTTGGCAAGCCACCAAGCCTTGTCTCCTCTCAAGCCTTGGTCATTCAAGCTCCATTCACTTGCTAGCTCAAGAGCCACTCCTCTCAAGCTTGAAATTGCAAAGCTCAAGCCAAAAACATGCTCCACACATGCATCACCTCATACACAAGGGAATCAACTTGCTCCCTTTACCTTCTAGCTCTCCTCAAGCTTGAAATTGGAAGCCACACTTGGGAAGCATGCTCCACATAAGCATCACTTGCTTGATCAACCATCCACCACAAAACTTAAGCCAAAAGGGAATGAATACATAAGCTTCACCTTCCCCTTCCTTGTCTTGTCACATGCTAATGTATGGTTGAAGTTGCTATGCATGCCTTGAGCCACAATCTTTTTTCTTCATGAAGACCACCTCCAATGATCTCCCACATGTGCTCGAAGCTCTTCAATGCTCTAGGCTTGGTTTCACATCATCATGGATAGAATTTTCACCCATATGCTTCCCTTCAAACCTCTTGAGCTTCCTAATGCTCTCCAAGCATTGCCCTTGTTGTCTTCAAGCCCAAGCCTATGTAGCTCCTTGGCTTCTCTTCCACAACATCCACAATTGAGCTTGCTTAACCCTAGATTGATAGTGAAATGAGCACTAATAATCCTTTGGTTGCTCTCCTCAAGCCATGGCACATACCATTGACTTCATAATGCATAGAAATGATTCTTAAACCCTAGAATCCATGCTTCCACACACACAAGACTTCCCTCTTGCAATCCTTGCAAATCTTGTGGCAAACAAGCTCCTTCTTGAGTTCCCCAATACCTTAGTGTAACACCACAAATACCTTTCCTTGCAAAGGCTTGTGATCTACAAGAGCTCCATCTTTGAGCTCTCCACCTCCTTAGGGCAAAGCAATATCTCTCAAAGCCCTAACACCACAAAGATTTTCATTTGCAATATATGTCTTGTAACACAAGAGCTATCTTCCTAAGCTCTTCAATACACAAGTGCTAAACTAACCCTTACACTCCGCACTCACAAGCATAAGGTGATCTTCTTGTAGTGATAATGAAAGTGAACACAAGGGAAACACTCCACTCATGAATCCACCCAATCACATAAACTAAGTCAAGCCAAGGGCACCTTTGCTAAAGGAATCCACCCTACAAAGCCCTCACCACACTCCCACTCAATACCTAGAGCTATGGGAGAGGCTCATGGAGGCTCAACTACAAGAAAATGAACCCTCCTCAACACTCACAAGGGGAAAACCCATCCCCATGTCCCAAGTGAGGTTTGACACCTCACTTGGCATGTGAGACGAAATGAAGTCCCAACACACAAAATACAAATATAAATATCCAAAATGTCCTAGTTAACTAGAAGTAGGTAATTCTAGTTAACCATGACTAAAACCATGACAACATCTTTGAAATCTTGATATTGAGCGGGTAATGTTGAAGTACATTTGTCTATTGTGGTCTTGATCGGAGTCGCATAAAGTGTAAATGTCGCCTCCATTTTAGTAGCTCTCATAAAAGCTCTAGCTCCAAGGAATAGGGGTTGAATACCTTTGATATTTCTACATTTTTGTCTTGCAGAAATTTTTTGCGATCGCCAGTCGATGTCGGAATTGTGAAGTACGAACTAGGGAAGTCCAAGGATCACAGGATTCGTTGAAGACTGGATGACATTGAAAACAATATGTGATGCTTGATCTTTAAGCTTCACTTCAAGTGGTCGAGTTTCATAGTCCACATTTCCTGATGCTAACGGTCGTCCATCGATGACTTCAGCGGGGACCGAAAGTTTCTTCTTTACGAGCGTTAAATTGTGTTGCTTCGCAAAGTTTTTGTCCATAAAACAAGCTGAAGCTCCTGAGTCCAAAAGTGCTTCTACAGCAATATCTCGATTTTGCACTCTGATTTTTACGGGAACTATGAAGCAAGGTGCAGGGTCTGGAGGTAGAAAACGACATTTTTTCGGTAAGAAATTTGTGGTGTCCAGCCGCATGGTCCCTACTGTGACTGGACATCTTCGTTTTCCGACCTCCTCGTATCGAACACATGAGTTGTGCCCCGAGCTTTGAATCTTCTCTTGTTGGGGCAGTTTAATACTATGTGATCATCTTCTCCGCAATAGAGGGATAATCCATTCGAGCGCCGTCTTTGTTTTTCTTGTGGCGTCAATGGTTTGAATCGGACAACATCAATCTGCATAGGATTACTACTAGATGTCTGATGGATCGTTGTGTTTGGTGTCGTAGTAGCAGTGACATGATGCATCGTCGACCATCCAGATCGCTTCTCTTGACGTCTTTCGAACAAACGATTATCGCATGTAATGACTTGGGTGATGAATTCACTCAGTATGCTCACGTTTGACATTGTCAGCAACAAATCTTTTACATCATCTTATAGTCCAAATTGACTAATGAGACTCTTCTCATTCCAGTCGAGGTCGCACGTAAGTTGTCGAAATTTGGCAGTATAAACAGAAGCAGGACGTGCTCATTGTCGAAGATTTCGCATCTTTGTTTCTGCAACTCTCTCTCTATCATTATCTCCAAACGTTGCAGTGAACTTGAACATGAATGCTTCAAAATTATATAGTAAATGTGAATTTTTTTCTAATAGCGGTGCAAACCAAGATAGTGCAGTGCCTGATAGAAGGGTGCCCACGAATCCCACTTGAATACCTTCATCGGGGTAGCGTTGTGGATGTAGTCGTAGGAATAGTCGTACTTGTTGAACAAAACCGCGAAATCTTGATATCGTCCCATCAAATTTCTCGGGCATGCCGATCTTTGGTTCTCTCGTAATCTATTGAAGAAGAACCGTTGCAGTAGGAGCTGTTGCAGTAGGAGCTGTTGCAGTAGGGACTCGTATGGTTGAAGATCCATTGTTCGACTCATTTAACTCTGAAATTTGTTGTTGTAAATGTGGAGAGCGTTGTCAAGATCTTGAGACTGATCAGCTTGCAATTGGGCGGCAGATGTACAAAGTTCTTGCATCTGGAGCTAAAGACTCTACAATGTTGCGACTATTTCCGCAAATGTGTCTTCCATCTCAACTAACTAGGGAACAAATTTGAGTCTCGCCAAACTGTCAAGGACGAGAACATGACTGAACACAAACAAGAGATCAGACTAGAGGTACAAGACTAGGCAAGAAGTCAAGGTCGGCGTGGCCGTATGCACAATGAGTAAATAAGAATCAAGACGATCTTTATAACAATGAACAAGGGTACAAGATATTGGAACACGATTTGAATACTGGAATGCTGGAAACTGGACTAGAGTACCAGATACTGGAAACTAGGCTAGGGTACTGGGAACCGGACTGGAGTACTGGGGACTGGAAACAAGAGTAGCTTGAACTGGTGTTGGCGAGACTGAAGAGTGTCCAGTCTCGCCTCCTATATATACTGGATACTAAGAAGCTTCTCCAAGAAGCTTCCCCTATGGAGGTTTCTTGCTGGAGAAGTTTCCAAGATTAAACAAAGGTTTATTGATTGAGAAGCTTCATTAAACAAATGAGGTATCTTGATGGAGAAGTTTCCTCCAAAGGAAGCTTCCTGAGTAGTTTCTCAAGTTACTCTTGGTAATTTTGGTAAACTCCCGGTAACTTGGTAAATAATGGTAAATCACGGTAAGTCATGGTACCTTCGGATAACATGGTAACTTGGTAACTTCTGGTATTTACTCCTGGTAAGTTCCTCTGGGCTATGTCCGCGACACTCTCTCGGAAACATTTCGTACACTTTTATTGTCGGCGTTTTTCATATGGGTGATCATCGTTGATGTTATAATGTCTTATTTGCACCGCCAATCTGCATAAAATTTCCGGAGGTCTTGTACACTTAACTTGAATGAGCCAAGGGCCCTTGCCAACTCTGTCATTAATGCACTGCTTGGTAGCATGGCAAGAGGGAGGTAAGCAGTAACCGGCTCTACAACAAATAAAAAAATGATTTCATCGTCTTCATTTCTTTTCTACATGTGCGCTGAATATTTGATCCTATGACTTCTACTAATATTGCAGGACATACTGTGGTCTTCCGCCAATATGTCTAAAAAGACAACCATAAGATCTGACATGATGCTTACATAAATCATGAATCAACTATTTCATTAATATAAAAATTCACATATAAGTTTCAACCTCACAGTACTGTTGCTGCATTAGTACTGTTGCTGCATTAGTGATGTTATCTTAATGCAAAAGCATACAAACAGAACAGTAACACTTTTAATCACTTTTAATCAATCTTGGATCATCTCTCCTATTGAGACTCAAGTGCATAGAGCAAACTTCATTTCTGGCAGTATCTCCATGGCTGCCCTTTTTTTTTCAAACTGATCATCTTCCATTGAAGGCTCTCAAAACCCCACGAGTACTCTCGGGACGCTTAGCTCGGTGGTCACTTACTCTTCAAATATTCGAGTACGACATTGAGTACAAGAAAGGCAAAGCCAACAGCAATACCGATGCTCTCACACGCACTGAGACTAAGTCCTCTGCCCCTTATGTTACCTTAGATGACCTTGCACACTGCTTACCATCTAGTGCTTCACCCTTGCCTTCTTCCTCTCCTGACGGATCCGATTTACTTGCTTTGTTTGCCACTGTTCCTTTTTTTCCACCTGATCTCATGTCTGAATGGGATTTGCTTTCATTTTCTGCTGGTTGAGGTTGGTTTAGAGTGCTATCCTGTCACTAAGGTCATATTTTAGGTATGATATCTCTCTTTGACGAAAGAATAAACATCAACAAAATGATAATCTTGGAGTATGTTAGAAACAAATGCTCATGAATTAGTCAAAATCAATGATACTAGTATATGGATAAATAACTTTCTTGATATTGATGTTGATGCATGATTTATTTCAGTATTGGCGGTCGTAAGTATTTAAGAAAATAAAAACATTGATGTGACTTGACGGTCGTATGCATTTATAAATAAAATAAAATGTAGCGACCGCTTATATTGATCATATGCATTTGTTTTTAAAAAAAATGTTGAGGGGGGGGGGTGATATCTACATACATTCTCATGAACTGAAGATGTGGCTTGTTTGCTACAGATTGTACACAGTTGCATTTTTGCAGGTCTGGAAGCCGACGCGATCCGCATCACATCGGTTTCACCAAAATATCATAAAAAATATAAGTTATTGTAAAACAATGGACACCACATCCGCCACGCATTGTCAAAGGCACTGTGGCTTCAAAATGAAATTTTTGTAAACTACTCCGACTACCAATATTGACGGTCAAATTATTTGTTTTTATTTTTAAATATATGCGACCACCAATATCGGCAATCTCAATGGTTTGATTGCAATTGCACTTGAAACGTTGCAGAGGCTTCAAATCGATGATATCAACAAAACACTTGCAAATACTGTTGAAACAATTCAGATCCATGCAACCCCGACCTTCGCTCAGCTTAAACAAGATCTCTTGACTTGTATTGAGGACAAGCATACTAAGTATAGGCTGGAGCTCTTAAAATTCAAGAGGAAAGCAAGGCAGACATCTTCTTCCTTCCCTAAATCTACCGGTCAATACTCCTCTTGGTAGCATCCCGCTGGACCTAGACAATAGGGCACTCATTCCTTTAATTTCAGGTCTGCAATCAGACAAGTACACGGTACACGGGATTGAGGATCAAACCAAAATATACATGACCACTCTTAAGGCTACTATTTCGGGTGAAATTGCGCTCAATATGTTATCATATCAAACCCAGTTCAACTAATCCATGATGTCCAAACTTCTTGCTTTCACTTTATCGAGGCTCCAGATTGCAGCGGGTGAATCGACCACATCCACGATGTCACACACATAGCCTCAGGCTCTCTTTAACTACATTCCGCCACTTACTGAGCTTGATACAATGCCCACTTAGGGCTCTGATCAGTCGACCATATGATCGTTGAACTCCTGAAGCAGCCGATACCTACTAACTTGGCAAGGAGATACAACTTAATGACTAAAGCATGAAGGTTCTCTTCTCATAGTGCTCTGCATAATATAGTTACCAGAAAATGCAGCTTTTGCTACCTCCCATGTATATATGTTGTTTTTCCAACTAGTTGAAATCCTGAACCAAACCATATCTACTAACATTGCATGGAAGAGACTGGTTAATGACTGAAACATGAAGCTTTTCTTCTTATTGCACTTTGCATAACAACGTTGCCAGACTATGCAGCTCATACTGCCTCTCATACAGCATATATGTTTTATTTCAATTTCTGTCGTGCTTTACTGTAAAATTTGCCCACACCACTCCTAAATCTTTGCACCAATGCTATTTCCGTCACATACTTGTCTCTACAGAATGTCATTATGCGGCCCTATTGGAACATGAAACAACTCTACTCAATTTCTCCTGTTATACCAGCATCAGTATGACCCCAAAACGCTATTGCCCTCCCTTATGGTTACGCCGGATACTTCGTGCCACCATAAGCCCGTGCCCACTCCTCACTGCCAATTACAACAGCCATTCAACACAGACGGCTCTATGTGGATAACTAATACAACACCCTTTCTCACACACCTACCTTGCCCACCCATAACAGCTACAACCCTTGTTGTTAAATGCTGCACCCTGCACATAAAACCCCCCACGACAATCAACTCATATCTCTATTCTACAAAAACAATCACATATCTATATACTTGGCAGCCAAGATATACAAACACAACATTGATGCACTTGTGACCACGTACCACATTCAGCAATCCATGTAGAATTCACAATACACAACCAAGTACTATTGCAACCTTTTTAATGATCATACAATTCACAGCGCTTTACAATTACATACCAATTGCAGCAATCTACGCCATCATTAAACAACCCCTGCTAATCATAAAATTGGGGCAGATTGAATATCAGTTACAAAAATCTAGCTATGATATGATCAAAACAAAACAAATGCAAAATATGCTACCCCACGATGGCAGCCCTGGCCCCCCATATTACTATCAAAACTCATAAATGCACCCAGCCATCACAATATATCATTCAAAAGATACCTATTCCAGTTATAATATGGCCTCATACCGTGAGTAAATACTGCCAAGATGCTACAAAACGTTCTTTTGTGACCTAACGTGACAGATGTGACGTGTGCAACACTGTTAAATAAACTATGTAATATGAATGACATTGGGTTTGTCGAACAAAACGGCTCGTCATGCGCTCCCTCAAGAAGCTCCATCAACGGATTGACAACCATTGGGCTGTCAAGGTTTAAATATAGCCAAGCTTTAATGAACATTGCAGCTCGCGGCTCCTGTCTTATATGGAAGTTATAGGTCTCCCTTGGTATCTCAAACATGAAGTGATACTTTGCTTTCACCTAACTCTTACATTTTTTCTTGTGTGTAAACGAATGCCTATGATGGCAACACCCAGTCTGTCTCAAACTTACCAGGTGTTTTATTGTTGCACTCACTTGTTCTAGCGCTAAAATACTTATACTCACTTTGGAGTGCATGTTGGAAAGTTATAGCACGCGTGAATGGCTGCTATTCACCTTATAACATATCCTTAGTAACATACATTCATGATGTGGTTGTTTTTGGGACAGTCACAGGTAATGGTGCTTCACCTTCCATGGATTTCTAAGCTTGGAATGAAGGGTAATATAGGTGTTTTAGAGTATGTAAGAGAGAGTATTTAGTGGAAATCAATATCGAATGGGTCTACTACCACGTTTTGTTTGGTGCTTTGTCAAGGAAGGAATAAAATGCTTGATCATATGTGACTCTTTGGTGTTTATCCACTTTTGTAGAACTCAAATCTTGTAGTCAACCTACAACACCGTGGATTTTGAAATCATATTATTTCAAAGCTAAGTTGAACATGATGATGGTGTAGTCTAACTCGTTAAAACTACATAGAACTTACATTCCGTTTCATATGTATTCTTAATATACTAAAAGTCTATTCCATGAATAGTTGAGATAACTGGATGCTAGCTTGAGTTATATCAACTGCTATTCTGGTAATCTAACTGAGTCACTAATAACTTAAGCTAATTTTAGCTAATTGAGGCATATCTCTATTGTTAACTGTAACTATTATTGCACTCTTGTCAGTAAATCTCAATAGCAATAACTTGATAAGGATTGATTCCCAATGGTCGTAGGTCGCAGATTCTCACACGTGTGTGCGGGTTCTACGCTGATCTCTATTGGCCGGTTCTGTTTCCTGGTCTGGTTCTTTATAACCAGAACCTACGATTGACCGGGGTCCAAGTGGTTAGCCGTTCAACACTGATAAAGACAGGTAGGGTCTTATGAAATTGTAAGGGACCATTTTGGGGGGTGGGCCATGAAGGTTCTTGGTTTTGTAGGCCGGTGAAGGGTGGTGGAAGGGCCGCCCTACAAGTTCACGACGTTAAAAAACAAGGTACGGGGTCTGGAGGTAGAAAGAGCTGCCCATCCTACATTACCTCACTTCAAGTACAAGCATTCGGATGAAATGAACAGCCTCCCGGATGAAGGAGCGAAGAAAAATAAGCCTTGAATTAATAAGACGTGAGGTCCTGCCCAGGACATTCCTGGATTTGAGGCACCTGCCACGTGGGCGGAGCCTGAGGACAGGGTCCCACATACCAAGGGCCAGGATTTCACCTTGTGTCGGATCCATGTGTAGATGTCTGACACCTGTCCGGGGCCGTGGGCAGATTTCCTGGGGTGGGGGGAAGTGCCCACTTTTACAAAGGAAAAATTAGGTCAGGTTTTTACGGACGTAAGATCGCCGTCAAGGATGACGGACGTGTCCCACCCTCATTGCTTGTTTTATCTTCCTCCCCAGACGCGATCTAGACCGTTGAAACACGTCAGATCCGCCTCTGTTTAGAGTCTAGAGCCAATCACAATGGGCCTGCCATTTCGGTGGGTCGGGCGGCAGCTCGCCTCCGGGCTGGCCTGCCCCGCACCCACCAGAATGGCGGGTGCGTGGCAGACAAAGACTACAGCTTGGCCTCACTATTTCTTCCTCAATCTACTAGTAGATCCAGTGTCAGCTAGCTAGCGACTTGTCAGCGACTTTCTACGATGGTAAATAGTAACTTACGTACGTACTCGGGCGTTCGTATTTTTGCCTAAGAAGACTTGTTTTTTCACCTTTGAAGAGAATCTGCATCTCTGTGCAGATCGAGGGATCTCTGTGTTTGTTGCTTTTAGAGGTTCGACGATCTTTGTAGAGGGATTTGGCAGGTTGGGCCGTGTGCATTTTCGTGGCTGGAAGGCTTTTGAGTAGAAGCTTCTCTTTCAGTTATTGATCGAGGAAGTATCTCATTGCCTGATGATCGTTGGAGAGGATTTGACATATTGGTGGTACGCGTTTTCCTGCTGGATGTTTTTTTAAAGCAAAAGCTTCTCTTTCACGATTTTTAGTTTCTGGGTTGATTGATTTGTCCTGGAATCGGGAGTCTGTGTGTTTTGGATATCCGTGGTGGTGATCTGACGGATTGTGTGGGATTCTATTTGGTTTCGTGCTTTTGGGCTACCTGTTTGTGGATGTTCGGTAAATAGGGCTGTATTTGGGTTGGATCAGCCGTTGCAGGCAAAGTTGGGAGTGGTGGAATTCCAGACGGTTGTTTTGTCTTATCGCAATCGAAGATTTACGAATGTCGCACCCAGAGCTGGACTAATCAGAAGCAGGGATTGGTAAGGGTTAGAGGATCGGGGTGGATTTGGATCAAGGCAAAATCACGATTCATAGAGAAAGTTAGAGGAAGATGCAGACGGAATGAACTAGATCGAGACGGGATGAGAGATTGAGTTGGAGGCACATTGAGGCGAATGTGGACATTGGTAGCAGAGTTCGATTGAGACGAGAGTTTGTGTTTAGCGGAAGGTTCTCCAAATTACGACTTGGGGAACCGAGACGTCGAAGGTCTATCTTGCAGCAGTTTTCAAACCCTAGAAATGACAAGCGCAGCTCGACTGGGGCTTCTGGGAATACTGGCAATAACAGGGTTCATTTACTTGGCAATATCAAAACTGTATGGAGGGGATCGGCAAGCAATGGTGGACGAGTTCCAGATTATTTCCAAAAGATTGGGTGTCTGGGCTATGCCGGTGTTCGTGGGTGTGCACACGGTGGCCATAGCTCTTTGCTTTCCGTATGCCATTGTCTTCGAGGCCGCAGCAGGATTTCTCTTTGGGTTTTTTGATGGTGTTGTGTGCGTGTTCTCAGCCAAAGTCATGGGAGCCTCGCTTGCATTTTGGCTTGGCCGGTAAGTTATACAGATTTCTCTTCTACTCCCCCCCCCTTTCTGCAGACACATTTTCTTAGGTTATGTTAGCTGTACGGGAATCGAGAGTAGTTATCCTAGGATAGTGTCAATTCCGCCTTACACCAACACTCCTTATAGACCATTACCGGATTGTTGTTGCGTGGGCTAAGCTTGGGCGGCTGAGTGGAACATCCGGGTGGGTCACAACACCAAGATGGGCTCAGAAAGGATTGATATCCTGTGTGAGCATTGTCATGAGGGGAATTGCCATACCCACTGTTTGTCCAGGAATGAGGGGCGGGTATGCCTCCTCCTGCTTGTGCAAGCACAGTCTAGGGAGTTGGTCTTTACTGCCCCACTTCCTGTCTGGCTCGACATTGAAACATTCGACACCCTGTTTGTAATTGGCTTGCAATTCTAAGCCTGTAGATATCAGTGTGTTGAGTGTTAACTTTCTGGGATTTCTTTTGAACTTCTAAGAAATAGACCACTCCTACAGTAAAGAATCCTCCAGGAGTTGATTGTGCAATTTCACCCATCAGGTGCCGGCTCCATTTTCCGTTTGGACAGTCAACAAAATTCTGGCTGTGTACACACATATGACATTGACTGTGATTGCATTGTCTGTGTCACTCTAAAAGAGAGAGATGCACTTCTTGACCGACCACACTTCTCGAGTATTCTAGTGTCAGAGAACGTGCTCTCACAATAGTCCACTGTTTTGTTGCTCAGGCTTTGCTTTCCTGTTGACCTTTTATTGAGTGATCTCTTTCACATTAACCAATTTGGTGACCGTCGATGGACTTGCAGGGCGTTGTTTTGGAGCTCAACCTGGGCCAGCAATGTGGTAAAACAAAATAAGTACTTCAATGTGATAAACAAAGGTGTAGCTCAGGATGGCTGGAAGTTTGTCTTACTGGCCCGATTTTCCCCAGTCCCATCATATGTCATAAACTATGCTCTGGCTGCAACGGACGTGGCTTTCTTCAAGGACTTTCTGCTCCCCACACTTGCTGGGGGCATTCCCATGATTCTTCAAAACACTTCAATTGGAACACTAACCAGTGCTGCGACGCAAGTTGGAGCTGAACCAACCAAGGGCAAATCTGGGGTGCTGTCTTATATCTTTCCAGTGGTTGGCATCTTTTCAAGCTTGCTGATTTCATGGCGAATCAAGAAGTATGCCTCATCACAAGAACTTGGTGCAGAAGAGTCCTCCCAGAAGAATGTCAAGGTAGAATGAGGTCAGTTTTCCCCTCTCCGCCATTATCATCGAAAGAAAGTTTCAGGATGTTCCCTATTTTGGGTTATCCTGGTGATCTTAAGGAAAAGCTCACCAGGTCGTAGTGGAAGTTGGTGTGCAAGTTAGCCCACCCTTTTAACAGGAGGCAGTAGCCAAGATGCCTCCAAGTTGCTGAACATGGTTTTTTCCTTTCTATTCTCCACTGATGAGTTGTGGATCCGTGCATGTCCCAGCCCCACTGGTTTGACATTTGTATATTTGAACTTCGCAAATGCCCTTTTTCGGATACTAATCTGACATATTTTAGTTTTTTACTCAGATTTTTTCAAAGCTCATCTAACTGGACATTCTCCTGGTTCATGATTGTCCAGATGCTGAGCTGCAGTCAGACTGCACAAAGTTGGTCAACAGGCAAAGCCTTGGATACAGGAGGCCCTTGCAGAAGGGGTCTGCCAGGTGTGCATCAGTTTAACATTTTCTGGCTGAAGAGATTGGTGGAATTCAAGAGTGGGCAAGAGGGTAAGCAAACTCAAGTGTGTGTATGTGTGAACCCCCTTTTTAGGGAGATGGGGATGGAGAAGTGGAAGAGGGTGGGAAGGAATCTCTGTGGCTAGAAGCTTCCAAGGTGTGGCTCAAACAGAGTTTCTTGTGAGGGAATGAAGGAGGGGACAGAGAAAGGAATGAGTCCACGTAGGTAGCGAGCAGGAAAAAGGAGAGCTGACGCTTCAACCGTATTGTGGTGCAGATCAAAGTTCTTTGCCTTTCCTTGTAAGGCAAAATGCGATTGTATGATAGCATAGGTCTAAAGTAGGCTTCAAAGACACGGGTTTCCATTGAAAAAATTGAATTCTTCAAAATTGGAAATTAGCAACATTCTTCATTTGCAAGAAAGAACAGAATTATTTATGGATGTCCTGAGGTGAATAGAAAAATGAAGAGATTGGTGGCAAACCAGTAGGGCAAGGCTTAGTGGACAGCACACTTCCGTGTGCTATCTTATCTTTTGTGTCAAGGAGGCTTCCCAGTCTCAGTACAAGGACATTGATTTTGCATTGGACATTTGTCTGACTCTGGCTGTTTTTCGTTTGTAATGCACCATAGTTCTTAGGAAACATCTCAAAAGAGTTTTGGATATGAGTGCCTTCTTTAACTGAAAAACTGTGTGGCTAAACATGTAATTTCAAATTGTGTTTGTAGTTTGGACCCAAGTTGTATTCTCTTTACTATTGGGTATAAGTGCCCTCACCCTCAACTTGGATCGTGTTACAAGAGGAGATGATCGTCTATTACATTCCTGTTCCATAGAAGTGAATGTATTCTGCTGCATAGATCACCTCTCCCTTGCCTGGATTAATAGGGGAAAAGCATGGCCCAACTTCTCCAGTTTTCTCTTGAACAGTAACAAGACTGCAGATCCCAAATGGGTATCACTCTCCCCTTTATGAGATTTCACACTACAGTATCACACAACAACTTCCACCTTCATCATAGGGAAGAAACCGATGAGGTCCACCACTTCAGCAGAGAACAAGCAACAAATAATGGCGTCCATAAACCATGGAAGCAACGAAGGTCTTACAAACACACAGCTGCGGAGAGAGTGAATGACTGGGTTCCAGTGCTTCATCTTGGAGTGCTTACTACTCACTGGTCACCGCTCCTGTCGCCCCCTACCGCCCTTTTCTTTTCCAGTTGTCATTCCTGTACTATTCACCTCTTTAAAATCTCTGTCCCTCTATTTCTCTCCTGCAAGTCCGTGTACCGTTGTGTCTCTTAGTCTCGGATTCAATTTTCTACTGCCATTCTTCTTCCCAGCACGAAGCAGTAGCGGGCAGATTATAGTCTTACAGAACAGATCAGATCAAGATGTGGATATATTGTTCGTTTCTAAGCTCGATCAAACCTTGCAAGAAAAGTTTGAATTGAGTGTGTGGGCCGTTTCAATGTCACTTGTGATTCATAAGTGGGTGTGGATCTGAGCTTCTCTGCACATCGGCTTCGTACTAACCAATACCCAGAGAAAAACTAGGAGGAAGGCGAGAAAGGAAAGAGCCGGTACGACGGCAGTTATATACACTAGTGTGTATCTCTGCAGATGCAGTGTAGCGATACAGGTACTTACGTACTGCGAACGCGTTGCTTGTGATCCCATTGAAATGGGTTCAACTTTGGGGACTGTGTCTGCAAGGCGACGGCATCTGTGTAAGGAGCACCTTCAACGCATTCCATGAAGTCATCTCTCATGATAGAACCGATGTTGTCAACATCTTTCACTGCAACCACCACACATTCAGGATGCACATCCCCTGGGCAGCTTCCCACCACTTCTTGGCCATACCTCTCTTTATTTGAATGTTGTACACAACTACAGCACCATGCCTAGCATATTGTGTGAGATTGGGCTGCGGAACCACCCCCCTTGGTCGTTGCCTTTCCAGCATGTGACTCTTCCTGGCTTCATCTATGTAATCCTTAATCCTTTTGAAGATGTAGAGACTCTTCAGAAAGCAACTTGGGTGTCAAAAAGAAAATCAGTTTCTCAGGAACTGCGAGTCCTAGTTCCAATTGTCCCTTACACAGAGCTCTAGTTTGACCAGAAAACCCCTCGCCTGAATAGACTTGAGAGGGCGAAAAAGTTTTTCAAGAACAACCAAATAGACGAGACTTGAGCTCCTCATAATAAAATAGGGCATGCACTGAGGACTAAAACATCGTTTGAGTGCACTAGCTATCAAACTGAATGATCTGACCTTGAGCACGACTCGAGAGTCCAAATTAACTAATTCAAGGCAAAACCTGAGCCTGATCTCTTCAGAAGAAAAGACATATTTATAAACGCATGAATAGACATATACATGTCTCTTACATCAAATCTACACATGGTAGACTATCCAGCTCCCCTCCAGCTCTGTCTTGTGGCTTCCTGTATGAGACCGTCAATAGATATCACAAGATGGTAAGATCAATGAGTTCACAATGTATTAAATAGGAATGGTTATCAATTGGCATATCGGGATCTAACAGACCAGATAGCATCTGGTAGATTGACAATGGTCTGGAACAAACCCCATGAGCACCTTGCGTCCTTTGGAGCTTGGAAGTGTTGGTATCGTTGGAGGCATGCACATGATCAGGTTGATCGACTGTCTGGTTTTGAAATAACTCGTGGTATCAGTGCTAAATCGCCATAAACACCGTTTGTCAGGACAGTGGCTTGCAGATTGGAAGGTGTGGAAAGGTGTTGTTGCCTGTGGCGTCGTAGGCCGATACATCATACCTGCAACGGCGCCGGCCTGTGCAGGATGGAAGAGGATGAAAATTGACAAGGTGACATAATGAGTTTGTAATGTCATTTTGGATGATTGATCTCGCTATTCACGAAAGGAGACTATCCACTTGTTTCCCATTTTTTGTTGGGCTCATGCGTGTAGATCACATTCTATAAAACAAAACATGCAAGCTTTAGAAGGATGTAGTCCCAGATTCTCTGATCCATCCTCTTTCCTGTTGTCTGACCTTCTTCAGGCAGTAGGTGATACTAGAATAGTTTGATTTCTTTCTTTCTGTCAATATATCTAGCTCTACGAGCTTTTGTTTTTCGTCTTGGCGACAGTTTTACCCATTTGTACAATCACCCCACTTGGGTCTTTTATAAAGCTATGCCGCCTATGCGGTTTCACTTTTCTTCAAGAAAAAACAAAACAAAAAAAAGTTTTGGTGAAAGCTTTTGGTTTAGGTTGGTAAATATGTGCAAGACCGGCATTCCTGGGTTGGTGAAATGGTGTCAAGGGTCGAGAGCTTCATACTTTCTCCAGGATGAGCTGTAAGCCATGCATGGGTTTGGGCATCAATGCGGATTTCTGGGCAATGCCTGTAGTCCATCAGAGCAAACGCTTGTCCGATACAAACTCGTGGGCCAAAAGATCGAAAGGTAAGTATCCTTGAGGGTGTGTGCATGCTTTGGCAATGCCATCTGCAAATCTCTCAGGATTAAACTCCATGACATCATCGCCCCAGATTTGAGGGTCACGGTGGAGCGGCAGCACGAGGATTGTCAAGCACACGCCCTTGGGTATAAAGAGATCCCCGAGCTTGGTGTCCTTCTTTGCCTCCCTACTCGTGAAGGAGAGGGGCGGGAATAGTCGCAATGTCTCGTTCAGTATCATGCCCACCTGCAAGACCCAAACGACTTTTCAGACGAAAATAAACAAGCAACTCAGCAGCCCATTATAGACTTTTACACAAAAGTCCCGGTACCAGTTGAACATCCCTCCTGCAGTGCCATACCGCTTTTCTTTTTCAACACTTACATGTTCAACGAGAGAGGAGATGCATACAATTTTCAGCTTGCTGAGCATGGTTGCATCCAAAGGAGCCCCATCGTGGCAGACATTCAACACTTCAGCACGTGCACGCTCTTGCCACTCTTGATGTTCTGCCAACAACATCATTGTCCACGTCAACAGTGTTGCGGTGGTCTCATGCCCAGCGAAGTAGAACGTCCTGCAGTTGTCGACCAATGCTTGCATGCCAAACTGGACTTTGGTCTTCTTGCTTCAGCAGGGCTCAACTCTGAGAGCATGAGCCCCAGTAGGTCGTTTCCATAATCGATTTTTCCTCTGCTCACCATGTCCTGCCTTGTATGGATTATCTCTCGCAGGGTGGTCTCGATTCCACTACTGAGGTGAGCCATCCCCCTATATCGTGCTGTGGGCAGAAGGCTGCAAGTACAACTCGGGAAGTCTTTAAAGCTGGAGTTGTGGTCAATCAAAATTGGAGCTTACAGATGCACAGATGGTCAGGTAAGACAATGTCAGGCACACACCAGCTTCTGTTAGACAACCTCTAGGCATGACGATGCCCATTACAAAATAAGTCTTGCAGCAAGTATACCCAAAGCCATCGTTATTAGCTCCCGTCTGAGTTTAGCCAACTCCTTATTCCTAGAGCTGTGGGCAGAAAATAATTGTACAACACGCAATCTCAGCTGGATTAAGATTTTGAGGTCAATCCAAATCGAAACTCAGTATCGATGCATTGAAGAGCCTAGGAACGCGATGTAAACGGCACCCGTCAGCTTGCATGGATTTAGACTCGGGACAAATTAGGCATTCATGAAGAAATTGTGTACAGACCTTGATATCATTGTTAAGTATACCGGCAAAGCTAAGCCCTCCCCATAAGCCTGTGGGATCCCTAGTACATGCTGCCGGCCTCACATGCACCAAGGTTCCCTCAGCAGTTCCATATACTACCAGTGGATGCACACAATCCGATATTTTTTCAAGAAATCATAAGTTGACATAACAATACTTGCAAGTGCTGGACATATTTAAAACGATTTGGCTCCATCGTAGAAAGGAGGACTAAAGCAACTGCTTGAGGAAAGGTTAGGTCCGTTGAGAGAAAGAGAGAGTGAGAGAGTGAATGAGAGAGAACTCAGACCTGTAGCCAGGTACCCTGAGCCAGGGATTGGCGAATTCTTCCATCAGTTCTCCCCGGAGTATGTTAAAATTTTCAAAAACCCTCTTCCCCCTCTCGTAGCTGCTACCGAAGGCTGTGCGCGCAATGACCTCAGATGTTACGAGAACAAAATCCCTGCAGACTTCTATTTCGACAGAACCCCCGCCGTTCTTCGAGATAAGTTCCTCCCACCTCTCCAGCATCGGCGCAGCGCTCTTAACCATGGCTCCCAACATTCCCTGCAGTTGTAATCAGGTCCAATGTTTAGATCTAATTTAAATTCTGTTTCTTTTTCTGTACTTACAGTGCAGATTTGGTTGTTAAATCAGGAGGTTAACGAAAAGCTTCTCTATGAAGGAGAACGACTGGTGCTGGAGAAAATCATTTTGGCAAATTTTCTGGAACCAGCAAATTTGCAGACACGGAATGCCTGCAGCCCTGAATCGTTCGACATATAGACCAGAGGCAGAGAGAGTCAGAGATTTGCAAAGCCTAACCTTGAGCGCATTACGATGGAACGCGGGAGTCACAATGTGACGATGGACAGCCCACTCATCATCGTTGACTCCAACCAGCCCTCTACCAATCAACTTAATAATTCCTGCAAGCTCCATCTTTGTCCTCTGGTAATCCTCAAACTTGTTCAAGAGTATCTCTCTAACTAGCTCTGGTTCCGTCACCGTCATGCTTGGGTCAGTGCCCCACCACAAGAGAAATCTCTTGCCTGCTGCACATCCAATCGCTCAAATGCTTGAAGATCACTAGTACTCAATAGGAGGATCGGTATCTACGCATTGTCTGCCAACGCGAAATTTTCCACTCCCACCGTCCACCAGAAATAGTACTCGTGAAGCTCATCATGACTATTCAAAACCAGGCGAAGTCATCAACTATGGTGTATAAAGCAGCTGGTCAACATCATTATGAGTCAATTTCAAAGCACCAAAAGTTTTCCGATCGACGATATCAACTCCAAGAAGTGCACCACGTGGGTCACGTCTCCTTTCCTCTTTGTAAATCTGAATTTTCTCTCACACCCTGAACAGCTCCACACAGCAGCCAGGGAGACACCACTGATACAGACACAAATCTTTGGAAGTTCGCAGTGTGTAGAGAATCACTCTGGTGTGTTGTCGGTACCAAGGATTTCTATATTTGAAGATAAGGCCCACTCGTAGTAAACTGCAGTGAGATTTTCGGGATCATGAATTATATAAACATGCTGAGAATAAATTAGTTCAGAATTAGTATCTCATGACATTTCGATCTAGATTTTTTTTTTGTTCTTAAAAATAGAACTGATGTAATGATGTTTAATCAGAATACAAATGTCAGCCCTCACGGCTTCCAGGGTGGTTATTTTTCCACCTTTATGCTAGAATTAGATAGTAAGATGCAATAAAACAATGGATACTGATCAACAATAATATTTGTTCCTTTGTTATTATTATATGGCGGTGGGTTTGCACCAGGTTGTTGCAGTTGCAAATCGATTGGCCCTATTTCACCTTCATCCATGATGTGTAAGTAAGTACTCGATTCATACTGATAAAAAAAACAGGAAGATCATCAGAAACAAGAGTAGTAAAAAAAGTGAGACTCGATTGACCCCATTTCACTTTCATCATCATGTGCAATTTTATCCAAATCGAAAAATTGCGTCCAATCTTTCTAGCTGTAGGAATCTTTCTCACCCTCACCAAACATCATAAACTTCAGCAATAGAAGCATCATCATAAACATAAACAGGAGTAGTCACAAAAGAGGACTCGATTGGCCCCACTTGATCATGATATGTGACCACTGTTCCTCGAAATCAAACTGCGTCCAATCTGTCTCTTTGTAGGATTATATTCACCTTCATCAGAGGGCTCATCAGCCTTCGTCTCTTTCTCGCCCTCGCTGTTCTCTACTTATCCTGATCGGGGCCATAGCCACTACTGGAGGAGCTCTTGGCTTCTCTTGGCTTGCGCGCCGGTGTGATCTTCACGCTTAGGAGGTGACTACCACTACTACTGTGTGCTACAGGTTTTTTTTATTGGATCTAGCTATAGTGAGCATACAAGCGTGCAGGCATGGCCGATTACACAAGTCCGTCACGTTTCTGATTGATCCTAGTTTTGTTGTTTTTGTTTCTAATTATAGTTCAGTGTTCCAGATGGCAAAATGCCAGAGGTCACTCAAATGACGTGTCTATAGACCTCACAGAATTGAAAGGGCTTTGATCCCGATCGTCTCAATGCACCTGTGTGTGAGTTCTTAAAGATCTAATTATTTGCCATGTGCATAAGAAAAATAGTGATACGGGCATTCATAGGCCTTCATTTTTTCCATCAACATTGTCAATAGAGAACCCTGTCATCATGTGGCCTTTTCCATTGGAAACCGTTCATCCCATAAAATCCATTCATTCATTCACTCGTCTTTCCCTTGGCACATGACAATGCAATGTTGGGGCCTCAGGGTTTTACTTTTTTCCCTCAATAATTTTAATAAAGTTCTAAAGGGCTACCTCCCCTTTCTAAATTGTTATAGAAAAAAAATGTTAATTTTGGGTGCCACAAACTGTAATAAAGGAAAAGAAATTTTGGAAAGAAAATTGTGGGGTGTAAGACTTCTTCCACTGTTGAAGAATTCGGAAAAAGTTTTGTGGCACTAGCAAATCATTGTAAGCTTTTCCAAGGGATCCTATTGACAAGAAAATTTTGTGCAGGTAGATGTGTTGGGTATAGCTAACTTGGGTGTTGAAAAGCAGCCAATCCGGCGCAGACATGCATTTGCCACACCCCGCATTTTGGACCAATATGTGGGCATCAATGAAGAGCATTGCGGCCAAGCAGCAGTTCTCTCACATATAACCAGCTTTGGCCTTAAATAGTGCAGAAGATGGATGGCGGAAACGGTAATAACAAAGCCTACAATTTCACTCAAACTAGAATTTCAAGGGAAATACATTCATGATCTAGTAAGTATTATATTGACAGAAACCTCCCAAAACCAATAACAATCATGAGATACTACTCTCTCATTATCATTTATACAACTCAGTCAAGGCCCTTCCAAGCTAGACAGTCTTATCGGGTTTCAAGTGACATTGATACAACTACTGGAAGTTTTCAAGCAGGGAATCCAAACCTCCAAGGGCATGTAATTGCCACAGACAGCAGTCCAATGGGTACATCATCCTCCGAACAGAAAACCATACAGTTGCAGTCCCCATCAGAGCCAGGAAAAAAGTTATTCTGGCAACCCACCCCACAATGCATGTCTACTCCTTCCTTCATCAATGTACTAAATAACACCAATTGTGACAAAACCGAAGACCATCTTCTTCTCTGTAGTGTACCCCTTTAGGACTATACAAACTTAGAGGGAGGAAATGTAACTACCATGCTATCTAGATGAAGGTAGTGCGGCCTCCACGCCGATTTTGCTTGTCATAGGCCGTGTTGAATTTGTCCACCAACTCGTTGATTGAACTGCATAACCCCTCAACCCAGGCTACATCAGCACACTTTCAAAGCTTACTGAAGTTACAACGCTAGAGCACCAACTTTTTGCAGATACCTGTCCCTCACCCTCCTCTACCTCTCGCATAGCCCTATGACCATGGACATACTAAACCTATTTCAGTCTTCCTTCCTCGCATTTTTCAGTACAAACAGGTATGGGGTCTACGGCCACAAGAATCAAGAGAGCATGCCCTAATGATACAAGCAGTTCTCGCCAATCCCCAACATTCTCCCAAAGACGTTTCTCACCTGTTTCTCCCTGTCCTCATGCTAAAATTGTTCAGAACCATGCTGTTCTTTCAGGTGGGATGGTAGTAATCTCATAGTCATCAAAGTCTTGTTAAGGAAATAAATGTGCCAGGAGATAAAAGTACCTGGAACACTTGGTGATAGTGGCCAAGTACGTCATGAGCAAAGTATCATTGTATTCCTGTCCCCAAAGCCAAATTAATCGAGTGAGAATCCACCATAGATACAAAATCAGAGTTCTATCGAATAGGGAAGGAGAAATGTCATCATTTGGGTGTGCTGGACATCACCACGTCATGTAAGATTTATGGATCCATTGAATTTTCGTTGATACCATCACTAATAGCAAAATAATTCGAGCACTTCCACATGTTCTTGAAAAACGCCTTATCAAAGCAGCTACTCATTTTGCAAAGTCACACCCGAATGACAGACAGTTGTGCTCATTATACTTTGTTCTTGCCAAGAAGAGATGTCCCTGTGTACATGGACATACCACTCAGGACATTGTTCACATGATAATAATCATCCTGGCCTGGGTTCTGGAATTGCAGGTGAGGTGGAGATGTGTGAGGGGGCAGGTTTCACCTCTGTCTGTGTTTTAACGAACTACATGTGACCACAAACATGAATGCAGGACAGGGGGAAGAGGCGAATTCTTGTAACAGAACCAAAGAACAGTATCTCGGAACAAGATTTTACTTTCTAAAATTAATTACAGAAAATGAATTTCAAAAGTGTCTCCCAAGTAACCAAGCTCAAGACATACCATAAGAAAATCATCCTGGAACTTTGGTGAGTCAATGGCTGGTAGTCTGCGAACCAAGCTTGAAATCTGGCGCAGCAGTGAATGCTCATACGGCGCTTCTCCTGTAGTGCATATTTATCCACAGTGTGAATGAGCTCCAATGTCAATAGGTTTCACCCATGGTAGCTGCATGCATGATCAAGTAATCAGCACCCAGGTATTCAGCAACATTTTGTACCATTTGATAAGGAAAATCATGACTTCCCTCAGGGGGTCATCATGGAGGTCGGAGGTATAAACGGCGACTCTCCATGTGCCCAGTTAGTACATGGCCAGATTACCAGGTGGCCCCCTTGCAGCTCGTTTACTATTCAAAATTTAAGACCTGCAACATTCGAACCCAGGACTACCTTGTTGTGCCAGTCACTAGCCACTGCACAGTCTGCTGGAGCTATAACACCCAATAAAATGTCAACTCTTGCTATCCAGAAAGAAATAAACACTGCATATATACATACCTTTTTGGATGGAGACAAGATGGTGGTGGAGAACTCGGATGCGGCTGTTCAGCATCTTTATGGCACTGTGCATGCCTGTCAAATGAGCCGCCACTGCACTTTCTCCATACGGGCCCACACGCACAACTATCCCATTAATACAGGACATGATGGTCACAATCAAAATAACTCTGGCACAGCATGACAACACATGAGAGCTCTGCTTTTTACAGCAAAAATGGTGGACTTGACATCAACTTGGACCAGCTGGGTCTAAGCCATTCGTGATTTGGTGACTGATAAAATACACAGCTAGTGACCTGAATGTTAAATGCCCTGCGAAGGTGTTTGTCTAGCATGCCAAAAGCAAGTAGGTTAGTTCATGTAAATGATTAGTTGAGAGAGGCATAGTCCCATTACATTGTGTAGCAGCCAAGCTCCCATCAGAGGGTTTGATATGTGCCACGTGATCCACTGATATCCGCTCTGCCTCCACTGTCTAAAACCATGGAGACACATCACCAAACATGAGCAAATCCAAATCTAGAGGTAATCCAAACAGCATTTTCAGACATGCAAGTACAGAAGAAAGGACATCAGAGAAATGAGTTGTTCAAAATGTGAAATAGTGCACCTCAATGGTATAGCTTGACTTGACGAATATGAGAGATGGCACTCCATCAATCACATGGAGCTCTGCAAGCCACCAGGTAACATCAGCGAACCATGGTTATCTTCTGACTGATGACTGGCTTCAGAGACATGTATGAATCTTGATAGTTTCTGCTGGTTGGCAAGCTATTCCTCCATCTGGTAGCCACATATAGATGCCCTGCTCCATAAGCTACAGCAAAGCCACATGGCACTCACCTCAGACCCAACCATGGGATTCCACTCACCGTAGCAGGAAACTCAGCCCCAGACTGCACAAGAGCTCATGCCAAATCGATAACAACCCAGTTGCAAGTGCATTGAGATGCCAATGTCATTGTGGGGGAATAATGTCCAGATATAGACACATGCAAAAAGGACCAAGAGGAGACGAACAGTGCCTTGAGGGAGATCAACTCAAGAAGCTACAAAGCTCTTTGTGTCTCTCTGCATCTCTCACTCTTGGAAATTCCGCCCAAACTGGGGGTGAGGTCTATGGCCACAAGGCTATGGCAAACAACTTCTTATGAGTACATTCTCTTGGAAATTCCAAATTACTCACCGCTCTCAAAGATGCTGATGGGCAGATCCTTCTGGGCATGATTGATGGTTGGGTTGAGCATCACATATACCGGGCTCTCATTGATGTCCATGAGCTGCGACCGTCATCCCACGCACTGTCATTGGATTGTCCACTAAATTACTTACTTTTGTCTTTCTGGGAAATTCATCACATGAAACAGCACTTTGAAGTGCGGCGGACTCCAGCATACTCATGTAGATGCTGCTTGGCATACATGTGATAAAGTGGAAACACAAGGACAGGCGCTCACAGCTTTGTGGATTTGCATGTCCGACTCCTGGAGGTCGCTGCCAGTGGAGTACCATCCCAGTACATCGTACTTTGGAAACACCTTCTTGTCTGATGTCCCCAAACACACGCAGAAAAAAAGTTATAACCTTCACCGACATGCTCAAATATGGGCCTAATCAACGGATTTGCATGATCTAGTCTTGACTCAAGTTGATCTGCAATCCCAAATGGGTCTCCACTAACCTAATGTACAACGCAACCCTAATCGAGATACGAATTGTGACGAGAACTGAGAGCCCCATTCGAGCTGATCAGCCATATATTTGATTGGGGTCAAGGAAATCCGGGAAACACCCTTCGTGGTCCATCTGTAGGAGTTAATAAATGATAGAGATGGCAGGGCACACTTTCAGCGCCTTAGTCAATATCATCCATAGCAAGTATAATTTTTCCGTGCTGGGGGCGTCCAGGAAGCACAGTTAACCTCGACCAGACCCCCAGGCCAGCACGGAATCGGAAAACACGTAACGGAGGCATTGGTCAAATCGATAGAAATGGGAAAGGCCGACGGGGAGAGAATGTACATTGTTCTTGCTTGGTTTCCAAGAAGAGACGATCGAGGACGTCTGCAGCCGCATCATATTTGAGCTCAAAGCTGTTGAAAATCTCTACAGTGCGCCCGGTCTGCACGCCCAGCACACAGCCATACACCCGGGGTGGCCGCCCACCTATGCCACTCTGGGCCTTAATGCGCGTGTAGTGATCCGAGATGTTAACTATCACCAGCGGATGCAGCTTGAACGTTAACCCGCTGCCCGAGGACATCTCTCTCCCCCTGCCTCTCTCTGTCTCTCTCTCTCTGCTCTGCTCAGTAATTCCTCTTCACCTAAAATTTCTTCTGCTTCTCTCAGCCTGATCCTGCAATTCTCAATTTGATCTTCTGGTCTCTCTCTGCGTGTCTTCACTTCGAAGGATTCCGCAGATACTCTCTCTCTCCTTTTGCTCTCCTCCTCTCTTGCTCCTCCCTCTCCCTGCAGGTTAGGTTAGGTTAGGGCAACCACATCCCCAAACCTGTTTGAGCACCTCAATATGCAATTTAGCTCGCATCCCGTAGCTGAGCTTCGGAATCCACAGCGATAGGCTCGGCGGGGACACCTTCTTAACCCCTAAAGGACAAGGGCCAATTTTTGCCAAGACCTCAAAAACTGGACCCTGGCCCTCTAAAACATTTATATCTTGAGATTTACTAAGGCCCTGTAAAACTAACCGTTGGAATATACTCTCAACTACCCCACCTACGACCACAAAAATACAAAAAAAACATGAAGTAAATAGGGAAAAAAAAGTGCTTTTTCTATCCAATTTCCCATCTGCGAACTGGTCTGACATGACACTCTCCAGAATCTGGTGCCCTGTCATATAAGACACCTTCCCTGCAAATTTCATCTTTTTCTGACATAATCTCAGATGGGCTGCTTTGTATGCTAGAAATGGGGGGTCAAATTTGGGGTTTTCCTTCGGGCAGGAAAAAAGGTTTGTTCAGAAAATTAAGGAAAACTTTTGAGCCGTTCATTTGGCAATCGCTCCGGTAAGAATGTTGTGGGTGGGTATGGCTTTTCCGAAAAAACATTTCGGGCCAATCTGAGTCTCCTACTAGGTCTTTTTACCCCCTGCCCATGAGACTTGCAATTGCACCTATGTGGGCCTATAATTTTTGGCCAGTAGCCCTCTCTTGTGGAGGGTTTTAGGGGGTGCCTCATTCTACCCGTCCCTAAATTGATTAGGCCTCCACCCCTCCCAAGGCATGTCCACCCCCCAGCCAGGTTCGGGCCACCCCTATGTTTATTGGGATTTGGGGTCACCCACCCCACGCATTCATGGGCCACCCATGCCGGAAATGTGTCCCGGTTTTCGTGACGGAAAAACAAAACTTGCCGGATTTCACAAAGTGGACGGAATATGCCAACAGGATTTGAATTTGGATGAATTTGGATGAGTTGGATGAAATTGGAGGGGTATTTAGGATCTTTGAATTGACTAAGTCCTAAGTGCACGAACTTGTCCATTTTGGCCCTAAGCTCTCCCTTTGTTGCACTATGTGCATCCACTCAATTTATATCTGTCCTTTACTTTTTTGTGTATTGATCTATCACACACCAATTTTGCCTAAGTGTTTATAAGTTCTTGAACCTGTAGTGTGTTCATTTGCTCCCTCTCGCTTGATCCCTGCCTGCGCAGCCATCGCACAAGCATGGAGTGAGTGAGAAATCACACAAAGTCAAATAATTTTTAAAAAAAAAAAAAAAAAAAAAACTTTCTCCTTCACCTGTTCGCTCTCTCCCTGCGCAACCACCCGCTCGTTCCGTGCAATCGCCCACACCGCTCGCTCCCACTCGATTATAGGGTCCTGATAAAGATTTGGGATACGTGTCATCTAGTTACTGGTTTATCAGGTGGGCTAGATTTGGATTTGGGGGCTTGAACTATTGAGGACACTTGGTTCGCAAGGGAATTTGAGTTTAGGGTGGATGATATTCCAGCAGCCAGTAGATATAATTTTCAATAAGCCAACGACAACAGTAATGGTCCTCTTAAATTACTATGACTTCTGACAAAGTTCAGAATGCTTACAGCTTGAATGCTACTGATGCCCAAACTAGGATGAGTTTGTTTTGACCAAGTAATGAACTATTTTTTACTATTATTATTATTTTTAGTGTATTGTTACTATGGCGTGCCTAAAATTTGCTAGCAGCAGTAAAATATAATTAACATAGCCTATAAGAAAATCCAGCATTTTACAAAATTATGTAAGTGTAGGATGGCCGATAAAGACCGAAACAAAAATAATACCCCCATACAAGTTATCATTTTTTCGCACGTGATATACAAAAGTTATAGGGAGTGCCCCCCCCCAACCCCAAGCCCGCCCATTGCTTAACCAACTATAAAGATTATGACAATTTTTTTGATAGAGTAATCATCGATTTACATAAACCACCATATGGATACCCATCGAACACACCCTAGTTAACTATCACTATAGATTAAAGGTAAAAAATTTGTCAACTTGTCATGTGAAACGTTTCACATGACAGGTTGACAAATTTTGCATCAAAGTGTCCAAAGTATCCAGTTTCAAGCAAGATCGCAAATGGCTTTTGATAGCATTTTGTTTTGTTAAACCCCTCTCACAAATTGCAGTACTTGTGGGAATTACCAGGGTCTTTTGCCAAAGACACATGAGGTGTGGTTAGGTCAAAGAATTGCATTAGCTTAAGTAAGCATTTGTACCTCGTGGGTGTCCTCTCGACTCTCGAGTTTGCGACCTTTGTGAGCCAACTAAAGACGTATACTTTAAGGTCAACACATAAACAATCAGATTTGTGGACTTTTCCAAATGCGACATCTCTGCAAAGAAATGCTTAGATTCATCTTCACGACTACATAAATGGGATTCACCAACAAAACCCCAAGTGCACTATCTAGTGAAAACCACCCTTGGAATTATGTACATGAAAATAAGGTTTCAATATAAAAAGTTCTACATCTTCTATTTAAAAATACATGTGAGCATAGTGCCGAGGAAGTGTAGACCCGGCAATTAAGTACGAAGTGTTTTCATTGGACAACGACACATATCACAAAAAATCACGACGTTCCTATTGACTGTGTATATTCATATATCATTTGGAATTTCGTCAGGGAAACCAGTTCAGTCCAACATGGTAATTCATCTCTTTTTATATGTATTGCGAGAGATAGTGCAAGACCCTCGTGTTTTTGCGAGCGAAATAGAACAAGTGTCACTATTGTCAAAATTGTTGTTTTGCTCACGCCTTTTCTCCTTATGTTATGTTTATAGGATAACACACTTTGGGTTTCTTAAAGAGAAATCCTTCGCTGCTGAGGTTCCACCATCGCTGACACTATAAGTTTAGTTTGCTATGTTGCCCAGGGTTTTGCCTTGAGAAACCCTAAGTTAAGTTATAGTTCTTATAAGGTGTAATTTATTTTCTTGCTCACGCATTTTCTCCTCAGCTATGCTTATAGAATAACAAACTTTGGGTTTTCCAAAGTGAAATCCTTCGCGCCGAGGTTTGTGGCCTCCACCGCTGTCAACACTATAAGTTTAGGGTTTGTGGCTATGTTGCCCAGGGTTTCACTTGGTTTTCGGGTGAGTTCCAAATTCTATATGGTGTAATTGATTGTCCTCCCTTTTGTATCATCGTTGGTGAAGCTCTTGTTTTGTATTGGAGGTGAACCATGTGTAGTAGGTTAATATTATAATTTTTATTTGAGTATTTGATAGCTTAATATTTTAATATTTATTTTAATGTTTTTGTTTGCAAATGACTATCTGGATTTATTATTATTATTTTAAAGAAAGGGGACGGAGGCCCTGTAACTCATATTAATTCATGGAAATGAAGAGGTCCATGAGGGGTACATCAAGAGGATGGGGTAACACCCTAACCCAGCCTAACCCTAATGTTTCTAAATGTATAGATAGACCAGCTATTGGTACTGTTACCTACCCTATAAATGCATCAGTCCCCTATATCCGCTAATGGTTTTTTTCGTTTTCAAGACGTGTAACTCCTATTCTCGAGGTTAAAAATAATACAACTCCTATGACCGTGGGTTGTGCTCACATGATACCAGTCCTTGCTGCCTGAAGGCAGTAGCCCTTCGCAATGAAGAGACACCATAATTTACACTCCCTTCGAGAGGCATCATATGTTACTATTATTCATCATTCACATTATTATTATTTTTAATTTAATTTAATTTTTTTCTTATATATTCTATATTGAAGGGTGGAGCCATTACGGCGTCTACTAACCGCTTGTTGTTTACCCAATTGTATATTAAGATATATTCACCAATGCTTGCAATATTGCTAAAATAATCGAGGGTAAAACAACGTTGCCAGCTCCAGAAAAGTAATATTTGTTGCTGAGCACAAAATAGCACTTGGCCAAACTTGAATAGGCCTGGTAAGGTGGTGTACAGCGGTAGGCCCATCAATTACCACCAAGGTGTGAAGTAGATGACCTAGGTTGTAGCAAGGTAATGATTTATCCGTCAGGGATATATCCTTTGAGCTAACATTTACCTGCACCCTAACACTCCAGTTATACACAGAGTTAGGGTAAATATATTCTACTAATTACTCTCCGATGATATTCTAATGGCGGGTAAGCAAAACCCCCGGTTCGATTATAGTTAAATGATTATACGAACCCTGGCATACCGTCATATACCCACACAATATTGGTGGACACCTCTGTGATACCAATCTGTGGATTGAACCCACAACCACTTCTGAGGTGCTATGTGCCCATTAATACAGGCACATTAAAGACTCCAAACTTGGTTGTCTTTTCACTTTTACAATATATTCTAAGCATGCAATAAAGTTTTTCAGTTGTGCACTTAGTGCCACCCAGATGAACTGGTTAACACACCTGCGCCGAGTTTGGAAAAATGACAAAAAAACGTTGGAGCTGTCGCTCCCAGGTGTTTTCTTTAAGGAAAGAAAAAAAAACAGAAAAGGCTTGGATGGGCGGCAGGGTATGCCTAAGGCACGCCCCGGCACGTATTACAGATTTCAATACACATGCATCCACAGTGAGCTCATTGAAAGGTGAATATCTACATGCAATTAAACACATCTCACAAAAATGGAGTAAGTATGTTGATTGGGTAAACTTAAAGGGTGATATAAGATTACGGGTCTATCCTTATCAATATATGAAGCGAGGCGTTTGTTTTGTTTTGTCACTTTGAGATGTCCCAAACCGTGAGGCCCCAACTTTGGTGCTTGGTACCATTGGAAAGCCCTCGATGAGGAGGGGTGCACGGGCTTCGTCTCATGATTTTTGGACCTGCGGTGTGGGAGATGTGGAATTTCAAGTAGTTTGGGTTGCTGGAAATTCATTCATGGGACAATGATTGGAGCCTCGACAGGAGAGATATCAAGGGAAAGGTCTCCAGTTCAAATCTGGTCGTAGGCTATGTGGAAAAAAAATGCATTTGGATTTAGATGACATTGGACACGTGGCTGAAAAAATTAAATGGGGCCTTGACATGGTAGATGTACTTGGGTACATATGAGATTGCACACTCAGCTTAGATGGGCCTCGACATAGGAGACGCACATGGAATACACCCTTGGATACATAGGAGATTGTTCTTGGGCTTAGATGACATTGGACACTTGGGCCTCTACGTGGGAGATGCACCAGGATACATGAATAGAAGATTGCACTTGGGCTTAGAGAAGATTGCACTTGGGCTTAGTTGTGCCTCGACGTAGGAGACGCACTTGGATACATAGGAAATTGCACTTGGCCTTAGATTTCAATTCTTTACACATGGGCCAACGACAAAGGCTACACTAAAGGTCGCACTTGGGCCTCGGCTATCATAGAGGTCGCACTTGGGCCGCTACATGGGAAAAGCACTTGAATACATAGGAGATTGCACTTGGGCTTAGATTTTAATTCTTCACACATGGGACGCTTGGGCCAATGGCGCGCAGGCTATCATAGAGGTCGCACTTGGGCCTTGACATATGAGACACACTGGGTACATATGAAATCTTGCACTTGGGCTTAGATGACACTAGACAATTGGGCCAACGGCACATGCTATCCTAGAGGTCAAATTTGGGCCTCGACATAGGAGACGCACTTGGATACATAGGGGATTACACTTGGACTTAGATGACAGTGGACACTTGGGCCGTCGGCATAGGCTACCCTAGTGATTATATGAGGCAAGGTAGTTGTTTGTTTGTTTGTTTGTTTGTTTTGTTTGTAGTGTTGAGATCTCCCACACCGCATGGCCTCAGCCGTGGTGCTTGAAATCCGGTCCTCTTGGATGAACCTGGACCCACACTCTACCTGCTCCTTCAGCTTATATCCATGCCTATGCACAAATCATGCATACATCCTTGCTTTGCTGCTAGCAGCTGACAATGACAGCCTAGATTTGTTCTAGGAAACACCCAACTCAACTTATCACACTAGTTCCTATGCTCAACACATGACAAGGGTGTTGAGTAGAAAAACATTTGGCGTGATATGATATTAGGTGTGTCTAGAGGTTGGATGACATAACGGACATATGTGAGTTGGGTTTGTGAGGTGTGCTGTTGATGAATCCACTTTGGATAATGTGAGTGTGCACCTGTTTCCAGCTTCGAGACCTTCCATCTTGATGCACTTAAGCAAGAGACAGACATACGTATCTGAATTTGCTGAAATGCCTTGTTGGTTTAAAGTCTGTAGTCTGCATGCCTGCCTCACAAAGCATCTTCACATGCCTAGCAGAAGAGACATTGTCGACTCCCTCTCTTGATCCTCTTTCAAAAGCTGTGGTCATGGTTGAGGTGCGTTGGAGAGCGCTTGATGAGGAGGGGTGCATTGACTTGGTCTCATAATTTTTGAACCTGCGGTGTGGGAGATATGGAATTTCAAGTACTTTTGGTTGCTGGAAATTCGTGAAAAATAGCAAAGTGGGCTTTCCTAGAACAACCTACTAAACAACATACAACCTTTTTCATTCACTCATAGACAATTTTGGAGATGCACTTGGAATACATAGGGGATTGCACTTGGACTTAGATGACACTAGACACTTGTGCCAACGGCACACTACCCTAGTCCCCATGACATAAGAGCCCAAGCCTCAAAGGGGGCACTAGTCGCAAGGTGAAGTGACTCATAGTTAGGCCGGCCCGAGTCATCTCTCTCTAGGTCCTAGGGGACAACAATTACACAACGTCGCAGGAGTGCCATATTAAGGGACTCGGTGGGCTATTGGTGAGCGGGGGACCACGTAGGCATGCAGGGCTTTTTGTGTTAGTTGCCGCTTTATGTTACGTGTAAAACACGCCTCAAAATCCTCAGTGTAAACACAGTGACCTCCAAAGCAGAATATCCCCTGCCTGCATTACGTCCCTCTTGCTCTGCCCCGGCGATAGTGGATAACAGTCGTCCAGCGAGGTCATTTCGGTAATCTGGGCAGGGGAAATGTTTCGGTAGTGCTTTGCTTTACGACATTTTAAAGTTCTAACCCGCCAACTTTCGGAATCCCAGTGAGGGAAACACGGAACATTTCCGCTTACACGACGAGTCTCACTATCATGCATGTACAGAGGATATGTGTGTTAACTTTACATTGTGTATATATACTGAAAGAGGCTCTGACTCAAATTTGGAGGCGGTTGTAGGAGCAGAAGGAAATTCTGAGACATGAATATGTATGAAGCCTGTTAGTGACTGAAAGCTGCAGGATCCGCCCAGCGATCTGATTCAAGTGTGCTAGTGTGGATGTGCCAGTGTGGGAGGAGAGGGAAATATTGGGTGAACAAACACGGGAATGCATGCAGAAAGACTCCATTGATTCAAAGACTGGGTTGACAAGGATACCAACGAGTAGGTCCACTGAAATATAAGAGGCTTAAGTCAGCTAGCAGCTAAGCGAATGCCCACAGTTTCCTGTAGTTCGGCTGTTTGAGTAGGTCGAGGGGAGCGAAAGGCAGCTTCAAACGTGCTAGTGTATCGATGGTCAATATTAGTCTGCAAGGTGAAGAGTGAAAGGCTTGCAAGCACAGTCTAGATAAAGAAATTATCCAAAGAGCAACTTAGAGCGAAAGGTAGCTTCAAGGACTCTAGACATCGATGATCAATACTAGTCTGCAAGCTGATGATCAAGAGTGACAGGCTTGCAAGAGCTCAGGAAATTATCCAAAGAGATCGAGCTAGAGCTGGTTGAGCAACTTGCAAGCGATAACTTGGCCGGCATGGCAAATTTCAGTATGGATGGTGTGTGGAAGGAGGCCGAGGAAGGTAGGCATTACCTCCTTTTAACCATGATATCTCTTCTGCTACTTGTAGTTATCAGCTTTGGGCGCCCACTCTTCTCACTGAGAAACAAGACCCCGCCTGGCCCACGTCCATGGCCTATTTTCGGGTCTCTATTTCGCATGAACCCTGAAGAGGTCGCCCACCGAACATTTGCTCGTTTGGCTGAAGAATATGGACCTCTGATGTTCATGTGGTTGGGGTCAAGTCCCACTGTTCTCATCTCCAATGCTGAAATGGCCGAGGAACTCATCAAAAATCATGACCAGAATTTCGCATCAAGGCCCCACAATTTAGCGGGTAAGTACTTCGGTTTCGATTACAGTAACGTGGTATTCCAATCTTACGGGCCAGTGTACACACGTTTGAGAAAAATCTATACCCATGAGCTTCTCTCCCCCAAAATGGTGGCCATAACGCAGGATCTCCGGCAGACCGAAGTCCGTTTGCTGCTGCAATCAATTTTAAGAAGTTTTGATGAAAGAGATGGAGGTATCAATATTTCATCAAAACTGCTGGCTATGGGTATAAATAACTTCATACGAATGATATTTGCCAAGCCAACCAATTTGGGCGCCGATTCATGTCTCGCCCTGGAAGAGATGAGTGAGCTGAAGTCAGTGGTGAAGGACGCAGTTGAATTAGCGGGGACGTTTTTCATTGGGGATTTCGTACCCATCTTTCGGTGGCTTGACTTTCAGGTAAATCCTTTGCACGAAGTCACGGTCATCTGGATGCAGTATTCTTGTGATTTCAGTTGTACACAAGTCTAGATACTTGACAAAATTGATATTGTTCACCGAGCACATATCGGTGTGAGCAAAACGGGATCAGGACTATAATGTATGCGATGTGGCACTGAATCTTGAACTTACATAATTCGCAATTTGGAGATGCCAAAAAGAGATGAGCTTTGTGACTTGATTGGGCGTAGGGAGTTCAAGCTAGTATGAAGAAAGTGAAAGATCGTATGCGAAAGGTTGGAAGGGAGCTTATTGAGAAGCACAGAACGGAGGGCGACAAGACCACAGATGCAGTGAAGTTCAACGTAATGGACGTTCTCTTAGCGCTGGAGGGAGATGCCAAACTATCGGAGGAGACATTGACCAGCATTCTCTATGTGAGTTAGAACTAAAAGATACACAATTATTACAAGAGCCACACCTCGATTGCTTGGTCGTTAACCAGTCCAATTACGTAAGCTTGCAGAATCCGCAGAATCTTATTCCAAGCCAAACTTCAGAATTGTCACTTACGTACTGATCCATCGTTGATTCGATATGTGTTGTCGAGCACTATCGTTGAATAGGGGTTGAATTTCGAAGTTCGGGATGTCGCCACCTTCACCAATGCTCATCAGTTTAACAATGTTTATGCCATGATCATTTGTCTGCAGGACTTCATAATTGCAGGTAGTGACACCACATCGGTCACTACAGAGTGGGCTCTAGCCGAACTTCTCAACCACCCACAATTCCTGAAAAGAGCGCAGGATGAGCTTGACACTGTTGTGGGGAAAGATCGCCTTGTGGACGCGTCGGACATCCCAAACCTCCCCTTCCTGCAAACAATTGTGAAAGAGACACTACGACTCCACCCACCTGCCCCGCTTGGCATTCCACATTCATGCAAGGAGGCTTCCAAAGTGGCAGGATATGACCTCCCTGCAAACACCACTGCCATTATCAACATCTGGGCCATTGGTAGGGACCCCTCAAAATGGGAGAACCCACTTGATTTTTCCCCAGACAGATTCAAGGACTCTGACTTAACTATGTTCGGGCGCGACTTTCAGTTCTTACCATTCTCTGTAGGTAGGCGTCAATGCCCAGGCGCACATCTCGCCCTGGCTGTAGTTCACATTGTTCTTGCAAGTCTTCTCCACGGCTTCGAGTGGGCTTCTTTCTCGAAGACTTCAGATTCCTTTGACATGACTGAAAAGCCAGGGCTTGTAGCTCCTCCAGCAATTGATCTCGTGGTGTCTGTGAAACCACGCTTACCGCGCCATCTCTATCACCTTTCCCCAAATGCGACTGCGTGAATGACGACATCAGTTTTTAAGAGAGATTAGGCACCTTAATACTGTTTTGAACTAGTATACACATTAGTACCTACCATGCAACTTGGAGATTCCTAGTGGCCAAGGTCAGAACGATAGTATTTCTTCTCAGCTTTCATCTCACAGATTACTGAGTAAGGCTGGCAATTCAGGCTGTAAAAGGGGCAGAGCCCAAGTGCAAATGAATATATACCCATGCCAAGCTAACTTGTAACATGTGGCTTGTGTACAAGCAAGCTACTCACCCAAACTCTTTAGACACTTTGAAGTAATGCAGTGAGTGGACCAGTGTTGTTCTGGTATCAGTGTTAGGACATACCAGACTGGTCCTGGTACCAGACGTATCACAAAAAAATTATACCAGTCTGGTCTATATAATGGTGGATGTATAATTCTCTACATACTGGTATGCGTATAAGTATCATGACCACAATACCAGCTGGTACGAGATATCAATTCTGGTATCATTCCAAAGCCATCTTGAATTACAAGTTTATCACTAGCAAGTATCAAGTGAAAACAAATACAATATAAATAAAGAAATAAATATACATAAGTACAAGTATGTAGGCATATATACACATAAATTAATACAGTATACATACCAGAGTAAATGAGGAAGACGGCGGGGAAGTACTGGTATTGTGGCGGGTATGAAAAAACTGATACCAGCCTGGTCTGGTATATGACCCAGTATTCACCCAAATGATACCAGACTGGTCTGGTATCTAATACCAGTGCATATACCAGTATTTTATACCAGTCCTTCACCTATATACCAGACCAACACTGGAGTGGACACTGTGAAGTGCTTACGTTGCCCCACTAGCTCTACACTTCATCTATGAACACTTGGAGGTGCTTGTTGCTAGCTGAGTTTTATACCTATTGCTGAGAAAATGGCTGAAAGGGCCTCACAGTATGACCTGCTGCAGAGGTGGCATTGTTAACTAGTGTGAAGCAGAGGGAATGCTACTAAGGTACCGGGTTTTGAGCTCTCTCAAGCCTCAAATTTGATTGTATGTGTTGGTTTTGTACACATACTCTGGCTGTTTTGTTCTGAATGGGTTTGAGGGATACCTTCATGAAATGCAATGAGATGAAATGGTACTTTATAGTGTCCACGGAAAGCTCAAAGAGCTTATGGGACAAAATGGGAGGAAACCAAACCAGAGCTGAAAAAGGAGACATGGAAGGAGTTACCTTTAAGGAGACACTAGAGCACTCCGACTCAATCTTTACTTCCTAGTATATGAAAGTGAGGAGGAAAATCTGTTTGTGTGAAGGGCCTACCTAATGTGCATCTGATTGCCACTAAGAAGACCTAAACAACGCTTTTCCAGGAAGGATATGTACAAGGAGGTGTGTAGGCAGATCTGGGTAGAGGAGTTGACATGCTATGTAACACTCTTTCCAAGACAACCGTGCAGTCCAATGACAGTCACATGTCACATCTATGGCCACATTAGGAATCCACATTTTGTTTGCTAGCATGATCTGGGCCACCCTGTAAAGCTTAGTTTCAACTTCCTGGTGGATAAACCTTCACAATAGGCTCTTGGAGGGTTGATATGGCATGGATGAAAGTCATAACCAACATCCCAGGGAACAGTACATGAACAAAACAGAAGCATACACACACTACAAGAAAAACATCGTTTCACCAGTACTCCCCACAAGAACAAACTCCATCTTCAAAGTGGTGAAAGCGGTTGGCATCCCGCACAACAATTGCTCGCCCAACAATCTTTGAAATGAACTTGGTGGCCGTGTGGCAGTCACCACATACTCGAAGGTTCTTGATAACACGAAGAGGCGTCCCTGGGGCTGTGCTGATCAGCCCAAAAGCAATGGCCAACTTCTCACTGTGGTGGCAAAGAGACAATTCCTTTTGCTCCTCCTCCACCTCATGCAACACGAAGCGTGTGTCAGGCACATACCCTGCCTCCTTCATCTGCCCAGACAATCTTCTCAGCTCAGCATGGATTTCATCAATTTGTGGATGTAATTTGTCATCTACAACAAATGTGTGCAACCCGTTGCTGACCTCAATGCAGCAGCAACCTGGTTGCTTCCTGACACCTCTGACTTTCATCATTTTCCTCACCTTTGCAGTTTCGTCCCACCTGCCAGCTGCGGCATAGATATTTGATAGCAACACGTAAGTTGTGGCATCCTGTCCATCCCACTTGAGAATAGATTTTGCCGCACGTTCTGCCACCTCCACATTGCCATGAATTCTGCATGCACCAAGCAAGGCTTTCCACACCACAACATTAGGCTGTAATGGCATTCTGTTAATGAAGTCCTCAGCCTCAACCAATTGGCCTGCGCGGCCAAGGAGGTCCACCATGCAGCCAAAGTGCTCCACTGTACGGGTGAGGCCGTGCTCCCGACTCAGAGAATCAAAGTAGTGTCTGCCTTCCTCCACTAGGCCCCCATGGCTACATGCTTGGAGAACACATATAAAGGTGATACTGTTTGGTTTCAAGCCTTCCTTTTGCATTCCTTCAAATAGTTGCAGGGCCTCCCTACGACAACCATGCTGCGCATATCCGGCAATCATCGCACTCCATGACACTACATTTCGTTCAGCCATGTTGTTGAACACTCCCTTTGCGTCCTCAATGCTCCCACATTTTGCATACATGTCCACCAGGGCCGTGTCCAAAATCACATCAGGTACAATTCCAGCTTTCTTGATGTCAGCATGGATGTCTTTGCCCTTTCCCAAGGCTGCCAGGCTTGCACACACATTGCAAGCGCAAATGAATATGACCCGATCAGGCTTCATCCCTCCTTGCATCATTTGTTCATAGGTCTCCAAAGCTTCCATCCCGCACCCATGTTGGGCATATCCTGCAATCATTGCAGTCCATGACACCACATTCCGTTCAGTCATATTGTCAAACACTCCTTTCGCATCCTTGACGCTCCCGCATTTGGCATACATGTCCATGAGGGTATTGTTCAGAATGACATCTGGTACAATTCCAGCTTCCATCATGTCAGCATGGACATCTTTGCCCTTTTCCAGGGTTGCCAGGCTCCCACACACATTGCAGACACAAACAAATGTGACCCGGTCTGGCTTCACCCCTTCCCGTATCATTTGCTTATAAGTCACGAAAGCCTCCATCCAGAACCCATGCTGGGCATATCCTGCGATCATTGCACTCCATGATACCACATTTCGTTCAGACATATTTTCGAACACTCCCTTTGCATTCTCGATGCTTCCGCATTTCGCATACATGTCCACAAGGGCAGTGTCCAGAATGATATCTGATACAATTCCAGCTTTCATTATTTCAGCATGGACATTTTTGCCTTCTTCCAAGGCTGCTTGGCTGGCACACGCATTGCAAAGGCAAATGAACGTGACCCGATTGGGCTTCACCCCTTCCTGCATCATCTGCTCATAGGTCGCCAAAGCCTCCATCCCGCACCCATGCTGAGCATATCCTCCAATCATCGCATTCCATGACACCAAATCCCGTTCAGCCATTTTGTCAAACTCTCCCTTTGCATCCTCCATGCTCCCACATTTGGCATACATGTCCACGAGGGTATTGTTCAGAATGAGATCTGGTACAATTCCAGCTTCCATAATGTCTGCATGGACCTCTTTTGCCTTTTCCAGGGCTGCCAGGCTTGCACACGCATTGCAAACGCAAACAAACATGACCCGATCAGGCTTCACCCCTTCCCGCATCATTTGCTCATAGGTCCCCCATGCCTCCATTCCACATCCATGCTGGACATATCCTGCAATCATCACACTCCATGACACCACATTTCGTTCAGCCATATTGTCAAACACTCCCTTTGCATCCTTGATGCTTCCACATTTGGCATACATGTCCACAAGGGTATTGTCCAGAATGATATCTGGTACGATTCCACAGTTCATGATTTCAGCATGGACCTCTTTGCCCTTTTCCAGGAATGCAAGGCCCGCACATGCCTTGAGAATGCAAACGAACGTGACCTGGTTGGGTAACAGCCCTTCCAACATCATTTGCTCATAGGTCTCCAAAGCCTCCATCCCCCACCTCTTCTGGGCAAATCCTGAGATCATCGCATTCCAGGACACCACATCCCGTTCAGCCATATTGTTGAACACTCCCTTTGCATCCGTGATACTCCCACATTTGGCATACATGTCGACAAGGGTAGTATTCAGAATCATATTTGGTACTATTCCGGCTTTCATGATGGCACCATGGACCTCTTTGCCCTTTTCCAGGGCTGCCAGGGAGGCACACGCCTTGAGTACGCAAGTGAATGTGATCTGGTCAGGCATCACCCCTTCCTGTATCATTTGCTCATAGGTCTCCAAGGCGTTCCTACCACACCCTTGCTTGATATATCCTGCAATCATTGTATTCCACGTGATCAAAACTCGTTCAGGCATTCTGTCAAACACTCGGTGTGCATCCACAATACTCCCACATTTGACATACATGTTGACAAGGGTGTTGTATAGAGACACACTTGGCTTGAATCCAGTTTGGATAATGTGGGCGTGAACCTGCTTTCCTGCATCTAGGCCTTTCATCTTGATGCACTTCCGCAAGAGACACACATAAGTATCGGAATCTGCTGAAATGCCTCCTTGGTTCAAAATGTGCAGAGCCTCCTTAAGTCGTCCTGCCCCAGATAGTGTCCTCACATGCCCACAAGTTCCCGACGAGATCTTGTGGACTCCCTCTCTTGGTTCTCTTTCCAAAGCAGAGGTCATGGTGGAGGTGCCTGAATTTATCAACCGTGCTGCTGCTGCCTCCAGTTGACCATCTACCCATGCAGGTTTCTTGTAGCTACACATCTGCAGTGGCCCATTGGTACTCTTATGCTTGAAATACAGCCTTCCCGGAAGGATCTGGACCCCCACACTATCCCTGCCTCCTTTAGCTATCTCGGCCTGGACAACACTGATGCATAGATTTTTCCCCCTTGCTGCTACAGCTAACAAGGACAACCTTGAATGTGCAAACACCAGCCCTCCTAACCATGCAGTAATTTGTATGCTGAATTGCTGCCAAGACTTTAAGAATGAGTTAGGGAGAGAGGGAAGATCACAATTTGCAAGAAGTTTTTTCAATGCATCATGCTCTCTGCTTCTACTTCTACTGTCACAGACATTCACCTTTGTTTCTTGATTGTCCCACCATTGACTGGGGTTAGGAGAAAAGTCCTTCTAAAGCTCCTCCTTGTGTGTGCTTTTGGTTTTTGCATAATTGCCTGCAACCCCATTGGCAGTAACATTTTAAAAAATAGTAGTAACCACCACAGATCAACCGGAAAAGCAAAAGAAGGGATGAATCCACATGAGAGGACAAAATAAGCTGAAACGGCCTTCACCAGATTGTGCTTGACCTTGTGTCATGGAAGCTCTTTCACCCAAAGAGGATTCAACCAACCCTCAATCCAAAGGATCTCTTGTGCACGGTGCTTACATCTGTAGTCTGGTGATCTTGGATTGGTCTGTGAAAACCACCAGAGTGCAGCTGGGCAGTCATACTTTCAAACACATCCTCCTAAGAACTAGCTGACCCTCGCAAACACCAAGGAAAACCCTTGGGCAATGCATTTTCATGGTTTCTGCGTAGATCCACATTTGCAGAACAGAGAAACTTCTTCACATCATCCATGAAAAAGGCCGCACCTTGCCATTGCAGTTGTCCCTCCATTGTGAAGGATCTTTCAAGAACTCTTTCCAGCACTTCTCCATACTCCACTGTTGACCTTCATGCCAGACACTCCAGACCATCAAAACGACAGATACTTTTATGGAGGAGAGCTCGTGTAGCTTCCGACAACATTAAGCAAATCATTCTGGGGTCTACCTGAAGTAGTGCAATGTAGAAAAATATCCAAACTTACAGATGCTAAACAAGCTTGTGAATGATAAGGCTGCCCCTTTAATTAGGCTCATTGCTAGTCACACTCACTTTCGCCATCGAGCTTCGATTGAGCTCCACCATCCACACCAGAGTCAGAACAATACTCCGATATCCTTTCACCATCACCAGTCTGCTCTCGACTTTGTGTTGTGGCAATTAGCTTTTCTTTCACCCAAGGACGATTGAACTGACCCTCAATACACAGGACCTCTTCTGTGCACTGTTCATTTCTGTAGTCTGGAGATTTTGCATTGGTCTGTGAAAACCACCAAGTTGCAGCTGAGCATCTCTAGATTTAACCAAGCCACAAGCATGAACCCTCCCTTGCACCTTTGCAACATCCAGGACAAAACCCTTGGGCATCCTGCTTCGATGCCCTGCTTCGGGAGAATCCCCTACAATATTGACAATACGAGCAGCTTTTGCTGCAGAAACAAATATTCTACGTCAACTCAATACCTAGGGGTACAATCTAGTCCATAAATATGATCATATTAGAGTCCGTCAAACTACCTCCATGACAGATTCCTTCACATCCTATATGAAGAAGGCGCACCTTGTCAACCCTGTAGTCCGACCATTGTGAAGGATCTTTGAAAAACTCCCCCAAGTGCTGTTCCATGCTCCAGCAATTACCTGCTTGCCAGATACCCAAAAAGTTTAAAGAGGAGGAGGCTGTCGATTACAACGCTTCATGTGTGCTTTTTGCTTCTTCGACTAGATTATCCAAGTTTTGCTGGATGGGTCAAACAACAATTCAAGCCTGGAGTCTAAGATGCGTACAACACAGAGACACCAAAAAAAACATCGCACAGTATCCTGTATTATCACCTAATTTCGTTGGTATCCCTGAATGCTTGGGAGGCGTCATATCAACTTCTTGCAAAGAACTGCGTCCTTGGCGCATTCCCAAGGGAAAGGGGGATGCCGGTTGCAGCTCCACGGGCCAGCCCCTTAATCTGCTGCATGATGCGGGGCCTCTCGCATGACAAGACAAGGCCTTGGGTATGGAGTCTGCGTGCGCGCTCAGGAGAACCCCGGAGCACGCTGCCATCACACCACTGAGTGTGAGAGGATCAGATGCTATGTTTCTGGTACAACCAACCCGTCCTCCATTGGAAAAACATCACTGGGCTTCACGGGTCACGCATATTTCCGAACCATCATGTGCTGCTCCGTTTTCTAAGTCTCTTTACTTGGTCTTCGAGTGAGCTACATGGCCCCAAGATTTAGCACATTCTCTCAACATCCACAACAAACTGTACCACCTTTGTGCCTGTGTGTAGGTGGACTCGCAAGTGGGAAGAATTGCATTCATCAATATAAAAGCTTGCCGACACGATGATGGGCCGTGATTAGCACCAAAATTTCTCGTGTCTACAACTGCTAAGATTGATCAGATAGCATGTCATACAAAGCCGCCAACTTCTGAGGGGAATACAAGAAGGTATATAGGGGTCAATGTTGTGAGATGAAAGGTGAAATGCACAACGCAATAGGCACTAGTACGATGCCTCAGGTGTCCCATATTCAAAAAACAAAATGGCCCAAAAACAAGACATATATGGGCTTTCCCGCCTTCCGTCGCTCTGTTTCTGCTGTTATCTATTTGGGGAGCCTCCGTAAACCCTGTGGAGGTTCCTGTCTGTATCGATCACCACCCTTTCACTGATTCTTCCCATCTGGAGATTGTGGGCTCCCTCTCTCTCGTTAAATTTCTCACATGGGTTTGCGTTCAATAAACCTTTCCATTCTTTTTGCTGCCCAGTTGTCTGTCTGTCTCTCGTAGGCATAGTATCTCGTAGAAGAAGGCATCAGGAATGGCGACCGTGGAAATATCCAAGACGGACGTGATGAATGCAGCAGATGTGAAGATTTCGGTAAACTTTCCTGACGCTTTTCTTTGAAAGACCTAAAGCTGCTGCTATGAAGTAAAAAAAAATACTCTGGTTTTCTGGAGTGAGCTTCTCCAATCGTCCTCTTTTCCTCTGGCCCCGAATTTTTCACTCATGAAGGATGAAGGTCTTAGGAAACGGTACGAGGACCGGATTAGTTCATCAGCGTGTTAAGAATCGCGTTGATAGGAAAACGTTGTCTTTGAGATTGCCTTAGAGAAATCAAATCTCCCTCACAGTAAGGTGCTCAAAAGGCGCTGCTATTCAACGAATGCACTTGACGCAGTCTTGCGACCTTGCTTGGGCTGAAATTAAATTGGCCCAGTGTTGACCCTTTAGCGAAGGACCTGTAGTGAGCTACATTTTGGGCTTCCACTCTCACATGCATCTTGAACTGCCGAATCTCCACACCGCAGTTGTAGGCCACCAACCGATGCACTCTACTGATGCGGCCCAACACTAACCAGAATCTGCAGCAAACATGTGTATAGAGTTGCCATTGTGTCATGCTCAGTAGCTGGAAGCTTGCATATTCTTCTGGGAAATTGATTGTAGCTGTGATGAACAACTACATTGGATCAGGAGGGCGGCTGTGATATGGCCAAGGGAGGATCCGAGGGAAGTGAAGAAGGGCTGACTGACTCACCCACTTCAGTTCTTGCAGATGAGGTTAGCTTTTCTCCCTTTTGGTGCTGCTCTTTAAATTGAAATCTTCGGTTTACACATGTGTCCTATATGGCTTCTGTCAACTCATGCTTAGAAAGATTTGAAATGAAATGGTACTTTATAAAGTCCGTGGAAAGCTCAAAATGCTATAGGACAAGAGGAAGCAAGAAACAAGAAAGAGAGAGGGGCCACAAGCGACCCAAAAGCAACTATTGCTCAAGGGATTGTCTAAGAGTCAAGCCTTATGCAGGTAAGGTGCCAAGCATTTCTGATCCTCGTAATGGAAGATCTCTGTGACAGATTGGGTATCCCAGAATAGACAATTGAAAGACTTCATTAAGTCCGTGGGAGGCTCAGATGACCCAAGGGACAGAGAGCAGTACATACAGAAAGAACCATAAGAACTACTTTGGAAAGGAAATGAAATAACATCCGCGAGAAGCTCAAGAGCTTATGGGACAAACGGAAAGAAAGAGAATAAAAGATGGAAAGCAACTACTGCTCAAGGTATTGCCTAAGGGTCAAAGCTTGGTGCAGATAAGCTGCAAAGCATTTCTGACCCCATAATGGAAGACTTCTGTGAGAGATTTGGGTTTCATGGAACAGACAGTGGAATCTCCCATGGATCTCATAGTAAAGAGAAGTCTCCTTCAGTTTCGATACATCCGGTTGGGTCCGGTGCATGCTGGGCATAGGTGGTCTTCTTGCTGCAAGTTTTCCCACCTACCAGTCTTCTATCCATAAATTGTGGGAGCGCACCCTGAATCGCCCCAATGCCCTCAGAAGAGAGGGAGATATAGGTGCAGATAAGTAATTAGGCCGCAAGATTCTATCATCACGGAGAACTAAGAATGTCTCTCGATAGAAATGGAGTTTTGTTGTAAGAGTGGCTGGCTTCCATGTTCGCTTGACATGGAGTTCCATAAGTTCTCTTCTGTTGCAATCCTGTTTGGACGTGATTTCCACCCCTTCTGTATTTTGTGGCAGTAGGGAAGCATCAGAGAGTCCGTTGCGCCCAAAAATGCTCTCCCAGCATACCATGAGGGCTTGAAGGCTGCTGTATTGAGCCTGATAGATGTTTTGAAGGCTCTTGCTGTGAGCCCTGTGGGGTTCAGGGCTTGTAACCTTTTAAGAAAGATTGTAAGCCTGAAGCTAGCTTCGGTGACGCATGCAAACTCCGCACATAGAATGTGTGATGGAGTTGTGGGACAAAAGGAAGACAGAAACAAGAAGAGAGAAGGGCCACAAATAGCCCAAGAGCAAATAAAGCTCAAGGATTGTCCAATAGTCGACGCTTCATGCAGGTAAGCTGCCAAGCATTTCTGATCCTCATAATGGAAGACCTTAGTGAGAGATGGAGTATCGTGGAATAGACCCACCATCCAGTTCAACACCAGGATCATCACTTCTGTGGATAGAATGGATGGTGCTAAGAGTCTGTTCCTACCTCCTACCTCCACAACTGTCTTGAAGAGGCTGATGCAGTCTGCCAGAGTGCTCTCAGTGTGCTTGAGAAATTTCCCCTTCAGTGATGTCCTTGGCCTCACTAACTTGCTAATTGCAACGTTGGTTTTGTTGAAAGAGGAGGAGGGGCCTGGAGACATTGGTGGTTTGGGGTGAGAGGGAGAGAGAGAGAGAGAGAGCAGTTGGGGGGTTTAGGTTTGTAAATCCTACATCTGATGGTGGTAAATTTTGCCGCAGGAAGCGTTATTGCAGAGCAATGCTGTCCCCATAATCACAGAGGATATGGTGGAGGAAGAAAAACAGTTGGCAGAGAAAAGGGCTCAGCAAGAAGCTGCAGAGATGGAGGCATTGGCGAAACAGGTTCCAGAAAAGCTGGATGATTCTGCGTTTGGAAAGCTTCAGGACCTCCTTAAAAAAGCACAGACCTACTCTCAGTTTCTTATGGAGAGAATGGATGACATCAAACTGGGTGTACGTTGAAGTCTGTTCTTGGTCTTACTGTGTCCTCTTTTCCTCCTAAGATCAGTGACTGTAATTTTTCTCTCCGTGTGTCACTTTTTTTCACTTGCTGCGGTGGATTATGGTGTAGGGTTCTGGATGGCTTTGGCAAAGGCTCTCTCTTTGTCTCTTTCTGCTCATATTGGGAAGGGTCGTACCGGGACATTAACTTGAACACCACGATGGTAATGGTAAAAGATTCTGGTTGGTGTTATAGTGTTTGTACAGGTGGAAAAATGTCAGCAAGTACACACTTTCAGGGTCAACAAGGGTGCAGTGGTGACTTCAATGCTTGAGACTGTGAAAACCTTTGGAACACACTTCCGCCTCCCTGGCTGTGAATCTAACTCTAGTAGTGAGGGGTTTTCTAAAGAATGGAAGGATGAAGTAGAAAGAACTGTTCCTATCCAGATGAACTGGAGTATATCACAAAGGGATACAACGCTGTCATCAGTTCTTCTGAGATTGATGAAGCAGTAGAACATCTAAAGGACTATAAAGCTGGTGGATGTGATCGGATTGTCAACGAGCTAATTAAGCATGGTGGTGATCCTATGGTAGAGGCCCTTGCCCTCCTCTTTAACCTTATTTGGAAGACTGAAATGATACCCTTTTGTTGTAGAGAGGGTGTCATTGTCAATTGAAAGGTGACAGAGAAGAGCCTGGGAACTACGGTGGCACTACATTTCTTATGAAAGGCCTACCTACCCTCGGCACTAGACTGAGATTTACACTCAGGGCGGGGCATCTACCTTTGAACAATAAACAGATCTAGAGAAGAAAGGGAGATCATCAATGCCCCGATGTGCGGGCAGCCTGAAGACAATATCCATTTTCTGATACAATGTCCGTGGTGTTCTCATCAGAGAGTGACGCTCTTCAGGACCATCACAAATGTAGTCTCTGCACCTCTGTTCACCAACTTCAAAATCTTGAGGCTGAACCCAAAGCCCTGGTCCTGTTGGGGTCTATTTGCCGGGCAGCTGATTGATGCTTGTGTGAAGGGAATTCTAGAGAAAACCTCTTGTTCCATCCAAACTGGGTTGGCGTCTATGGCCACAAGGCTATGGCAAAGAACGTCTCATGAGTACATTCTTTCTGCTCACTAGCCTCAAGCAAAATGAACACACTGCATTGTGTGTTGTATCCATATTTTATGATGTGTGTGCTTCACATCATAAGTTTGGCTATACAGTGTTGGTCTGTTTTATGTAGTGGAGGCTTCAGGTAAATATATCGGAGGAGCAGACCATTGACAATAAACCTGGCAAGGGTAGCAAGAGGAGTATTACCTGTGAAAGTGATGATTTTACTTTGATGAAATTGATGATCCTGTATTGTCTGTTCTTGCTAGGCAGCCTTCAAAAGGAAATATGACTGAGGAGCAAACCATTGATCAAAAACCTGGGAGGGGTCGCAAGAGGAAAACCACTTGTCGGAAGCCCACAGGTGGCAGGGTAGGTCTAATTCCCCACTGCATACTGCTTTTTATCAGACATTGACGGAGAGTGCACGGGAAGGAGCAAGTTCCTATGTGCCACATACTCAGTTCAGAATGTTGTGAGTGTCTATCTGATGCGAACGAGATGAAAGGTTGACATAAGAAAATCTTGCTACAATTGTCATGGGACCAAGAGAAGCCCAAATCAGATCCCCACAATGTTGCAAACAGGATAAGGAACTAGACATTGTCAGGTGTACGCACAAGACAGAAGAAATAGAGAGTAGATGCAGAAACCTCTGTTCAATGGAATTGGATGCTAAATGTATTTTGGGCATTGGCAGGACAGGAAAAATCCGAAGGAGGCCATGGAGTCCATGCTCATAAATTTGCCGGAGGTAGAGACAGAGGCGCTTTTGGAGGGGGCTGAATTGATGACAGAAGAGGAACGAAACTACAAGGAACAAATGGAAATCGTCCCTCTTGTGACAGGAGGGAGGCTGAAAGGCTACCAGTTGAAGGGGGTAAAGTGGATGATATCTCTGTGGCAGAATGGACTCAATGGCATTTTGGCTGACCAAATGGGCCTAGGCAAAACTGTGCAGACAATTGCGCTGCTTGCGCATTTTAAGGGGCAGGGAATGCATGGTCCCTTTCTGGTTGTTGCCCCGCTCTCCACTCTCTCCAACTGGGTCAGCGAAGTGAAGAGGTCCTCACCCTTCTCTGTGTCATGTTGTCTCTCCCTCTTCAAATTATCTCATCCTTCTGTCAAACTGTTGTAAATGTTGATTGCGATCCGTCTACTCTCTCTTTCTGTACGGACAACACTGTGTAACATGTACGTTCTTAGTTCTGTGCTTGCATGCTTGACTTGATGGTGGTATAAGTGATACTGTACAATGCTTGATATTTGATTCCATCACAATGTCACACAGCCACTGAAAGTCACATCTTTGAATTTACTTTTGGATTTGGCTGTGCGTAATGCTTTACTGTACAAGAGATGCTTGAGCATTGCAAGGATATAAAAGCCACCCTAGTGAGACTGCCATGGAGGACAATTGTTTTATATCCACAATGTACATCTACAATGGCTGGTGGGTGCATTGATCAAACCTAAGCCCTTTGAGAATTAGGGGTTTGGTGTTTCTAGATGAGATCGTGCTTCAAGTAAATGAGGGGGATGCAACCAGGAGGAAGATAAAAAGAAGACTGGGGTGGTATGGGGGCTGTGCGGTAACACAGATGGGTGCCAACCATGGAAGTGCTGCTATACCATGCCGCTTCCAAACAAGCACGTACAAAGCTACGGTCCCAGCACATGCCCTATCGCGTTGCCAATGCGTCCTTCCCAGTCATTATCACCTCTTACGAAGTTGCAATGAATGACCGAAGATTCCTGGCTAAATATAGTTGGAAATACATCATTGTTGATGAGGTGAATACTGTTCTTCATACCCTGTCCTTGCTTATTCATTTTCTTCTCTTCCTCAACTATATTCTTGTGGGGGGGCTTTCCTGAAGTCGAACTGCTTTTCCTTGTTGTAAAGTACACATGGACCATGGACATTATAAAGGACCATTTCATTTCAAGCCCTTGAGCAGTAGTTGCTGTTGGGCTGCTCGTCCCCTCTCTCTCGTTTCTTTCTTCCTCTCGTCCCATAAGGTCCTCCTTGTATGCCTTGTTCCCCCCTGTTCTGTCCAAATTGGGCATGGGGTCTATGGCTGGCAAACAACAGCTTTTGAGTACATTCTCTTTGTATGCCTTTCTCATCCTTGGCTGTGGTGCTCAGAAGTTTGTATGTTTTCCTGGCTTATATGCGCTATTGCTGCATTTCTACACCTTTTGTGGACCTGCTTGATGAAGTATGTTGAGGTATGATGTTGTTTGTTCCCTGGCTAAGGCAGGTGTGGTGGTGTTAACTGCAAGTGAACCAGGGACACAGGTTGAAGAATGCTGACTGCAAGTTACTGCGAGAGCTAAAGAAACTACCAGCACATAACCTCCTCTTATTGACCGGCACACCCCTCCAAAACAATTTGCCAGAGCTGTGGTCACTGCTCAATTTCATCCTTCCAGATATTTTCACGTCACTTCCTGAGTTCCAATCCTGGTAAGATTGTCTCTTGACTCTTGCTAAGATGTGCGAGAAGGGTTCAGAAGTTTTGTCTTTCGGCTGCAGCCTTTCAGTTGGGTGTGGGATGGGCCCTCTGCCCACCACCTTCGCCTGAGCTTTTATTGTTTGTAACCTTCTTTTCATAGTAAGATGAGAAAAATAAATTTTATCAGACGAAAATCTATCTTATGTCTATGGAGACCCCTAAGGGCCCATGGGACTGTGAGAGAAATGAAATGAACTGGAACTTTATGACGTCCACGGGAAGCTCAAGGAGCTTATGGGACAAGAGGAAATGAAATGAAATGGAACTTTATAACATCCGCAGAAAGCTCAAAGAGCTTATGGTACAGAACCCCCGCCCTACAAGAACAACTCTATCAACATTGAGATAACCATGTTCCCATGCCTTTTTGTCCACCGCGCTCTCTGGGTTTACTCACCTGGATGGGAATTTAAGAATTAACTCACACAATCATGATTCGAAGATGGGAAGATCTCTTAACATACTGCTGAAGGATAGGATTGCACAACGTGCAAAATGCAAAAGTCTAGGACTGACTGGCATAAGAGGCTTGAGGTTTTCCTACTACCACCCCCACCCACCTCCTACTTGTCCTATGATGCTTTCAGTTTTGATCACTGTCTAGAGATGGCATATATCTAGAGATGTGTCTACTCCAGGCCTAGCAAGGGCTTCTAATTATGTGATTTGCTCTGCACTTACGAAGTTCCACTTCTTCCAGTCTAAAACTGGATGTCAGACCGCCAATTAGGTTAACCCAGAGATTGCTGTCCATTTTGCGTTACACAAATATTTGTAGACTGGGTAAAAAGCATAAGTTTTATCTGATCATTGGCATGCGTTTGAGTCTCAGGTTTGACTTGTCAGATCGACAGAGCAGCACACTCAACAAGGAGGAAACGGATGAAACTCGGCGGCTGCAGGTACTAGTGATGGTTATTGGCACAGCAATAAGAATGTTAATGAACAGCATGTGTGAGCTTTGAAAGCCAGATCCCTAATTTCCAGGGATCTGTGTCCTTCAGTCAAAGCATTAGAAAAATCAGATCGGACAAGTGGGATGAAGGCAAAACTACACGCCAGAGAGAATGTATTCATAAGACCCCGTTGTTTGCCGTAGCCTTGTGGCCATTGACCCCATTGTTTAGCGGAACACAAAGGGACAGAAACTACCTTTGTCAAGGGCTGACACTGGTAGTATGCCTTACCCTGGAACAGACAATTGATCCAAGTTTTCCAGATGTCCTATAGAAATCTAGAAATTTACACCCCAGAGAGAGAATGTACTTATAAGACGTTTGCTGTCGCCCTGTGGCCATATACCCTAAGAGAATGTAATCATGCCCTGTTCCTTGCGAACTTTGGCTTGCCATAGCCTTACAGCCATTGACCCCTAGAGACGAGGAAGAAAGAGAGATATATTTACTGTACAGGTCTACTCTAGTGATTCATCTAGGAACTCATGCGGTGAACTCCCCATTTAGGTGGTCTCGAGATTGCATGAGATTCTTCGGCCCTTCCTACTGCGGCGCCTTAAGAAAGACGTGGAGAAATCTCTCCCATTGAAGAAGGAGATCATCTTGTATACGCCAATGACCAACCAACAAAAAGAGTTTCATGATCATCTTGTCAACAAGACCCTTGCTGATTACTTTGAGGAGAAGAGCAACAATCCTGGTTTGCTTGCTCACCCCTGAATACTCGAGGCAGAATGGAAACTACAGTTGGCTAATGTAAATCCGACCTGTTGAGATTGCTTTTTGTTGCTTTAAATAGGCATGCCATTTTCTGTAAGCTCTTTTCCTTTGTCTGAGTCACATTCTGTTCTCTTAAGACATGAGGACAATGGCAAACAGAGTCTGATGAGTACATTGCCTCCCTTTGTTACTTCCAAAAGATACAAGTCATGATACCTCTTGCCAAAATGTAGGTGCTCCTGGGTTCAAGTTTGTGTAAGCCTCTCTTCCAAATTAGGTGCCACCACCCTGCCTGGAGTCAGCAAACGTAACAATGGGATAGCTCTGACTGGCATCCTCTTCCTCCAGCTTTTGTCGCAGGCCTGCTCCCTCTCTCTCATAATCTCTATCTCCACCTGCTTCCAGCCAAATGCTGGTACCAACTGGGAGGTAGTGGGCTGATTGTGCTTCGATGAACAGGAGCAATGCTCAAGTCGAGGCTCTCCAACGTTGTCATGCAGCTCCGCAAAAACTGCAACCATCCTGACCTCTTCTGTGGCCAATTTGAAGATAGCTGTATGTGTATTTCCACTTCCTTTTTCTGCCTAGACTTCTTGTAAATTCATTGATATGTAGCTTGTCATATTACTGTGACCTCCTTGCTCCTAAAGGTGTTTTTGTTCACTAACTAAAGTTCTGGCTTATTTAGGCTAATCCTAACTTTTAACATATGTTGCTTGAACTTTCCTGGCAATGCAATGATTGCAGTGGACTACCCACCAGTGGATGAACTGGTAGCGCAGTGTGGAAAGTTGAAGCTCCTCGACCGACTCTTAGTCGAACTGAAAAAGCGTGGCCACAAGGTAGGCTTGTTCACTGGCTACTCTTTAGGTTCAGCTGGTTTGGGGTTTGATTTTTGGAGCATGCTCCAAAGAAATGATAAGGCCCCTGATCAAACCACGAGAATGAGACACTTTTATTTTTGGACAACTACTTTTGGCAATCATAAACACAGTTGATGTTTAGCATGCCTTCATTTATGTTTAAGACAGCACTGTTAGATTTGCTTTAATTGTGAACACCTGGTTACAGGTACTCCTATTCTCACAGATGACAAGAGTGCTGAACATTCTGCAGTACTACTTGGGGGAGAGAGGCCACAACCCATGCCGCATTGACGGTTCCGTCAAGCAAGCTGACCGGCAGCAGCAGGTAAGGGGAGCAATTGAATGACATATCAACTCATAATATGCTGTTATTGAAACGTTTGGATCATGTAGATGGTGCACCATGTTTGGACATTAACATCAGGGGAAAGGTGGACCTCAACATGCTGCATTAACAGTCTCAACAAGAAAACTGGCTGGCAGCACAGATGAAGGGGAGAAGAGGGAATGATGGATGTACTTATACTGTACTAGATTATGGAAGCCTTTTGGCCATATAGACCTTTCACCCTCTTTGTGACAAGAAAACACCTAGGGGGAAGAAACAAAAGAGTCCTCAAGGATGGCATCGATGTTGACTTCCCAACTTAGATCTAAGCGATGTTGCTGGATGGCCTTACCAGGTCTTTTGTAGTGAGCACATGTTTCAGCTATTCAGGAGTTTGATTTGGCCACCATGCAACTGCAGATTAAAGAATTCAATGAGAATGGCACAAGGTTTATCTTTTTGCTAAGTACACGGGCAGGAGGTCTTGGCATCAATCTCACGTCTGCTGATACTGTTGTTATCTATGACAGTGACTGGGTACCATTACTGCTCTCAATATTTCAATTTATTGACATTTCATATGGCTTATGCTTCTCCAATTAAGTTGCAGTGCCGTTTAATAACCAGCTGTGGCAGCTAGGGTGAAAACAGTTGGACAACAGATTGTTATGTAGCCCTTCACACATACGCAAGGTGTTGAATACATTGACTAAGATTTTGGGAACTATGTGGCAGAATCCCCATATGGACATGCAAGCTATGGATCGCTGCCATCGCATTGGCCAGACACGGCCTGTGCATGTGTACCGTCTTGCTACTTCTCAATCTGTGGAGGTACAGTATGTTTGTTGACTGTTTGTGTGAATCCATGACTGGGCGGATGCATGTGAGAAATCTGAGAGTATATGTTCTACTTTGCTTGCACATACGGTTGAGGTCACTGACCCTACATTGGTGTGCATAGAGAGAATGGACTCATTAGATGTTGTTTGTCGTAGCCTGAGAGAGAGAAATGAAATGAAATGGTGCTTTATAACATCCGCGGAAAGCTCATAGAGCTTATGGGACAAAATGGAAAGAAAACATGAGAGAGGAAACAGAAAACCAGAGCCAGTGATAAGAACTAGTGTTCGAGTGATTGTCTAAGGGTGAGTGCCTCGTGCAGGTAAGCTGCCAAGCATTTCTGATCTTCATAGTGAAAGACTGAGAGAAAGAGTGAGAGAGAGAGAGAGATGTACTCATGGACTCCCTGTGTGAACGTCGGTCATGACACTCTTGAGAACATGGTTTAGAGGGGATGATGATGCTTCTGGAGCTGGTCATGAAATTTCTATGCAAGACTGCCTGTACCTTTGGGTTCACCTGCAAAGTCATGGCAATTCGGCTATAAGTGATTGACCATTGATCGAGGGAAATGGGGCAGGATGGACTCTTTAGAGGTTGCTTTATGTATAGATCTCATATCCACTTTGGACGGGACAAACGGACATATATAGAGAGTGTCAGACCAAGGCACCGCTCCTGTTTTTCAATCATTTTTGCTTCACCTCTGCATCCCTCAAACAATTGTAACAGAGAGTTAGCTTAGGTAAAATGTCAGTAATTGTGACAAACCCCAGCAGGAATGGATGTTGGTGTTTGTGGTGCACAGTGTAGGATAATGCAAGTGGCAAATAGCAAGTTGAAGCTGGAGCATCTGGTGATAGAGAAGGGGCAGTTCAAACAGGAACATGAAGCAGCTAAGACGACTATCAAGGTGGGTTGCCATGTAGAAAGGCTTATTTGAAAGATAGAGGCTTGCTCTACCTAATTGCCACAAGACTTGGAGGCCACAACATCTGTACCAGCGTGAGTTTTGACACAACCCAGTGGCACAAAGTGAGTACCGCCGTGGGATTGTACTTTTTACCCTTGCTAGTCATGTCATAAGGAGCTCGAAGAGGATGTATTCATTGGACTTCGCATGCCATAGCCTTACAGCCAGTATTGATGGAGCTGAAAGCTCTGAACAGGATGAAAACAAATTATGTCCTCTGGATCCCAAAGGTATGGGACTGACAGCAGTTCAAATGAATTACCAGAACTGAAAGCCCTTGAGGTGTCATGGACTCTTGTTGCTGCCCAACTGAAGCAGGAGGGAGATATGGGGTGCTGGTTTGACTAACTGAAACCAATCTTCTGTGTAGGAGTCGGATCTGCTTGCGCTGCTGAAGCCAGAACAAGATGAAGAGGGGGATTTTGTGCAAAGTGCTGAGATTAGCGAGGATGACCTGCAAATAGCTCTTGATCGTCGTGATTTAGAGTTGGGAGTAGAAGAATCTAGCCTTAAGGGTATTCCAGTCCTTCCAATGAAGGGACCTGGCTGGGAGGTGGTAATCCAAGGGGGATCTGGCAGCAACCTGCTGGCATCCATAGGAGGATAGAAAATTTCTCCAACAATATCAGAGTGATGGCCAGCTAAGGTGCTTGAACATCCTCCAGGAAATTTGAGTAGCGACCTTTTCCAGGTGAATGATTGGTTAGAAGATCAAAGGAAAGCCTGCTCCACAGTTAGTTTAGACAGGAGCACGGTTTATTGTGCCACTTAGAGATGGTGGCCGAAATTTTCGCCAAAGTTGACAAGAGAATATTCCCAAAGGGAAGTCCTCTCTGGATAAACTTGGGTACTAGGACTAACACATAGCAGTGTTGTCCCCATTTTTAGATGGGGGATGGAGAGTGGTCTGGGCAACTGAGGACTGGGGATATTTAACCTCACCTTACCCTAGTTCAATGCTCTTAAGGTGGCTATCCCTCCAGTAGCCCTAGGAGATTGAACACTGCAAACTATGGTCTTTGGAGTAATGCAATTCTTCGACCATTGCTTTTGGAGAGGAATGTTCTACTTTGGGGGGCAGCTCTGTGACAGCTTGAGGCAGACGAGCATCAACAATAGAAGAGAATGTGTGCTACCAAAGCAGCGGTACAGAAAGAGGGAATTCCAATTCAAACCAGTGCAGGGCATTTATGTTAACGATGACTGAGGTACAGTGCCATTGATCTCAATCTTAATGTCGATGCCGCAAGAAGGGATGAACTTTGTTCGTCTCTAACCTTCTTTGAGCTGTTTGTCTCAAGGCCAGTGAGGAGGATGCAGGCTTATGATTAACATTATGGGATTATTATATGGGTAGGTATATATCGCAATTTGAGCTTCACTCCTCTTCAATTCAAACCTTTTCAATTTACTCTTCTGGTGAACTAGTGATGACTACAGTTTTGGCACTGGACTGGTTTGATGATAAACTATTGTTGTAAGGTGCTAATGCAATGTTCTGTATCCTTCATATTGAGCATCCTCCTTTCTCGAAATTTCACCCACCTAACCACCATCAATACACCTTTTATGGGTTCCGTGGTAGTAGCTTCACATGTCACTAAAAATGGTTACAATTTCATAGAAGCATGGAGTTATGAACAGGGGAGTCAAAGAGATTGTCAATCATGAAAGGGGGCTCGTGAAGTAAAAGGTACTTCGTTCCTTTTGTTTGTGTACAAAAACTTGAAGCTTGATGCAGTTAATCGTCTATTTGGTGTGGGAAGAATTTTTAATAATGTTGCTAGGATGGTGAAGGCTAGGCCTTCCAATTTGTTGGGATGGTACACAACACTGTAGAAAACTTACCCTTCGCATTTGTTGAATGTGTGAATGGTCTTATAGTCTACCGTCCAGAAGGTTTTAGGAGGCCCCAAACTCTGCAAGAAAGCCTTGGAAACTGTGAAAGTGAAGAACTTGCTTCAAAGACTATACCGTCTTCTGTACAATATAACCTTACCTCATCATTTTCGCTCATGAAACCGAGGATACCTTCGACATCTAGAAGTAGGAAAGATATTCTTAATGGGAGAATTTTAAGAGTTGAAGGTTCAAAAGTTAGCAATCTAACGCTGGCCAACTGTGCAACCAGAGCTGGTATTTCATATAAGCTTCACTAAAGCATCATAGGATCTGCAAATGCAGGCTAAGTAAGAACCTGCCCACCTCAGCTTGGGATTCAAGTGGTTCACAATTCACACTACAGAGCTCTGCATGGCCTCCAACTCCTAGGACTGAATGTTTGACAACGGAGATGCTGAAAAATAATAACCGGACAAGTCTTTGGCAGCTACCCAATACCCCCGAGCTTGTCACAAGACAGGGATCCCGAGATTTGCCATATAGATCTTGCAGGAATGATTGAATGGTGCAAGCTAATCGCAAACCCATTCCCTGCAAGTTGGTTTCTGTATATACCTCCGAATCGTCCATGCTTCAAGTTTGGAGTCATTTGTATTTCCAGACCTGGACTACCGTGGAAGAGATGGAAGATCTGAATGCATGTAGCGTTGGATATCACATCCAAACTTGCACCTCAGATCTTCCATCTCTTCCTCTTTGCCAGTCAATCCAGTATTACGCTTTACGTTCAACTGTTGCGTTTCCAGATCTACGAGTTTTGTATCACGTCCAGTGGCAATCGAACCTTCACAGAGACAACCAAAGGAGTAAGCCTTGCACCAACAGTACCAACTCTCTCCCTCATGTCGATGTCTTCGGGTTTCATCGGAGGCGGAGGAGCCCATGAAAAGCAATGCAACAAGTTTGCCAACGTGAGCTTCAAGGAGGCCAAGGCCAAATGGACTCCTGGGCATCCTCGCCTGCCGGACGAGAACGGAAGGAGATGGAAGTCCTGTCCATACACGTTCACTCCAGAGCCGATAAAACGGTCGGGACAAAACTCAGTTGGGTTTTCCCACACCAGAGGGTCTCTTCCAATGGCCCAAATGTTGATGTAGGCCGTTGTGTTGGCTGGTATGTGATAGCCACCGATTTCACAGGCCTCTGTGCTCGAGTGCGGAACACCGAGGGGGGTCGGCGGGTGGAGACGAAGAGACTCCTTCATGATGCAGTTGAAAAAAGGGAGCTTGACTATGTCGGATTCCTCCACCAGCCTATCTCGACCCACCACTAAGTCGAGCTCCTCCTGGGCTTTCAGTAAGATCTGGGGATGACGGAGAAGCTCAGCCAGTGCCCATTCAATAGCGACTGACGTGCTATCACTCCCTCCCACAAGCAAGTCCTGCATCGATGTACGCACGCACAGGCGCACAATTTTAGTACACGTTTGCATGCATGATACAGTTGTCCAGAGGGCACTTACTAGATTTACGGAAACTAACAAGGATTCATACTCTCAGCGCCTATTATCCCTCTGACGGCATCGCAGGCGGCAGCTGGCAACTCAGCATCCCCAACTCTTTTAGGTTCGAGTCTGCGGTTAGTTGCACAGATCACTACAAATGACAGGAAACAGAAAGATTATCTGCAGCACGAGGGGACAGCGTGAAATATCCAGTGTACTACTAGCTCACACTAAACTTAGCTGTACACTCACCTACAATATGGGCGTACCCCAACTCCATGAAACCCCCACTCCACAATGTGAGCGTACACCAGCTTTCCAGTTTCCAGGCCTTTAATCATCTTGATGCACTTGTGCAAGAGACAGACATGCTAGAAAGCCACTTACAATTGCCACAGCAGTGATTGTCTCATCTGAAATATCACTGTAGCCTGCAACCAGCGAGGCTATGAAGTCGGCCTGGCCATCTTGTTTCATGACACCGTCCAGGCTGGCGTAGGCCGCTGCTTCGCGTCTCCGGCGGTGCTGCTGAATGAGAGGCACCAAAAGACCTTCTTGACGTGGCTTCAGCAGTCGCAGTGTACGCTCTACCCCTGAAACCATTAGCAACCTGTTATGCAAGAATCTCATAGCTCTGCAACGAATTACACTACTTTATAGCGGCACTCATTCGTGGAAGTTGGCTTGTCCTGGAGCCTGGAGCTACATCTGTAAGACGAATTGGTTTCTACGATTAGCTTCAAAAATCGAATTGCAACTGTTCAGCAAGGATCGTGTCGGTAAACAGGATAAGGACTGTCTGGGTATCAACAGACATGAAAATGTAATGAATCAGCTCAAAAACTTATTGAAGTACTGTTTCGTGCGTGCTTTTCTAGATAGTCTGAAATAGCGTACTGGCCACCTCGCACCTTGCAGGTCGAGCCACCGAAGTGAAGGAATGTAGTCGCCAATGTTGAATGTTCCCACAAGCTTAGTAGCCTCCTTCACAAACATCTTGAACTCCTCCACCTCCGGAGCAGATAAGGCAGTCTTCTCTTCTCCAAAAATCCTCTTGCCAAAAATCATACGACTCAAAACGTTCAAATTTGCAGACAGCAAGAGCGGTGTCACATTCACTGTTGAGACGGACGTGCCATCAGGCTCGCCTCTTGAACGCTTAGCCATACAACTCAGCAGAGCTCTCACCTCGTCCTTCCGAAGTCCATGGAACAATTCCACCTTCGAGCTTGAGAGCAGCTCTGAGGTGTAGATTTTTCGCATACGCCGGAAATGGGGACCACTGGGAGCGAACACAACGCTGCTGTAATTGTAACCCAAGTGTTTCCCTGTCGCTAGGCGTGGTCGGGATGCAAACTTCTGGTCATGAGTTTTGAGCAGTGCCATTGCCATATGAGCGTTTGACACCACCAATGTCGGAACAGACCCCATCCAGAGAAACATGACAGGTCCGTAGCGCTCCGCCAAAGCGGCAAACCTTCTACAAGGGGGACAACCCGCATGCCCAAGTGCGAAGAGCGATCCCACGATGGGCCATGCACGAGGACCTGGAGGAAGATTCAAGCGCTTTGGACTCGTCACCTTGGTTACCACTAATACCGTTGCCAGCAACGCCATCAGCAACCCAGTCCATGCTTTAATTTTCTTGCTGCCAAAGATTTGGTCTGTCAATTCAGCTGCAGCTCGCCATGCTTGCTGCAACACATCCTCCATAATTTTCTCCAAGGCTGCCAACTCACTAACTCTCTGACTTGTGTCCCACTACTTACCTCCTCGTTTCTGCCTCTATTTCAAGCAAATACACAGCCTTTCTCACACACAGACACTCAAGCCTTTGACTAGATTCTCAGTAGTGCTCTCTCCTACATGTCTCTCTCTCCTACATGTCTCTCTCTCCTACATGTCTCTCTCTCCCTTCTCCAAACAGCTCTTTCCCTCATCAGCCACTGCTTCTCGCTTCCTTACAAAAACCAACAGTTCCTCACTGCTCTTCTAGAGAGAATCTCTCTTCTCGAGCCCCAAAATTCTTCAACCTGCCTCTCTCGCTCCCACCACCTTCAAGCTCCTCCTCCTCCATTTATGTATATTCTCTCTCCCTCACTCTCGTGGATCGATCGTCCGCAGACATAGCGCCGCCGTCTTTCTCACGTATCTATCAATTATCCAGCAGCTCTGACTTTGATCCTGCCAACCTGCCAGCAACCGGCTATATTAGGGCTTATACTCCTATATGGCCCTATAATAGCCCATCTTACCCCTGGTAAAACAAAGTTACCCCGGGTAGAAGTCGCAAGATGCCCTCCGTCGAGGACACGGGAGCCCTTTTACTGCATGCAGGTCAGGCAAATTAAATTATATTGACTCACGGTCGCACCAATCACCGCGCTTGTGTGCACACTGAATCCCATCGTCAGTTGCCAGGTGGCACGTGGGGAAACCTCCAATTGGCCGTGCGCGGTCATAGGCACAGTGGCGGCCATGGGCCCATCTTCCCGAATACAATGGGCTACTTATATCCGCCGTGTCGGCCGCAGTGTAGTTGTGAGCGCTGGCTGCCTCTTTGCCTCTTGCAGTGTTTACTGTATAATAAGACGAAGCAGAAGGCAGCATTGATGGACGGTGTCGGCCATGTATGATCCGGGAGCCACATTGGCAACGCCGATCCTTCGCTCACAGCAGTGCAGCTCGCCTCGCCAGCTTTTGTTTCATGATTCATCACATCAATGATATCAATCCGATCAGAGACACAACCCAAACAAAAAGCTGCCGTTCTCTTCACAGCCTATCTTGGAAGAGTCAGCGGAGAAAGAGACTGACTTGGATGGCACAGGCATCGTTCAAAGAGAAGAGATGCTGCAAGGTTGTCATTGGAGAGAGACTTCGCAATAGCCGACACCCATTGGACATCACTGGACATCGTCTGCTCAACTCAGGGAATGGTTCCAAAATCAATTCACTAGAGTAAGATGGAGGATGATGAAAATTCATGTGTAGAGATAAGATTCACAGATACATTAAAGAACGCCAAAGCGAAGGCAGCTTTCCGGGTCTCTACTGACGTTGAGGTGCGAAAACATTGAACATGATACACACCATGCAATGAGTTTTGTAGAGCGACAAGACGATTGGAGAGCAGTCTTCACTGCAAAGACAATCTACACTCTTGGGCTGTACACGAGACAGACATACACAAACAAAGATACACGTATGTATGTACTACAATGTCGGCACCTAGAGTAAGATACGACTAATATATATATACATGTATATCTCTCCCAGCTGAGTTTTCTTTTTCCTTTTCTTTTTTAACTAACAGGGGACAGTGCCCTGGGAAACTTTACTTGGGATCATTTTTCTTGCATTTTGCGCATAAGTTTTTATTTTTCGGATTTCTCTAAGTTCTATATACTTTTTCTTTGTTTTTTAAAGTACGTGTGTTGCAAAAGTACATGTGTTGCCGGTTAGACATGTTTTTTTTGTTTTTTTTTAAAGAAACCTGAGAGCGACTGCCCACAATTCAGGCCCTTGAGGAGGGGGGAAAAATTAACCCCCTCTCATTTATGGGCCTCTACAGGACGATCAACGCCCAGACATACAGTCAAGAACAATCCCACACAGGGGGCAGGGCAGCGGGTTCGAACCCCGAACCACCAAGGCGACACACTGTGCACTTACCAGCTGAGCTACCAGCCGATGTGCAAAAAGACATGATTGCAAAAAGAAAGGGTGTCCACTCCCTTTCTCAAAAAGAAACAAAAGAAGAGGTATAACACCTCCCCAAGGAAGTATAGATTACATCTTACCCCAAAGGGTCCGACTGGAGGTGGATACCAATGGGTGGATTGAATGCACAACCACTTCCGAGGTGGTATGTGCCCGTAAAGAACTTTCAGAATTTTTCCGCGAAGGAAAGCGGTGACCTTAAACCTGTGAATCTACGGGCCAGGCTGGTGCCTTATGAATCCACAGTTCCATCTGCGTTCTCTGGTGCGTTCTTCACGCACGATAAGCCTCCTTGTGCCGATGGGGGAATACCTACACTAGGTGACCTCCTCGTGGTGTGGCTCATTCAATCCCCTCCACTGGGAGGCTTATCCTCCACATTACCACGAGGCTACAACTTGGTTGCATACTCTTACGATATGGACGGACTCCAATCTTTACTGAATAGGGGTCCTGGAAACATATTAAGAAAAAGTGGTAAAAATAACCACTTGGGCCCGCCAGCCTTAAGGCCACTCCGATTTGGCTAACTAAAAAACCTTTTTTTTCTTTTTTTTTCTTTTTTTCTTTTTTGTGGTGAAAGGGGATGAGGCCCTTGTTAGTTTTATTGAATATTATTGCAGGGAAAAAAATTAAAACCCTTACAACCTTTCATAAAGCTAAGCATTTTCACGAAAAAAAACAAATTTTAAATACTACAGAAGTCAGTGACAGTCCGGTCACAGGTAAATTTGTACATTCTATTATCTATACGTAAACTTACTGCAAGTATGTAGAGAATACAGAACGCGTGTGGGTCCCGCGTACGGTCAACCTGAAGTACGTACGTTAGAACCCTATACGACGTAAAGTATGCGAATCAATACCGTTGATGTAGAAAATAATGAGAATCTGACGGAACCGACAGCGTAGCACGTGTGTAGCTCGTGGGTGAGGTATGGAATCTTCCGTATACGCGCATACGTAATTAAGCTGCGGATAACTCTACGAATCTTCTAGCTGCTTAACTACCTCACGTCGTAGGAGGCCGGTGGTTGAAAAGTGCACCCCAAATTAAACTTGCTTTAAGAATCAATTGAGGAATACATTCATTAACTTCATTAATGGATTAATGGCTTTGGGCTTAAATCAGGGCCCTTAAAGTATAGAACGAATGGATTGCACATCTGGATGATCTAATCGTATGAATTGGATGATTAGTGAATGAACAATTGTACGGATGGATGGACCAGCAGCAATTTGAGGGACGAGAAGTCATAACAAAACAGTCCCGTTAAGAAGCCACTGCAGAGGATGTGATATTTCACATCCTGGATGACTAATTGGAATGATGAGAAACTTATAGCAATTGGTCGTGGGCAGCTTCTTGTTCCTGTTGTCGTCATTGTCTGGTTGCTCCTCTGGTTTGTGAGTAAGCCAGCTTTCGTCATCAGGGAGTTCTGCTATTCCGTCCCCACGTACCATGTCGATTTTGGTGGTCAAGGTTTCTCAGTAGGTTTGCAGCTCCTCCTTGGTCCAGGGTATAATATGTTTAGTCGCCCTGCTGCCCATTAACCGGTTAACAGCTTGGATCCCAGAAACCGGGATGAAGAAATGAGAAATGACTCAATAGTTATTCTAAGGTTAATCTTAATATAAACATTTAATTTAGGATAATTTAAATATATCAAATTCTCCACTCCATAAATTTGCTTTTTGGAGGGGCATATTTCTCCCATGGTAGGGGATTCATGCATTGAGCAATTAGCAAGACAATAGGAATAATGTAAGAACTTAATGGACGCGTGTGATCTGACGGTGCTTTTGCCGGATTCCGGCGGCCTGGGCTCCTTGGGGGGGGTCAAATCCTCCCCACCCCCCTCTTACCTCGGTTTCACTATTAAATACTTCAGAATCCAAGTGGGTTTTTCAAGCTGTGGTGGGTAGTGTGATGGTAAGGTAGTAGCGTTGCAGGCGGCAAGGTTCAGCGTCCAATGCTTGATGGGAGGGGCTTGTGTGTAACCCAGGTAGTGTAACCCTCCAATCGGTGTAACCCTCTGTAATCCCGGTTCCTCGTGTAACTCTCGTTAGTCCATTTTATACTTCATCAAATTTGGACTTAGTCAAATTTCGAGACCAAGTGTGAGTTACATCGAGAGGAGTTACATAACCCCGAGTGGAGTTACACACCTCGTCGTGTAACCCAGTGTAACCCCGACTCAAGTTTACACTCCTTCAGTTCCATGTCACTCTCAAGAGAGGGTGAGGAAGATTTGACATGCCGGAAACCGGCGTAACATCCTTTCAGAGGTCGCACGTGTGCATTAAGTTCTTACATTATTCCTATTATCTTCCGAGCAATTATATCTAAACTTTGGAACTAAAATTCATCCTCTCAAGTAATCAATAATATAAGAAGATTGTCAAGATATATTGAAATAATAACCATTCAAAGATTTAACCACTCTTATTAGAAAAAAATTAACCGTTCCATGTTTTGGTTTTGAATTTGCCCAAAGCTGGACATTTGCATGTTTTGGGCATCATCTGATAAAACAAAATTGTGATTAATGAAGTGGAGAGTTTGTTATATTTTCATCTTAAATGGATAAATTTGGACAATTAAAATTTATTTTCACGATAAAACAATGTTAAGAAACACACCTAGTAGTCAAACTTGAGAGATGAACAATATGTTGAACATTTCATTTTCTATCTCTATTATATTGTTTGAGAGGAAAGTGCAAGTTGAGACGTCGCATATAAATCTTGTCTCTTGTGGATATTTGCCATTTTTCTACCTAATTACATCACAATGGTTTGACCATTTTCAATCTATTTTATTTGTCAAGATGGGGATTTCCGCCTGCCTTGCTCCGTGCCCTTCGGTTTCGGCTAAACAAGTTCTCATATTTCTAATAATTTTTATCTTTAATATTTATTAAAGAGATTCTATAAGAGGTGACTCCCTACAATGTGGCCTACCGAGGGCCTACCATTTCGGCATGTACTCTAAAATCACATAGGTGGGGGAAGCCTTTGGACACGTTGTGGCCGTTATAAGGTATCCACTAGTGTTATTGGACAGTTATTTTGGACAGTTATTTTATTTTTTCACGCATCTATTAATCCCTAAACGTCCACGCCTGTTTTGGCATCTTCGCCCAAAAACACTACATATCCTGCATATGGACACTGTAACTTTTTGTAGCTATTCATCCCCGTGGATGAACTGTACGAAATGGAAGATAAACCATGGTACAGGTACCCTGCAAGTTTGGAGAAATTTCACTCTTTCAATAAAAAGATTATAACAAAAGAAAATGGCTAATTTTACAAATTTGGGGAGAACATATGGTACAATGCAGGTTTAACCAATGGCTTTCTCAATTTTTCGGGTAAAAATGCTTGAGCCAAAAATGCTACCGCCTGATAGCCTATCATGTCCCCAACATGATATCAAAATTTGAAGCCCAAATTCCGAAATTTGGAATAGGTCACTTTATATGTAACCACAAGAGGGTGCAAATTGAGAATTTCTCACACCCCTTACCCAATAGACAGCTGGGACCTCAATTTTGAGAAAAAAAAAAAAGGATTGCGACGGTGGGTGTGTAGCATAGCACTCCAGCAACACACCGGTAAAAATTTTTGAGAAAATTCACAAAAGAACATGTGGGTTTATATGATATGTCCATTGGTTGACAAGTTTAGGCAGATGTCTGCCGGAAAAGGCATGATCTCCCTACATGGTACCCACATTTCCAGCCATTCTGAGGACACCACGTTGCTAGTCAACCGGCGCGGCAGCTATGCGATTTCTGTACCCCTGCATGCCAAAAAAGATTTCGGGCGGCATATTTACTCAATTTGCATGGTGTAAAGCGCGTTGGAAAGCTCTCTTGAAGCACCACATTTCATCTTCAGGCTGCTTCTTCATCCCAGTTCATCTGCAGTAGTGGTGGGCCCCACAAAATCGGGAGCGATCCTCGAGCGACCCGAATCGGGTCGCTCGGACGTTTTAAGGGTTAATGAAGTAACCGGTAGGAACTAGCGGAGGTCTGATCTCAAAATAACCCACTAGAGTTTATTTTTTAATAAATTGTTTTGAATGAAATCAGCAATTTTTACTATTTTATAAGTTTTTTTGGGATAAAATTGAGACAGCCAGAGGAGGCAGTGTATATATATATAAATATGGGGATAAAATTGCGATATCCAGCTCGAGCAGTCCCGATTTTATCCAGCCCAAAAAAATCAAAAACAATTTAAGAAAAGATCCCAAAAACATTATCCCAAAAAAATTTAAAGATTGGGACCACTAGCTCGGCGGTCCAGATTCTAACAAAAAAAAATAACAAAATAACAAAATAACAAAAAACAATCAGGACCACCAGCTCTGGCAGTCCCGATTCTATCAGGAAAAAAAAAACGAAAAACCAAATCGGGATCGCTAGCTCTATCGGTCTTAATTTTATTCTTAAAAACTCAAAACCGCCAGAGCTAGTGGTCCCGAATTTATTAAATAATTTCTTGTAAATGGGGACAGTTAGTGCTGATGGTTCTTATTTACTAAAATATTTTCTTAACATCGCGACTGACAAAGCTGGTGACCCACAATTTATTGAATATCTTCTTCAAAATCGGGACTGCGAAAGTTGGCTTTCCCAAACTTATTGAATATCATTTTAAAATTCGGGAACTTAAGGGTTTGCAGTCCCAATCTATTTAATATTTTTTTCAAAATTCTGGACCGCCAGATTTGGCGGTCCTGCTTTATTAAATATTTTTAAAAATGGGGATTACCAGAGGTGACGGTCCCGATTCATTTTTATTTTTGTAAATTCGGGGCCGTTTGAGGTAGGGGTCCCATATTTATCAAATATCTTTCTAAAACTCGAGACCGCCAGAGCTGGCGGTACCGAATTTATTAATGTTTTTAAAAAATAAACAGGACCGCCAGAGGTGGATGTCCTGATTTATTAAATATTTCTTTGATAGTTCGGGACTGCGAGAACTAACGGTCTTGATTTATTAACTAATTCTTTTAAATTTGGGACCATCAGAGCTAATGATCCCAAAATATAAAATGATCCATGGTAAATCTATATTATGTGCCAAAATAAACTGTAAAATGTCCTCATTTTTTATGAGTGGATGCATGACCCACATAGGCACCAACATGTAGGGTTCATTTTAAATTGGCCGAATATATTGTGATAGAAGAGGAGGTCACACCAGCTGGGCTGACGCTTAATTTAAAATGGCCGGGAGGGGGGGTGGTTGGGTGGTTTTCCAAGCTTATGTCAAATGTTTTTGAGAATACCAAATTAAAAAATTGGCCTTATACATGTTTTCTATTGTGATTTCTTTTCACGATAGGCTCTTCATCCTTCCCATCACCTCTATAAGGGCATGATCCACATAATGCTTGTACATACCATTGATCTCCTAACAAGTAAGGAGACAATCATTGCTAAAGATAATCAATTGTCCATTAAGCACAATATCTCATCTTCTCACTTTGGTATAGAAACCTAAAATAAGAATATGGTTACTAAGAGAATTAGGATAGCCTATTGAAATGTCATGAATCTTCTACTCAATATGGGATCACAAATTGCTTGCTCTTGTTTGCGATTATAGCATTTTAATGCAATATTATTTTTTTCTTAATATTGGAATATGACAACCATAAAATATAACGCCTTTATAATTGAGTATGTTGTATTTGAACATAAAAATCAATCTCCTATGTAGATGTTGCTTGTATGTTTGGATTAGATTTGGTATTTATATTTAGTCTATGGGCCCTTGCGTTCCTTTTGCGCGTGTTTTATATGAACAATTGTGCTTGATGTGCTCCTGGATAAAATGTCTGAAATGTCATGTGAAACTTATGATTGAAGAGATTTGTGCAACACATTGTAAAAGATCAATGTCCTCAATTTGCAAACTACCTCCAAATAGAGTTTGATCATTTGTCCTCAGCTTGACTTATCAAAAAATATGCACTTTAATGTGTTTCTGGTACTACAGAATGTAATTAGCTTTTTTGGAGATTATTTATGCTTGGCATATTCTGTAGGTAGCAAAAAAAAACTTCACATTTGGGATACTGACAGTATGTGTGATAAATTTATCGTACAATGTTTTGAAGAAAAGATATGTCTTTCATTTATTTGGTATAACAAGAAAATCATTTGAGCAGTTGTGTACCACATTTTCTCCTCTGATCCAACAACATACATTGTCTTGGTGAGGATGTGAATTGCTTCAATTTTATTTAAATTGACAAATAGTGCAGATTGTATTGAGATTTTGGAGTTTTTTTAATTGGAATGAATATAATATTATCCTGAGATATGCACAACGTAGTAATGGATGTCAACATCACTTTGGGAGCTCAGGAATATGCAATGGTCTACATCTAATGATCACAACAACGTTTGGTAGTCCAAATGCATCTTAGCTTCCATTGCAACCTTGTAAGAGGTGTTTATCACAAATTCTCCACACAGCCTAGCTTCCAACGCAGCCTTGTAAGATGCGAGAAAGTCCATTGCACGAGAATTTGTGAGAAATTAATAACAGGATGGTGCTATCGATCAATTTATAGTTTGAATATTCATCCACTCGATTCATCCATTTAAGTCAATGACAAACAAAAGAGGGCAGACCATTAAAGGCGAGACGAGTAAGATCGGTTACCACGATTGATTGAGGTCAACAGCAGACCTCTATACCATTATTGGACTATGTAATTTTATGGCATCAGAAAAGGCTGAGGATGTACAAGAATCTTTCTACCTCTTTGTGAAACATTAGATGTTCCGCCACTAAAACTAACATCAAGTACATGGCTGCACATGTCACGATACATCACATTAGAACCGACGGCGATGCAGTTTTACAATAAATATGTATGGGGATGAAAATTTGTCACTTCAGTAGCCACATCGCCTAACAAACACGTAGACATAGTGACGATGACCACCAATATTGGCGGTCACAGTTATTGAAAATAAAACAAATAGCTAGGACTCAACATTTAATCCATAATAATGACTTCTCATCCATGCTCATACATTTTTATATTAATTATCAGTATTTTATATCCTAGTCATATCATCCATAACGCATTGTTGAAAATTCATCCCCGAGGTCATCTACACCGTATCATCCGCACATCATCCAACAATCATTGTCTAAGGGTTCATATCACCCATCAATATGTGGAGCTCTCATTTGCTCATCGCACAAGCTCTTCTTCGAGCTCTTAAAGATAAGCCTTCACTTTTCTATTTGTAATTTTGTATTGTATTTGAGTTTGAGTTTTTATTTTTTATTTTATTTTTTTAATATTTGTTATTATTATATATTATATCTTATTATAGAGAGGAAGTACGGTGGCCGCACCAAATTGCATCGACGGGACGTTGGTCGGACTTGGTACTAATTCACTTTTTCGACGTGTTAAACTAGAGAAAACTAGACCAGAAATTTTTTTGAATGTTGAGAGAAACAGACGTCCGTACAAGCAAGAAACGAAAGTAGAGTAAATTATGGAAGATGACCCTTCCTCGAAAATTTGGTGGCTCAAACAATGACGAGCCTGTTCGCAACTGCTCCTCGGAATGCTTCGACAAAAATAGTGGGGGAGCGTGCATGTGAGTTTTCTCATAACATTTTTGTTTTTTCGAACGTTGTGTCGTGACGTACTTAAATCGTGTAATCACGGCTTGGGCGGCTGCATCATTGACCAGCTGCCATGTCGAATGCATTCAACGAATTTCAGGTTTAGCGTATGGAGATATTATATGATGGTGTATCTTAGATTCCATTGCAACCTTGTAAGAGGTGCTTACCACAAATTCTCCACACAACCTAGCTTCCAATGCAGTCTTGTAAGATGCGAGAGAGTTCGTTGCACGAGAATTTGTGAGAAAATAATGACAAGATGGTGCTATCGATCAATTTATAGTTTGAATATTCATCCACTCAATTCATCCATTCAAGTCAATGACAAACAAAAGAGGGAAAACCAGTAAATGCGAGACGGGTAAGATCGGTTATCACGGTTGATTGAGGTCAACAGCAGACCCTTATACCATTATTGGACTATGTAATTTTATGGCATCAGAAAAGGCTGAGGATGTACAAGAATCTTTCTACCTCTTTGTGAAACATTAGGTGTTCCGCCACTAAAACTAACATCAAGTATATGGTTGCACATGTCACGACACATCACATTAGAACCGACGGCGATGCAGTTTTACAATAAATATGTATGGGGATGAAAATTTGTCACTTCAGTAACCACCTCGCCTAACAAATACGTAGACATAGTGACGATGACCACCAATATTGGCGGTGACAGCTATTGAAAATAAAACAAATAGCTAGGACTTAACATTTAATCCATAATAATGACTTCTCATCTATGCTCATACATTTTTATATTAATTATCATTATTTTATATCCTAGTCATATCATCTATAATGCATTGTTAAAAATTCATCCCCGAGGTCATCTACACCGTATCATCCGCACATCATCCAACAATCATTGCCTAAGGGCTCATCTCACACATCAATATGTGGAGCTCTCATTTGCTCATCGCACAAGCTCTTCTTCGAGCTCTTAATCGTAAGCCTTCACTTTTCTATTTGTTATTTTGTGTTGTATTTGAGTTTGAGTTTATTTTATTTTATTTTTTCATGTTTGTTATTATTATATTTTATATTTTATTATAGAGAGGAAGTACGGTGGCTGCACCATTGCACCGACGGGACATTGGTCGGACTTAGTACCAATTCACTTCCTCGACGTGTTAAACTAGAGAAAACTAAATCAGAAAATTTTTTGAATGTTGAGATAAACAGACGTCCGTACAAGCAAGAAACGAAAGTAGAGTAAATTATGGAAGATGGCCATTCCTCGAAAATTTGGTGGCTCAAAGAATGTTGAGCCTGTTTGCAACCACTCCTCGGAATGTCTCGACAAAACCAAAAAGGGGGCGCGCATATCAGTTTTCTCATAATATTTTTATTTTTTCGTGCAATCACGGCTTGGACGGCTGCATCATTGACCAGCTGTCAGGTCGAACGTATTCAACGAATTTCAAGTTGTACTTGTTACAACCTTTGGCACAAGCCGAGATTTTGCAGTACACTTAATTGCGTGATTAGCTAGAATATGGTACCTCAATGAGTTTGAGCCTCCAAGAACCACGATTATGATTGAGATTTCTCAGTTGCTGAACATACTCAGATGAGTATAAATTTGAAGAAAGCAGGGTGCAAGATGCATTCACTGGAGAAAGTCTTCAGCTTACATGTGATGTGTGTCTCTCGAGAAAACTTTAGGTGACCACTTGAAATGGGATGTTGTCTGCTACATTTACTACCTCTTTGGGCGGCCGCCTTGCGACTAGGTTAGACATATTGTAGGGAGACATTGTCACATACAAACTTACTGCCGACTCCTTCGATTTGGAGTGTGGACGTCGCCACACGACCATTGATTTTTGAGACGTAAGTTTTTAAGCGTCATCCAATGAAACTCAATGATAGCATAATTCTGGTATTCGAATTTCATACCAATAATTTGAACTTCATTGTGTAATCATTAGTACTAAGTTTCAATTTGAATGATTAATTATTAATTTATTAATAATCTCAGTCAATTTTAAGTTTAATTTAATATTCATTGATATTTTCATAACGATTTAAATATACCATAATCTCATTATTTGTAGTTAAGAAATAATTGTTTTTGAAGTACTAATAAATATTATTTTTAATATTTTTATTTTTAAAATAATTCATCAATCATACGTTAATATTACTGAATGATACTAACTGTATGATTATGCATCGCATAAGTAAAATATTATGTACATGTTTTAAGTTAGATTCAACTTTACAATATTTAAATATTATGATTGTATATTTTTATCTTATTATCATCTATTTATTTTGGTTCTAAGTATTCGATGTTGTGTTTTGGTGGTTCAATGTGACAAATTAATAAATGGTTTACAAGTCGTGTCCTCAAATTCTCCCATAATTAGTCATATCATGGATATGACAGTTAATATTTACTCATTGAGATAGTGGTCGACAGAGACCATGTCAGAGTCAGTCACCATCGTTGCATGAGGCTGTTGTTGATCCTGTAATTACCATCGACGATGATGGTAATAGCAATGAAATTCTCCATCATATAGATATAGACGATGTTCCTGATCCACATGTTCTTCTTCCACTTACTGAGGATGAGCTAAAGCATTGGAAAGTATCGAGCTTTGTATGTCGGGTCGTAGTGACAGTGTTGACAGTACACCCATTGTGTCGTCTGCTCATGGTATGGATACATCGAGCAATGTGTAACAGTTTGTAAATGTCTATTAATTGTCTAGATTGTCCATTAATGAGCTACATTGATCTTCTTGTGCATATGATCAATGTCGATGGCAGCTCAAGTGGGGCATGACATATCTGATATCCGTTGTCACCGGTGTGCCGATGACGGACTGTAGCGACATTGAGATCCTATGCGTTATATGATACATTGGTCAGAGCCCAGACCATCGTCATTTGACATTAAAGTCTATTGTTAAGACTTGGGATATATGACCACGATACGTGAATGTTTTGACCCGACACGAATGGCCGCACTGATGGTAGATGTTATGATGACACACAAGATCCTTTGACTATTGAAGTCATTTGATGTTCATGGGATTTTTTAAGACTAAAGTTGTACAATAGATGAATGTATGTTTATATTTTGTGTTTATTATTTATTTATATTTTTCATAAATCCGTATATGTAATATTTTTAATTTATTCATTTGAATAAATGTATAATGTTGCAATCAGGGATTAACTTTGAATTGATTTGTTAATGATTTCTACAAGAAGACATTTGCAAACATGGCTTGATTAGAGTCGTATCTATGGTTTCGTATATGGAGTATAAATTGACAGTGTTGAAGCATGGGTCACGTATATGAACTTATGTTATGAGAAGTGTTCCGGCTCTAAGGTTTATCGAGTTGTGATGAAACTCGGTATTGACTGGCGGCTCCATTATGACATGTTTGATTGTGTTTCATTTCAATCATATAATAATTGAAACTCCCATCTATCAGCCGCAGCTCTTCGAACGAGCAGAACAGCGAGGGAGTGACGGGGAGAGAGTGAGTAAATTTATTTAAATTTATTAAATTTATATATTTAATTTTATTTTATTTTATTTAATAATAATAATTTTTTTAATTTTATTTATAATAATAATAATAATAATAAACCTTCATGCTCGCTGAACGAGCAACGGCTGGTTTGATGACGCAGAACAATGAGAGAGTGACGGGAAAGAGATAGAGAGTGCATTATATATATATATATATATATATATATATAACTCTGCTCGCAACCAGCCGCAGCTCTTCGAACCAGAAACGGCTGATCGCGCAGAGCAGCGAGGGGCGGGGAATGAGTGAGTGAGTGAGTAAGCGAGTGAGTGTACAAACCCGAATAATAATAATAATAATAATCTTGAGCGACATCTGTAAGGAGCAGCGACAAGCAAGGAGCGTGAGAGAGAAAAAGAGAAAGAGCATGAACAACGAGAGAGAGAGAAAAAAAAATAGATAGTGGCGGGAGGTAGAGTAGGGCCTGAAATAGAAGTAATAATTTGTTTAACGAAAAATATATTTCATCCACAATTCATCCACGTTTCATTATACGTTTTATCCATTTAGTTTAGTGGTGAGACGTTGGAATTAAGATTTAAACTATGCTACCGTTGCATCCACTAAATCGCGATCGTTGAAAGATCGCTGCTCGGGTCGTTACTGCTTTGCCTTGCATGTTTATTCTCACAACAACTTACAGCTTCAGAAATTCTAAGTGATGATCTCTCTCTCTTGCTCGCTACCATCCATGTGAGTAATCGTTTTTGTAATCATTTCAATTTGCTCGCTACTTGAGATTCGGTTTTGTAGATGGAAGACATTGGAAGATTCTATTGATGCTCTCCTCCCCTGCGCCCCCCCCAACATTAGGTTAATAATCAGAACCTTTGACACTTTGAGGCTGAATTGAGACGATGACTAGCAAGCAGTGATCCTACTCTACTCAAAGGCAATTGACGCTTCATCGTCAGCCTTATGGATTGATTACCAATCCTATGAACCATACTCGTCGAATAGTAAGTGGCGTATGTGCAAGTAGGGTTTATTGTAGTGTTGGGCGGTTCTTGCATTTATGAACGAACTTTCGGTTCTGGTTCCACAATAATTTCAATAGATGGCTCCGGATTCGGTTCCGGTTTCTTTTTCTTGAGTTCTAATAATCGGGGGCGGTTCCGGTTACCGATTAGTTGCTGAAAAAAACCACCAGTTTCCGGTTAGGTTTCGGTTCTTTATTTATTTATTTTTATTTATTTTTTAAATATTTTATCAGAAATTAGTTGGTACAATAAAATATTCAACTAAAATTCAGGGATTTTGTAGTTGTTTTTAGCAAAAACAATTTGAAAAAAAAAACTAAAAAACCTATAAGAGAAAATAGATAAATTTTTGTGGCTTGAAGTTATTAATATAATTGAGCTAGATTGATGTATCGGCATACACTAGCAATTTGATTAGTGAACCCAAGACTCTCACCGGGAGCTGAAAATTAAACTCAAGATCTCATGGAGCTCCATGATTGAACTTAGGATCTCATGGAGCTTGAGAGAGTTAAAGAAGTTTTGCCATGGGCCCACCAAGTCTCCAACACATGTGAAGGGTTACGCCATCTTATGCCATGGGCCCACCAAGGGTTTTGGGAGTATCCAAGAACCGGAACCGGAACCTGCCGGTTCTTATATGTGTGACTCCCGGCAGGAACCGCCTGTTCCGGTTCTAGGCTGATCCCTATTTGCCGGTCCAGTTCCAGATCCAGTTCTGCAGGATTGGGTCAGGTTTCGGTCTGGTTCCATATAACTTGAACCGGAACCGGCGCCAACCGGGGTCCAGGCGGTTAACCACCCAACACTGGTTTATTGCTATAATAAAACTAACTCTACATCTGACATGAAATGGATGACCCATGAAAAAAACCTTATTATGCAAAGTGAATGGAAGACACAACCATTCTCGTTGGGAAATAATAATATCTCTAACTGCATGAAGTAACATTATTTCAAATATATCCTCAACTCTCTTTCATATCTCTAATTAGAACTTTAAAATTTGACAAAGCCATGCTCATTGATTATCCAGTGGAAGGTAGTGATAGTCAACCCCATATTCACATCTAGTGTTCACAATGAGCCTTCTTGAGATTTTCCTGACTGGTACATGGTAGTGACAGTCAACCCCTCACTCACATACCCCTCATACAATGAGCCCTTTTGAAAGCCACTGGTTCATGGTACTCAACTGTCACTCACATATGCTACAGAAATTATCCATAACCAGTGGAAGGTAGTGACAGTCAACCCCATATTCACATATAGTATTCATAATGAGCCATCTTGAAATTATCCATGACTCGTACATGGTAGTGACAGTCAACCCCTCACTCACATATGGTACTCACAATGAGCCAGTCCCTAGGTCTAGCATAATAGAAGTACAACATAAAATTTATGAGTCCATCATAGGATATTCATAGTCTTTGCACTTGAAGGCCCACCATACACATAGTACAAGGTACTTGATTTGAAACAAATCTCTTGCATTTATTACACACAGTAGTAGTCACATTGATTATCAATGAACCAAAGCCCCAAAGCATGATGATATGAGAACAAGATGGAATAACTTAGACATACTCACGGAAGTTGTCATTATTGTTGAAAGACCCCATGTCATCGCTCTATGTTTTTCATCATCATAAAAAATAGGTTGTCGTACAAGAAATTGGTGAGGTACAACTCGAGGATTGAATTGAAATTTTATGATGCCATAGCCCTCACGGGGACGGTAATCCTCATCGTAATCGCCATCAGTAGTGTGATAATCGTGTTGAGACAATACATCGTCGTAGAATTGATTCCTTCACTTCTTCGTCTGGGTGGGACGAATGGTTGAGGAGATTAATGCTTTGTTGCTGCAGCTCCGAGGTCGAATGTAGCGGGCGGTTGATTCACTGGGTTCACGATGGTAGGGCTCACGACGGCAGGAGTATTGTTGAAAGTTTGGGCTGGCACATCCTGGGGGTCGACAGGAGGAGCGGATGCCTGCTGTGCTACCAAGCGCTTCCGCAATTTAGCTAGTTCTACCTCGCACAGCGCAAAATACTCCTTAGCATCTGCAGTACCCCTAATGTCTGACATCTGAAAAAGAGAAAGCGCGCTTGCATTACTGAGAACTTCCGCTTTTTGTCCGGGGAAGTCACTCCCTATCACTTGTATAGGGCACGTGAGATAAATATATATTTTGTAGGGGGTATTACTTTTACTCTGGTTTTTTTAGTACCTTATAATTACATAATTTTGTAATATGGTGAATTTTTGGCATGCTATTTTAATTATAATTTTTTGTTTCAAACAAATATTAGATACCCTATATTAATAGTACAATAAGATAAGTCTATTTTACAAGACAAATGAATTTATTATTTGGTTGAAATAAATTCATTTAAAGCATTCGCATCATCAGCATTCAAAGTATAAACGTTTTGCGCTCTATCGAAAGTCATAGTGATTGAATTAATAATTGAGTCTACATCTATCCACTTGTCGTCGGTATGATCATATTTCAATTGTCCTCTAGATTTTGATAAGTAGTTTAATAACACCATAACTGGTATGGTTGGTCTATTTAGGAGATTAATAGGCCGTCGCGATATCCCCACCTGCTCCCTGTCTTCGTTCTCATTTTTTGAATCCTACCTAGCCACCATTTTCCCTCATCTACACCAGTAGCTATATTGGATATTGAGACACCCTACTTTTGGAATTTTTCATAGGTATAATTCTCAACCCTATAATAAATTTTTCAATAAAAATAAATCATTATTTTAGACCCTATATTAATTTAAATTCTTTGATCACAATATAATGTACCATTTATTATTTTTAAATATTTTCTAATTTTTATCTTTTATGAATAAATTGCATCCTATATTTTTTTTGCACGTCAGTTGGAAATTTTTGGAAGTGACTTCCCCGGGCCAAAAGCTGTTGGTGAGCCCACCATTCGCCAGAGGGGCCGCAAAAAAGAGGCACATTGCACCATATTGAATGAAGGCATATTACAACAAAGGAGCCAGATCCCACCAACCACCTGCAAGACTTTGTCCTGTTCTGAGTGGGCAGGAGTACGTAGAGCCAGCTATGTTGCCCATTTTTTTACATATATATGTGTGTGTATGTATATGGGTAAGTATAGTCTGATAGATAGACTTTGTAGTGATGAACTTGTAAAATGTATAAGGGTAGCTTAGCGTGTCACGGACATAACCCAGAGGAACTTACCAGGAGTAAATACCAAAAGGTACCAAGTTACCAAGTTATCGAAAGTTATCATGATTTACCGTAACTTATCATGATTTATCATAATCTACCATGAATTACCAAGTTACCAGGAGTTTATCAAATTACCGAAAGTAACTTGAGAAACTGTTCATGAAGCTTCTTTTAGAAGAAACTTCTCCATCAAGATATCTCTTTTGTTTAAGAAAACTTCTCCATCAAGAAACCTCCATTAGGGAAGCTTCTTAGGAAACTTCCTAGTAACCAGTACATATATAAGGTCATATTGTTGTGACGTCTTATTGACGTGTAGCTCGGGGCTTAGCTGAATATCGTTGATGAAACTCTTGAACTTTGTTAGATGCATTGGCGAGGTTGTCAAATGCATTCTCACATTCATTCGCTGATGTCGTAGCCTTTCCAATGTACGAAATACTCAAGACGTTTATACTTCATGCGAGAATCTAGGACTTCGTCGACTTCATACTCGATTTTCTGATTGACTTCGATTGGTGGAGGTGGTATGGAGACTCTCCCTGGAATATTCAATGGATGATACAACTCCAATAATAAAACTTGAAAGACTGGATGGATGCGTATACTTTGTGGGAGTTCAAGCCGAAAACTAATCGGATTTATTTGTCGAATAATCTTGAATGGTCCCAGGCGTTGATAATCCAACTTCCTTGATGGTCACGAGGTTTGTATGTCCCGTCGAAGAAGCCACACAAGATCTCCGACCTTGAACTGGGGTTGGGGTTGGCGATGTTGATCTGCATACTCCTTGTTTTGTTTTTGAGCTTCTACGAGGTGGAATGTAAGCTCCTTGTGAATCATAGCAAGATGAGTAGCAAGGTTTTCTGCAGCAGGGATTCCAACAGTCTTCATGTGGAAAAGGTTTGCTCGAGGATGATGACCATAATTGGAGAAAAATGGAGTTTGCTTGCTCGAATAATATATAATATTGTTGTAGGCAAACTCAGCTAATGGCAGAAGGTCCGTCCAATTATCTTGGTGATAATTTATCGTATAACGAAGATATTGCTCCAAAATCTGGTTTACGCGTTCGGTTTGACCATCAGTTTGTGGATAATTAGCTGTAGAGAGGTTGATCTTAGTATCCAATATGCAAATTATCCAGAAATTTGATATGAACTGTGGTCCTCGATCAGATACGATGACCTTCGGGAGTCCATGAATGCGGTAGATATTATTGAAGAAGAGTCTTGCAGTTTCCTCGCCTGTAACCGTCTTATTACATGGAATGAATTGTGTCATCTTCGTAAAACGATCCACAATAACAAGGATTGGATTGGTGGTCTTGGAAATTGAAAGGTCCGTAATAAAGTCCATAGACACGGACGACCATGGACCTTTGGGAATGGATAATGGTTGAAAAAGGCCGTAAGGTCGATGTCGTGGTCCCTTCGCTCTAGCACACGTGTCGCAAGATTTTATAAATTTTTCACGAGTTTCCATATCTGCGGCGGCCAATAGTCCCTGGATATCAATTCCATTGTTTTGTTGAAGCCGAAATGTCCTGCAGTCGGAAGATCATGACCTGTTTGAAGAATTTGACGTCGTATAGGTCTTGGAGATACATAGAGAAGTCCCTTGAAGTAAAGTAAGCCATCTTTGAATTCGAAATCGTTTGTAACATGTGGGTGGTCTTGAGATTGATTCAGTTGACTTCGTAGTATTTTAGCAAATTGGTCGCTCATTAGTGCTTCCTGAATTTCATTTATGATCTCTGCATCGTCATAGATGGATATGAATATCATATTCAATTGGAGATTTGCTGGTTTCAAGATAATGGATTTCTGTTGGTCGAAAGCTACGTCCCATTCTTTTGGCGCAAGATACGATCGTTGAGAAAGAGCATCTGGTTTTCCTTAAAGATGTCCGGGACGGTAGGTAATAATAACATTAAACCTTGCTAGTGACATACTCCATCTCGCTTGAAGTCGATTCAAAACACGAGCACTCATAAAATACTCAAGATTTTTGTGATCGGTATAGACAGTGACCTGATGTTAGCTCCCTCCAATAGATGACGTCACTCCTCAAAAGCATCGATAATTGCTAGAAATTCTTTGACATGGATTTCATAATTGATCTTCGCAACGGAAAATTTGCGAGAACGAAACCAACAGGGTGATGTCGGTCATCCGTACCGTATTGAGATAGTGCAAATTCTGATGCATCTGCTTCCAAAAAGAATGATTTAGATGGGTCTGCATGTACCAGTATTGGAGCTGTTGTAAATGTCTGTTTCAGCCTTTCAAATGTCTGGTCAGCCTTCTCGTCCCATACAAATTTGTCCTTCCCCGTGAGTCGTGTCAATGGTGCAGTAATTTTGAAGTAGTTCTTGATGAAGATTCTATAGAAATTTGCAAATCCCAAAAATGCCAAAAATCCCAAAAATGCTTCTACAGAGATATCTCGATTTTGTACTCTGATTTTTACCGAAACTATGAAGCAAGGGGCAGGATCTGGAGGTAGAAAGAGACCTTTTTTTGGTAAGAGATTTGTGGTGTCCAGCCGCATGGTCCCTACTGTGACTGAACATGAAAGTTTTCCGACCTCCTCATATCGAATACTTGAGTTGCGCCCTGAGCTTTGAATCTTCTCTTGTTGGGGCAGTTTAATGCTATGTGATCTTCTTTTCCGCAATAGAGGCATAATCCATTCGAGCGTCGTCTTTGTTTTTCTTGTGGCGTGAATGGTTTGAATCGGACAACATCAATCTACATATGATCACTATCGGATGTCTGATGGATCGTTGTGTTTGGTACCGTAATAGCAGCGACATGATGCGTCGTCGACCATCCAGATCGCTTCTCTTGACGTCTTTCGAACAAACGATTATCGCATGCAATGATTTGGGTGATGAATTCGCTTAGTGTACTCACGGTTGACATTGTCAGCAACAAATATTTTACATCATCTTTTAGTCCACATCTAAACTGACTAATGAGACTCTTCTCATTCCAGTCGAGGTCGCACGCAAGTTGTCGAAATTCGGCAGCATAAACGGAAGTAGGATGTGCTCCTTGTCGAAGATTTCGCATCTTTGTTTCTGTAACTATCTCTATATCATTCTCTCCAAATGTAGCAGTGAACTCGGACATGAACGCTTCAAAATTGTATAGTAAATTCGAATTGTTTTCTAATAGCGGTGCAAACCAAAATATGGCAGTGCCTAATAGAAGGGTGCCCATGAATCCCACTTGAATACCTTCATTGGGATAGCGTTGTGGATGTAGTTATAGGAACAATCGTACTTCTTGAACAAAACCGCGAAATCTTGATCTCATCCCATCAAATTTTTCGGGCTTGCTGATCTTTGGTTCTCTCGTAATCTGTTGAAGAGGAACTAGAGCTGTTGTAGTAGAGATTCGTATGGTTGCAGATCCATTGTTCGACTCCTTTAACTCTGAAATTTGTTATTGCAAATTGTGGAGAGCGTTGCCAAGATCTTGAGACTGATCAGCTTATAATTAGGCAGTAAAGGTATGAAGTTCTTACATCTGGAGCTGAAGATTCTACAAGGTGACGACAATTTCCGCAAATGTGTCTTCCATCTCAACTTTAGTCTCGCCAAACTGTCAAGGATGAGAACATGACTAAACACAAACAAAAGATCATACTAGAGGTACAAGACTAGACAAGAAATCAAGGCCGGCGTGGCCGAATGCATGATGGGTAAATAAGAATCAAGATGATCTTCATAACAAGGGACAAGAGTACAAGATACTGGAACTCCACTTGAATATTAGAATGCTGGAAACTGGATTAGAGTGTCAGATACTGGAAAGTGGGCTAGAGTACTGGAAGCTAAACCGGGTACTAGGACTGGGAACAAAAGTAGTTTGAACTTGTGTTGGCGAGACTGAAGAGTGTCCAGTCCCCAAGTTAGTTTCAAAGTGAAGACTCCACATTCAGTGTACCTAATACACGCTAAGGAGAGAAAAGCACCACACATCAGTATATATAGCTACACTTTTAACACTCTTGCATCTTGTATTGGCAGCATGGAGTCCAGGAATCAGATACATTGGAGTTGTTGCTTACCCAACTACTAAATCAGCCGTTCCGACTCTCACGACCTTCAACCCTAGTTGCAAATTTGGACGTGAGATGGCGTTGACGCATCAGCGTCACGTCCAACGTCAGCGACGGACGTGCGACACGTCACGTCCTAAACCGACGTTACTGTACATAAATATTTTTATTTATTTTTATTTTACTATTGACTATTTACTATGAGAACCAACGTGACAACCGATATAGCCTCATTACGTGGACTTCATTAATTATCTATAAAATTCATATATTATGATTTATATTGTCAATCATGCGACCATTAGCAAAGGTTGGTCGAACAAATTTTTATTTTTTTTAAATAGGTGCGACCACCAGAAGGGGGTGGTCGCACATTTTTTCTTACAGAAACCCCCAATGAAAGGCAGTGCAAACCTATTTATTGGCTTAAAATTAATTTAAATTCAATTACATTATAGAATGGCTTGGTGTCGATGGGGAGGCAAATGATTTATTCGTCTGTTGTGTCTCCGCAAATGTGTCGCACACATGTTCAAGCACATGCGGGCAAGAGGGGCTTCATTCACATCCGTTCAATGGGTGCAATAGCCTTGCACGCATTGCAGGAATTTTTTTTCGCAATGAACAAAAACCAGATGACAACTGAACGCCTCATTAGCCCATCGAATGAATTTCAATTGATCTCATATTACACTGGGACCTATCAGAGGGTACATTGAACACACTGACCAAGTCTCAAAGCGCACGAAAATCATTTGGATGGGCAACCATCCGTTGGCCCATTGAACGAATTTCGATTGATCTCATATTACTCTAGGGCGTCTTCCATGGTACATTGAAGATACTGGCCAAGTCTCAAAGCGAACCAAAATCATTTGGAGACAAATGATTTATGCGTCTGTTCATTTATTTGTGATTAATCGTTAATGGTGAAAAGGATAAACCAAAGGTTCCTTGATAAAAAAAAAATTGAATGATTTGAAATTTTGCCAGTATGTTCTACATGCCTCTTACATGGACCGGACAAGTATGAGATCAATAAAAAATGGTTCACAGGAGGACCCAATGGTTACTTGATGTGCCGATTTCTGAATGTTTTCAAACTTTGCCATTGCATTGTACATGCCCTCTTAAAGGTACCGGACAAGTATGAGTTCGATTTTAAATATTGCAATGGGTGAACCAATGGTATCTTCATTCATCAATTTTTGATTGTTTTGAAACTTTGCCAGTATATTGTACATGTCGTCAAACAAGTACCGAACAAGTATGAGGTCATTCAAAAATGGTTCAAAGGATGAACCTCGTATTTTCAAAAATTACGTAGACTATACAGTGGGTTGCACATTTAAGTTTTCGCAACCTGAGACCTTTAGCCTACTCCCTACGTTTCTAGCATTTCTAGTCATCTTCATCTAGATTTATTACTTCGTTGTCGTCATCTCCAGATGTTGATGAAGATGCTCCGGGTGTAGAGGACGTGCCTCCACCAGTACGGAGAGCTCGAGTGGTCAAAGAGGGACCCAGTGTTGTGTGGTCCCACCCTTGCCATCATGCGTAGCGTTCTAGGCGAGTGCTGACTCTCTTCCATATTTGCTAGAGCCGGGTGTGTCGCTCTTGCTACAGCGGCATGCAATTTTTCAATTAAATCCGATATGTTTGGAAGTGGCAAGAACACCCCTGGAATAGGGGCAACTTGGTCACGCCATGTGTTATGCCAATGCTTTAGAACACTCGTGATGGCAGCCTTGAAATTGTCTAACACCTCATCCTACTGGGGGTCTCTGCGCAACTCTGGAAGAAATGGCCCATCATCCCGACGAGGCACCCAGTACGTCTATCCTCCCAACAGATGTTAGCAGCCTCCAACTCCCTCAGAAATAGGTCTCTCCCAATCGGTTCGATTGTATGGGTCATTTTCCGCTGGCACCCACGGATCATCAGGCAGTCGGAAGAATATTTGTCTGGTACAGCTCCAATGCCCTCCCAAGTTTCGGCAAAAAAACTCCCTTTGAACTGGGTCCCGTATGCCTCTAGCACGCACGGTTATTTCCCAGTTGGATGTCACCCAAAAGGTCACCGGATCTTTAACCCTAGTTAACGTCTTCGCATCCAAGGCGTGCATCTCTCTTGGAGCATCCCATGTCATTACCCCAGTGCTGCCAATTTAAAAAATCGTAAGGCGATACATCCAATGGCATATTGTACCGGTTGTACTCGTATCCCGTGGGCATATTGTCTTGCAACCCAAACAACTCGTAGAAACGTCGATGGATTGGTCAACGGCAGTCAGGGCATTGGCTGGCTCGCATGGCTGCCGATATGAGACATGTGGGATGAAACAAATGGCCACATGAACCAAGCATATAACCTCTCTCCGGTCCATAAAGGTTTAGGCACATTGTGCACACCGTACCATCTGTTACCCATGACGCTGGATTGCTCTGTGGTATCCACGTCCGTTTATCCTCATTAATGTAGGCTGACATCCTCGGCCTGGTGTCCCACTCCTCCTCTACTTCCAAATCCCAGTTTATGCTGTTTATTGGTGCTCAAACATCATGAATTGTACTGACAATACACACGCACAGTGTCGTGCCTTTGCAAATTAGCGTAGATGCTATCTACGCTTCGATTCGACAAACGTGCTGCACGTTGGAGGGAGGACAACGCTTCTTCTATCCGTGTTTCCCGCGATGCTAGATGGCCCGCCCATGTCACCCAATTTCGCCAATTCCCCTTCAACCATGGCCACGATCGGATTTGAATGGCATTTGAGTACCGATATGCAACAGCCCTAGCTTGCTCGCGTTCCCCCACAAGCTGCTCTAATTCATGTTCTTGGGCCGATGTAATTTGCACGGTTGAACATTCCCCAGTTTCCACTATGGGGTCCTTCCCTTTTCTTGCCCTCTCTGCCGCAAGTCTTTCTTCATCAACCCTCGCCGGGTCCAGTTCAGACGTTTGCACTTCATTCCCATGCCCGATTGAGTCAACCCTGTCGATGACGCGGTCAATGTCCATTGGTAGCATATTCAAACGCGCCAATATGTCTTGTTCTTTGGTGATTGGCCTCGGGTCCTGAAGCACATCGCGTACGCTGTCGAGAGTCCCCAACCCCATTCTTTCCAGCAACTTCGTTATTTGCCACCGTTGCAAATGCACAATGTCATGCAGGTCTTTGATGTGTTGTTCATGTGCGGCCAACTGTTCTTCCAACGGAGAGCGTACCTCGCCGTCCTCCACCTCAGACGTCGAAGGCTGGCTGCGGAGACCTGTTGTGGCGTATAATCTGGAGGTTGGTATGCATTTCCTCCTTCTTCCACATCGTCGTTTCCATCCGCATTTCCTCCTTCTTCCACCTCGTCGTTTCCATCGAACCGTATGATGTCCTGCCCCTGACATATATACAAGTCTGGGATATCAGAAAACATGTATAGTCTAGTACGCTGTCTCGCAGTGGCAGTTTGCCAATCCACCGGTCGCAATAAAATCAACTCTGTGTACAACATGGCCGCAAATAAATACGGGACCTTGTTGTTGACGTTCGGTTGACCCCACAATGTTGTATGTACCTCCTCTGCCCTGTGGCGGAAATGTGGGTTGGCGCAGGAATGCAAGCTAGCTTGATTTTATTTGGTTTGTGGATCATGTCTATCTTTGGGCCACAAACGATTTATGTGACACCACAAATTTCCTGCAGTCACCAAGCGACCACCGCTGCCCCAACTTCCAAACTGCCCAAGCTGGTTCCGCAAGAATGTTGGGGTCATTGTATATGTCCCAACGAAGTTCGCGCCTGGCCCCTTTTGGTTTTTTTTTTTGGGAGGTCCAGGTTCATTATCGTCATCCCTGGGATGACCTCCTCTGTCTTCCTCCTCCGCCATTTATGGCTTTGGCTTACCCCTACTCGACAGATGCTTGCTAAGAAAAATGCTCTCCCAACCCTCCTACATCGTTCCTACATCGTACTCCCTAATGAATCCTCTCCAAGTACTAGAGGCACGTGTCACTCCCTCGGCAGTTCTAAGTGATATGACGCAATGTGCAATGAAAAAAACGTGGGTGCTAAAGGAGGGCTTCCTAGGAGGTACTTAGCATCGATTTCGTAGAATACAACGGCCCAAAATACCCCCCACCCAACCAATAGCACCCCTCTCCACTTGGACTCAATGACAAGGAATGCAACATCCCATCGCCCACCAAGTCCTGGTGTGGAGAAAAGTGAGGGAGAGAATGGCCTCCAAGGCCTTATAAGCCCCCCCTCCACACTCGAGGCGCGCGCTGTCATCATGACTGCGCACGCTAGTAATAGCTGCGACCACCAGCATGGGTGGTCGCATCTTTTTTTCTTTTCTTTATTATGTGCGACCACCAGAAGGGGGTGGGTCGCAGATATATATATATTTTAATCAGCAGGGAGGTGGTCGCATAATTTTTTCTTTTTTTAATAGGCGCGACCACCAGCAGAGGGGTAGTCGCAGAAATTTTGTTTAAAACAAATAGGTTCGACCACCACCTGCTGGTGGTCACACTATTTTCCTTTTCTTTAATAGATGCGACCACCAGCAGGGGGGTGGTCGTAGGGGGGTGGTCACATAATTTTCCGATTTTTTAATATCTACCAACAGTCAGTAGCTCAGTTGGTTAAGTGCACTGAGTGCGACCCGGACGATTCTGGGGTCAAATCTTGCTACTTGATGGGTGTGGTATGGTTCGTGTGTGGTGCCCCATTCCTACGCCTCTTGGCGCATAAATGAAAGAGGTTATTTTCTTCTCTCACTACTAAGGGGCCTGATTTGTGAGCTGTCGCTCCCAGATGTTTCCCAAAAAAAAAATAATAAAAAAAATAATAAAAAAATCTGCGACCACGAGCAGGGGTAATCAGTAAATCAATAAATAGGTGCGACTACCAGCAGGGGGTGGTCGCAACATTTTTCTTTTATTTTAACAGTTGCGACGACCGCTACTGGTGGTCACAAAATTATTTTTTTAAAAAAAAATGCGACCACTAGGAGGTTGGTCCCTTTGCACCTGTATGTATGTTTGGAGAGGCAGATGAAAAGTACATGTATCAACTCTCCATGGATTTGTGAAGGGGAAGATGAATGTTGGGAGCTGCACCTGGCCTTTGTGGCTTTCGAAACCATAATAGGAAATCAACAATGTAAAGGTAACGACGAAACACAAACACACGCACAACCACCAAACCCTTTCTTGGGTACACATATTCCACCATTTTTATTTCCGTACACGTATACATGTACGCAAACTGAAACATGGATATCCATGGAAACATACTACACATCATGTGACAGAAGTTGTAGCTGTACCTAATTTCGTCTGGCACGACGATGATGGTATGATCTCACGCCTAGTACAAAATCTTCGTCCCCACTCACTTCACCCCCGTTCCCATGATCAGTGCTAGAATCATGATCTCCATCTGTTCTTTCGTTTCCAGATGCAACTGGCCGTTGGACCTATAGTCGTCCTCGGAGTATGTTCAGTTGTCTTTCTGGTCGATTTCCACTCCTATCATGAATACCATCTAGGGTATCAGGCCTGTTCACAGGTCGGTCACCAACAAAATGTTGCACAATTTTTTACCGTTTCTGGGCTTGTCCCGGATTTCGTGGTGGCCTTGGAGCAGGTTTCTTTTGAGAAAGGCTATTCGCACGTACATCAGAGGGGCCGACATGAGATGAAGGGACATGAGATGGACCAACGAGGGTCGAGGGAGCACGGTTCACATGCGGACGTCGTCGAGCCAGATGAAACGACAATGGCCGGTCGTCGTCATCCGATGGTTCAACTTGCAGAAGTCCCGCAGCAAAAAAAGCATCTCCCAGGATCGGAGTAGCGATGGAAGGAATTACATGAGGGGAAGAGAAACTAGATGGACCAGCATGGGATGGACAGGCTTGAGAAAGAGAAACATGAGATGGAGCGGGGTGAGATGAAGCACGGTTCACAGGGGCACGATGTTGGTGAAGGAATGACAACGGCCGGTTGTCATCATCCGACGATTCGACCTGCACATCTCCCGCAGTCCGTGGAACTCGTGATGGGAGAGAGTTGACCTCAACTTCATTGTTGAGAGTGTGCTCCACTGGGGGAAGGGGGTCCGCAATTGGGATGACACCAGTCGCAGTTCATCAACAACAAAGTCATCGAAGGATGGATGCATTGCAACATCATCGTCATTAAATTCATATGGGTCATGTGGAGGATTGCCCACATCATCGGACCCATCCCAACCGTCGGAGTCGGAGTCCCTCGCGGCGTCAGTGTCATCATTGCTGCTAGATTGGACCTCTGAGGCAGATTCTTCATATAACAGATTCTTCTCGTACCATGCAGATGCGTCACTTGCTGTCATCTCTCGCAGTAGCCTACAATTCGTGTAGACATAAACCATTGTCAGCCCTGGCAGGATTCAACCTGTTGCGAATCTTGTTGTGAACAAACGAGTAACTGCTCCAGTTCCGCTCACAGGACGAGGCAGAGCACACTTGAGCAAGAATACGCTTTGCAATGGGGGCTAACGTTCTTGCTCTAGCTCCAATCAGATCCCACCATTTATGTGGCAACATGTTCATTGCTTTTGGATCCGGCATGTCATGGAAAGGATTCTGGCGATCCGAGAAGCACTTGTACTTGGACAAAGCTCGTTTTGTCATGTTCAAGGGCGCGAGTTGCATGATGCCCGTACAAGCCCGACTTTGGCATCCATATCGTCTCTCAAATCCATATTGTCCAGCAAGAATGGATTCAACAAGGCCCCCGCATAATGCAAGTCCGTGCGAACCATCCGTTTACGATCGTAAAATGCATCCTCACTCCTTGCCGCCAAATCATCGTCCATAGAAAATGAAGGACGCCTTAAGGATTGCACGTGCTTCTCAAGATTTTCCAATATCAACCATGGTTTACCCATTATTGGTTGTTTTCCATCAAACTCCTGCAAAGCAATCAACACCGGCTCCACCATGTACACAAAATTTGCACATTTCGCCCGGAAATCGTTGGAGCGAAGATTGCGCGGACCCTCCGACTTTTGCTCAAAGACTTGGACTTACGAGAGTCGCGTAAGGTGCCCACATACGCATCCCATTGAGGGTCAATGATCACCTACTCCAGACCTGCCCTCACAGTCACCAGTCGATCCACCATCAAAAAGTTGTGGCAAAGCGGGTTTCACCCGGGTTCCTAAGGCTGTATTTGGGTTCATGCTTTCTAAACAATGCTAGAGGGATGTGATGTGTATGAATGAACGTCACGACCGACTTTGCATTTTTTACTAGTTGTTTCATCCGTGATTCTTTTCCCCAATCCTCCAAAAGGAGATCAAAGATATGAGCAGTACACCTTTGGTAATATAGATGGGGATATCGTACCATCAAAATATCGGCCATATTAACCATGTTAGATGCATTGTCCGTGCACACTTGGACAATTTTATCAGCTCCAATTTTATCGATGAAACTCGTCAACAACCCTGCTTGATAACGTGCATCTTTTCTCTCCCTGCTTGTGTCAACGGATCCCAAAAATTGTTCCCCCGCAGGATAGACCAGCATGACATTGAACAGTGGTCGATTAGTAACAAAACTCCAACCGTCCGCACATATAGTGCTTCCATATTCCGGAGAGAATCACATGTCTTTTCATTCACCTTTTGGGTGAGGTCAGACATAGCCTCTTCTAACAATTTTGTGCGGAGATCGCGATAACTCGGAGGTGTGTATGTGGACTTGGAATCGGACGTGGCTTTGACAGCAGCCACAAACACAGGAAGCATCAAGACATTGAACGGAATATTGGCCTCGTAGAAAAATTGGGCCCACTTCTTATCTAGAGTCCTCCTGTGCGACAAATTTAAGCCTCCTTGCATTGATTGTTGCCTCAATGGTCTGGTCCGTACAAGTGCTGGCGTACAATCGGGTGTTGCTCCTGACCCACCGGCTTCTCCACGAACAGCAGACGCCTCGCAAGAATCCCTCTGGGTACAACTCTGAGGGACAGTTTGATTCGAACCTGGAGTGTTTGGCTCAGAAGTCGCGGCCACATCAAGAGACGGTGGGATATTGCCTCCACATTGGGCAAAATGGGCTTTCACTCGCATGGAGGCTTTTGGGCACAAACTAACCCCTGCATTCTTCCCATCTCTGTAGCCGAGGTGATATAACATGCGATCTTTGTGACCCGCCAGCTTCAATGCACAAAGATTGCATTGAACACCGTCCTTTTTGTGCGGGTCTATGGTGAACCAAGGGATCCACTCCTCCCTCATCCTCACACCCAAAACCCTAACCACAGACTTAAGGTTGAACGAAGAACACTAGTGTACTTGGTAGATTTGTCAAGAGCAATAGAAGTTAGAACAGAATGCGTTGGTCCAACACTACGGCATCAATCCAAGTGGATCAATGCACCATGTAGTATTGTGCTTTTCGACAATTTGCTACAGTAGCTCTGGTGGAAGCCACAACAGCAAACGGTCCGCACCCTCCTCTTGGGCTTACACTCTTGCTCAAGGAATAGAGAACATTCACTCGCCACAAAAGTGTTTGCCACAAAAGAAGTGAGGGGCATTGGGGCCACCTTATATACCCTCCAGCCTCCAAGCCTCACACGCTCAATGAATTAGATCCAATGCTGCGACCGCTCCAGGTCGCACGAGGAAGTCGCATGTTATTTAAAAAAAAACACTGTGCGACCACCCTCATGCTGGTGGACGCACCTATTCAAAAAAATAAAAATGCTGCGACTACCCCCATGCTCGTGGTCACAGAGATTATTTAAGAAAACAAAAAAAAAAAAAAAAATTGTTGCGACCACCCTCCTGCTGGTGGTCGCACCTATTAAAAAAACAGAAAATTTATGCGACCACCCCCCTGCTAGTGGTCGCACCTATTAAACAAATAGAAAATTTCTGCAACCACGCCCATGCTGGTGGTCGCAGATATTAAAAAATACAAAAATGTTGCGACCACCCCCTGATGGTGGTCGCACCTATTACAAATAAAATAAAAATTGTGCGACCACCAGTAGCGGTGGTCGCAACTATTTAAGAAAAGAAAAAAATGTGACCACCCCTGCTTGTGGTCGCATCTATTTTTAAAAAACAAAAAATGCTGCGACAACCCCTCTGCTGGTGGTCGCAACTATTAAAAAATAAGATAAATTCTGCAACCACCACCATTTGGAGGTCGCACCAATTTGACAATAATGATTTAAAAATGACCTCAACTATTGGCGGATGAAGTAATTTATAAAACAATTCGTTCACTTGCCAAGGTGTCGCTTGGAATACAACGTGTCCACCTACGTGACATATTTTTCACCTAACTCATGTTTTACTGATTTTTCGGCAAAACTGACGTGACGTTGGTCGCGTCAGCGTCAGGTCCGACGTGACGTGACGTGACATCACTGACGTGTGCAACCCTGCCTTCAACATCACGCCGACGCTCTCGAGACGATGGGCCACCAATGCGACGAATACTTCCTCGTCTGGACCCCGTACGACGGCAAGTGAAACTTACTCGTAGTCTGATAATCCTGTTGGAGATTGAGGCTTCGGACCCAGAGGCCAACGAAATCATGTTTGAAGACAACTTCGAAAATCAGAATGCTCAAATCACTACGTGGTCACAAGTTCAATGTGTTGGACATTATCGATGGTTGCAGAAACCTATAAATCATTTGAGTCAAGAACGAAGAGCCGAATACTTGACAAATACATTTCGTCGGATTTTGGATTTTCTCTAATTCTAAGCAAGTCCAAGATTTTACCGCTCCTCAAGGAACTCGGCGCTAGAGGAGGGGGTGATGTCACAGACATAGCCCAGATAAACTTACCAGGAGTAAATACCAGAAGTTATCAAGTTATCAAGTTACCGAAAATTATCATGATTTACCGTGATTTATCATGATGTACCATGAGTTACCAAGTTACCAGGAGTTTATCAAATTACCAAGACTAACTTGGGAAACTGCTCATGAAGCTTCTTTTAGAAGAAACTTCTCCATCAAGAAACCTCCATTGGGAAAGCTTCTTAGGGAACTTCCTAGTAGCCAGTATATATGAGGCAAGACTGGACACTCTTCAGTCTCGCCAACACAAGTTCAAACTACTTTTGTTCCCAGTCCCAGTACCCAGTTTAGCTTCCAGTACTCTAGCCCAGTTTCCAGTATCTGGCACTCTATAGTATTCAAGTCGAGTTCCAGTATCTTGTACTCTTGTCCCTTGTTATAAAGTTCATCTTGATTCTTGTTTATCCATCATGCATTCGGCCACGCCGGCCTTGATTTCTTGTCTAGTCTTGTACCTCTAGTTTGATCTCTTGTTTGTGTTCAGTCATGTTCTCGTCCTTGACATAGCATTAGAGAACTCCCTTGATAGCCATTCGATTTGGTGTTCAATTCCTAACATCTCAGTGTTTTTTCGATAACAACCTGGTTTGGATGATAAAGTTCTTAAATATGAAAAATGTAGCCGCGGAGGAGGGCAAAAATGTGACTGTAGAGGAGGATGATAATCAAAAGGATGGCAGAGGTTTACAAAAACAGAATGAGAATGTCACTTATTCATTTTTTTGGGGATGAAAGGACACATGTCAGTAAGTTTACGAACACACATCTTCTTTCATTCATTCATTTTTTTTCTTTAATCTCCTTAGGCCTTAGGGCTCTTGCAAGTTGAAAAGCGTGCTTCACAGGCACTTTATGTTAGTATCAGTAATCACTCAAGGCTGCGATTGACGAGAGCTAAGGCGAAGGCTGCGATTGAATAGACCTAAGGCGGCAACTGTACAGATTCCGTGCTCGAAGTAATGGAAGAAGCCGCAATGCATCGACAACTCCTTTACTATGATACATGTTGGTCTGTTTGGGGAGATGCCATGGTCAGGATCGATGCGTCATTGTAATGGAGGACACTACCATACAAGACAATGGAGGAGGGAGGAGCCTCACCTCACTCTTTGATTCATTGCATGTTATAAACAGATTTGAGAGTTTATGTGGTTCGTGCATATGCTGCTTTGTCTTTGTGAGGTCTACTTCTCATTGTTGTTGTCTGTGTCTCATGGCTCCCCTAAGAGTGCCAAAACTTCAAATACAAGTATTTTTTTAGCGACAGAGTTCTTGCAACAAATATTGTTTCGTCCAGTAATGTTGTGCCCGAGCCTGAGGCCATGCTTTTGGATCCAGCAGTGGCTCAAGCCTCCCTTGAGGTGGCAAGGAAATGTGATAAGGTCTACAACAAGAACTGTCATTTTCAGGATACTTGGGCTGCCAAACTACCCTAGGCCGAATCTGTTGTTGGGGCATATAGAAAGATTCATAGAGTGCGGTGCAAAGTCTGCACACACATTGAGGATAATTTAAAGAGAAGTTACTAGTTCCTAAACTGGATTCATTGTGGAAGCATGCAGGTCGACGCAAGGCTCATGTGGCCATGCCTGGTGTGGCAGTATGACAACATTACTTTTTGAAAACCAATGTGCATCTGCAAAATGAAAGATTCTCTGCTGTTGCAGGTCGTTATTCAGTGATACAGCAGGTACAACAGGGTATGACTGTGAATATGAAGAAACAACTTGTCTAGTTTGCCCTTGTTTTCCACCTCCTTGCTCAAGGTCATCCTATGACAGATTATGAAGCCATGCAGGGTTTGTCTTCATTCTTGAAGGTACCTCACAATCCTGCTAAGCATTGGTCTAACTATTTAGGGTGGGAAATGGCTGATTCTATGCACCAGGTTGTTTTGAGGGCCACTATAGAAGCTGTGGGGGACTTCTAAGTTCATCTCCATAAGTGTTGATGAGGTTACGACCATTGATAACCAAAGTTGGTTATCTGTTCATACATATGTGGTTCAGAACTGGAGACGGATTCCAATCCTACTGACACTTGAATGTGTTCTTGAAGGGAGTAATGCTGATAACCTCAAGTGGATGATGGTGGGTGCCCTAATGACATTGGTGGCTTGTCTGAGCAACAAATTATTGAGCGGCTTGTGTGCATGGGAGCAGATGGGGTCTCAGTTTTCCAAGGTATCCGCACGGAAGTGACTGTGCAGCTTAGGGATCAACATGCACCCTACAAGATTGGCGTCCATTGTATGGCTCATTGCACAAACTTGGCTGTGCAAACATTGTCTATTCTACCAATGGTTTCTAAGTTGGAGGATCTCCTCCAATCATTGTATGGGTATTTCTCCACCTCTCCCAAGCGTCATATTTATTAAGCTCACTGATATCGTGGAAACAGAAGATATTGAGGAATGTGAAGACAAGGTGGATTAGCATGCTAGAGCCCTTGAAAAGGATATTGGGAGAGTACAAAACCTTGATTGTTAAAATGTCACTTGACAGTGGTTCAGTTGGAGCAGCGAGGGCAAATCTGGATAATTTGTGTGACATTCAAACCATATTGGGTTTGCCATGTGTTTTGCTTTTCACTACAGCAAATGGGGGGGGGTTTGCGACGCCAGCCGCGCCCCCACGCCCCGCGCGGCGCTGAGCCTGCGACGTCGAGCCTACGACGCCGAGCCCGTGACGTTTGTTTGCAACACCCCGGCGTCGCAATCCCCCGCTGCGACACCATTACGACGCCCAGCCGTCGTAAGGTGGCATGAAGGGGGAAAGAGGGCCCTCGCTTTGACGGTTTTGTTTTTCTTCCGACGCCGGGGCGTCAGAATTTTATTTATTTATTTATTTTTGGATTTTGCGGCCCTCAACTTTACAAAAGGGTCGCTTGGGGGCCTTGCGCTGGGACGCCCAAAGTTGCGACGTCAGGGGGTCGCAATGGCGTCGGCACAGGGGGTCGCAATGGTGTTGTGGTCAGGTTAGGTCATCACAAGGACGTCGCTTAGGGCGTCTAGCGGTGGGGGGTGCAACAACGGCGACGATACTAGGGCTGGGGCTGGGGCTAGGGCTGGGCACTAAGGCTGTGGAGGTTGCAACTCCCCGGCGTCACAAGAGAGACCCCCTTAGAAGGAACTTGAAGGCTCTTGAAGGAAATCTTTATATGTGTATATATATATTTAGATTGCTTTTGTAATACATAGATGTATCATAGGTGTGTTGGTTAGTTTGTATTGTCTTAGAAATGTTATAACGTGGAGGTCTTAGGTTCAAGTATGCATTGCATTGCATGATGTATGTAGAACAATGAACATATCGTCATTAGAGAGAACCGGAGTCAATGGTTAACGCCGGAGTCAATGGTCAACAAGTTTTTGAAATTCAAAATTCAAATTCAAATTTCCCCGCCTAAATTCAAATGCTTCCCCTTAAATTGTGACGTCCGGGCGTCGCACTTTGCGACCCCCGGACGGTGCTAATTCTGCATTGCAAAGTAGGTTTTTTCTTTTCTTTTCTTCAACGCCTGGGCGTCGCAAATCGCTGTTTCGCCTATTTGCGACCCCCATTGGTCGCAAATTTACGACGTTTTTTTGGCGACGCCCTTGCGACGGGCGTGCGACGCCCGGACGTCGCAAATTTGGGTTTTTTCCCCTACCCGAAAGGGCTGTTTTACGATGTCGCGGCGTCGCAACCCCCCCCCCCTTTTCCTGCAGTGTTTGTTGGAGGCTGTCAATTCTCTCATCAATTTTGCTCAATCACGGGATGTGTTCATTTGTGATTTTGTCGCCGCTGTCAAGATATGTGAAGCCAGTGTCTATAGGATGTATTCAGATCCAGCAACTGCTTTTCAGCCTGAGGACTTCCTATACTTCAATGATGTGGTCTCGAATTCTTCTTGTAGAATCACTCAACATTGGGTTACTGATCTGAACAACGGCAATGACACATTGGCATTTTCCATCATGGGACAATCTTACATGAGCCATTCTATGTCACCGTTGACTGGGCAGCCTCGTGCAGTGGATAGGGAAGACTTTGTTCAGCATGTTGCAGGCATCAAGGGACAATGTACAATGGCAGCAAACCTTTTTATCAGTGAGCTTGAGAAAAAGTTTCCAGATTCTGAGATCATGAATGCTTTTGGTGTGGTGGACCCCTAGTATTGGCTGCAGCCCGAGTGTGAGGATACATTTTCTCTACACATTGTGGTCATCAAACGAGCTTATTGTATTTCCAAGCAGGTAACACCTGCAGGTACTTGGATTTCTATTTCCAATGGCAATTTGCTAGAAATGCAAACTTCGTTCTTTAAATTGATAATGAAAACACAGGCAAAGAAGGCCATGGAGGAGCCTTTCGACATCAACCTTGTGACAAAACTCTGGCAGAAACTCTCTACAAATGGCCTCATTGTTCAACGCCTTGGTGAATTCATGAACCTTGCTGAAATTGCAGTGGTTCAGGTCCTTGGCAATGTTGAGGATGAACGCACGTTCAGTACTTTAGCATTCATCGACAACAAGCTACGTAATCGTTTGGTTGGTCACTTGAATACAACTGTCCGTACGTAGTACAAGATTTTTACAACAGAGATAGCTTCCTTATCAAGAGGCTATGAGTGATTGGATGGAGATGAAGACCCGTAGATCTAAGGATGCTTAGGTCTCTTGCCTGGTCTCTTGACATGTTGTCTTAGGTCACTTGTTGGTCTCTTGGCAGGTTTGTTGGGGCTGCTCTCTTGGCTGCTCCCTTGGCAGATCTCTTGGCACGTGTCTTGGCTGGTCTGTTGGGGCTGCTCTCTTGGTTGCTCCCTTGGCAGGTCTATTGGTGCTGGTCTCTTGGCTGGTGCTAGTCTCATCGTCTGTAATGTGTCGTGACATATAATCTTCATGACTGTTTACAAGCTTTATGAGCCAAGTTACTTGGTAATTGTATTTGTATTTCCAAGAGCTTTGCAAACATTGATACTTCTTCTCTATGTGCCATGTAGCATTAGGCAGGGTCTTTTAAATATGTCACTTAGTGTAGATTGACTGAAATGCAATATAAGCCAATTTAAGGTTTTGTACTTATGAATGGTGGTTTAAATTTTTATTTTTTTGGTGGGGTTTGCCATAATTTCTACTAGTCTCTATGTTGAGAGCCTCAAATTTGCTATGTCAATTCTGGATTGTTCGCCTCAGCAAATCTACCAGGTTTTAGGTTCATTCACCCAACACCCATTCAAAATCTCATATTATCGCCAGCCATTTTGACTATGTATTTTGTACAAGCGCCATACATGCTCCTCTAATGTTCTCATGGGGGCCACTTGTGCTACAATGTAAATACCTTCAAAGAAACGTGGTGGAACCCTTTCCACTTTCTAGAGCTTCCATGGAACTTTTCTAGCGCTTGATAAACTTTTGCACGCTTTGATAAACTTACAAACTTTCCCCATCCACACAGCCCTTCAAACAGAAGGTTCCAACGTTCCAACATCTCGAACATTCATGGCGAACACCTATCATATATACCCACCTAGATAGTACAGCTGCCTGTCTTTTATGGACAGAAATATCAAGCTTCGGTTGGCGTGCCTTACGGTTAGAATAATCCCATATCGTTTGCCCGCATTCAGAGCGATAGCTACTATTTATACGATCACACCCACAGAGCCACCGTCCATGCTTCGCGCGTGCGGGAATTATCGATGTGATGGCTACACGGTAGCCCGACGTGACTAGACAGCGGACCGAGCAGACTGGCACCCTGAAGGATGCTTTGACTTGCCCTGCACCATTAACCAGTTGCTGATCTCGCTCAGTTTTGTGCGTGTTTCATTTGGTTGACCTGCCATTGCTTAGTCTTGTGGAGATGGTTCAGAGTTGCAGTGCACACTACACACCCACCTTCCTTCATCATTTGGGTTGCAGAGTGTGCAAGAAGAGTGGGCCCCCTCGGTTGCGTCTGCATGGACCCCAAACTATCTGTCTGTAACTGTTGAAGTACCTAGTGGATGTATAGATTGAAGTATGCTACTGGTTTCGTAGCTCACACGGGCAAAATGTTTGTTACAGATATAAGATCAGGTGTGGAGGCGGGAAGGGAGCTGCGCTTACGCAGCTGGCCAGCTGGTTTCCATGAGACGTGGCAGATCTCGCATGTTGGAGGTTGTCATCGTCTATTTTGAGGACCGGTCCCACATATCTCATGCAGGGCACTCTCAGAATTAATTATCTCTCTAGTCGTATCGGCTCATTCAACTATGTAGTAGAAACAGCTTATTTTTTGGTCGGTTTGACAGAACTTATAGCACAGATCCTGGGCAGAGTTTGGGAACACTTTCCCAGCAGATGCTACCTAGCAGATGGCGATGGACAAGTGTCCCTGCATGTCCTGTGTCTCGCAGTACATAGTTGGAGTGGCGTGGATGCACTTTTCGAATGTAAGACTGGCCAATGATCACTGAGTTTTTTTAGAGCGAGTCACAGACTCCAGCTGAAGTGTTCTGCAATCCTATGGAGGCACCATGCAAGAGAACTTGCAAGCACGGTCCAAATTTGGGATCCAGGCAAAACTCTCGTGCGACAAACTGGATGATCAATTTGGATCAATTTGGATCAATTTGGAGATCAAGTAGGTCCCACGTCATAGCCCAACGCGCGAGCGAAGCAAGTCTTGAAGGAGTGTGCATGCCCCGTTTTCTTGGGATTCTCTTTGCCCTATGCAGCTGCACGCATATATAATGAAGACGTCGTGATTCTCACTATCACTGCACACATGGATTCGCACATTGTTACATGCATTGGAGAGCTAAATTATTTAATCATGTCCAGGTATTTAACAAGTTCGTACTCGATTATTCTGATGTACAAATGCATTGTTGCACTTCATTGCATCACATAAGCTGTCAGTCCATGGTTATGGATTTGTTAGAGTCCTTCCTCCACTATTAGGCCGCACAGATGCAGCTTGTCCTTCCCATACGGTATAAACAATTCCACCCTGTACAACGTGTGGATTAACATAACTGCAGAGATAAATCTCGCTGCCATCTGTATGTACGAAGGTATTCGCTCAACCCGGGACGCTTGAATCGTCGGGAATCAAACCGGCTCATGACCAGGCTGGAACTGCAAGGGATTCTGACTTCGAGAGTCAAATTTCTTCGAGAGTCAACACCTGGACCCGCAACTGAAAGTGGTCACTGGTTTGCTCGCTTTCTCATTGTCATTGGGGCGCGGAAACCTTGCGAATAGTTGCAGACCCATAACCCCTGGACGTGTTGATCCTTCACTTGACTACACAACTTACAAGTCACGTGAAAATGGGTGCAAGTCAGAAACCGTTTGATAAGAATCTAAGAAAAGATAGAAAATTCGACCCGACCTTGCAGGATTGGCAGGATCCGCGTCTTTTTGAAAGGTGTAAAAGGCATCATTCGACATCACGTGATCAGACCACGGCGTCCCGACTCCCCTCGACCGACTGTCTACAGCCCCGGGCGAAGGAGATGCCGGAGAGAGAAAGAAAGACGGCGCCGTCATCACTGATCACACAGTAGCAGTCACTGGGTGATCCAACCCAATTCTCTTCTCACATCACTTCTGACATTGGTACAATCTTCCAGTATCCTCTTACAAAGACAGATGTCTGCTGTATAGTAATAAGCTGATAACTTGGATGTGCGCGAGACCTGCTACCATCGTAATGGAATGAAGCGGAACTCTACGGAGTACACACCATGTGCCCAGTAGGCCCCATTGTGGGGTCCAGACGTCCAGTCCTGAAAATTGGAGACAGAATCATTCTCCCATGTGCATGTGCCAGCAGGCTTTCCAATTAGAAACAAGCTTTCCCACAGCCTTGCCCATTTTAGACACATTCCTAAATCTGAACAAGCTACATGTCAGTGATTTTTCGGAAAGGCAACCGACCAAGTTTTGGTACATGCAGAATATAAAACAAAGTAGTTTAAGAGGCTCATCAAGGTACTGAAAGAAGCGTTGTTGTTTAATATTGCGAAACCTTATCTACAACCCTCAGTGAGCTTGCATGTTCTTAAAGTAAGAGGCAACATAAAAGCAAGAGGTTTGACTGTAAACTGGGGAGCTTCTTGACTGCAATGGTTGTCGGAAATGAATCCTTAAGAAATATTATTCTATACCTGAAGGCAACGATGCTTACTAATCTCTCAATGATTTGGCACCTTGAAATTTATATTGGCTGAGTGCGGTGAATGAACTGCTGGTCTGTCTGAGATTCAAACCTTGTGATTGGAAATGGAATGTAACACAGCTTGTTGGTGTGTCAGTTGTTATGAACCCCATCAGTTACCAATCCACAATAATCCAGTGGTGATCCGTACACAAAAGAGCGGAAAATAGTAGAACTTCAATCAATGGAGGCAACCTTGGACAGGCGGTGGAAAGGGTAGGGGCAGAGGGAATTTCCGGTGGAGTAGCTGTTGCGTAGAAGTAGGAAAGAACACCAACAGCGAAAGCACTCTGTTGGGACGCCATTGACACTCAAAGACTAAAGCTTGGGGAGCGGAGCAAATGGGATGGATACCCCCAGTAGTCCTAGCCGTAAACGATGGATTCTAGGCTGTGCGTATCGACCCGTGCAATGCTGCAGCTAACGCGTTGAGTATCCTGCCTTAGGAGTACGTTCGCAAGAATGAAACTCAAAGGAATTGATGGGTGGTGCAACTGTCTTTGTCAACCAAGACAGAGCATACAGCTCTATTCTAAACTCTGCATCCTTCCTTCTCTTACTGGAAGATTTTTCAGGAAATTATGGTAGGGTCCCTCCTCGCACATTGAAGTTCATCAAAAGAACAAGACTATCTACACTTCCCTGTAAGGGGCGGTCCTCGACAAGTGAACTAATATCAGGATTTGAAGCTGGCATCTTTGTAGACTTTCTTTATACTTCTAACAGAAATTTCATGTGGGGTACAGAGCACACAAAACGATACCAAACTATGTACCACGAGCTACTTAAACAACATACACAAGCAGCAGGCCATGATCAGAGAGAAGGTTTCGGACAGTTTTGGGCACAAGTATTATTATCGTCGTTCTTTGGGGTGGGTTTTCAATTCTGACAAATTTTGACGTGTAGAGGGAAGTTGGGGCAAAGGGAGTCCATTTTGCACTCATTTAGTGCAGTTGTTCTGCAAGTTGAAGAATCTCTCTAGTTCAGCTGTTTCGTCCAAACCAACACATCAAAGACTCGTTTCGGACAAGAGCCTGGAAGTGGGATGTTCGCCCACTACAAGTGAGTTGATGTTCAAAGGTAATTTAGTGGAAGTGCTACAATCCCCCTGCCTGAGCCACCTAAGAGAGGGTGCCCACCCTTTGTCAGATTTAGGTCTAGAAAGGGAGATTTGGTTTTTAATCGGCACGGCCCATGCCCCTGCACCGGGTTGAGAGCTCTGGGGATCCATTTAGCAATGAGGGCTAGAGATTGAATCTATGGACCCAAGATGCCCAGGCCCCCATGCTTCTTTTTAATTCTTACACAAAAGCCTCGGTGAAGGGGGAGACCTCCAAACCAGTGCTCCACATTGTTTCCAAGAGACCAAAGCTCGTCTAGAGTGATTTGGAGACAAAGCCCCCCCAAGGAAGTTGCGGACCAAAGTTTTTGCCTTAGAAAAGAGAACTAATCCTGGGGACCACGTTGTCATGGTAAACCAAATTGACAAGCACACGCCCAAAAACTTTGCACATGCATGCTGAGTCTGGAAAGGAAGAAAGAGAGAGAAGAGGTAAGCTGAGATAATATGTAGGAGCAATTTCTCCAAACACAGTACCCAACAGCCAAATTGCTGCACATCCAGCACACGCAGCTTCAATAATAATCAAGGCTTCGCCTTCCTTCCAACCCACTAGGTTCCAGCAGCAGTTGTCTCCCTTCACAAACCTGTAGCTTTTGCCCAGCAAGCCTCTCTCTTTCTACCTCATACACATCCATAAGACCCTGGCACAGAGTTGCCTTTGAATCTTCTTGCAAACTGTGAGCTTTGAGGAAAAATCCTCAGTAAGGTAGACTAGTGTGACTATGGGAATTGTCAATAATAATGTCACTCCCATCAGACTTATGACCCCATTTGAATCGGAAATGTAACAAGGCACAGACATGCTAATCTGTTTACCCTGGGGATGGAAAAGCTTTCCATTTGAATGGAAAGAGTTTTGAAAATCAAAACCCCCGAGGTGGTTGAACTTGCAGGCATACACTTGCCCTAGATTCAAGTGGCCACAGCTCCAAGCTCAAGCATCAGCGTATAATTGGTTTCATTGGCAGTAGGACCTGAGAACTGGATGGGCCCTGGGCTAAGATAGTTATCCTCCAATGCCCACCTATCCCTTAATGAGGCAAACTGCTTGAATGGGGCACCATCAAGCTCTACCATGGCCTTCTTGATCACAGGCTTGTTCTTTCCCTTTCGTCGTTCGACATCCATAAGCTCCGTTAAAGCTGTGCCTCCAACAGTCCAATCTTCGGCCGGTGCAGTCAGATTTCTGACAGATGCAATGAGGCCAGTCTGGCCCGTGCGCAAAAGAACGCCAGCAACAAATCCAAGGGCATAGCAGTATGTGGCGTCAAAGTTTGTGGGCATTCCACACCGTCCTTCATAGCCAAAGAAGTGGGCTTGACCCTTGAAATGGCCTGCAAAGGTCTCCTCATGTTTCCTAGCCATGAGCTCAGTCTCGATCATGGAAATCAACATCTTCTCTGTTTCTATTCTTGCTACTTGAACGTTGCCATGTGGGTCACGCTCCAACAAGAGCTCACTTTGAATACTGTGAGGCAGGGAGTCAAAAAGGGCCCGGCTTGGGGCTGTCAAATTGCATTTCCAGTGTCCCTCCTCATCACAACCACCAGTTGCCAGGATCTCATTCAGCTCTGCGATCAGATGTTGAATTTCAGGAATGAAATCAATGAGACCTTCTGGTATGAGGAAGACTCCGAAGTGCTTACCTTCCTGCGCTCTCCTGCAAACCACGTCCGCTATACCATTCGTCACCTGCCGGAGTGTCTGCTTCCGCAAGTTCACCTCCTCACCAATGATAGCCACATTGGGATGGGTCTGGAGGGCACACTCCAGGGTAATGTGAGAAGCCGCCCGCCCCATGAGCCGCACGAAATGGTAGTATTTTCCAGTAGATCGCGCGTCCACCATGATATTGCCAATCATCTCGGAATAGACTTTGCAGGCTGTGTCGAACCCGAAACTTGTTGGAACCTGCTTGCTTTTGAGGTCACCGTCGATGGTCTTGGGACAGCCAATTACACGGGTCTTCAGCTTCCTCGAACGAAAGTACTCACCAAGAAGGGCAGCATTTGTATTGGAGTCATCTCCCCCGATAACGACCAACCCATCCAAGTCCAGCTTCACGACTGTGTCCTCAGCTTGCTTGAACTGTTCTGGGGTCTCAATCTTGTCTCGGCCACTGCAGATAATGTCAAATCCACCCTGGTTTCGGAAGGGGTAGAGAAACTCAGCAGTGATCTCAACGACTATAGAGCGCATGATGCCCGCAGGGCCTCCTTTGAATCCATACAAAGTACTGCCCTTGGCATGCTCTTGCAAATAATCAAAGATTCCAGCGATCACATTGTGACCTCCGGGCGCCTGCCCTCCAGACAAAACCACTCCTATCTTTAGATTCTGATCAGTATCATATGTGGGTCTTTCACTACCCACCAGCTCCACCGAAGGTTGCCCATATAGACAAGGGAAAAGCTGCTTTATTTCTTCAGGGTTCCCAGCAGCTGTGGAAGGAGGGCCATGAACGACCTTGAAAGTACCTTGTAACACTGAGGGAAGGCTAGGCTTGTACTCCAGTCGATTGACCTGCACAGGGCTGTAGACCGAAGTATCACGCAGTGCCCTCTCACCTGGCTTGCTCCCAACCTTCTCCGCCCCACTGGACGACAGTCCTGTCATCCTTGCCCTCCCCTTAGCTTCCTGGCCCAAATCTTGTGAAAATGAGATCGGAGACCCTCAGAGAAATCAGGTGGAGGTCAGAGACATCAGAGCAATCTGTGCGCTTTTTGGATGTCAAAAGCCCGTTAAGATTTCTAACGACTCCAGTACACAACGCAATCTAACCCGAAAGGAAGAGAGGACCCCCACAGTACTCTATGTTGCGGTGGTTCCATTGATTTTCCTGTCATGGCCCACAAGATTTTTGTGCGTGCTTGATGATGTGTAGATGACGAAGCTCTGCTGCCTTGTCACAGTTGCTCAATTCAAAATTGAAATCTAGTAGAAAGAGAACGATCTTCTTCGCATGATATTGAAGAGATCCGGAATGATGCTTTGATGCGTTGTTGGCCCGGATCCGGATAGGTAACCCGGACCCTAACCAGGGTTTTTTTTTAAGGGATTTTGAAAAGGGGTAGAAGTGGCTATATATATATGGGGCGTAGGGTAGTGCAAGTGGCCCACTCTAGGTAATTTTCCTCATATTGGTGTATTTTCACCCTTGCCATATTTTGTGAATCAAATGGATGTTGATGAGCAATAGAAGGTGAAGTACAGAAATAGTTGAAAGCCATAGGACGAATGGAACTCTTTCTATGTGAAAACCATAGGCTAATTGGTACAAATGTTTCCCCGGTTTGCCGTGTTTCTGCGGTAATGACGTTAGCTTAATTCCCAGCCTGTTTCCTGCACGAACATGTCACTAAGGGTTAGGTTTAGGATTTGCCGCGTTTGTCGTGTTTGCCGATTAGTCGTGTTTGCTGTGTTTCCGCGGTAATAGGTGCTCATATGCGGAAATACACCCTGCATCTTCCCCCATTCTCGTGTCACGTGGATTGGGCTCACGTCAGGCTCTTGGGCTTGCAAGCTCCTAGGCTCGCCGTGGCTAGGCTCACACTCTAGCATTCCCCCCTGCACCACCTACTTGATGCTGCTTCTTAACCGCCCACCCCTTATTGGCTCTCTAAGGACCGCTTTACACTAGGGCCCAAGCCCAAGAAATCATGGGCCCAATTCCTACCACTCTTGGGCTGGTCTTGGGCCAACTTCAACAATCATGATCGCACAAAATTAGTCTATTTTAATACCAAACTTCTTGGGCCCAAAAACCGAGAGCTGGGTCTCTATTCTAGGAGGGTTCTTTTTTCTTGGTCCGGCCCAAGAAGTTGGCGCCAAAACTTGTGTCATGTAGGTGCCATGTAGGCAGATGACCCACTTCCATTTTCTTGGGCTCGGGCCGTAGTGTAAAGTCGTTGGGCCCAATTTTCAGGCCTCCGCCAATGGGAATGCTCCGTTCTCACTTGGTCTTGGGCTTGGGCTTGGGCCCTAGTGTAAAGCGGCCCTAAGAATCATCTGACATCCATCACAACAGCTAGCTCTCCAAAGAGAGCCATAGATCCCATGGTTAGGGAACACAATTGAATATGGGGGAACACTTAGGGCTACCTGATTGTGCAAAGGAACAGTGGGTGAAACTATTAACTAGGGTAGCCTGTGCCGTTGGCCCAAGAGTCCAGGGTCATGTAAGCCCATGTGCAATCTCCTATGCATTCAAGTGCGTCGCCTATGTCTAGGCCCAAGTATGACCTCCAGGATAGCCTGTGTTGTTGGCCCAAGTGTCCAATGTCATCTAAGTCATCCAAGTCTAATCATTTTTTTTCCACGGAATCTAAGACCCGATTTGAACCGGAGACCTTTTCCTTGATATCTCTCCCGTCGAGGCTCCGATCATTCCACCGTCATTCAGAAGCATCCCCGCCAGCCCAAACCCGGCTTTCCAGTAGTCCTCAGTAAACCTGTTCCAGGTGGGCACACCATCCAGGCCCTCCAGCAGCTCCCCATCTGGAATGTCGAGGAGAATCATGTCGCAAGCTCTCTCCACCTCAAACCCCCCCCCCCCCCCCCCGAGTGCTCTTGCAATCCGTGCTCACAGCCGTGAAGAATTCCATCATGGCTTCAAAACCAGGGGTGTCTTTAGGCTCTGTACCGGCAGCCCTCTTCTTGGCTTTCCCCTTCTGCTCCGCCATAGACTTGCTGTGTGCCACCTTCTTCGCCCTGGCAGCGAGAGCGTCAAGGAAGCTCTCATTGACGCATTGGATGATGGTTGGAGGTTCTAGCTTTGGCCTGTGTGTAAACGTCACCGCCGAATATCGCCGTGTAGGCTCGCCCTCAAATGCCAACTTCTTGGCAGAGCCAGTCCCACTCCGAACTGACTTGGGAACCCGGACGACCGGTGACTGGGTAGCAGCAACAGCAGTCGCAGGACCTTGAACAAAGTCGTCGTCCGAGTCACTCTCTTGGGTCCCCTCCTGCGCCTGCTCCGATGCCCCGATGGTTTTCTGTTTTTTGGGTGTTACTGCACTCACTTGTTTCCTTGTCCTTTTCCTTTGGCCTTTACTCTTCTCATTCAATTTCTCCTGAATTCCTGCCTGAGCAAGCTCTGCCGCTTTCCTGGAGTTCGCAAGCGCTTTTGCCTCTTTTGCACCCAGCGGAGGTAGCGGAGCCCGGTTTCGTCGGGCCTCAGCATCCAGCTTCAATTGAAACTCGGATGGGTCGAGCATGCCGGGCGGAAGGTCCACATGCCAAGGGCAATCATGCAAATGTTCCAGATGCCACTCCTTCACAATATCGTCAGTGTACATGGAGTCAGCCCCAGGGTTCCTCCATGCCAGGAAGAATGAAGGCTCGAAAGACAGATGACCTTTCTCCAAAAGGGAGAACTTGCAGTACCTGCATTCATGAAAAACACTATGAGGTCCCTGAACTGCAAATTCGGCACCATTTTCCCAGGTTGGGGCGGATCTGAGTGGGCCTAGAAATGGAAAAATGGCGCCGAATTTCGGTTTTCGGTGACTGCCACCCTAGGGACTTAGCCATCTTGGGAGCCTTGAACTGGAAATTTGGCGCCATTTTTCCCGGTTTGGCCCGAAGATGGCTGTCCCACAAGGGCAATAGGGCCCAGAACTGGAAAAATGGCGCCGAATTTCCAGTTCAGGGCCAGCCACCCTAGGGACTTACCCATTTTCGGAGCCCTGACTGGAAATTCGGCGCCATTTTCCTAGGTCCGGCCTAAAAATGGCTGTCCCACAAGGGCAATAGGGCCCAGAACTGGAAAAATGGTGCCGAATTTCCAGTTCAGGGCCAGCCACCCTAGGGACTTACCCATTTTCGGAGCCCTGACTGGAAATTCGGCGCCATTTTCCCAGGTCCGGCCCGAAAATGGCTAAGTCCCACAAGGGCAATAGGGCCCAGAACTGGAAAAATGGCGCCGAATTTCCAGTTCAGGGCCAGCCACCCTAGGGACTTAGCCATTTTCGGAGCCCTGACTGGAAATTCGGCGCCATTTTCCCAGGTCCGGCCCGAAAATGGCTGTCCCATATGGCCTTGACCTGGAAAAATGGCGCCAAATTTCCAGTTCAGGGCCAGCCACCCTAGGGACTTACCCATTTTCGGAGCCCTGATCTGGAAATTCGGCAAAAAATGCAAGGACTGTAAGGAGGGCATCGCGTATGTGCATGTACAGAAGGCGCATTGCTGCTTTGTCCGCGTTCGGCTGGTCGGTGAACTCGTGGCTCCGGCGGGCATGTGGTATCTCCCGAAAGAATAGGTCGGTTTTGTAGAGCAGAAAGTACCTCGTCACATAGTCGCGTAGGCTCTCTGTTGCAGGAGACATCTCCATCTTGAACTGATGTGCTTGTGTATCCAGCTGCTCTTGCGCATTCGTCGTCACCTGTGGAGATTCTCCATCAGATCGCATTGCTGAAAAAATACAATGAATCCACCCCCTACAAGAGTAGAAGCGCCAAACGAAGCGTGGGGAAGTACCTGAAACCACCATGTCATGCGGTTCATCCACATGTCGAATGTGGGGTCAGACAGTTTGTCCGGTTTGGGGAAGCTCCACATGTCCCTTGTACTTTGGGAACCATTCCAGATTTGGAGCCACCGGGTTTGTCCAACCACCCAGCATATTCGTAAGCGCCAAACACCACAAAAATGAGTTGTTGCCACCACAATTTGGTTAAGAATGTATCACCTTTTCTGCACCATCCACCAGAAAGTCGGCACCAAGGGCGGGATCAGCTATGGCCACGTACTTTACCATCCGTGACTTGTACTTTATGCGGGCCCTCACCTCCGCAGCTTTGAGATACGATTTGAGTGCCGGGAGGGTTAGATTCTTCTCCTCTGACTCCATGTAGAACCTCCGCGCATGTGCCAAATCCTGCTGAATTTTCATCTGTCAAGAATGCGCACATAAGATTAGAGATCCTGCTCAACACTTTTTCTTCTATTGGGGGAGGAGAGACAGATTAGCTCAACAAAACAGTCAGGAGCTTTACCCGAAATATGTAGTCCACCATGGCATCCATGCTCAGCCTATACCAGGTTCTGTCTGCCTTTGCCTCTGACTTGCACAGGAGGTCGACACTGAGCGAATTGGCAAACTCTTGCACCCCCTACTTCCCGACATCCTTCACTCGGAAGAGCATATGGGACAAGTTGGTGGCAATGAAGGCATTCTCAGTCACCCTGCAATGCCACATTTCCATCAAACAATTCTGAAATGGGAATTTACAACAAATATGAGGATTCGCAATGAAATGACTTACGATCGGATGGGTCCAAAAGCAAGAGGTGTTGTAACTTACGAGTTGATGTCTGCCATTGCAGCTTTGAGAAGACTGCGATCTTTGGGCCCCGCAACCTTCAGCACAACACACTCCACGACGAAATGCCAATCGAGGTCGTTGGGGTGGGCTTCGGCTATGTGCTCCATCCATGCCAAGACGATGATTGCCGTCCCACAATGCCTATTATGTCGTACCCTCGCTGCAGGTCCTCCCGTCCACCAACAAAAGGTTGAAGTTCGCCTTCTCGCTTGGGCGATTCAAACACGCGATGAGTTGGAGCGGTCGATGATACCACCAGCGTGCCGGGCTCGTCGTCACTCTGTCATTCCCAAAATCGTCATAACCAACATCGGTGCCAAAACCAGCATCGCAACGAGCCGCTGAATTTCCATCCGGGGGTTGTTCTCTGTCGGACAGGTTCCGGCCTCTCTGCCCGAGGCGACTTCATACGTGCGGCCCCTGTTGGATATTCGGTGCCGAATTTTCATCCGGGGGTAGTAATGTGACGACACGATGCCGGCTTCTCCCCTTCAGCCGACATCATCCGAACGGCCCCCCACTTTCTGACTGCATACCGTTGGTAGTTATTGCGCAAAGACTAGGGGCCGCATTCCTAAGACAAGGTTCATTAACACTCTGACTGTGGATTTTTGAGATGGTTGGCTCCCTGGATTTGGATCAGGCTTCGTCGCTTGGACAAACCGGCACCGCATTCCTTCCCATCGCTGCATCCCCCTTCTACCAGGGAGCTTGCTCGCACGCCATCCTGGGAGTCTTGTGTGCACATCTCCCATGGCGGAAAACCCGAGCGCTATAGTGTACTGCCCTCCTCACGAGCATAGAGCTTCATTTCCGTGCAGAGGGGACATCTGTCGGGTGATGGAGAAATATCTGTGCGTTCGATACCACCTGAAACCGGGGTCGGTTTTTTTGGAGGAGGAAAGGAAGGACTCAAACGGCGTTGTTGTCGAGAGTATTGTTGTGCTCCACGATGATTTCGGCGATGGCAGGGAATGACGAGTTCCACCATCGGACAGCGTCATATACAGGGCTGTTGGGGACTTTATTTGCCCGCCAAATACACCTTCTATCCTGGCGCCTTCCATGAAACAATCCGCGAATCAAAGAGTGGCTACCTCAAAGAGAGAAGTCCGCAACGAAGTAAATCCAAAGCCGAACCCATCCATGAAGACGAGCGAGAACCGGGTTGTTCACAACCTGTCCGACTCAGACGAGGTCATGGAAGTTCCGAGGTCGTCCTGGAGATCAGGCAAGTCCTCAATGGACGTCAGTGGATGAGGGAGTCATATTCCCAGCACGAGCACCGCAGTTCGATCTATTCTTGAAATTCTGCGAGGGCTTCACATGGAGGGACACCGCTCGGAGCTGGACTAGAGCAAGTTCGCAATTAAATCGGTTACATGTCTTCCCGCAGACGTCGACGGTAATATCTTCTTTGAGTTCCCTCCTCGGACGGACTACTCGAGGGCGTCCGGAATGTTGAAAACATGATGGTCATCTTTGGTGCGTCACCAAAACCACCAGCATGAAGATGGTCGATGGTGTGCGGGTGCGCTACGTTGTTTGTGCGGGCGCGTTGCGGTGTTTCTCCCCAACTTGCTTCCACTTTAAATCCAGAGGTCACAGGAACGAGACCGATTGGACAGGCACAGCTCATCAACCATTTCAAGCTCAGGAGAAGGTTCCGAACTCCACATTTAAGTGTGCGCATTGCAAAGAACCACCACACTGCATGTCTGTTTGTAATGCCAAGCAATTCTATGTGTTGCACCGTTTCCCTGACCTCACCCGAGCTTGCATACACGTTGGTTCCCATTGTCACAAATTGGCGAGGGGAAACTCGCGGGAGGCTGCCCACGAGGCAGAGCAGCTCGTTCAGGAGGAGGTTAAGTTGAGACCGGGTGCCAAACCCAAACAGATACAGCTCCAAGTCTTCGAAATTTGTACTTCTGCTCATGAAAACCGATTGTCTTGCTACTCCGCTCATGCCGCTCATGCTCATGAAATAGCTAACCTCCCACGGGAGTACACTTTTCTAAACAGTTTGATGCGCTGGTATTTAATGACGTCTCCAATCTCAGTTCGAAGTTGGGCGCCAGTTATCCCAGGAGGTAAATATTCCCAATCATCTGCTAATAGTTCACCCACCTCGTCAATTAGACTTTGAGGTTGAAGATGGATGGGCACAGAACAGTCCAGCACACGTTGGCATTGCCCTCGCAGGGCTGCCAGCCAGTCATTCCGTGCATCCCTGCATGGGCCCTTTTTGCCACAGGCAATATGAATCTCTTTTGCCCAACAGCCACATTTGCACAAGCCGTTTCCTTCAACCCTTTCCGTGCTACTCTCCTCGCCTTGCGCAAAAAATTGGCTCTGTCCTTGCCAGTCAAATGTTGCGCATCTGGAGTCATATTGGAATCACGGGCCTCCTCTCCTCCCTCACAACCTACAACATGGGGCCCTGTGGGCGGACATGAACCCTGCCACGCACCAACGTGGGGTGTGGGGTGGACAGGAACATAACCTGTGCTCGGAGCTGGTGAGCTTGGGAATTGAAGAGGCCGCGAAGCGGTGCAATTGGGTGAAGCTGTGGGCTGCCTGGAATAAGGGCCATGCAGCGGTGCACTATACATGGGGTTTTTGGGATACGTTGCCTGGGGAGGATACGCAGGTGGGGGAGGGTTGGGGTGAGGGTACCACACACCTTCGTGGTAGGAGCTGTGCTGATGCAAGATGGGCAAGTGATTGCCTACGAATCTCGAAAGATCAGTCCAGCAGAGAAGAATTACCCAACTCATGAAAAAGAACTGTTGGCAATAGTTTATGCTCTGAAGATATGGAGGCATTACCTGCTTCCAGTTGATTTTGTGATGGAAACTGACCATCAAAGTTTGAAATACTTGACCACACAACCTCATTTGAGTCAGAGGCAGATTAGGTGGTCAGAACTGCTTCAGCAGTTCCATTATGACCTAAAGTATGTCAAGGGGAAAGAGAATGTAGTTGCTGATGCACTTTCTAGGAGACCATTACGAGCTAATGTTGTCTCATGCGTCAGTAGCACTATATTTCAAGACATTAAAGGTCAGTATGAGGTCGATGAATTCTTCAAAGAGCCATTCAAGAGTTTGTCTCGTGACCAAAGAACTTCTATTGAGAGAGAGAAGTACCGGCCATACCTCTTGAGAGATGGGGTGTTATTTTATGATGGTCGGCTGTGTGTTCCCCTGATTCCAGACTTGAGATTGCGGATTATTCATGACAGTCACAATATTCCAATCTCTGGACACCCGGGCTTTCAGAGAACCTATTGGTCAATACGGAAGTACTATTTTTGGCCAGGTATGAAGAGAGAAATTAGAGAGTATGTGCAGAAATGTTTCCCATGTCAGGTTTCGAAGTCAGAGAGAGTCAGACCTCTTGGATTATTACAACCATTATCTGTTCCTGGATGGAATTGGGAGTCCATTAGCATGGATTTCATTGTGGCATTACCCAGGACCAGAAGTGGCCATGACAGTATCATGGTGGTTGTAGATAGGCTGTCTAAGATAGCCCACTTGATACCTACAAGGATGAATGCTACGGCATCTGATGTTGCATCCTTGTACATGAAAGAGATATTCGGAATCCATGGTCTGCCTCGGGAGATTATTTGTGACAGGGACTCAAAGTTCACAAGTCATTTTTGGATTGACTTGTTTAAGAAATTGGGAACCAAGGTGAAACTGAGTACAGCCTTTCACCCAGAAACAGATGCCCAAACAGAAAGGACCATATGTTGAGGATGTACGTTGGTGAAAGACAGTCATCTTGGGAACAATATATGTATATGGTGGAATTTGCTTATAACAAGCATTTCCACAGTGCCATTGGCATGAGCCCATTTGAAGCTTTATATGGACGAGATTGCTTGGCTCCTGCTTTGCTTATTACACCACCATCAAATGTGCAGAGTGTAAATGACAGAATCAAAGAGATCCACTCTGTCCTAGATCTGGTGAAGCGTAGTATGTAGGCTGCACAAGAAAGGGCAAAGTTCTTTGCTGATAAGCACAGGACTTTTCGTGAATTTGCCATTGGTGATATGGTGTTTTTGAAAGTTACACCTAAAAGAAGCAATCTAACACTCGGCAAGTGTTATAAGTTATCACCAAGATTTTGTGGCCCGTTTAAAATCCTGGAACGCCATGGCACAGTGGCCTATGATCTGGATTTGCCTCCAACATGGAAGATCCATAAAACTTTCCATGTCAGCCTTCTCCGGAGGTATATGTCAGACCCATCACACATCTTGCCGACGTTGCCTCAAGCCATGAATGATGGTCAGCTGATGGTTGAACCCGAAAAGATTCTAGAAACGCGAGTGAAGCACCTGTGCAACCGTTCTTGGAAAGAACATTTAATTAAGTGGTTGCATTACCCAGAGACAGAAGCTACTTGGGAGAAAGAAAATGAATTGACATTGAGTTACCCCTCATTTTTCTGTCATTGAGGACAATGACATGTCTTTGGGAGGAGGAGTTTGTTAGGTGCCTTGAACAAAGATCGAGACCTGTCAACCAGTTTGGCGAAGCAAGTGACTGCTAGAATATCGCCGAACTGACAAATGCAGGTAAAATGGAGCAGGCTCGCGTGCATGAAGAGATCCACGATTAGGGATTTTGAAAAAGGCTTGGAGATGGCAAGTGTGGAGAAGAGGAGGAGGATGGTGTACTGGCGGCTAGAGCAGATATGCTCTCGACAGGAAATCAGATTTAGCATGGCGTGGTGGTTGGGTGGACCGGATGTTGTAACCGGTGTTGTGCTTACAGAGTTGTAAGTCGATGTTAGAATAGACGTCACAGGCCTTTGTTGGTCTGCAGCAGCAGCAGGGGCTATGATCTCTCTTTTGTACAAAGCGATGGTGTAAATACTATGATTAAGGTCTCACAAGTGCCGATTTGAAAAGGGGCAGTTTAGAGTTGAATCTAGTCACTGTTTGTGAATACACTTCCGTGAAGAACAGGGCTGAACTATCTTTGGACTGGAGTGATCTCTGTTACGACCTGAACCAAAGAATTGTGACTGGAATAAGAGAGGCTGGTTACCAGGGATCCATATTGGTTTTGGATTGAATTGAGGCCCTATGATTATGAAGAGAGAAGTGCCTTGGAAATGTTGTTGATTTTCCTGTTGGATGTAATCAAGCAAGCAGTTTTCTTTGGAGTTTTGGTAAATACCCTATGAACAGCAAAACAAGCAGAGCGCCTGAAATTAGTCATAGTTGGACAGGAGAAAGAGTGTCAGACCCCTTTCATAACTTCCTGCCAATCCAGGTCTGTTTGGCAACTCCTTTGACAGTTCCTGTAAAGGCTGTCGACCTGCCATGCAGAGATTGTTGGTGGACCGTCCCACCTTCTTTGTTCCCATTCAGTTCTTGGCTAATAGATCTGGCCTTCTTAATCGCAAGGAGGTGGAAAAACAACTGGATGGAAACGTAAGCTTGTAAAACTTGGAGAAACTTTTCAGAGAATGAGTACCTAGATCCAGCAATGAGCACGCAGTTTGTGAGCAGAAAGTTGCCAAAGCATGAAGCAAGATCCAAACCAGCATGATGGCAAGATTGCCTCTGCAATATGGGAGCAATGAACACAAAAACACAAAAATATCAAGCATGTCAGGATGCCCGGCTGTGTTTGCAAGGGACCCTGATAGCAATGCCCAAGGCTGATTAGGAGGACCGTCATTTGATCCTTGCCTACTATACTTTGATGACATGATTCTCTCCACCATGGAAGGCAAGGTATCTTGTTAAATAATGAAGGATGTCTCTTAAGAAATAGGGGAGGGTTTATACTGTAGGAGGAACCCTTACTTTCACTTGCTGTGATTGGTGAATTATTAGGCGAAAGATGTCAGCATCATAGACTTGAGGACTTCGGGTTGGCCTCAGCTATGAGACAATGAACCTTTCTGTATTGTAAGATCTCAGTTTCTAAGATGTGTGTAAGGCCAGTGTAATGGACCCAGTGGATCCTCCTTGGGTCCTCCCAATTCCCACCTAATTCACCCCAGTGGATGAACATGTAATGTGGGGGACAAATTTGCCATCATTTCTATAGGAGAGCAGCAGCAGGGGGCAAGATACAAGTGGACAAATACATTCCACATCTGTTCTCTCCTGATCTTATGGAAAGGTATGGAACACAATCACTAGAACTCCATACAATGACCAGCTTCAAACGGCAACCATGGCATCATCAAACAACGGCAACTTGTGAATCAGATGGTAACTATGAGGCTGGTAGGCAGTCAAAGCACAGGGGGTAGTTTCTGGGCACTCTGAATTGTGAAAAATGGAGGGAGATTTAGAGCTCCATGTTGCAACACAAAGTAAGATCTATGTGCTCTTCATGAGGCCATATATGCTTGCAAGTACTTGTATATGGGTGGGATTTGACTCGCAACCAACTAATCCAAGCGACTCTCTAACAATTCTACACCACTAGTAAGTCCTCTTCAAAGCTAACCCAAGCATATAAGCACCAAGACAAAGACAAGTGAGTGTATTGAAGCATAGACATAACACGACAATGAGTTAGGAAAATGTTTGGAGGGTGTCCCTTTCATAGCAGCTGCTGACTCTCTGCAGCAGCAAACAGCCAGAAATAAGTTAGTCCATCACACTCAGCCCAACTAGACGACAACACTGTGATTCTTCTTCACAACATTTGCTGTAGCGTTGCAACTTTCAACGACACTGTAGTGGCAAAAAGGTTTCTCCCATGGGTTGTTATGGTTCATATCACACAAGCTCCTTTGTCCTTCACAACTTCAGCATGATCTTTGTGCGAAGCTTTTCCCACAAATGCTTGCTATGGTAGGTTTGACGAGGCAAGAAAGCTATGGGAATCAAATGTTAAAAGAACGAGAGATATATTTGCCGGCAAGCCTTGGCATGGATTCAAAGCTAGGGAGATGCCCACAGGCTTCAGTGTTTTTTGAGACATCCTGTAGCATTTCCATGTTGCATGAAAGACACCTAATACCTGGGTAGCCTGACTTGAAGGTGGAGCTGGCAGGGTTGCTTGAGCAGATGGAGTTTGGAAGCTATGCTGGGGGCTGCACATCGCCCCAACTATCCAGGTTTAGGAGCTCTACCTGCAACTGTGCTTGCGACAAATTTCAAGGCCTAGAATTCAATTAGTCCCTACCATTTCCATCACCAGTCAGCCATCAACAGGGCGAACACTAGTGCAAATCAATGAGCCAGAGTTGCATGGCAATGATCCACACGTATATTTTACTTATTTATTCATTGCCGATTCATACACTGGCCCCTCTTCTATCCTCAATGCCCTTCCTCCCTCAATACAAAAGCCATGGCTAATACCTAAATATCTTGACAAATATGTTAACAGGAAATAAGACACGGTACCTTGAATAAATCCTAGCACTTTGTAGAACTATAAATAGGAAAATCCCAACTATGTTCGAGCACATAGTACTGCAGTGCGTTGTTTGGATTCTTTGGTAGAAATAGTCCAATTTCTGCACATTTCTCGAAAACTCTCTGAATGGCACAGTGATCACTTCCATCCTCGTCTTTTGATGTGCCACTCCATCTGCACTACAACAAATTGCGGCTTTTACGACTCCCATGGGTGCGCAGTCATGACAGATTTGTGGCAGAAATGCCATTTGCAGTCGTAAAATGCTTTTGAAGTCATAATGCAGGTCTGGGGAAGGCGTATATGCGACTGCATGGCTCCGGACTCTGCGGAACACAGGTCAAACATGTTTGACCACGAATATTGGCATGGCAGATATGACTACCAGTCACGGTCATGGCTACACTAGAATGACATGTGTATATTGCTAGAAAGACATATGACTTCATGACTCTCACTCTAATGCATTCTGCCAGATCATCACATGGATGAATCACTACATGACTGCACATGTCAACACATGCTTTTCTGGTTATATATATAATATATGAGTATTTATATTTTGAAAAAACGGAGACTCTGACCACTAGAATCAATTTAAAAAAAAAACAAAATGCAATTTTTTTTTAAAAAAAAACACATCGGTTGGTAAGTGCACAGTGTGTCGCCTTGGTGGTTTGGGGTTCAAACCCGCTGCCTTATCCCGTGTGTGGGATTGTTCGTGACAGTATGTCTGGGCGTTGATCGTCCTGTACGTCTTATGGCCCATAAATGAAGGCGGGTGAATTTTCCCCCCTCCTCAAGGACCTGTGGTTTCCTTTAAGAAAAGAAAAAAAAGAAAAAAAAATCAAAGAGGGGCTTTTAGGGTTTACAAAAAGGTTTAAAAACTTAAAAAGTTGCCCATCACGGTAGCGTGAACAAACTTAGAGCGAGCGGGAGGGAGAGAGAGAGAGGGTTGGGACTTAGAGCGAGCGAGCGGGAGAGAGGGCAAACATGCATGGGAGGCCCGCAGTTGGATCAACCTTCGCATTTGGAGCAAGCAACCCTAGAAACGCTACGGTATGTGTACGAGGAGGTTTCGGCTGGGAGCCCGCCGTTCTTGGGAGAGTCAGCTTCGTCTTAGCAGGCCGTGTTTCAATCTCTACCCGCTCGGCCCTGATTTTACGGCACGGAGCAGAGCTGGCATGAGTTTCTAAAAGATCCTTCACGATGGTGGGACAACCGCAATCGCAAGGTGTGGCTTTTTCTTAATGTACGATGTGAAGAAGTTTGTCCATCCTGCAAATGTGGGCTGTTGGCTCCTGTTAGTACCATGATTTGGTATTCTTCCTGATGTTTCAAGGTTCTTGGGAGAGTCAGCTTGGTCTTAGCAGGCCGTGTTTCAATCTCTGCCTGCTCATCTGCACCGTGCTGGTTCTCACAGACCAATCCGACATTACCTGACTACAAGACACAAGCAGCACACACAAGAGGTCCTTTTGGGTTGATGGTCGGTCAAATCCTCTATGGGTTCTTCTTCGACCTATTTCAGCCTGTTTTGCCCTCTCATCAGACTCGGCCTTGAGATGCATATTGAATTATGTAAGTTAGCTCGTTGCTCATTGATAAGTAGGGTTGGGGGTGTTTGCTGGAATGATTGTTGTATGCATGATTTTGTGCAGAGGCATAGATAGCTGAAGGAGCAGGGATAGAGTGTGGAAGAGGGCCAGATTTCAAGCTCCAGATTATCTATGATTCCCTGTGGAAGGATAGATACAAGAAACCTGCATGGGTAGATGGTCAATTGGAAGCCGCAGCAGCAACAACACAATTGATACAATCAAGCACTGCTAATGAAGGCACCTTCTGAAACACATTTCACCCTATTTTCCCCTCTTATCAGAATCGGCCCTAAATTTTCATGTTCAATTCTGCAAGTTAGCTGGTTGAGTGAATCTAGTTGGAGTGACTTTGACATGATACTGCCAATGTGACAAGAGTATGCATTGAACCCATTGGTAGCGGGATATTGGGATATCTCTGGGCCATGTGCCATCGTCAAAGCTGAAACTGTACTAGTTGTCATTCTGACCACTGCCCTAGTGGACATGTATGCCAAATGTGGGTGCAGCAAGCCTGATGCAAAGGGAGAGTTTGACAACATGGCTAAATGAGATGTGGTGTTGTGGACTGCCATGATTGTAAGGTGTGTGTAGCATAGGTGTGGGAGTAAGGCTTTGGAAACCTAAGAACAAATGATGTGGGAAAGGATGAAGCCAAACCAGGTCATGTTCATTTGTGTTTGTTAATATGCATATGCGAGCCTAGCAGCCCTGGGAAGGGGCCAAGAGGTTCATGGTGACATCATCAAAGCTGGAATTGTACCTGATGTCATTCTGAACATTCCCCTGGTGTACATGTATGTCAAATGCGAGCCTGGTAGCCCTGGAAAGGACGCAAAGGTCCATTATCAAATCTGGAATTGTACCACTAGATGTCACTCTAAACACTGCCTTGGTGGATATGTATGTCAAATGCACGCCTGGCAGCCCTGAAAAAGGGTACAGAGGTCCACGGTGATATTGTCAAAGCTGGTATTGTATTTGATGTGATTCTGAACGTTGCCGTAGTGGACATGTATGCCAAGGTTGCAGGGTGCAACTACAAGGATACATGGTTGTTTTGATAATATGGCTGAATGAGATGTGGTACCAGCCTAGCCCATAATTGCACTTACCTAGAGTAGGCAATGAGTGAAGACGGGGTTTGTGATGTTGATCGTCCAAGCTGGAATTAAACAAATGTTGTTCTGAACTATGCCCTTGTGGACTTGTATGCCAAATTGGGGTGCATGGAGGATGATGATCCCAGTATATGCACAACAGCGGCACGGGATGGAGGCCCTTTGGAGAGGTCTATGAGCAAGTGGTGTGGGAAGGGATACTGCAGCGCAACCACATCGCGTTTGTTACATTTGCAACATGTATGCAAGCCTGGCAGCCCTGCAAAATAGCAAAGAGGTTCGTGGTGGAATTGTACTAGATGTCGATCTGAACTTTGACATGATGCCAATGTGACAATAGGAAAGTATCCAGAAACAGGTCACAGAGACGAGGAGAAGTTGTGGAATGGTGGGACAACCGAGGGAAAAAGGTTAATGCCTGTTAGATTATAGAGGGCAGACGCAAATCAGCATAGGAACTAGTGTGATAAGCTGAGTTGGGTGTTTCCTAGAACAAATGTAGGCTGTCATTATCAGCTGCAAGGCAAGGAAGTATGCATGATTTGTGCAGAAGCAGTGATAGCTGAAAGAGCAGGGATAGAGTATGGGTCCAGATTCATCCAAGAGGGCCAGATTTCAAGCACATGATTACCTATGATTACCTGTGGATTTAGCTATAAGAAACCTGCATGGGTAGATGGTGAACTGGAAGCCGCAGGAGTAGCGGCACAATTGATAAAATCAAGCACTGCTAATAAAGGCACCTTCTTCAACACATTTCACCCTGTTTTTCCCTCTTATCAGAACCGGCCCTAAATTCCAATGTCTGCAAGTTAGCTGGTTGAGTGAATCTAGTTTGGAGTGACTTTGACATGATATTGCCAATGTGACAACAGGAAAGTATCGAAAAACAGTTAACGGAGATGAGGGGAAGCTGTGGAATGAATACTTTTTTGACCCCAGTCAATGGTGGGACAACCGAGGCAAAAAGGTAAATGCTTGTTGGATTACAGAGAGTAACAGATGCAATTGAGAATAGGAACTTGTGTGGTAAGTTGAGTTGGGTGTTTGCTGGAACAAATGTAGGCTGTCATTGTCAGCTGTTAACAGCAATGCAAGGATATATGCATGATCTATGCAGAGGCATGGATAGCTGAAGGAGCAGGGATAGAGTGTGGGTCCAGATCATCCAAGAAAGCCGGATTTCAAGCTCCAGATTACCGATGATTCCCTGTGGAAGGATAGCTACAAGAAACCTGCATGGGTAGATGGTCATGGGTAGATGATAGATAGTTTGGAGTGACTTTGATATGATACTGCCAAAGTGACAATAAAAAAGTATCCATAAACAGGTAACAGTAGCAGATGCAATTCAGCACAGGCACTAAGGCAAACTCTCCTTCCCCGTAAGGGTGTGTTTTGGTATCTGAGCGAATAAATATTTTATCTAAGAATATAATTTCAAAAATTCGTTATTTAATAATGTGCCACTGTCCCATGTTGGTCAGTAATAATAATTATAATAATTATTTTAGTAATTATAATAACAATAAAGTAAATCTACAACCCCCAACGGCGACGCGTGTCAATTGACATGAGGAACCACGTGTCAAAATCACGATGCGACACATGCTGACGTCTGATTCCCTCCTCTGCAGTCGGATGGCGTCGCAGTCTGACACGTGGCGTGTTCTGTAGAGAGCACGTGTCTCTATTACACAGCGGCTGACATGGACCCGTTCAGTCATTCAGTAATGCCAGCGTGTATGACTACCCCCACAGCTGCTCTGGCGCCACGTGACAGCCAGCCTGGAGAGTCATATCTGCCATGTCACAACTGACTAGGTCTTTACGTCTGCAGAGTCAGGAAGTCGTAAATGGCTTCCATGACTGCATTTGCAGTCATAACACAGAGACGTAAAAGCCGCAATTTGTTGTAGTGCTGGGACCATAACATAATGAGTTCTTCACAATGTCGATCAAACCTGCCCGAAATGATTTCAAATCCATGTCTGGGTGCAGATTCAGTTTGAGCATACTACACATTCGCTGTCTCAAAACCTTATTCAATCCTGAAAAACACAAACAAACACAAAAGTTACATTAATGGCATGTAACCAAAGTTTCTATCATTAAGCACACCACCGACGAAGACAAGTATTAGTTTGAATACACTTACCACCTCTTGTACTCCAAGGTTGGCCACCACAAGTCATCGCCAGACGCACGATAACCTGTCCTGCCAAGCGTCTGAGACGATGTTGTCCCACAAAATATTGAGTACACTCCAGCAAATTATCCATCACCAATTGTACATCTGCATCAAGAATGTGAAGGAGGTCGCTATTCTATGCTTTGAACTTCGCAATTGAGCGCAGAACCTCCTCCGGCTCCTCGAAATGGACGTCACCTGCCAAATTCTCATATTAACCACATTACTCTCTGAACCAATTACTAGATTAAGAATCATTCTATTCTGAAAAGGTTGCAAGCATATTAGGGTTTCTACTGAAGAGAAATTACCATTTCGTTCGTCGCAAATGCAGCTAAACAGAGTACAAAGATCACTTGGAGAGCCCACGCTGACATTCACCTCCGTTTTGAAGAGGATAAAATCGCTTTCAAAAGCATTTTTCGCCTCCAGTTTCATGGTTGAATAACCTCTCTTGAATTTAAGTTCAAGGCCGATTCCATAAATTTGGGAGATAAAACTTGCTAACTCGTTGATCAGGGCCAAAGCCCGTTGCTTCACGAATTGTTTTCTCACGGGCCTGAGCTTCTGTATAAAAGCCACCCAAAAAATATCTATCTTAGAATCCCACAAGCACACTGGCAGATATTGCTATACACAGACAAAGACATATAAAGTGAATATTAAGAGGTTTGACATTATATTAATTATTACCATTATCAAAGTTATAATATATATATGTACTATCATAATATTCGTGTACCTTATTAAATAAAGCTTGCTCCTTCGCCTGCTCTTGCAGATCTGCAACACTCGCCTGCAACTTTTCTAACCTCGTGTCCAAGTTCTCTGGAGGGCTCCCGAAAGTCTTCCTCTTCATCATGATGCCTGCACAGACCACAAATAATCATTAATAAAACATCCACTTAATAGCAGGTCACTACAACACAGACTCCCAATCCAATACATTTTAATTTGCAGCAAGCTTTTTGGGACACTTGGAAACTGTTGTTGTGGAGTCAAACATTGCGCTTGGCCTGGTCGATGACCCCCTCTATCCCTTTACTGTAGCCCAAGTCAGCCTTAGCCTTTATCTAAGCAAACATGTAGATGTCATTCCCTGCCAATGATAACCGTTCCTTGTGAATGTTGTGATGGGCTTGTGTGTGAAGGTGAAGAGATTGTGACGGCTGTGTGTGGGTTTGTGTGATAGACTGTGATAGGCTGTGATAGGCTGTATAAAGCTGTGACAAGCTGTGTCGGGCTGTGTCGGGCTTGGATAGACTGTGATAGGCTGTGATAGGTTGTGCAAGGCTGTGACAAGCTGTGTCGGGCTGTGTAAGGATGTATCAGGCTATGACAAGCTGTGTAAGGCTGTGTCAGGTTGTGACAGACTGTGTTAGGCTGTGTCTAACTGTGGCAGGCTGTGTGAAGCTGTGTCTAACTGTGCAAGGCTGTGACAAACTGTCTAAGCATGTTTACCACCCCTAAGGCCTATGTCTGTTACCCCTAAGGCCTCTGTTGGTCCGAGTCTACCAACCGTAAGTCTGCGCAAAATTAAGGGTACCCCACAGAACTCGTAAAACTGTCTAAGTCCCAGACAGCCCTCTAACAGACCTGAATTACAAAAGAAAGTGGATATATTACCCCATAATATAGTGGAGGAGGCATTCGAAACAGCCAACAGAATTGAGCAATTGGGAATGCTCAGGAGAGAGAAAAGAGAAGATGATGACTCTGAAGATGAGTCAGATGAGGAAGAAGAGCAAGAGCTCAGGAGGAAGAGCAAGAAGAAGAAAAAGTTGAAGAGGGACAACTATGAAAAAAGATTGGAAGAAATCTTGAAAATGTACGCCACAGAGGCTGCAACACATTGGATGAAAGGTGTTTGGTGTGCAAAGTGCCAAAATGAAGGCCATACCACAACTGAATGCCACATGAAGGAGAAACACTGTACTATCTGTTAAAAGGATAACCATTCTACTGAGAATTGCTATTACAATAGAAGGACAGCTACAAGAGGACCTAGGCAAGTGAGGGTGCATCAAGTGCAAACCCAGCCAAGAAGAAACAATGATCAGGACCACAATGGTAGGCCTGGTGGATATAATAATGGTATGGCAGGAAGAGGCAATCCAAGAGGGAATTACCAAGGAAATCCCAGAGGCAACTATTAGGGTAATCCAAGGGGGAATTACCAGCCAGGGAATCAGGATTATAGAAATAATTCCAGAATAGACCAAGGGCGAGGACCCAATGACCCAATGGTGAAGAACTGTGTTACTATTGTAACCAGGCAGGACATTGCAAAGCAGTCTGTCCATTCTAGATTCGACACCAGAATGAGATGAGAGCTCCTGTGAATGAAGGCCCAGTAGTGAGTGGCCAGCTCACATGTTATCCAATGTTTTGTACCAGAAGTAAGTAGAAGATGTACCAGAAAGCAAAAGTAAACTAATATCTCCAGGGATGAGGAGAAGAAGATATTAATGAAGATGGCAGTGATGTGCCTGAAGATGATGAGGCATGGAGAGATGAAAAGGAACTACATAAAGAAGTGGCTGATACCATAAGGGAAATGCAGAAGGATACTGATATACCTATGGCAGATTCTTCTGACTCTGAAAGAGAAGATGAAGAAGGAGAAGATGAAGTGAAGCAAGAGGCTTCACAGGTGCAGGATAATGAAGGGACTTTGGCTGAAATAATATGCCAGTCCAAAGCTGATATTACAATTGGGCAGCTATTGGCTGTGGCACTCCATTGTAGACACAGGTTGTATCAAGCAATCAATCAGATTGCTCATGTAATAGAGAACATAGACCTGAACGGCAAGGTGACAAGTTATAATTTGAAACCTGAAGGGCGAGAAACAGTCATGGACTTTGATGATTCCATGCCAGTAATCCAATTGAGAATTGGAAGCACAGACTTGACTAATGTATTGATAGATGGAGGCTCAGGAGTGAATATTATGACAGACCAGTTAAGGCAGAAGCTTGGTCAAAGTAACATGAAACCAGCTCCATTCACAGTAACAATGGCAGATCAAAAGAGTGTACAACCATTAGGCTTGATAAGAGGAGTAAAGATACAGATTGTCGCGCACCTCACTTCGGTAAGCTCCCCCTTCAAGTCATAGTTATTTGCTTTGATGCACACGCCTAACTCCCAACCTGGCCGCCGGGCCAACTCGGAGCTTCGGCTGCTCACCGGGACATAACGGTCCCCCTTTCTTTCCCCAACAGACTCTCCACCGATTTGGGCCTAGTGGAAATTCCCTTTTGTAGATGGCAGTCCGGAATAGCTCCCCACTCCTTGGTCGCTTTCCGGCTCGCTCGCTTGCTCACTAGTTTTTGGTCACCAACGGGCTTGCACCGTTCTCGGGGTTACTACTCCCTATATATACTTCTGTGACTGTCCGCGGGGGTTTCACAAACAACCATGCCATTTTATGGTGAACCACCACGAAGACCCTCGATTCCCGGTGATGAGTCACAGTGAGTCTTGGCCCACCCACCATGTCCCCATTGGACCGTGGTGAGTCCCAAGACTCCCCACGACTCCCACCACCAGGTCTCCGCCCTATGGTGAGTCATATGCCACCCCCACTAAGCCCCACTAAGCTACCACCACCCCTTGTGGAGCCACCTCCACCGCAACCCGTGGCGGGGCTCCACCTAGTGAGCGCCTCCGCCTCCTTGAGTGCCTTGGGCACTCAAGGGTGCTTCAGCCCCCCGTACCTATTGCTGCCCCCACCACAGGGGCAGCCCCTTTGCGTCCCGACCCCCCTACCCTCAAGGCAAAGGGCCGCGACACACACCCCTATCAACAGGGAGTCGATGTCCTCATCGACTTGTCCATTTTGTAGAAACGAACATCCAAGTTGTGGCGTCCCACATCAAGGAGTTTGTTTCCGCACCATGGCGTCCCATGGGTAAGAACCAAACCCCCACTTGACTCTACTCTCCACTAGCTAGTTCGGCCCGACTTCCTCCAAGTCCCGGCCAAGGGTGGGGCCTCTCAAGCTCCTCCCAGTGCACTCTTCTTGCCTACTTCAGGCCAAGGAACGATCCTCCCCGAGGATCAAATTGCCTTATTGCAACAACATTGCTTGCGACCGCTCATGATGCCGCTTTTGGCCTCACCTTGATCAAGGGTTCACCTTGAACCCTTTTTGACTAGGAAGATAACCTTGAACCAACCGTGCGCCCCAATCACTATAATTGGGTCCGCCTTGGAATGTTGGCCTGAGGTATAGGAACACGCCGAAGCCGCACTACGGCTTTGTCCCGAGGCTACACGATTATAGTACGTGAACAGAAGCACGTAGCTTCCGCGTTAGCCCGCACTACAAGGCAACCCCCTCGGTAGGGCAGTTATAGTACGCGCATGCGCCAGGTGCGCACTAGCACGTGAACTCCTAAAGAAGGCGCAAGATTCCTTGTCCCTTGGATGGGAGTCACCGATTTTGGCACTGCGCAAACACACGATTAACCCAATTTACTCTCCCACTTTTGTGAGCTAGCATGCATTCTACACACTAGCCAACATACCATGCATCACCCATTCCAACAAATAGGAAGCACAGCATTTGGGAACCATTTCATTTATACCAAAATTTGTACAATACAATTTTTTGCAACCGGATTCCTGAGCTAGCTAAGCTGGGCTAAGCATGCATTTCCTCCCCCACGCTCCAAAGTTGATGTCCCCAGCAACGCTTCTTCCGCTTTTGAGGTCGCCCTTCCACCTCGGATGCGTTCCCCATTTCTGAGGCACGCACTCAAGATGCCTCCACATGATGATAGCCCTTCCATTTCACGAGATACTCCGTTTCTCGATTCTTGAACCTCCTCGACTTAAGCACTGCCTCCACCTCGTACTCAGGTTCATTTTCATGATCCAACAGCACAGGTGGCGGACGCAACACTTGAGGCCGATTCGGACGCGCTTCATCTTTGAAGTAAGACTTGAAAAGGGAGACGTGGAATACCGGATGCACTTTGCTGTTGGGCTGCAGCTCCAACTCCTACACGTCCTCATTCATAACCTTCCGGATATGAAAAGTCCCGCATACGAGGTCGAACTTCCGACTCCTTCTCATGGAGGTAGTTGAAAATTCTTGATGTTCAACCAGACCTCCGTGCCTGCCTCAAACTTGACTTCCCTCCGTTTCGATTTGCCGTGTCGTTCATATCGTTTCCTAGCTTTGGCGATGTTGTACTTTGCGAGCTTCAACAAGCGCTCGCGTTCCTCCACACACGCTGCTGCTGCCGCTTCTCCTCTATGTCTTGGCGGCCCAACTTGTCGGCACTAGAGGTGCTTTTCCATAGACCAATACGAAAGGAGAAACACCCGTTGCGGAGTATTTTGTGTTATTATAACAGAACTCTGCCGCGTCCAAGTGCTCCACCCAGTCCGATTGGTCCGCCGACACGTAATTTCGCAAGATCTGCTTCACTACGGAATTCACCCGTTCCGTTTGGCCGTCCGTGTAGTCGGAAGCGGGTGCTCATCTTGAGCCTCGTCCCCATTTTCTTCCACAGTGCCTCCAAAATTTACTTGTAAACTTTGGATCGCTGTCCGAGACAATATCCTTCGGGAGTCCATGATGCTTGAAGACGTGGGCAAAGTAAAGTCGTCCTGGCTCCTACGCCATTGCCGTATCCTTGGTGGGGATGAAATGGCCCATTTTACTGAACCTATCCACCACCACCATGATTGCATCGAATCCTTTTTGACAGCGGCATAGCAGTAATGAAATCCATCGAGAACACTTTCCAAGACCCCTCTGGAATCGGCAAGGTTTGTAAAAGCCTTGCTTGCTTTTTATACTCGCGCACGGTTTTGTTGGCATGTGTGCATGTCTTGACATAATCATCGGCCTCCTCCTCTCAGTTTGGGCCAAATACTCTTTTCTCAAGAGTGCCGCGGTGCGTTTGGCTCCGCCATGGCCCGCAAAGTGGGCCATCATAACATTCTCTCAAGAGACTATCTCTGATCCCTCCCTTCGGCACATAGAAACATTTTTGCTTATACCGGAGCAGTCCATTTTGCAAGTGGAACTGCGATTAACCCCCCATACTCAAGTCCCGCATCACGAACTTCGCTATCTCATCCTTTCAGTAAGCCTTCCGTATCTTCCTTGGAGCGCCGTCTCGCCCCTGTACACCATCATGAGCTGCTGCTTTCTACTTAAGCATCGGCCACCACATTGTCCTGTCCGGTTTGTATTGGATATCCCGTCCAATAGTGCCAAAGTGTCTTGCCACCTAATTTGTTTTGGGGACAACTTATGTTGCGTGGTAAAATACTTCACCGTGACATTGTCCGTGAACACCTTCACTAGGTTGGAACCAATATAGTGGCCGTCCAAGCCAAGGCATCATTGCCCACACCACCACCGCTTCATTTATTTCTCGTGCGTAGGCCACCGTCGCTCCACTTCATCCGTTTCTTACTTTCGTAAGCCAACTGGACGTCCATCCTACATGAGTACACCCCCAATTGCAAGTCCGACGCATCTGTATGAATCTCAAATGGACGGTCCGAATTCCGGGATTTTGAGGACTGGAGCTTCCGCATCCGCATCCGCTTCTTCAACTCAGCAAAAGCTTGGCCACAAAAAGGTGTTCCATACCCAGACTTTTGATTTACACAGAAGGTCTGACAACGGCCCCGCGATCTTGGCAAAATTTCTCACATACTTACAGTAGTAGGAGGCGAGTCTTAGGAAGGATCGCACTCCCGGGACCGAAGTCGGAGGCTCCAAATCCACAGATCGCCCTCACCTTTCTGTCATCCCATTTTTATATCCCATCCTGTGTAATCACATGCCCTAGGAACTCCACTTTTGTGACCCCGAATTCGCACTTTGAAGCTTTGGCTACAGCTTCCCTTCCCGCAATTTCTGGAACACCCTTTTTAGGGTGCTCCAGGTGCTCTTCGAGTACACCAAGATGTCATCGATGTACACGTCACCAAGTCTACCAACACTCTGGAAAAGGCTGTTCATTAGCGTGCTAAAGTCGCGGGTGCGTTTGGTGAGCCCAAAAGGCATCACCAAGACTCATAGAACCATACCTTGTCCTGCACGCGGTCTTCTCCTCGTCTCTTTCTGCCACTCGAATTGATGGTAGCCGGAGCGCAATCAATCCTTGAAATACTTCGCTCCTGCCAACCGATCAAAAAGGTTGTCGATCCTTGGCAAAGGGTACCGGTTTTTTATAGTCACCTTATTTAGAGCCCTGTAATCGACACACATCCGTCTTGTCTGCGAATAGCAACCGGGCTTCTAAGGTGAATTACTCCGGCCGGATGTACCCCTTGACATTAGATTCCTTGAGCTGAGTCTCAGATCGACCCAACTCTCTGTTGGCTCAACCGGTTAGGGCGCCTTGGTAGCGGCTCCGATCCCGGTATCACCTCAATCTTGTGGTCAACTCCGCTCTTCGCGGTGGCAAGCCGCTTGGTCAGTCCTCAGGCATTAACATACATGGTGTATTTCTCCAAAATCCCCTTGATCCAATCTGGGCTCGGCTCCCTATCGCCTTCTCCTTCACTTGTCTTACATAAAGCAAAAACTGGGGCTCGTGTGACTCCTCCACGGCCCACTCCCTTGCTGACAGAAAGTTTATTCGCCCTTCCACGGGGTTGGGCGTTTTCGACACTCGTAAAACTTCGCCACCATTCCCACACGGCATCGTAACTACTCTCTTGCGGCCATCTATGACCGCTCCGGATCTGCTCAAAAATGTCATCCCCAAAATGAGATCCACTCCGTCGATCTCGCAAATGGTGAAGTTCTCACGTCCCTCCCAACTCCCCAGTTGAAGAGGAACATCGAACGCCAACCTCGTCGCCAATTGTGGTTCTCCTTTGACAGAACGCACCTCAATAGAGCCCCCCACATCACTTGTCAGGAGTCCCAGCTTTCGTGCCGTTGCCGACGTCATGAAAGAGTGCGACGCTCCTGTGTTCACCAACAACGACACGTTAGTTCCGGAGATTATCCCACTCACAAACATTAAGTGACTCCCTTTACGCAAGGCGCCAGTTTCCTGATATAACTCAAAAGAGTAGTTGCCTACCTTGCAAGTCTTGGCGACCACTGCCTCCACCAAGCGGCTAATGGAATCCTCGGACAACTCTGTGGTTGCCCGAGTCATGTTCAATTGTCGGGGTTTCGCGCACTTTTCTGCCATATGCCCGGGTTCCCCGCAATTAAAGCACACTCCATCGAAGGTCGCCTTCTGCCCGCCATAAGCCGCCGCACCTGGTTTTTTTTTCGGGGCACCGGGTGCCGTCTTGACGTGTGAGGGCCCTCCTTTCGATTTCCATGTGTTATTGTCGCCGCGTGGCCTATCCCACTTCTTTTCCGGTCGGAGGGAGTCACCCTCCCGCCGGGTCTTCTTGTGGTTCAACTCCGTACGGCCTTGTCTTTCGCCCCTAGGGACATCCGAGAAGCATTCAGCCCTCTCAATTGCCTCGTTCAAAGTCTTAGGTGGCTTCTCCTCCAACTTCCGCCTGGCCCATGGGGCCAATCCCACCACAAAGTTGAAGACCATTTCTGGTTTTGCCATGTCCGCGACTTCGAGCAACAACACATTGAAAGCCTGAACATATCCCCGAATGTCATATGTTTGCTTCAAATTCCTCATCTTGTCCCGGGCGAGCCAGGACGCGTTGAGGGGCACAAACTGTCTCTTCATCAGTTCCTTGAACCCACTCCAGTCCAAGGTTTCTGGGTTTGGACCTCGGTCGTGAAGGCGTTTCTGCCACCATTGTTGAGCATAGCCCCTTAAATAGGTGGGAGCCACTTCCACCCGATCCTCGTCACTCAACTTGGCCGCCCGGAAGTACTACTTTAGCTCCAAGAGCCAGGTGTTGAGTGCCTTTCGATTTCGGACGCCCTCGAAGGTGTCGGGATCCTTAGGCTTCACCTTAAACTTTGCCTTAGTGGAAGTAGCATTAGCCGCCTTCAACACGTCTTTCAACGTCCCGCCAAACTGTGCCAACAACCCTTCCCAAAAGGTTGCTGGCATGGGGGCATCTGTTGGTCTGTCGGAGCTCTTAGGAATTCCTCGGGCTCCGACTCCTCAGATTCCTCCCGTTCTTGAGCGGCCTCGTTTTCAAAAGCATGCATCGCTTCCTCAAATGGCCGCTTCGGTGACACGTCGCTCCCATCGGGCCCACCAGGATCATCATCTTTCAGGCCGTTCCGCTTTCGCTTTGGCTGGCCCGACCCCATGATGAGGCCGATCCCAAGGACGATCGCGTACTGAATTCTAGGCTCTGATACCAAGTGTCGCGCACCTCACTTCGGTAAGCTCCCCCTTCAAGTCATAGTTACTCGCTTTGATGCGCGCGCCTAACTCCCAACCTGGCCGCCGGGCCAACTCGGAGCTTCGGCTGCTCACCGGGACATAACGGTCCCCCTTTCTTTCCCCAACAGACCCTCCACCGATTTGGGCCTAGTGGAAATTCCTTTTTGTAGATGGCAGTCCGGAATAGCTCCCCACTCCTTGGTCGCTTTCCGGCTCGCTCGCTTGCTCACTAGTTTTTGGTCACCAACGAGCTTGCACCGTTCTCGGGGTTACTACTCCCTATATATACTTCTGTGACTATCCGCGGGGGTTTCACAAACAACCATGCCATTTTATGGCGAACCACCACGAAGACCCTCGATTCCCGGTGATGAGTCGCGGTGAGTCTTGGCCCACCCACCACGGCCCCATTGGACCGTGGTGAGTCCCAAGACTCCCCACGACTCCCACCACCAGGTCTCCGCCCTATGGTGAGTCCTATGCCATCCCCACTAAGCCCCACTAAGTTACCACCACCCCCTTGTGGAGCCACCTCCACCGCAACCCGGTGTGCGGGGCTCCACCTAGTGAGTGCCTCCGCCTCCTTGAGTGCCTTGGGCACTCAAGGGTGCTTCAGCCCCCCGTACCTATTGCTGCCACCGCCCCCACCACAGGGGCAGCCCCTTTGCGTCCCGACCCCCCTGCCCTCAAGGCAAAGGGCCGCGACACAGATTTAGAAGATGATCTTTAAGATCACAGTGACTGTGTTGAAAATGGATGATGTCATGGAAGCTTATTCCTTATTGTTGGGTCGACCATGGCTGAAATAGGCCAGGGTATTCCATGACTAGAATTCCCAGTTACTGACTGTGCATGATGGGAAGCACAAGATACAGGTCACCACTAAGAAATCTAGTAGGCTACCTGCTACCAAAAGACCTCGAGGAATCAGAGAATATGACTGGAGGGGAGGACTTGATGAAGAACAGGAAGGTACGTTGTTTGCTGCACACCCAGAGTGGGAGCAGGCTACAGAAATGCAACTGGGAGGCCTGAGTTGCTTTAGAGGTATATGTTGTGGTGCAGTAACAGCAACACCAATTGAAGGGGAAACAAGCAGTTATCCACCACATTTCTATGAAGAAAGAGATGGAGAAATAGAAACCCTAGAGGAACCAACCACTGTGAGTTTACAGGATGAAGTAATGGCTGGATGGACAATCATAGTTGGAGAGCAGGTGTGAGAAGTGAATGTGGGAATTGAGGAGGAACCAAGAATGGTGAAAGTTGGGGCTGACTTGGAGCCATAATTCTTTGAGGAAGCTAGGAACCTGATTATCAAATACAAAGATGTATTTGCTTGGAGCTATGAAGATCTGAAAGGGATACCACCTGAGATCTGTCAGCATAAGATTGAACTAGAACCAGGGTCAGTACCAGTGTTGGCCGGATATAGCACTTTACCCCGGTTAGTGAGTCGGTTACCACCCCGGTTAGTAGGTATACATAACCGCATAGAGGGTATTTTTACAAAACAGAGCAAATAGATAACCGACGGTTGGGAGGTGAGTATGTATATGTATATGTACCCTATATTAAGGTTAGCACTACACTGTATACCCAAATTAGTAAGGCGTTTTGACCACCCCTAGAGTGGTTACAGTATAGGACACGTTTCTCCTCACACAACGCAACTGCATTGATTGCCATGATTGCCTTCTTCCTCACACAACGCAGTTGCATTGATTGCTTGCATGCCTCAGTATTGGCAACTTTTGCAAGAGGTGCGCTCAATATGTATAACTTATTGCTATGTTAAATGTTAGCCAACTTCCCTCTTTGACTTTCTTCCTTTCTTACTCTAGTCATTTTATTTGTCATTGTGGATAAATGTCTCATGTACTTGGAGCATTGTAGCATTATCTATCTATTACTCATCTTTATTAAAGGTTCATTTGGATGTCATGTGGGAATTGATTATTTTTAACAAAAATCATTAAGAAATACAAGTGCCCATTCAATATATTATATGTAACCGCCAATTGCATATATATCCGCCAATTTTAGGACACCTCTAACCGTCCTATTCATAACCGTCAAAATTTGAAGAATTTTGTAGAATAGATAACCGGTGGATATATTAAAATAAAAAAATTATCCTTATACATAACCATGGAGTGTGTCCATCCCAAAAATATTGAAGTAACCTTAACCGGCGGATATGTAAAATTCTTATAACCGGCCAACACTGGTAAGTACCCATCAAACAGGCAAAGGTACATGATGAATCCCAACCATGCACAGAAGGTTGGGGAGGAGATTAAGAAGCTGGCTGAGGCTAAGTTCATATACCCGATAGAGTATACAACTTGGCTATCACCCATTGTGATAGTTCCCATGCTTATATGCTTGTCTTGTTGTCATGACCTGTACATGAACAAACCCCGCCATCCCACCCTCTTTTATCATGAATGATTGGGTGTTGTTAATTCATGGGAAGCTATGACAAGAATGGAAATGTTAGATGGTGCCCTATTCTGGTTATGTCTTTAATTGACAATGACCCTAGTGGGTCTTGTCCATGTCTTGACATGACATAAATATCTTTCCTCTCTGATTTTTGTTTTTTTGTGGGGAGTGACAAAAGAGAGGGAGAGAGAGGGAGGGAAAGGGCGAGACGAGCAAACAAAAACAAAAATGGTTGGGGGGGGAGCTGCACAGTCACTCCCCCCCACCTTTTTTTAATTTTTCTTGCACCCTCTCTAGTGGGGCGGAGCTAAGAGCAGCACCCGTTCGGGTAACTTTTGGATGTCACCCCTATACAGACCCCTTCCTCCGTAGTGAAGGCCGCACTTGCCAAGGCCCAAGGTCAGGTTGAAGGGCCTCGGGGGGGGGGGGGGGGGGGCTACGGGCCGGTTTGGAGCGGCTTAGCTGATCAGCGATGCCGCCCCCTCAGCCTGAGCGGTCAGCAAAGAAGGGCTTGAACGGGGCGCCGCCGCCGGCTATGGTTGACATCTGGAACCTACTTCAAGCGGCGCTCCGGGAGGGGATAGCGCGGGGACTTCCGACAGCGGGGACACCTTGCCCATTCCATGTTTTGTCATTTCCTTTGCATGTATGTATTTCTTTCTTGTTTGTTTCTTTTTTGAATTTGGGGAGGGGGGGGTATTTGTCCTCAGGAGGCAAAGACATTCTTGGCCGGTTGGGTGCACTCTCGTGGGGTTGCCAATGAGGCAGAGCACATGGTGTTGATGAAGGACCCTAACACCAAAGGTAAGAAGAAGAGGCCTTGACCTCCCGAGGTCCCTTTTACCATCAATGAAGGGGCTGCCGAGAAGAGAGAGAGGAGGGAGAAGGAGAAGGAGAGAGAGGAAGTAGCTGGGAAGGGGAAGGAGGTAGTCGTGGAGAAGGGGAAGGAAAAGAAGAAGAGGAATAAGTCTCATGGAGACGACGGGGTGGGTGTGCGTGAGGGGGAGGGCAGTGGGGTAACAAAGGAGGTGGAGAAGGAGCCTGCAAAGAATGGAGAGGGTGGGAAGAAGAAGAAATCCCGGGGGATAAAGGAGGTGGCCTTGGCAAAGATCGTTGTGCCACCGGTGGAGGTCAATAAGCATGGTGACCCGTGCGGTGCGTTTTGGGCGGCTATGAGGGGGCCAGCCTTTGAACTCGCAGTGGCGTGGTTCCCTTGGCACATCGAGTGGGGTGACCAGCACTATAGCCAGAAGCGCAAGTATGCCCGTGAGTTAGACCGCCGGTTTTCGGGTAATTGGAGTGAGACAAGGGTGATGGAGATGGTGGGGCAGAACTTGAAGAACAAGAGGTACCGTGCCAGACAAAGGATTCGGAGGGCAATGGAAAAGGGGGTCACACCCAAACCATCTTTTGGAATTTCACAGGTTGGCAGATCCTTGAATCATTTCACCTTCCATTTGTTGCATGTGCATTAATGAGGTGGATTCGATGCAACGTATGTGTGTAATTCAATGATGCGACAAACAAGGATAAGTTTCAGAGGGCACGCGAAGCAACAACAATCCGCCTTGAGAAGCACGAATCCACACACAAGTGGGGCCCCGGCGGATCGAGGGGTTTTATCCTCCGATTTGTAAGTCATACTTCCATATATATTTTGTTATGTCTTCTTTCTGGCTCCATCATCGTGAGAAACTGACTTTAATTTGTGGCATGTGTAGGAAACCACGTTTGAGAGGTTGTCATCTCCGGTAGAGTACGACTACGCCAAGGAGCATGGTTGGCAATCCCTCATGACCAAGACGGAGGGGATGAGTGCACTACAAGGCACTAGTATGGCTGAGGGGGGGGGGGGGGGGGGGGGGTCATGGCCAGGGATTGGATGAGAGCTCTGTGGGAGTTAGGGGAACGCCACCTGGTTTATGTGCTCAGGCGAAGGGCGCGGAGTCATTAGGCTCATCGGATAGCTATGACTCCTCCTCTGACGATGAGGATGAGGATAATGATGAGTAGTCCTAGTCCGTGTAGGTCCCAGGGTCAGTCTATTGAACCCTTGTGAGCAAAGAATTCAGCTCCTTGCTTGTAAATATATTTCCATTTGTACATATATTTCCATCTTTCATCTTATTCATGTGTCGCACGACCTCACCCTCGATTCATGCTTGCTTGAACCAACGCAATAAGCAAATTGAGTACATGTTAAATCAGAGCAATGGAAGCTCTAATGTATTCCAACACCCAAGAAAGAAACCAGGGAAAAAACCCTTAAATCATCCCCAATTCACCTCCCAAAATGAACCCCCCCACCACCCGCATTGCCACCCCAGGGCGTCGCTTGGGCCAGCGCCCTTGCGACGGGTTTTTTAGGCTTGCCACGGATGGGGGTCGCAACTAGCCACGACCAGGCGTGGCTAGCAGCAACGCAGTGGCAAAGCCAGACCCCCCCCGTGCGACGGGTTTTTCTTCTGTGCGACGTTCGGGGGTGGCTAGCTGCGACGCCTCGGCGTCCCTAAGCCCAACACAAGGCCTCCCCCATCTGTTTGTTTTTTTGTAAAAGGGAGGAACGGAAAGTGAATGTTTTTACTTATATGCATGAAGAGCTTGTACTAGTAAAGAATTGGATTCCTAAGGATATCTTGTGGATCAAACTTACACCAAGAACAACTTTTCAGACCTGTTTGCCATATGGTTATATGGTAACGGAGCCTTCTAGTATAGCCAATGGTGCATTAAAGCTTGAAAGAAATCCAGGCATATAGGAGAGATACTACAGGAGAGAGTTTTGGTTATTGCCTCATTTAAGATATGAAAACCCACTGATTCTGCCTGACCAGCTTGTCTTTCGAGCCCTATAGCTTGGCTGATTCGCTGCATTTCAGCATAAACCCTCATAAATTCCTGGTGAATTTGTTGAAAACAACAATGGTGGGGGTAGACTGAATTCAGGTCTGATTCCTGGTGCCTCACCCCCTGAATTCTCTGGTGCCTCACCTTTTGGATTTTCCATCCTCCAAGGCTCCAACCACCACTAACCTTGCTCTGATACCAAATGTTACAGTCCTGTCTTATTATAGTAAACAGGTGTCCACACTAACACTAAATAAGCAAGTTCACCACCCAACCTAAAGTCCTCTACTTGCCACTTACTAGGGAATGTTTACCAAGACCAACTAACTGCTTTGTTCTCAGCACTGCAGGCCCATGTCCCCATCTAGAGTGTCACACCAGGTCCTCCTAAATACTCCCCAAGAACTCCCCCCCTTGCTCTAAGATCAGTGTTGCTATTCCGTGAGCCTGGAGGCATGAGCCTGTGAGCCCAGGAGCCCGTAAGCCCAGCAGAACTCATGCCACGTCAGCATGAAGTTCCGAACTTGTAGGGCCTATGTCCGCGAGAGGCGCCTATTTCGGCGGATTGATTAACCCTTTTCAGTCATTGCAGATGACATATGTTATATCCATTCCATCCATTTGTTTCATCCATTTAGATGTGGTTTACATACCAAGTCCTTGTATGCTAGGAAATGGCTGAATGTCGTTGTGTTTGAATGGAACATTATCCGGGATATCCGGGATGAAATAGTGGATATGGATGCATAGATCTCTACGTAGATGAATGTGGCTACGTCGTGTGTGTACGTACATATGCAATCCCGCCACATGCACGCACCCAATAATGCATATGCAATCATAGAGGGAAAGAATCCAGTATAGGCAAGGAGGTGGACAGACAAGGAGGGAGGGATGATGGCGGACGCTAGAGGGGTGGAGTGGGCAGTGTCTTTAGAAGTTGATTGTTTGAGAGGATTGGATGGAGTTAGCAGGAAGGCAAAGTCGTGGAGCTTCTGTGCAACAGACTATCATCAGCACAAATGAATTTCAGAACAGTTTCCTCAAGGTTTTTTATTTTTTTTTAATTTTTTTAATTTTTTTTAGTTCCTCGCAAAACAAGGGACAATGGCCCTCATATTTCGTATGTGCCGGCGCATACCAAACAACAATGTTTTTTTGTTTTATTTTTTTTTATTTTTTTTAAAATTTTAATGTTTTTACAAAATGGGGGACAGTGGCTCTCATATTTCGTATGTGCCGGCGCATACCAAAAAACAGTTTAAAAAATAAAAATAAAAATTAAATTTTTGTTTTACAAAACAGGGGACAGTGTCCCTCATATGCGCCGGCACATACCGTATCAGACAACAATGTTTTTTTAAATTAAAAACATTAACTTTTTTATTATTTATTATTTATTATTTATTTTTAATTTTTGTAAAACAGTGGCCCTTGTATGCGCCCGCGCATACCGGACAACAGTGTTTTTTCCTTAAGAAACAAAAAATTATTTAAATATTTTTAGTATTTTTAATAAAACAGGGAACAGTGGCCCGCTGGCGCATATCAGACAACAATGTTTATAAAAAAAATTATTATTATTAAATTTTCGTTAAATTTCTAATTCTTTTTAAGTTTTTGTTTTACAAAACGGGGGACAGTGGCCCTCATATGCGTCGGCACATACCAGACAACACTGTTTTTTATTTTATTTTATTTAACAACAGGGATTAGAGGCCCTGGAAATTTATTAAAAGGGAAAAAATTAAACCCTTACATATTGCCATGAGGCTTAACACACGGGGCAGTGTTGGAGATTCCAATGATTAGTGAACAGGGTATAAAATATACTTGACTACACATGCAGCCCTGGTAGACCAATCTATTATTGGTTGCAAGATTTGCCCACAGTGTCACGGACATAGCCCAGAGGAACTTACCAGGAGTAAATACCAGAAGTTATCAAGTTACCATGTTATCAGAAGTTATCATGATCTACCATGATTTACCATTACTTACCAAGTTATCGGAAGTTTATCAAATTATCAAGAGTAACTTGGAAAACTGCTCAGGAAGCTTCCTTTGGAGGAAACTTCTTCATTAAGATACCTCCTTTGTTTAAGAAAGCTTCTCCATCAAGAAACCTTTGTTTAATCTTGAAAACTTCTCCAGCAAGAAACCTCCATATGGGAAGCTTCTTAGGGAAGCTTCTTAGTAGCCAGTATATATAGGAGGCGAGACGGAACACTCTTCAGTCTCGCCAACACCAGTTCAAGCTACTCTTGTTTCTAGTTCTCAGTACTTCAGTCCAGTTCCCAGTACCCTAGCCCAGTTTCCAGTATCTGGTAATCCAGTCCAGTTTCTAGCATTCCAGTATTCAAGTCGTGTTCCAATATCTTGTACCCTTGTTCATTGTTATAAAGATCGTCTTGATTCATATTTACTCATCGTGCATACGGCCACGCCGACCTTGACTTCTTGCCTAGTCTTATACCTCTAGTCTGATCTCTTGTTTGTGTTCAGTCATGTTCTCGTCCTTGACAGTTGGCGAGACTAAAGTTTGTTCCTTAGTTAGTTAAGATGGAAGACACATTTGCGGAAATGGTCGCCGCATTGCAGAGTCTTCAGCTCCAGATGCAAGAACTTCGTTGATCAAGTTGATCAGTCTCAAGATCTTGGCAACGCTCTCAACAATTTGCAACAACAAATTTCAAAGTTGAAGGAGTCGAACAATGGATCTTCAACCTTACGAGTCTCTACTACAACGAATTCTACTGCAACGGTTCCTCCAAATCTTCAACAGATTACAAGGGAACCAAAGGTCAGCATGCCCGAAATTTTTTGATGGGACGAGATCAAGATTTCGCGATTTTGTTCAACAAGTACGATTGTTCCTACGACTACATCCACAACGCTACCCTGATGAAGGTATTCAAGTGGGATTTGTGGGTACCTTTCTATCAGGCACTGCCCTATTTTGGTTTGCACCGTTATTAGAGAAAAATTCGCATTTACTATACAATTTTGAAGCGTTCATATCCGAGTTCACTGCGACGTTTGGAGAGAATGATAGAGAGAGAGTTGCAGAGACAAAGATGCGAAATCTTTGACAAGGAGCACGTCCAGCTTCCGTTTATGCTGCCGAATTTCGACAACTTGCGTGTGACCTCGACTGGAATGAGAAGAGTCACATTAGTCAGTTTCGATGTGGCCTAAAAGATGATGTAAAAGATTTGTTGCTGACAATGCCAAACGTGAGTACACTGAGCGAATTCATCACCCAAGTCATTGCATGCGATAATCGTTTGTTTGAAAGACGTCAAGAGAAGCGATCTGGATGGTTGACGACGCACCATGCCACTGCTACTACGGCACCAAACACAACGATCCATCAGACATCCGGTAATGATCATATGCAGATTGATGCTGTCCGATTCAAGTCATTGTCGCCACAAGAAAAACAAAGATGACGCTCAAATTGATTATGCCTTTATTGCGGAGAAGATGATCACATAACATTAAACTGTCCCAACAAGAAAAGATTTAAAGCTCGGGGCACAACTCAAGTGTTCGATACGAGGATGTCGGAAAACGAAGATGTCCAATCATAGTATAAACCATGCGGCTGGACACCCCAAATTCCTCACAAAAAATAGGTCTATTTCTACCTCCAAACCCTGTACCTTGTTTTACAGTTCCAGTAAAGATCAGGATGCAAAATCGAGATATCTCCGTAGAAGCACTTTTGGACTCGGACGCTTCAGCGTGTTTTATTGACAAAGACTTTGCGAAACAACACAATTTAACGCTCGTAAGAAAGAAATTCTCGGCCCCTGTTGAAGTCATCGATGGACGACCGTAAGCATCAGGAAATATTGACCATGAAACTCGACCCCTTGAAGTGAAGCTTAAAAATCAAGCATCACAGATTGTTTTCAACGTCATCCAGTCTCCAACGAATCCTGTGATCCTTGGACTTCCCTGGTTTGTACTTCATAACCCTGACATCGACTGACGATCACGAAAAATTTCGGCAAGACAAAAATGCAAAAGTACCAAATGTATTCAACCTCTGTTTCTTGGAGCTAGAGCTTTCATAAGAGCTACGAAGAAAGACGCAACATTTGCACTTTATGCGACTCCGATCAAAATCACAATAGACCAAGGTACTTCGACATTACCCACTCAATATCAAGATTTCAAATGATGTCTTCGAGAAGAAAAATGCAGACATGTTGCCAGAACATCGACCTTATGATTGTGCAATTGAGTTGCAAGAAGGAGCTCAACCACCATTCGGCCCGATCTACAATTTATCTCAGACGGAGCTGACTGCTTTACGCAAATACATTGATGAAAATTTGTCAAAGAATTTCATTCGACATTCGAAATTACCCGCGGGAGCACCTATCTTATTTGTGAAGAAGAAGAACAGATCGTTACGCATGTGTATGGACTATCGTGGGCGCAACAAAGTCACTATAAAAAATCGTTACCCACTACCGTTGATTTCCAGACTCCTCGAACAACTTGGACGAACAAATTTTTTCACAAAGATTGACTTGAGAGGAGCTTACAACCTTGTACAAGCAGTCATCTATTTGGACAACATTTTGATATTTTCACAGAATGAGGAAAAACATGGTCGTCATGTATGCCTTGTCCTTGATAAATTGAGGGAAAAAAAACTATATGTCAAGTTGGAAAAATGTCTTTTCTACCAATCTGCAGTCAAATTTTTGGGCTGTATTATTTCCGACAAATGCGTCTTTATGGATCAGAAGAAAATACAGACCATCATCGAGTGGATTAAATCAACTTCGGTCCGAGATGTACAATGTTTTCTAGGATTTGCAAATTTCTATAGAATCTTCATTAATGACTACTCCAAAATTGCTGCACCAATGACACGACTCACAGGGAAGGACAAATTTGTATGGGACAAGAAGGCTGACCAAGCATTTGAAAGGCTGAAGCAGACATTTACAACGGCTCCAATACTGGTACATGCAGACCCATCTAAACCATTCTTTTTGGAAGCAGATGCATCGGACTTTGCACTTGATGCGGTACTCTCTCAATACGGTACAGATGGCCGACTTCACCCTGTTGGTTTTCGTTATGCCCACTTGGAGACTCATAACTTCGAAAAAAGAACTGGGCGCTCCGCACCTTGGGTCTCGTAAATTTTCCGCTGCGGAGATCAATTATGAAATCCATGACAAAGAACTTCTTGCGATTATCGATGCTTTTGAGGAGTGAAGTTATCTATTGGAAAGAGCTCAACATCAGGTCACTATCTATACCGATCACAAAAACCTCGAGTATTTTATGAGTGCTCGTGTTTTGAATCGACGTCAAGCAAGATGAAGTATGTCACTAGCAAGGTTTGATTTTGTTATTACCTACCATCCCGGACATCTTCAAGGAAAATCAGATGCTCTTTCTCGACGATCGTATCTTACACCAAAGGAAATGGATGCAGCTTTTGACCAACACAAATCCATCATCTTGAAACCAGCAAATCTCCAAGTGAATATGCTATCCATGTCCACCTATGACGATGTAGAGATCATAAATGAGATCCAAGAAGCACTGAAGAGCGACCAATTTGCCACGACACTACGAAGTCAACTAAATCGACCTTGCGACAACCCACATGTTACAAACGACTTCGAATTCAAAGATGACTTATTTTATTTCAAGGGACTTCTCTATGTACCTTTAGGACCTGTACGACTTCGAATTCTTCAAACATGTCATAATCTTCCGGCTGCAGGACATTTCGGCTTCAACAAAACAATGAAATTGATATCCAGGGACTATTGGTGGCCGCAGATGTGGAAACTCGGAGACGTTGTGCTAGAGCGAATGGACCACGACATCGACCTTACGGCCTTTTTCAACCATTACCCATTCCTAAGGGTCCATGGTCGTCCGTGTCTATGGACTTTATTACGGACCTTCCAATTTCCAAGACCACCGATTCAATCCTTGTTATTGTAGATCATTTTACAAAGATGACACATTTCATTCCATGTAATAAGACGGTTACCAACGAGGAAACTGCAAGACTATTCCTCAATAATATCTACCGTATTCATGGACTCCCGAAGGACATCGTATCTGATCAATGACCACAGTTCATATCAAAATTATGGAGGAGATTATTTCATATATTGGATACTAAGATCAAGCTCTCTACAGCTAATCATCCACAGACTGATGGTCAAACCGAACGTGTAAACCAGTATTTTCGCTGTACGATAAATTATTACCAAGATAATTGGATGGACCTTCTGTCATTGGCTGAGTTTGTCTACAACAACACTATACATTCTTCAACCAAGCAAACTCTATTTTTTTCCAATTATGGTTATCATCCTCGAGCAAACCCTTTCCACATGAAAACTGTTGGAAGCCCTGCTGCAGAAAACCTTGCTACTCATCTTGCTACGATTCACAAGGAGCTTACATTCCACCTCGCAAAAGCTCAAAAACAATACAAGGAGTATGCAGATCAACGTCGCCAACTCCAACCCCAGTTCAAGGTCGGAGATCGTGTGTGGCTTCTTCGACGGGACATACAAACCTCACGACCATCAAGAAAGTTGGATTATCAACGCCTGGGACCATTCAAAATTATTCGACAAATAAATCCGGTCAGTTTTCGGCTTGAACTCCCACGAAGTATGCGCATCCATACAGTCTTTCATGTTTCATTATTGGAGTTGTATCATCCATCGAATATTCCAGGGAGAGTCTCCGTATCACCTTCACCAATCGAAGTCAATAAAGAAATTGAGTATGAAGTCGACGAAGTTCTAGACTCTCGCATCAAGTATAAACGTCTTGAGTATTTCGTACATTGGAAAGACTACGACATCAGTGAACGAACGTGGGAACCTTCATCCAACCTCGCCAATGCATCTGACAAAGTCCAAGAGTTTCATCAATGATATCCTGCTAAGCCCCGAGCTACACGTCAATAAGACGTCACAACGATGATGTCAGCCAAGTTAGCTTCAAGGTGAAGACTCCACATTCAATGTACCTGATATACGCTAAGGAAGGAGGAGCACCACATGTCGCGCACCTCACTTCGGTAAGCTCCCTTTCAAGTCATAGTTACTCGCTCTGATACGCGCACCTAACTTCCTAACTGGCCGTCGGGCCAACTCGGAGCTTCGGCTGCTCACCGGGACATAACGGTCCCCCTTCACTCCTCCACAAAACCCTCTCCCAATTTGGGCCTACTGGAAATTCCCTTTGGTCGATGGCAGTCCGGAATAGCTCCCCACACCCTGGTCGCTTTCCGGCTCGCACGCTTACTCACTATTTTTTGGTCACTAACGGGCTTGCACCGTTCTCGGGGTTACTACTCCCCTATATATACTTCTGTGACTGTCCGCGGAGGTTTCACAAACAACCATGCCATTTTATGGCCAACCACAACGAAAACCCGCGATTCCCGGTGACGAGTCGCGGTGAGTCTTGGCCCACTCACCACGGTCCCATTGGACCGTGATGAGTCCCAAGACTCCCCACGACTCCCACCACAAGGTCTCCGCCCCCATGGTGAGTCCTATGCCACCCCCACTAAGTCCCACTAAGCTACCACCACCCCCCACCGTAACCCGGTGTGCGGGGCTCCACCTAGTGAGCGCCTCCGCCCCCTTGAGTGCCTTGGACACTCAAGGGTGCTTTAGCCCCCGCATCTATTGTCGCCACTGCCCCCACCACAGGGGCAGCCCCTCTCGTGTCCCGACCCCCTGCCCTCAAGGCGAAGGGCCGCGACACACACCCCTACTAACAGGGAGTCGATGTCCTCATCGACTTGTCTATTTTGTAGAAACAAACATCCAAGTTGTGGCGTCCCACATCAAGGAGTTTGTTTCCGCACCATGGCGTCCCATGCCTAAGAACCAAACCCCCACTTGACTCTACTCTCCACTAGCTAGTTCGGCCGACTTCCTCCAAGTCCCGGCCAAGGGTGGGGCCTTTCAAGCTCCTCCCAGTGCACTCTTCTTGACCCACTTCAGGGCCAAGGAACGATCCTCCCCAAGGATCGAATCGCCTTACTGCAACAACATTTGCTTGCGACCGCTCGTGATGTCGCTTCTTGGCATCACCTTGAGCAAGGGTTCGCCTGAACCCTTTTTACTAGGAAGATAACCTTGAACCAACCGTGCGCCCCAATCACTACAATTGGGTCCGCCTTAGAATGTTGGCCTGAGGTACGGGAACACGCCGAAGCTGCACTACGACTTCGTACCGAGGCTACACGATTATAGTACGTGAACGGAAGCACGTAGCTTCCGCGTTAGCCCGCACTACAAGGCAACCCCCTCGGTAGGGCAGTTATAGTACGCGCACGCGCCAGGTGCGCACTAGCACATGAACTCCCAACGAAGGTGCACGTTTTTTTGCCCCTTGGGTGGGAGTCATCCGATTTCGGCACTACACAAACACACGATTAATCCAATTTACCTCTCCCACTTTGTAAGCTTAGCATGCATTCTACACACTAGCCAACCATACCATGCATCACCATTCCAAACAAGATAGGATGCACAACATTTGGAAACCATTTCATTTATAACAAAATTTGTACAATACAAGTTTTTGCAATCGGATTCCTGAGCTAGCTAAGCCGGGCTAAGCATGCATTTCCTCCCCCACGCTCCAAGGTTGATGTTCCCATCAACGCTTCTTCCGCTTTTGAAGTCGCCCTTCCACCTCGGATGCGTTCCCCATTTCTGAGGCACGCACCCAAGATGCCTCCACATGATGATAGCCCTTCCATTTCACGAGATACTCCGTTTCTCGATTCTTGAACCTCCTCGACTTAAGCACTGCCTCCACCTCGTACTCAGGTTCATTTTCATGATCCAACAGCACAGGTGGCGGACGCAACACTTGAGGCCGATTCGGACGCGATTCATCTTTGAAGTAAGGCTTCAAAAGGGAGACGTGGAATACCGGATACACCTTGCTGTTTGCCGGCAGCTCCAGTTCATACACATGCTCATTCATAACCTTCCGGATGCGAAAAGGTCCCGCATACGGAGGTACGAACTTCGGACTCACTTCCGGAGGTAGTCCAAAATTCTTGATGTTCAACCATACCTCCGTGCCTGCCTCAAACTTAACCTTCCTCCGCTTCCGATTCGCGTGCCGTTCATACTGTTTCCTAGCTTTGGCAATGTTGTACTTTGCGAGCTTCAACAAACGATCGCCCCGTCTCCTGCGCCGTTGTCGTCTCCTTGGTGGGGATGAAATGACCCATTTTACTGAACCTATCCACCACCACCATGATTGCATCGAATCCTTTTGACAGCGGCATAGCAGTCATGAAATCCATCGAGACACTTTCCCAAGACCCCTCTGGAATCGGCAAGGGTTGTAACAGCCCCGCTTGCTTTTTGTACTCGCTCCGGTTTTGTTGGCATGTGGTGCATATCTTGACAGACTCCTCGGCCTCCTCCCTCAGTTTGGGCCAGAAATACTCTTTCTTCAAGAGTGCCGCGGTGCGCTTGGCTCCGCCGTGGCCCGCAAGCGGGCCATCATGGCATTCTCTCAAGAGACTATCTCTCATCCCTCCCTTCGGCACGTAGAGACGTTTTTGCTTGTACCGGAGTATTCCATTTTGCAAGTGGAACTGTGATTTAACCCCCATCCTCAAGTCTCGCATCACGGACTTCGCCATCTCATCCTTCCGGTAAGCCTTCCGGTAAGCCTTCCGGATCTTTCTCTGGAGCGCCATCTCGCCCTTGTACACTAGCATGAGCTGCTGCTTTCTACTTAAAGCATTGGCCACCACATTGTCCCGTCCCGGTTTGTACTGGATATCCACGTCGAACACCGCTAAAGTGTCTTGCCACCTAAGTTGTTTTGGGGACAACTTAGGCTGCGTGGCAAAATACTTCACCGTGACATTGTCCGTGAACACATTCACTGGGTTGGAACCAACATAGTGGCGCCAAAGCTCAAGACAATGCACCACCGCTTCATCTCTTTTTCGTGCGTTGGCCACCGTCGCTCCACTTCATTCAGTTTCTTACTTTCGTAAGCCACTGGACGTCCATTCTTCATGAGTACACCTCCAATCGTGAAGTCCGACGCATCCGTATGAATCTCAAATGGGCGGTTGAACTCCCGGACTTTTAGGACTGGAGCTTCCGCCATCCGCTGCTTCAATTCGGCAAAAGCTTGGCCACAAAAAGTGTTTTATACCTATACCTTGGATTTACACAGAAGGTCTGACAACGGCCCCGCGGTCTTGGCGAAATTTCTCACATACTTTCGGTAATAGGAGGCGAGTTCGAAGAAGGATCGCACTCCCGGGACCGAAGTCGGAGGCTCCCAATCCAAGATCGCCCTCACTTTTTTGTCATCCATTTTTATCCCATCCTGTGTAATCACATGCCCTAGGAACTCCACTTTTGTGACCTCGAATTCGCACTTTGAAGCTTTGGCATATAGCTTCTCTTCCCGTAATTTCTGGAACACCTTTTTTAGGTGTTGTAGGTGCTCTTCCTTTGTTTTCGAGTACACCAAGATGTCGTCGATGTACACGATCACAAAGTCATCCAACCACTCCTGGAAAAGGCTGTTCATTAGTGTGCTAAAGGTCTCGGGTGCGTTGGTGAGCCCAAAAGGCATCACCAAGAACTCATATGAACCATACCTTGTCCTCCACGCGGTCTTCTCCTCGTCTCCTTCCGCCACTCGAATTTGATGGTAGCCGGAGCGCAAATTGATCCGGCTGAAATACTTCGCTCCTGCCAACCGATTAAAGAGGTCGTCGATCCTTGGCAAAGGGTACCGGTTTTTTATAGTCACTTTATTTAGAGCCCTGTAATCGACACACATCCGCAGTGTCCCATCCTTCTTGTCTGCGAATAGCACCGGGGCTCCGTAAGGTGACTTACTCGGCCGGATGTACCCCTTTGACATTAGATCCTTGAGCTGAGTCTTTAGCTCGACCAACTCTCTGTGGCTCAACCGGTAGGGCGCCTTGGCAGGCGGCTTCGATCCCGGTATCACCTCAATCTTGTGGTCAACTCCTCTTCGCGGTGGCAAACCGCTTGGTAAATCCTCCGGCATCACATCCTGGTATTTCTCCAAAATCCCCTTGATCCAATCTGGGCTCGGCTCCCTATCGCCTTCTCTCTTCACTTGTCTCACGTAAAGTAGAAACTGGGGCTCGTGTGGCTCATCCACGGCCCACTCCTTTGCTGTCAACAGGTTTATTCGCCCTCCCACTGGGTTGGGCGTTTCCAACACTCTTAAAACTTCGCCACCATTCCCACACGGTAGCGTGACTACTCTCTTACGGCCATCTATGACCACTCCGGATTTGCTCAAAAAGGTCAATCCAAAATGAGGTCCACTTCATCGATCTTGCAAATTGGTTCTGCCATGTCCGCGACTTCGAGCAACAGCACATTGAAAGCCTGAACATATCCCCGAATGTCATCCCTTTGCTTCAGATTCCTCATCTTGTCCCGGGCGAGCTAGGACGCGTTGAGGGGCACAAACTGTCTCTTCATCAGTTCCTTGAACCCACTCCAGTCCAAGGTTTCCGGGTTTGGACCTCGGTCGTGAAGGCGTTTCTGCCACCATTGTTGAACATAGCCCCTCAAATAGGTGGGAGCCACTTCCACCCGATCCTCGTCACTCAACTTGGCCGCCCGGAAGTACTGCTCTAGTTCCAAGAGCCAGGTGTTGAGTGCCTTCCGATTTCGGACGCCCTCGAAGGTGCCGGGTTCCTTAGGCTTCACCTTAAACTTTGCCTTAGTGGAAGTAGCATTAGCCGCCTTCAACACGTCTTTTAACGTCCCGCCAAACTGCGCCAACAACCCTTCCCAAAAGGCTGCTGGCATGGGGGGGATCTGTTGGTATGTCGGAGCTCTTAGGAATTCCTCGGGCTCTGACTCCTCAGATTCCTCTCGGTCTTGAGCGGCCTCATTTTCAAAAGCATGCATCGCTTCCTCAAATGGCCGCTTCGGTGACACGTCGCCCCCATCGGGCTCACCGGGATCATCATCTTTCAGGCCGTTCCGCTTTCGCTTTGGCTGGCCTGACCCCATGATGAGGCCGACCCCAAGGACGATCGCGTACTGAACTCTAAGCTCTGATACCAAGTGTCGCGCACCTCACTTCGGTAAGCTCAATTTCAAGTCATAGTTACTCGTTCTAATGCGCGCGCCTAATTCCCTAACTGGCCGCCGGGCCAACTCGGAGCTTCGGCTGCTCACCAGGACATAACGATCCCCCTTCACTCCTCCACAAGACCCTCTCCCAATTTGGGCCTACTGGAAATTCCCTTTGGTCGCTCCCCACACCCTGGTCGCTTTCCGGCTCGCACGCTTACTCACTAGTTTTTGGTCACCAACGGGCTTACACCGTTCTCGGGGTTACTACTCCCCTATATATACTTCTGTGACTGTCCGCGGGGGTTTCACAAACAACCATGCCATTTTATGGCGAACCACCACGAAAACCCTCGATTCCTGGTGATGAGTCGCGGTGAGTCTTGGCCCACTCACCACGGTCCCATTGGACCGTGATGAGTCCCAAGACTCCCCACGACTCCCACCACAAGGTCTCCACCCCCATGGTGAGTCCTATGCCACCCCCACTAAGTCCCACTAAGCTACCACCACCCCTCGTGGAACTACCCCCCACCGCAACCCGGTGTGCGGGGCTCCACCTAGTGAGCGCCTTCGCCCCCTTGAGTGCCTTGGACACTCAAGGGTGCTTTAGCCCCCGCATCTATTGTCGCCACTGCCCCCACCACAGGGGCAGCCCCTCTCGTGTCCCGACCCCCTGCCCTCAAGGCGAAGGGCCGTGACACCACACATCAGTATATATAGCTACACTTCCAGCATTCTTGCATCTTGTATTGGCAGTATGGAGTCGCATGAACCAGATACATTGGAGTTGTCACTTACCCAACTACCAGATCAGCTGTTCCGACTCTCATGACCTTCAACATCACGCCGACGCTCTCAAGACGATGGGCCACCAATGCGACGCGTACTTCCTTGTCTGGACCCCGTACGACGGCAAGTGGAGCCTACTCGAAGTCTGATAATTCTGTTGGAGGTGGAGGCTTCGGTCCCAGATGACAACAAAATCTTGTTTGAAGGCAGTTTCGAAAATCAGAATGTTCAAATCACTGCGTGGTCCCAAGTTCAAGGTATTGGACACTATCGATGGTTGCAGGGACCTATAAATCATTTGAGTCAAGAACGAAGAGCCGAATACTTGGCAAGTACCATTCGCCGGATTTTGGATTTTCTCCAACTCTAAGCAAGTCCAAGATTTTACCGCTCCTCGAAGAACTCGGCGCTAGAGGAAGGGGTGATGTCACGGACATAGCCCAGAGGAACTTACCAGGAGTAAATACCAGAAATTACCAGATTACCAGAAGTTACCATGATTTATCGTGATTTACCATTACTTACCAAGTTACCGGGAGTTTGCCAAATTACCAAGAGTAACTTGGGAAACTGCTCCGGAAGCTTGCTTTGGAGGAAACTTCTCCATCAAGATATCTCATTTGTTTAAGGAAGCTTCTCCATCAAGAAACCTTTGTTTAATCTTGGAAACTTTTCCAGCAAGAAACCTCCATATGGGAAGCTACTTAAGGAAGCTTCTTAGTAGTCAATATATATAGGAGGCGAGATTGGACACTCTTCAGTCTCGCCAACACCAGTTCAAACTACTCTTGTTTCCAGTTCCCAATACTCCAGTCCAGTTCCCAGTACCCTAGCCCAGTTTCCAGTATCTGGTAATCCAGTCCAGTTTCTAGCATTCCAGTATTCAAGTCGTGTTCCAATATCTTGTATCCTTGTTCATTGTTATAAAGATCGCCTTGATTCATATTTACTCATCGTGCATACGGCCACGCCGATCTTGACTTCTTGCCTAGTCTTGTACCTCTAGTCTGATCTCTTGTTTGTGTTCAGTCATGTTCTCGTCATTGACACAGTGCAGAGAGCTAATCCGGGATTAATTCATAGCATTGGAAACCTCCATTTGAGATAGGTACCCTAGAGCATTGTTTTTTTATAGAAAAACAATTATTATTATTATTTAATTTTTGTTATTTTTAAAAACTAATTAATTTTTGTCTTATACAAAACAGGGGACAATGGCCCTCATATGCGCCGGCGCATATTAGACAACAATGTTTTTTTAATAAAAATCTTTTGTTTTAATTTCTAATTTTTATTTGTTTTTATTTGTTTTAATTGTTATTTACAAAACAGGGGACAGTGGCCCTCATATGCGCAGTGTTTTTTTTTATAAGAAAAACTATTATTATTATTATTACTTTTTATTACTTTTTTAATTTGTTTTAATTGTTATTTACTACAAAACAGGGGACAACGGCCCTCACATTTCGTATGCGCCGGCGCATACCAGATAACAGTGTCTTAAAAACAAATTGTTATATATATATATATTCCTAAACATTGGACAGGTCCTCATACTTCGTATGCGCTAGCGCATACCAGACAACAATGTTTTTTTGTTTTTTAATTTAAAAAAAAATTATCTCTTACAAAATAGGAGACAGTGGCCTTCATATTTCGTATGCGCTGGCGCATACCAGACAACATTGTTTTTTTATTATAATTATTATTTAATTTTTGTCTTACAAAATAGGGACAGTGACCCTCATATTGTCATTTTTTTGGCTTCCTCGGATATGGGGTCGTTATGTAGTAATCCGCGGAAATACATCCCCTTTCTTAATGTTTTGACGACCCATCCTTGCTCATAATCATATATAATATATATTATGGGCTCACAATTTCCTGCTCACTGCTCATCGCTCACGGTTTAGTGTCCCGGCTCTAAGATACCCTTTGGTATTCCCTTGCTATCCAAAGGCCTAACACTTGGCCTTTGCCATTCTGACTGTTACTTTCTCTTGCTTAGCCATAAGTCTCTTCAGCTTCTGTTACGGCTTTCCGTCTTCAGCCTTGCTTAGCCACTAACCTAGGCATACTAACCTAGTCTGTTATAGTAATGGGCCAGTGGAAATGCATTGAAAAGTCTGCTCTTAAATCCGCCTCGAATTTGTCGCAATCCGCTTATTAACGTTAGAAATAGATAGCTTGAAATAGGTAGCTTGGACATTAACGTTAGAAAAAAATAAAAAAGTAAATGTGGACATGCTGCCAAAGCAAGCAAAAAAACAAAAAGAAGACATCTTCCGAAGAAAGCTAAAATATGGTATCTTTTGATCCCGAAGGACTAAAGCCTTCCGGTGGGAAGCTTTGTGTCACTAATTGATGGATTGAACCCACAATCACTTTCGAGGTGGTATAGGCCCATTACCCCTAGGCTACAATACCTTAGCATTAGAAGTAGATAATCTTGATTGTACCTGAAATTAGCTTGGACCTTAATGTTAGGAAAAAATGGTGTCCCTTGACTCTTAAGGTCTACTACTGATGGGAAGACCTTTATGATATTCAACATGTGGTTTGAGCCCACAACCGCTAATGTGGAGTTTTGTCCTTACCAGTAGGCTAAATGTTGGTTCTCTAGTGTTAGAGCACTGGGTAGCTCAATGATGGTTGAAAATTGGTGCCTTGCCTACATAACCTAGGTGATCTAGGGTTCGAAGTGTCCACCTTCCAACGGCATTAGTCCTACGGAATGAAAAGATACACTTCTTTCCGGAGGCCTCATCCCTTTTCTTGGTTGTCTTAATCGATAGAACTATGAAGCCTTGATTACACAGTTCACTTAAATCTACAGCTACCTTGATGCAAAAGTAGCTTGGGCCTTATCGCTACAAGTTTAGAGTTATGTGTAAACATCATGGCATGACCCTGGCGTAACTTACATTATTAGTACATTATTAGTAGTCCATTTTGTCTTTGCTTCTTTTAATTCCCTTTTTCTCGAATCTGTTTTCCTTTTATTGTTGGCTTTTGGTTTCTCTGTGAAAATTCTTAAAACCTTCTATCAGATCTCCTCAGTATGGCTACCTCTAATTTTAAGTGCGAAGATAATCTAAATACTTACAAGGACGTTCTTCAAAAGGCTTTTGTCGATAACACATTGATGGGTCCCAACATGGGCTGTGCCGACATAATAGCTTTAGATCTAATACATGCATACAAATACAAAAGGAGCCTTTAATCCATAGGACTCTCTGGAGCAACAACAATGCCCCAAAAGGACTGACATCAGGTCTCTAACTATGAATAATCTGTCCTACACTGATAGAAGTTTGAGTGCATAGCTGAAACACTCTTGCAAGTCTCATGGGTATCAACCCACCTCCCAAACTGGATTGATATAGTATGAATCCTCTGCCACTCGACATACTGACTGTGATCTAGTTTGTACAATGTTCGTCTAACCCATCAGATCAGCCTACCATTACCAGACCATTTGTTCGAGGTTCCCTGAATTTGATTCAAGAAAAACTATCACCAATGGCATCACACCTCAACATTCTGGGTCTGAACTAGCCTAACAAGCAGGCTGAGGACTGCAACCTGACACAAATGGTTTCGGAAAGCAACACAGTTGTGAACTACCTACCAGTAAGTCCCAGGTGAAAAACCAGCTAAGGAGAAATGGTCCATAAAGAGACAGACTATAACTAAGGGCCTCCTTTTAGGTATCCTCAAGGAGATTTCACACAAAGCTCCCCAGAATGTAGCCTAGCACCCCACTGTGATGCCCATAATACATTTGTTTGAGACATCGAACACACAAGTGATCCTCTAGAGGTCAGCTTGGTAACTGTAACTGAGACTGGTCAACCTACCAACTCAAGAGTGAATGAGAGTCAGCATGTTTGACTTGAACGGAAACCAAGTAATGGTGGACAAAAACTGCAAATGGGCCTAAAGAGATACTCACATACACTCAGAATGTTGCATGCTATGTCAGCTATGAATGCTCAAGACATGTAGTTGCCTGTGATTGTTGCAGTTTTACTCCCACTACGTCAATCTACAAAAGAGCACAACATCTCAATTACTGTATTCCGTCTGTTCACAACAATGAAACCCCAAAAATCAAGTTCAACCTGAACAACAAGAGCTCTAGTGATCTTAAGGCTGTTCCTAATAAACCAGGAAATAGCTCACTTCTTGGAGACAGGCATGAAGGGGTTGATCAAAGAGAGAGTCCCAGAATCCCCATGAAGAAAGTAGACTTGAGCTGGCTCAAACTCCTCCTCCTCCACCACCATAGAATCTTCCAACAGTGCACTGGAAGACGCGCGCAGTCTACATGAGGGTTGGAACAGGCGGCAGCTCTCACCATCTCTTATAACTGCAACTCGTCCCCCATGCCGCATTTGCCAAACCTGCATGCCCAGATGCCCATGCAGCTAGAGTAAGTATACTAATAATGCATTCCCAAAACCGAATCCTTCTCCCAGGTTGGAGGAGAAGAAAACACACCTCTACAACACCCCTGCGTGGTGCATGAATAGCTAGGCAAAGCTGAAAATGGTGCCTTTTCCGTGAGATAAAGGATGGGCTCTGGGAGTCTGCACAAGTAACACTCCCATCAAAGGGTGCCTCCAGAAACAGACAGTGGGCATCCCTGTAGCCCTGCATGAGTATCATATCCTGTTTGTCAGACAGTTTTTCTAATATCACTTTGAATGCAACTGCGGTTGTGCTCTGTCTACTTGGTACAGACATCTTTAACCAAGCAACATGAATCTGCACACTGAACTTACACAACACCCAAGCTCCTAGTGCTTACAAATCACTAAAACTGTAATCAGTTCGCTGGACTATCATCACTTTGAATCCAGACGACTCTAAACAAGAGATTTGTTTTCAACCAAGCACTGGGATTTGGAATACTAAACTTAGTCGAAATTATCACATTCCCCTCCCCCCAAAACCGTAATCAGTGTGGCTACTCGTTATTGGTTACTGGACATTTCAACAAGCATTTGAGTATGGTTGGTGACGGACATACCAAGGGCTGCAGTGTGTGCCAGAGGCCTGATCAAAATATATCCCAGCTTAGTAGTATGTAGGCCCCAAATCTGGATCTTACAGCTCAGTTCAAAAACTGCTTATTTGGGACAGCCTTTACCCCAAACTACCAAGATCGAGATTATACCTTCCAAAGTCGAACCACCACAACAGCATGAACATCAACGAGTAACACACGGCCCAGTGAGTCGGCAATGGCAGCCAGGGATCCACCAGGAGCCACTGCCAGCCTCTCCCCCTTCCTCATGGGGTCCTTCAAACATGTAATCAGCGATGCTGCAACCCCCACCCCAACCATCAGTGGCAAATCCTACATCCCTTAAAATCTGCAGCTATTATAGAGCTTTACTTCAACTTAAGCTAGGCTTTGTCCCCTGTGGCAGTTGGCTTTATATGAGGTCCTGTAAATGAGGTGGAATGATTTTCAATTTAAGGTGTTTAAACCAAAACTGATATGTGCTCCAGGTTGAGAGAATTCCCACCCTACAGCAGTGAATCCAGCTGTTGTGCCCCAGAACAGTCAGTTTGATTACCAAGTGGTCTATTCCCTTCAAATATAACCAATAGTATGCTGCTTGTAGTTTCCTTCATTCGCCAAAGATGGACTTAATCATGCAGTCCTATACACCCTCATTGTGTTAAGTATTTGATTACAAAGATTTGCTACCCTCTAAGCAAATAACCATCCCAACCTCGTGAAAACGCCTGCGGACTGACTTCTGTGGGTCTGTTGGACTCAGAGGTTTCATCCCTTTGCCAAAACCTCTTGGTCAGTGCAGAGAGCTTGGACACAGTGGCAGGCATCACTTTGTCGAAGATCACGCCTGCCAAGCTACTCCTCTTGTCTCCTGAAACCCTGTGGAAAATGTCATTGCTCATATACCATAGAGGACGGAGTCATTCCAACAGGGTTGAATATATTGTATTATTCCCTTGAATATCTTAGTGCTCATCAGCTTGAATCGTTGGCACAAGATCTGTTATCAGACAACATGACATCTGCAGTTTCACCCTACAGTACATAGGCCCAACCTCCTCTGAAGACGGGAAAGAGAAGCCTGGCTGACTGCGCCTGCCATATATCCATTAAGGTCTCAACACAGCAACCATGACCAAGGAGCAAGAATAAGCAACCTAAACAGGGTAACCAAACCAAAAATATTACCATAAATGTACTTATGTACGTTCGTGTACTTATGTACATTCCAATTTAAGTGAGACTATGCACACAAAATCCCTCACATAGATGACTGTAGATGTGCACCTCCGCTTCGATGCCCACTGGTCTCCTCCTGAGGAAGATCTCAATAGAGACTCCCCCAGACTACCAGAACAGAATGGATTGTAACAAACAGAGATTTGCTATACATGAGTAGAATTCAAAAGCCTAAACTGTGTAAGCTCTGGTTTGAGATGCTGTAAGTGAACTAAAAATCACCTAACAGATAATTGCTGCATTTTAGCTTACAGTTCACATGAAGGAAATGCTTATGGATTAAGGGTTGCAAAAAGTGTAATTCTCCTCACAATATTTTTACTCCGTGTAATACGCCTTCTGGATCATCTTCAGATAATAGACTTCACTCTACCTGAAAGCCGCAAGGGTACAATCAGGTCCAACAGTCAAGGCGCAGTAATGTCGCTTCGCCTGCACAAACAGAGAGCTCCAATCCACCCACATCAACGTAGCCATCCTCTGTGATGCTAATAATCTCTAAACACAGCTTCCTCTCCAGGCCAGAGCTGATGGAGGTTCATGCAAGTCTTGCTAAAGGACTGTGCTCATAGTTACCCGAGAACTCTTGGTCCTAGAAGTAGAAGCGACAACAGGAGTCAAAATGAGATTCAATAACCTTGCAAAAGTTTAAGGTAATACCTGGTGTTCCAAAAGGGGAGGGGGTATGACACCTGTGAGTGCAGCGTCAAGGCACACCAAGGCTCCAGCAGCCTTGTTGACATTCCACATTAAAAAGGGGAGCCTGCCTGAGGAAACCTCGCCTTCGTTCCAGTCCCCTCCCACTCTCCATCCTAGCAGTCCTTCCCCCTCAATTCCTTCCCTCTCCCGCAATTTCCTGAGCACCAGCAGCTTTTGTCCGAATTTTGTAACACGTCAATTTTAAAACTTTCATAGTAGCACCTGAGTAGTGCTGTGTCCCACCCACTGTCCACACACTGTAGCACAATAAGGAATCTGACATTTGTTTTTCTAAGGCAGGCTATATATGGCCTTCCTGGCAGCAGTTGCACAAAGGATCAGCTTTCACCGGTGAAGAACCACACCGTAGTATATTTCTGTTACTCTTTCACGATCTACACTTACAAGTGATTACAAGAAGATAAAATTCTCTTGGTATCGCTGATGCTTGTCACAATGTTCCAACAGTCACACCAGCCCTTATTGTCATTCCACATGGGCAAGCACACACTAACTTCAACGTTCTCATACATTCTCTGTGGATTGACAATAAGATGTTCATTACTCCATTAGGTGTCCCTGGCTACACTAAGCAAGTTATGGAATGGTTCAGCAATTAACCTGAAGATCGCTAGCCTCAACGCGGGCAATGGCCTTGGGATAAATGATGCAGAGATCCTCTGAGAAATCAGTGCCAACTCCCCCCAGGGATTCACTTCGTACGCGGATCCGAAGAACAGGACCAGAGTGGAAGTACTGGACAACATATTAGATGCCACACATACATATCAAACCCTGTAGTTTCATCTATACCATAAACCCAACAAACCAGTGTGCCTGGTGTCCTCTCTTGGCCTGCTGTAGACACTGTAACTGGCAGTGCAATGACAGCTAGGAGTCACAGTTGGGGCCAAATTTGTGGCTAAAGTAGGAGTGCTGGAATGAACATTGTGTAGGCCTAGGATGATGATTGTAAGTCAATAATAGATCCTCTAGGCCGAATAGGTGTCCGCGGTTATAGGTGAGCACATGCAGAAGCGTGAGCAGAATTCTGCTCACGGATTCTGCTCACGGTTTAGCAATTCCCCGCTGGCTCTGTATGCCTCGGACATCAATTCTATGAGGCACAGCCGTTGCCTACTAGGTCAGTTGCGGCGGATCCATCCGATTGTGGTATCAATCGTAGCTAGCAGCGAAGGGAGCCTGACGCTATGGCAATTTCAGCTGTGTTCCATGGGTAGAAACCCCACAACCTGCCCCAAGAGGAGTGGTGGACTAGGTCCTCTAGAGACATTTTTGCTCTCTCTTGCAATTTACTCTGTATGCACAGGGATGACCTCAGAAAACCATGCTTAAAGGACATGGGGTGTAGCCGGATGCATAATTTTCGCACCTGCTTGATCAACAAAGTGCCCTTCTGTGAGAAAAGCAGCAAAGCTCCTGAAGATGTACCCACAGCCAGGACGGAACACGCATAAGACACCACCCATTCCATGGTCGACATGTGCTCCTCCGGCTCCATACAACTCGCAACCTTGCGCACAAAAGGTCTCGGTACCGAGTCCCCACCTTGCCACGACAATCGCATAACGATTGTATCCTCCATCGCTATGGCCATATGCTGATGGGTCATCGCCACCATGAGCTTGGCGCTGTCTAGCCATCGCTCCTTGCCCGCACCCACCGCACCCAGCTCGTCTGATGCAATGCATCCACAAAATTGCAAACCCTTGCTTGTCAATTGGCCCGCCATCCTCAGGAGTACAAAACGGAGGGCGGCAATAATATGGGGTCTGCTCGCCTGCTCCCTTCTGTGTGAGACTTCCAAGCCAAATCTAGGAAACCCAATTTGATATTAGTTTATTACTTTACAGCAGCACCTGAGCAGTCACCTTACTGCTGAACTATGCTACAAGCAAGGTACTCATTCAGGCTCTTTAAGCACCATGAAGTGCTTCTTAGTATGGCAACACAAAGAGAGTGGACAATTTGAAGAACTTACATAGCTCTACTTTGAATCTACGAATACCTTGGCAAACCAAGGGCTTGCTGAGTACTTGGCTCTAATAACTTTGTGCTTACTGTCATGAGACCACCACACCCTCCCTCTGGAGCATGGGCTGAAATAAGTGCTGCTGAGTTGTGTACCTACTACTAGCTGAAATGGCTGAAAGGACCTCCCCAACCTCTCATCTCTTTGCTCGTACGACCTGCTGCAGGGATGCCATTGATAACAAATGTGAAGTGGTTTAAGCTTGGGGTTCCACAGGGATCACAGACCTGTTGGTTTGTGGTTGGCTGTGATGTATCCAGGTCAGGCCAATTGACCTTCTTTTGTCGCAGGAAATGCTACTAAGGGCAAGAGACTAAGGGATTGAGGCTTTGAGCTCTCCCAAACCTCAATTCTGTTTGTGTGTGTGTTGGTTTTGAGCACATATACACTTGCTGTTTTGCTCTGAATGGGTTGAAGGATCTATGGGCTTGTACTTTCATGGAAAAGGAGTTACCGTTAAGAAGACACTAGCCATGAACTTCCCACTGCTTCCTTGGATATGAAATGAAATGGTGCTTTATAACGTCCGCAGAAAGCTCATAGAGCTTATGGGACAAAATGGAAGAAAACATGAGAGAGGAACAAATCCAGAAACCACAATTAATGTTCTAGCGATTGTCTAAGGGTGAAGGCCTTGTGTAGGTAGGCTGCCAAGCATTTTTGATCCTCATAGTGGAAGACATCAGTGAGAGTTATGAAAGTGAGAGGAAAATTTGTTTGTGAGAAAGGCCTACCTAGTGCACATCTGATTGCCACACCTAAAAACCGGTTTTCCAGTAAGGATATGGAAAAGAGGCAAACACAACCTACTGCATTCCGTGTTTCTTTTTCTAGCTTTCAAATGCTACATAAGAGACACCCTCTCTCATGGGTGAGGACCTTACGGATGCTCCACAGGGCCTACCTACCCTCAGCACTAGACTGAAGTCTAAATTCGGATGGGGGATGGGGGGTTAAAATCGGGGCGGGGACTCTACCAATAAACAGAGGCAGAGAGGGTAAAGGGAGACAGGGCAGGTCCGACACCCTTGGGCATCCTACTTTCAAGCCATGTTTAGGAAGGACAACATACCCCATTGACAGGAAGAGCCTCTTTTGCATCTAAATTCTACCTCAACTCAATACCTGGGTGTCGAGTTCACAAAATAAGATAGTGCGAAAAAAAAATCTCCCCCTGACAGAGCCCTTCAGATTCTATATGAAGAAAGCGCACCTTGTCAAGGCTGTAGGCGCACCATTGTGACGGATCTTTAAAGAACTCCTGCCAGCGCTGTCCCACGCTCCAGCGTTGACCTACATTGTAGAGATTCCAACGCGTCAAGGATGTCGATTACTTGTTTGACTAATCCTGTGTGCTTCTTCCACCAAATTACTTTCTGCTGGATAGGTCAAGGGGAAATTCCCAGCTTGGATCCTAGGTGCATACAACGCAAGGAACCCCACAAGAAACGGCAAAGTGTTTGTCACCATAAAGCCTTAAACCCCTGCAAATGAAGTTGAACTGCAATTCGACGAGACGGATTGAAGCGAAGGAGATGCGGCCAACCCCCACCAGGAATCTCCGCAGTGACTAAACTAGGAACTGCAACCAGATAGCTTCGAATTCACTTGTAAGAACTAAACCTCTTCACAGATTGCAACGCTGCCCACAACCTCCTCGAGCTAGAAGAAATGTAACGAATACCCTAGTCTGCAGGAGTCCAAGAAACATACCACAGCCCACTTCCACGTATATTTTTATTGCAGAAAAACAGAGCTATAAAGCTACTCGCGCTGAAACAAACAAGCTACTTTGAGAATCAAACTTGAACGAACTGGAACATCAGGCTTGGCACAACGTGGCTCAACATACAGAGCAGAAACAAAATCAGGGTCTCACCAGAGCACGGCAGCCCTCAATATACAGCCTTAAAACCCCTGCAAATGAAGTTGAACTGCAATTCGACGAGACGGATTGAAGCGAAGGAGATGCGGCCAACCCCCACCGGGAACCTCCGCAGTGACTAAACTAGGAACTGCAACCAGATAGCTTCGAATTCACTTTGTAAGAACTAAACCTCTTCACAGACTGCAACGCTGCCCACAACCTCCTCGAGCTAGAAGAAATGTAACGCAAGCATAGTCTCCGGAGAGACGAGGGTAGGGCTCGTTTGCGTTTCCGAGCACAAAAATATAAAAGATCTGCTTTTTGCCTACGTTTTAGGTCTCCGCACTTATCGCCACGGATGAGACAGCGCTTCGCCTACCAGATTTGAACTCACCATCTTGCAGGGTGCAGGAGCCCTAATTCCTGGGATTCAGGCATTCGACGGAGAAGCTGGATGTTGTTCCTTTCGATCATGTCGATGTTTGTGCGTGAAATTACAAGTCGCATGTTCCATCCTCATCCCAGTGTAAAAAACAATGGAGGCACTGAATTCACCTTGTCGGCATTCCCATGGGACTTGTCGAGTCTTGTTCCGCTTCTGCAGAGCACCGAAATCCAAGAGTTAGCATTCTCTTCTCTGTGATCTAAGTTGAAATCTTCTTCCTTTTGCTCGGATCAGATCGGTCAAAGTGGTGCACTGAAATTACAAAGCTACGAATCCAGAGGCTTACGCCCACAGAACTGCTCGTCTATGTGTTCAACACTGGTTTCGGTTGAATTACGGAGGTCGATTTGCAATTTGAATCCACTGTGTATCTGCGGCCATGGATAATAAACTCCAGGTGTGTGTCTTCCTTGCTGCCCTAGCAGTGCATATGTCGACTTGTGGAATAGCAGCACAATACGAGTCAGTAAGCAAATCCCGAAAGGATGAAGGCGCTGATATGTGCAGCACCGTGGTTTTAGGCGCTGGCTATCCTTGCATTGAATACACGGTGGCAACGGAGGACGGATTTCTCCTAGGTTTGCAACGGATTCCTTATGGATATGGCGGCAGTGACCGGGGCGGGATCCAAGGGAGGAAAAATGAAAGGCCCCCTGTGCTTCTACAACATGGTTTACTTCAGGGAGGCGACAATTGGGTGTTGAGTCCTCCCACGCAGTCTGTAGGGTTCATTCTTGCTGACGAGGGGTTTGATGTTTGGATCGGCAATGTGCGCTGCACTCGATGGAGCCACGGTCACATCTCTTACTAAGAAGGTGACTAAAGTTTCTGGGACTGGACATGGGATGAGCTTGCAACATATGATCTGCCTGCTATGATCGAATTCATCTTCACACTACTGGCTCTCGGGTTTTCTATGTGGGCCATCCTCAGGTAAGCATGCAAGCCACACCTTCACCACACCTTCACAATGCTCACTCACATCATGGGTTCTACGAGTTCTAGGAATCTTGAGCACATAGAAGAGTACATTACAAATCCCCACTTTTCAGAGGTACACCTGCTGAATTCGAGATCTCAGAGTACCTAAATATCAGGCTCTTCTGATATCTCCTCTGACTGCACTTGCGAATCTTGCCCACGCTTCCCACTTCTACACACTTTCATCTCCTCCTTGTCTATTCCCTGATTGATGGACAATTTGTCGTGTGACATCTGTAATAGGCTCTTCACAAGCTCTTCAAGACCTTTTGAAGTGTATGCAGTGATAACTCCACCTTTCCATCATTTCTCTTGTACTTGCTTTTGATTATCTATAAGTGGATGTCTGTCCCGTAGGGCACCATCATGCGGCTGGCTGCCTTCACCCAACCAGGTGTGACAGATATGGTGGCTGCTGCGGCGATGCTGAGCCCTATTTCGTACCTTGTATCACTTCATCATTCATCAATGCTGCGGCACACCATTACATTGACAAGATGGTCAAGACGATGGGTGTGAGGGAATTCAACCTTCAGAACGAATTGGGAGGGCAGCTTGTAGACTGGATTTGCATGGAGGGGGACGTGGATTGTGGGGACTTTCTCACAGCTATCACAGGGCCTAACTGCCGCTTCAACTGTACACCATATTATTTGCAGTTTGAACCACACATCTGGTCTTTCTGCCATTCAGTTTGAATGCCCAACACAAATGGCAGGTCAAGCTTCCGGTCGCTGACTGTCCACGCCGGGTGATTGACTTCCTCCTCATAGTAGAAGACACTCTTTGGGTTTTCGGCCACCCACATGCGGACGCTCCTAGCGTGGTTAGGGTGCTTTTTGAATGTCTCCTCGACACATTTGTTGGCAATGTTTCTGATATCATGAGACAAAAGGAATGTATCTCTTGTAACTTCCAAACCACCTTCCATGATTTCTTTGACTTTTTGTGTGTGGTTCGTCATTATCTTGTTAATAGATAGACCCATCTTGGGAACTTGAGGCATTACACGAGGCTCTCACCACCCACATATGACGTCTCCACCATTCCCAAATCATTACCCTTGTGGATGGCAGCGGGAGGTAACGATGTGTTGTCAGATCCGGTCGATGTTGCCCGCACAGTTGATGAATTGCAAAGCTTACCTGAGATGGTGTATGTTGAGAACTACGGACATATAGACTTCATCCCCAGTACACGAGCAAAGGAGGATTTGTATGATAAAACGATTGTATTCTTCAACTCTCAGCTCGACTCCAGCTCTTCGGAGATTCAACAAGTCTCTCAGTTTGGTAAGCGCATTTGGGAATAACATAGTGTTCACCCTATTAAGAGCTGCACTGATCAAGAGCTCCTAATGGAGAGGGTGAGTGTCACTGGCCATGTGCCATCATGGCTGTGCAAACTTAAAACGGGAACTTGACCACCTTGGTTCACGCAGTAGCTCACATATTACAAGCATTGTAGAACATTCTGTAGGTATATGTACATTTACATGAACTCGCGTGGTGGTTTGTTTTTAACCTTGTAAACAAAAAAAACTGTATGGACAAGTAGTTGTCAATGGCTGCAAACTTCCATTGTGGTGTTTGTTCTAGTCTGGAAGGACAATCTCAGCACAGCATCCTTGAATCCAGGTAGCTAAAGCTACTACCTCCTGCCCTCAATATGGCTTTGACACCTGGCCCTTTCATCCACAGCACATTTCACGCGTTTTTCTCTAAAATTCAGTGTACTTCAACCAACTTTTATTTGAAACTTCTCCCCATCTTAAGAATCCTGCGCTCTGCGCTTTAAGTTATCCAAGTGTTTGTAAAGAGTGCACACCTGACCTTTCCCTGGAGGCAGTTTGAAGGTTGATCTCTGCAAAACATCCTAATTATCTTTAAAGCAAGTCATGGTTCAACATCAGCCTGCACCTCAGCTTTGGCTTATCTGAGTCACTGGAAGTTTGGCTTCTTCATTGCAGACCTAGGGGTACACGGACAGCTTTGCCTAAGTTGACCCGTTGAGCACGCCCAAGTGGTCTTCGTTGCTGTTGAGTTTGTAATCGCACACTGCATCGCTTCTGCACCTTGCCAAGCAACAGAAGAATTACGCGCTTCCGTGAGTGATTCAGGGTTGGTTATTAGCCCCCCTTCTTCCCTCTTAAGTTTTACCCACTAAGACGATAGCTAACGAAATCACTCCATAGAAGCAGCCAACCTGATTTTGTCGGACAAGTACCCCACCTATGCCATTGCAAGTCAACAAGACCCATGGAAGAATGACGGGAAGAAGTGGACAGCACTTGCCACTAATAGTGCATGATAACATACCACACGAAGGCAGGATTTTGTTGGGGCAGAAGTCAGATGGTGAGGACTAAAACAAGGGTTCTCTGGAAGCAGATCGTTCTCCTGCCCAGCACCTGCCTCATTTCTTTGTCTCCCTGATTATCCACCTGTCATCATACGCCAAAGAGACTTCAGAACGTCACCCCAACTTTAGTAAAGCTCCTCTCAGGTGATTAGCAGATGTTGTGCCAGAAAGCAGCAAACTTGAGAATTTAACCAGCTGTGCTAGTCAAAACTTCTCACCTCATCCCACCAGCGGACACGCATTGAGCCCTTCAATCTCCAAGAAATCGGGGCAGGGGCGCTCTCACCAGAAAAGGCAGACAACTCCTTCTGATTTGATGGTTGCACTTCTTGTGATGATTGTAACACAGTGTCTGCATCTGCCACTGGAGAGAGCTCAGAGATGGACGAAGAGATGGAGTCACAGGAACACTCCATGTCTATGGTAGAGAAACAGCATGCACAGAAGGATGATGGTGATGGGGAGGATTCTGACCCCAGCAGAGCTGCTTCCTTTGCCTGCAAGCAACACAAAGAGATCCATAAGAATTGAACTCTCTTTCTCATTCTTGTTGCAAAGACTCTCTCTCCTTCTCCCTCTCCCTTGAGACTTGGTAATAGAGGTGCATGAAAGGTGACTATGTCTAAGAATGCTACATTGACAGTTAGAGTCCCAGAGCAAATTAAACTCAGAGTCGTTCGACCCTTGACTGGTTGGAGAGCAAAAGAAGACCCTTTGCAGTGGACTCGGGAAAAAACCCAAACTGGGGGATGGCTCATTGTGGATTATATCATAGTGGATAAGGATTTGTTTCCTCAATGTGCCAAAGTGCTTGATATTGGTACTTCTGACCACTTTCTTGTCTGGACTGAGATCATAAGGTGTATTCTAAGAGATCTGTGAAACATTCAATTCGAATGTGGCGCATAGAAAAATTCCGGAGGGAAGAGGTCAAGATAGAATGTCCAGGCCTTGAAATAGGCTCTCCTACCCTTTATCCAAACGCTCCAAGACCTCCCCTCTTGCCAATGAACGGGCAATCTACAGAAAATATTCTTTTTTGGATACAATGTCAGGTGTATTCTCATCAGAGAGCAACCCTCTTCAGGTACATCAAGAGCATAGTCCCTGCACCTCTGTCCACCAACTTTCAAAATTCTTCAGAGCTAAGCTCAAAGCCCTGGGTTGTGGTCTAACTGTTGGGCACAGAGGTGCAGATTGATGCTTGTGCGAAGGCTTTCTAGAGGAAACAGCGTTTGATGATTACATTCTCTCTGTGACCACATGGCTCCTTTCCACAGTTCAGTAGCTGACAGTTCAATCAAGTAATGTCAATGCCAGTCCTTCAATTGACACTCAATTTCCTGACATGTGATATTGTTGTCTGTGCATCAGTGCCATGACAATCTTGAGCTGAGTTTCAGTTTTTCTAGTAGATGGATCCTACAGAAGATGTTTGTAGGAAAGAGTCAATTGGTGCACTTGCTCTCTTCCTCCTCTTCCCAGCCCAACTACACATGGCGGGGGGCTATAGCACTTGCAGGGCTTGAACACTACTTGGAATGGAGTGGTAAACCAGTCAAGGTACTCCACTACGCATACATGCTTGAGCAACCAAGGTCAAGGAGAAGGCACTAATGCAAAAGGACTATCACAGTTCGGATCACTAGCATAAAATAGTTGATATTATATACTGTTCAGAACCACACCTAAAGTCATGACATTTATATTCCGAGGAACAGGGAAGCCCTGCCCATCAGTAGGGCCCTGAGGTGTGGAGGCCAAAAGGGGACAGTACCTGACACTGGTGCTGATCTGTCCCCACGCTTAAAAGTTATAAATTGGAAAAGTAGCTTCCTGGAACATGTTACCTGTAAGTGTTCCCTAAAGACAGCTCTTCCTTGACCCTGCCAACACCTCTCCACCAGTGTGCCCACTCATCTGCTCCTTCCCTCAATGGAGTGAATGGTTCCTGGATGGGTGAGCTGGTTTCTCTTTGCCTGGAGACACCCTCTAGGGAGCCCTCCCTCTCTGAGGCCTGTATGCTCCATGCCCTTCCCTAAGAACTTTGTTTAACCCACTGGAACCTTCTTTTGTTTTCTGTTGTGCAACTTCTGAGAGAGTGAGAATTTTCTGTGAGATGGCCGCCATGAAGTCTGGAATATCAGCCTCCCAGTTTTTGGACGAAATTGCAGAGAAGGAGCCTGCCCAATCAACAGGAAAGTCTTGGTTGGAAGGTGTTTGTTGGCTTTGATCACAAGTAGAAACTGTAGGTAGAGAGGATATCAAGGATGGGCCTGGTATTTCAAGCCCTCCTTGGGTGACACCTGTTGATTTATTGCAGAAATTGGGGCAGAGAGGCAGTTGCTGGTGTGAAGATACAGACATTATGTAAGAGCTGGGGAGTGATAGGAGAGAGGCTTCCACATCTGGACTTGGTGCTTTGTTCTGGTGAGAGTTTTGCAAAGACATGGCAGTGTTTTGCTCTTCCACTGAATACTGGGTGAGAACCTCTATATGTCTCCAAGTTTCCACAGATACTTGGGTACTGGGCTCCTTGATCACTTCCCCACACTCCCCCTCGGAATCTTCTTTGACATCAACAAATCTTGAGGCACGTTTCCATGATGAAGTGCATTGTGAGCTTGTAACTGATGGTGCCCAGCAGTGTCTCACTGTTCAAGTAGAGAGACACTTGATTGGTTTCACAAATATGTGCCCAGATAATGGAAGTAATCTTAGCAGTCAGCTACCAAACAGAATGTTATTCAAAATGGAAACAATCAACCACAAATTTCATCTTTTGTTGGATCCACAAAAAAAAAAAAAAAAAAATTTGCTTATGTTGAAAAAGGCGGCGGAGGCCCAAATGCAAAGTTAAAAAAGGATGTATCTTGAGGCACGTGTATCTAGATTGGATTCTCCCTTCCAGCTCTCACCAGCCATGACAGCATTACTATCTGCAGGAAATTCATGAAATGAGTTAGTGCTGGTGGTACAATTAGTTTCTTGCTATCAAAGTCTGATAGCTAAAATTGCCCCAAGTACACTGTTCCACCAGCATGATGCCCACATCCTTTTTGGATCCCCTTGCAAACCACTTAGTTACACTGTTGCTGGGCATTGAACATGACAACAATAATATGCGATAGCCTGTAATCTGGCACTATGGTTCTCTTCAACAGTAAGGGCTGAAACCATATTAGGACACCTAAAGTTCTCATAACCTGGGCCAAGCTAACGTCACTACACACTTTCACTAGAACAAACGACTTGGCTTCAGGAACTTCCCTGACTTTGACAGAGGCAAGTCCAAGCAAGGGATATGCCAGAGTGTGGCAATGGAACTGCATCTCTTGCTCATTACCAGAGCCATGAGTCAGGATCAAAGTAGTAAGATTACATGGTTTTTGCAGCAAACTTTCTGTGGCACTTGTCACTAGCAAGCAGGCATTGTGGCCAACATGATGACTGCATAGCCAATGTCTGAATGTATTCAGCTAACCATGGGCCAATTCTAAAAACTCTGTGCTATTGATCAATCTACTGTGGACAGAGTCTGGTGGTTAGGCTCTGCAAGCTTTGTACAGCACAGGTTAACAACATACATAGAATTCAAGCATTTGTATCAGAGGGCCAAATAGGGAGGGGGGAGCAATCCTCAGTGATCAAACATTTGGACGCTTAGATCTGTGACAAGGTAGTTGGTCTCGGACTTCCATAGTCAAATGGCGAGTGCGATGCACGCCAGACCGCTGGATATTCACAAGGCGGTCAGAAAGCGGTTGTAAGAAGGTAAAGACTTGACCTACCCTCTAGTACTTAACTCGTCGTTACAATATATGATCATAACACGATAGATCACTTCGATTTGGTCGAAGAAAGTCTAATGCCATGTGGAAATTGGCCTCGAATCTTTGAATGCTTGCATCACGCTTCCAGCAATATGGCGCAACCAATTCACTAATGCTGTCCTCCAGATGAATGGTGGTCTAGCCGTTGTGGTGCCCTGAATTCGTGTTGCCACCTGTCTTAGTACATGCCTATTCACCGTGTCGTGATGAATGTAGTATGCACTGGTGGTTTCACGCTCCTCATCTTCAGTTTGATCTTCCTCGTTGGCGTATAAGTCATGTATAAGGGCTTTATCATGGATTAAGAACTGCTGCATACCTGCAGATTTGTTGTTCGTGACAAAATGATATACAATCTTCCACTTGCATCCGGTGATGAAATGGTTTCTGCAGAGGACAGTGAGCTGGTCCCCTCAACCCCAGGCTGATCCTCGTGTATATCAACCGGCTCGTGCACAGATGTTCACCTGCTTTTTCTTACAGCTAACTTCCTGCCAATCCAGGTCTGTTTGGCAACTCCTTTGACAGTTCCTGTAAAAGCTGTCGACCTGCCATGCAGAGATTGTTGGCGGACCGTCCCACCTTCTTTGTTCCCATTCAGTTCTTGGCTAATAGATCTGGCCTTCTTAATCGCAAGGAGGAGGAAAAACAACTGGATGGAAATGTAAGCTTGCAAAACTTGGAGAAACTTTTCAGAGAATGAGTACCTAGATCCAGCAATGAGCACGCACTTTGTGAGCAGAAAGTTGCCAAAGCATGAACCAAGATCCAAACCAGCATGATGGCAAGATTGCCTCTGCAATATGGGAGCAATGAACACAAAAACACAAAAACATCAAGCACGTCAGGATGGCCGGCTGTGTTTGCAAGGGACCCTGATAGCAATGCCTTGGAGTTTGCCCAAGGCTGATTAGGAGGACCGTCATTTGATCCTTTGCCTACTATACTTTGATGACATGATTCTCTCCACCATGGAAGGCAAGGTATCTTGTTAAATAATGAAGGATGTCTGTTAAAAAATAGGGGAGGGTAGGAACCCTTACTTTCACCTGCTGTGATTGGTGCATTATCAGGCGAAAGATGTCAGCATCATAGACTTGAGGACTTCGGGTTGGCCTCAGCTATGAGACAATGAACCTTTCTGTATTGTAAGATCTCAGTTTCTAAGATGTGTGTAAGGCCAGTGTAAAGGACCCAGTGGTTCCTCCTTGGGTCCTCCCAATTCCCACCTAATTCACCCCAGTGGATGAACATGTAATGTGGGGGACAAATTTGCCATCATATCTATAGGAGAGCAGCAGCAGGGGGAGAGTGTCAGTTGCAAGATACAAGTGGACAAATACATTCCACATCTGTTCTCTCCTGATCTTATGGAAAGGTATGTAACACAATCACTAGAACTCCATACAATGACCAGCTTCAAACGGCAACCATGGCATCATCAAACAACGGCAACATGTGAATCAGATGGTAACTATGAGGCTGGTGGGCAGTCAAAGCACAGGGGGTAGTTTCTGGGCACTCTGAATTGTGAAAAATGGAGGGAGATTTAGAGCTCCATGTTGCAACACAAAGTAAGATCTCTGTGCTCTTCATGAGGCCATATATGCTTGCAAGTACTTGTATATGGGTGGGATTCGACTCGCAACCAACTAATCCAAGCGACTCTCTAACAGTTCTACACCACTAGTAAGTCCTCTTCAAAGCTAACCCAAGCATATAAGCACCAAGACAAAGACAAGTGAGTGTATTGAAGCATAGACATAACACGACAATGAGTGTAGGAAAATGTTTGGAGGGTGCCTCTTTCATAGCAGCTACTGACTCTCTGCAGCAGCAAACAGCCAGAAATAAGTTAGTCCATCACACTCAGCCCAACTAGACGATAGCACTGTGATTCTTCTTCACAACATTTGCTGTAGCGTCGCAACTTTCAACGGCACTGTATTGGCAAAAAGGTTTCTCCCATGGGTTGTTATGGTTCATATCACACAAGCTCCTTTGCCCTTCACAGCTTCAGCATGATCTTTTGCCGAAGCTCTTCCCACAAATGCTTGCTATGGTAGGTTTGACGAGGCAAGAAAGCTATGGGAATCAAATGTTAAAAGAACGAGAGATATATTTGCCGGCAAGCCTTGGCATGGATTCAAAGCTAGGGAGATGCCCACAGGCTTCAATGTTTTTTGAGACATCCTGTAGCATTTTCATATTGCATGAAAGACACCTAATACCTGGGTAGCCTGACTTGAAGGTGGAGCTGGCAGGGTTGCTTGAGCAGATGGAGTTTGGAAGCTATGCTGGGGGCTGCACATCGCCCCAACTATCCAGGTTCAGGAGCTCTACCTGCAACTGTGCTTGTGACAAATTTCAAGGCCTAGAATTCAGTTAGTCCCTGCCATTTCCATCACCAGTCAGCCATCAACAGGGCGAACACTAGTGCAAATCAATGAGCCAGAGTTGCATGGCAATGATCTACACGTACAGTTTACTTATTTATTCATTGCTGATTCATACACTGGCCCCTATTCTATCCTCAATGCCCTTCCTCCCTCAATACAAAAGCCATGGCTAATACGTAAATATCTTGACAAATATGTTAACAGGAAATAAGACACGGTACCTTGAATAAATCCTAGCACTTTGTAGAACTCTAAATAGGAAATCCCAACTATGTTCAAGCACATAGTACTGCAGTGCGTTGTTTGGATTCTTTGGTAGAAATAGTCCAATTTCTGCACATTTCTCGAAAACTCTCTGAATGGCAGAGTGATCACTTCCATCCTCGTCTTTTGATGTGCCACTCCATCTGGGACCATAACATAATGAGTTCTTCACAATGTCGATCAAACCTGCCCGAATGATTTCAAATCCATGTCTGGGTGCAGATTCAGTTTGAGCATACTACCCATTCGTTGTCTCAGAACCTTATTCAATCCTGAAAAACACAAACAAACACAAAAGTTACATTAATGGCATGTCATTGTCCAAACCAAAGTTTCTATCATTATGCACACCACTGACGAAGACAAGTATTAGTTTGAATACACCTGTTGTACTCCAAGATTGGCCACCACAGGTCATCGCCAGACGCACGATAACCTGTCCTGCCAAGCGTTTGAGACGATGTTGTCCCACAAAATATTGAGTAAACTCCAGCAAATTATCCATCACCAATTGTACATCTGCATCAAGAATGTGAAGGAGGTCGCTATTCTTTGCTTTGAACTTCGCAATTGAGGGCAGAACCTCCTCCGGCTCCTCGAAATGGACGTCACCTGCCAAATTCTCATATTAACCACATTACTCTCTGAACCAATTACTAGATTAAGAATCATTCTATTCTGATAAGGTTGCAAGCATATTAGGGTTTCTAGAAGAGAAATTACCATTTCGTTCGTCGCAAATGCAGCTAAACAGAGTACAAAGATCACTTGGAGAGCCCACGCTGACATTCACCTCCGATTTGAAGAGGATAAAATCGCTTTCAAAAGCATTTTTCGCCTCCAGTTTCATGGTTGAGTAACCTCTCTTGAATTTAAGTTCAGGGCCGATTCCATAAATTTGGGAGATAAAACTTGCTAACTCGTTGATCAGGGCCAAAGCCCGTTGCTTCACGAATTGTTTTATCACGGGCCTGAGCTTCTGCAGAAAAGCCACCCAAAAAATATCTATCTTAGAATCCCACAAGCACACTGGCAGATATTGCTATACACAGACAAAGACATATAAAGTGTAGATTCGTGTACCTTATTAAATAAAGCTTGCTCCTTCGCCTGCTCTTGCAGATCTGCAACACTCGCCTGCAACTTTTCTAACCTCGCGTCCAAGTTCTCTAGAGGGCTCCCCAAAGTCTTCCTCTTCATCATGATGCCTGCACATACCACAAATAATCATTTAATAAACATCCACTTATGGTGGACCTGAACTCGTAAGATTCTTATTCCCATCCCATTGAATCCCGAAATGCGGTGTAGCATTCCATTTTCAATCGATTGTGTTTGTGCCCATCAGTGGACTGAATTGGAGAGTGGGCCTTGCAGGGTCACTGAAAATGCATACGTGCATACCCATATGGCACAGGGTGAGGAAAATAGGTCTAACTGACCCCCAACAGTTCGCCGATCTACTAGATCCGGAGCTCATTCAAAAAGCTATGGCTAAAACAGACCGGACATGGTATCGGAACCGACCATCTCACCTCCGTTGGCTCGTCGTCCTCCCTGTCTGCATCGCTCTCATCCGCTAAATCACATATGAACTTTCGCACCCGTCTACCTGCCTCAGCTATTGCCAACTCTTTCCTTATCCTTCTGTCCTCCCTAGCCCTCTCCAAAATCTGCTCTACTTTACTGGGATTCTCACATCGTCTAATCGCTGTATTTGCGAGTTTAGCTGCATAACTAGGAAGGGAGTAGTCCTTCACCGGGCTCGTCATGAAGTCGGCCCTCGCAAAGAACGGGACATTCTTCCTGGCAGGAAGTGTAGGCCTTACATATTTCGACCCGGATCCTCCAATCCTGCATATAACAATCACCAACGAGACCAATGAGAACCACAGTCCGGAATGGAATGGTAGAGGTGATATACAAAGTAAGTCATGCTCCCATTTTCCTCACCTGAGCCTTCCCCAATTTCCTATCTTTTGTGCACATGTATCGAATGTAATGTTTATGCATTTGGTTATTTGTAGGCAAACATCAAGCTGGATTTGGCCCATGCAAACGCTTATTCATGGAAATTGAGGGGCAACCCAAAACATTGCAGGCATTGACAAACCACTTGAAGGAAGCCGGGGTGAAGTCCAGAATCAAATACAAGTCAAAGCTTGTGAAGCTGGTGGCCATTGCAGATCCGGCTCTTGGAAAGGACTTCGTCCCCGAGATTGCAAAACATTATTCTCGGGCCATAAACCCGACCATGCAGTTGGAGAAACTACATCACGTCTCAACGGCATGTGTGGATGCAAAAAAGAAGGTGAGGTTAGACTCAAAACATTTTTTTTTTGGCAATAAGTACTGTACTTCCTGTTCCTAACATTGGATTGGAAATGGCTGACAAGGTGGCTGTCAATCTGGAATGCATCTGAGAGTATAAGACCAGTGGTCTTTTCCACTTGAAATTTCCGACCCTGCCGTGGATGTGTGGCTCAACCGCATGACTTGGTGGTTCCAGGTAATTCGAGGTACTTCCCTTCATTTCCATCACTGGCATGAATTCTATGAACGGGTCAGTGACAATGGATCAACGTAAAGGCAGGTAATGTCGAATGCGAAGGAGCAAGTGGGCCTCCATACAAATTCGTTCAACTTGTACACAAAGTGGGATGGAACACAGACATTGGAAGAGTATGTGACACATTTCAGATGTGTGTACAAAGACTCCCTCTTCGCCAGGGAGCTGCAGACAACAAGAAAGAGCGTGGAGTTCACACATCAGGAGGGGGCGGGGAAAGCTGCCATGCGCATTGTCTATGGGTAACCGCTACCAGCATTATATGCAAAACCTAGGGTATGAGGTGTGCCTAGGAAATCCGGCACCGCATTCGCACTTTCTGTTGCGGAGTGCACTCTGCAAAGACTTCAAGAACTGTACTGACGCATGTGGTGTGTGTAGCAGGTATATGAAATACGTCCTAGTTAAGACAGGGGCCTTGGAGCAAGATCCCTTGTTCTTCATGGCTTGGAGGACTCCGGGTGGAAGTTGTGTGTACACACCAGAGTTCAGAAACAATGGCATGCCGAGCATCTCGTTACCTGCCCCTGGTACCTAGACATGTCAAGCGGACTTGTTGACGAATCGGAGAAGAGCTGTACGAAGAAGCAAAGAAGAAGAGAAGGGAAAAACGTGTCCCTGATGGACTCGAAAAGGCGAAGGAGGCTGCAATTCTCGAAAAATCCACAAAGGCAGCTGAGATGACACAAAAGACGGTGGATGTCGCCTTAAAGGACAAACAAAAGGGATCGAAGAAGAGGACCCGACAGCAAGGAGCACCAGTTGTGACTCCAAAGAAAACGAAGAAGCAGAAACAGAAGGAGCAGGAAGATGCTGAAGACGAGGGCGAAGATGAGGACTTTGCAACCAGCCCACCCCGGGAGACCCAACAGAAAACCCTTGCGGCCACAGTTATTGTGAAAGCGACGAGAACTGGCTCAGCAAAGAAGGCATTCTTCAACCCCCCAGGGAGGCACCCGTTCGAGCCAGTGGAAATGAGGAGGCCGAAAGTGGAGCCAAAAACAACAGTAGAGTGTGCCAATGAGAGTTTTTTGAAGGCATTGTGGCATTCTAGGGTTGGTCATGCAACAACATAGAGTCTCAAAGAGATGATGCATGTGTGTTATTCTCACATTTCATCTTGAAGAGCCCAAGGGTTTTTCTTATCAACAGACCCCTGCCATTTCTCTAGTATCTCTTCAATCTCGGGCTGAGTTTACACCACACTCATGTAAGAGAATGCACAGTCTCCCAAGTGACTTCTGAAAAGTATCTACATGGAAAATCAATTGACCCTGTTGCAATGAACGCAAAAGGTAAAGATAGAGTTGATGCACAAGAACAACATACACTTGGACATATATGCAAGCAAAGACATACTACCAAGAGTCTAATTAAGCCTTGGCACCATCATGATGTACTATAGGATGTTCCATAATAAAGTTATCCGTAAAGTGCCAAAAACTGGGGACGAGTACCCGGAGTTACCCTGAGTACCCCGAGTTTGACTAAACAGATCTATCGCTGCATCACTTGCTAATCTTGAGTAACCTCAGATTCACAACAAAATCTAGCAAGAAGACGAGCTGTATTTCTAACACCACCAATTTCAAAGTAGACTCAGTATCGGGGTTGAAAGGCTTGGTGGGGAGGGGGGAGCAGAGCCCCACCTTCAAAGCCAGAGTACATTGCTTCCCGTGCCTTCATTTCACGATGCTCCTGTGAATATTGCAAACCCAGCCTCAAGGATTGTCAGTTTTGCTTTGCCATGGAGTTGCCCAACACTGACCACTTTCACAAAATGGATCAAGCTCTGCTGCTACAACTACATCTTTCTGCATGTGGTCTTAAGTCTTAACCTCAAAAGAGTCTCCGCATATTGTTATGCAAAAGGAATTGGAGACTGCTCCAATTGGGCTGGATGTAGAATGCCTTCAAAATTAGAGAGACACCACATGATGAGATTAAACTACTCCTAAGGAATACTTAGTTAAGATACTTCTCACAGAAAGCTTATGACTCATTCATACTCACAAAGAAATGGCAGTGGACATGCTTGTGTGGGCAAGGCAACACCAGCAGTGCAGATCCTTTCCATAAAGTCAGATTCAGAGATCTACCTCAGTCAAGCATTGTGACTGGATCTTCTGTACCCTTCCGTTGCTCTGGAAAAATACAGACAATCCAGCACAGTACGTTCGCACCTTGCTGTAATGTTTCACTAGCAGACTAAAGGGTCCTAGTCATCCTAGGGCAAGGTCTGAAGTACACCTAAGGGGAAAAGGAACAAGTCTTTGAACATAGATTGCAGATTCTAAAGACACCCAACTTCCTCTTTGCTGGGGATTCAACATGCCAAAGAGAGGGGAGATCACCACGCAAGCCTTTTTAACGAACAGCAGAGACCTGGCGAAAGAGACCATTAATATACCTGACAAATCGCGCAAGGCCAGCAAAAGTAGTGCAGCATCCAATCGGGGAGTGGGCGGCTTGGTAGGTTGTATTTCCTACGCAGCTTCTGGCGGTAGGCATAAGAGTAAATGCAACCACATGTTGTCAACTGCTGGAGCAGGTACCACACAAGGGCAGCAGTGAGACAAGAAGTGTTACCGTCGTCCAGGCGCTGAGCCACCCTTCCAAATGCAATACAAGGGCAGATGCATGTCAAGAGGCAATTGGGCACGTCTGCACAACACTCACAAAGACCACTCGTCCATACGCCTCTCGCAGGCCCGTGTGCGTGGAAATCTAGAGGTGGTTCTGCTAGAATCACTGGGTAGCCTTGGTAAGATTGATACTGCGTTGGCCCTGGATAGAGAGGGGGGGATGGCTCATACGTGCCATAAGACCGCTGCACCTGCTGCGGATCATTATCCTGCGACGATTCTTCATTCAATGCGCCCATAGCTCGACAGATGGAGTGCTTTCTTAATTCCCCAAATCTCTCCCCTCCTCTGCCCAATCTGCTTTGTTCCTCCTCTCCTTTTCTCTTCCTGACACCCGGATTTCCTTTGAATCCCAGAAATTTGCTTTTCCCCTGACTTTGGAGTCGTCCTGGCTACTTACTTATCTGATCTCTAAGCTTAAATCCTTCACAAACTCACTCTCGTTTTCTCAAACAATCCTTGCTCCTCACCATCACCATCACCACAGCATAATCCCACAAACACTTCCTCTATCAAAGCCCAGTACCGCCCCATCTCCAGGACAATAGACAGCTGGCATTCGAAAATTTCTGCAGTGTCACATTACAATTGGGCCACGTTGTATTGAGAGATTGCATGGGTACTGTGGAGGGAAGGCGCCAAACAAAATTTGGTGAGAGTTGTGAGCTCAGATCAGCAAAGCAGCGATGCAATTTTAGAAACAAAGGTGGGGATGATGCAGGCCGACCCTAACATCATCCGAACTCTTTTCCTCGTCAACGACATTCGCCCAGGCTTTGGATCGGGATATGAGTTGGGACCTCCATTGGGCAGTTCAAAGAGTGGCGGTTGCCTTCCTGCCGGCCCACTCTCTCATCCCTGTCTGCGAGCATTCCTTTTTCCTGCGTTTTAGGGTTTGATCTCAAATGGCTGCATTTCCCCCCCTCGCATCCCTGCCTGGGATAAAGTTTTCTTCGTTCTCTGTGGGTGGGTTTTGGGTTTCATTCCTTTTGCTCGTCGCTGGATTGGTCGTTGGGCGATAAATGTGTAAGCATTTGGCCAGGCTTACAAGACTGTGGAGGTTGGAGGCTGACACAATAATATTTGCTTGAATTAGAGGGAGGAGCAAGTGCAGGATGACGGATTACACAAGGAATTGCGTATGTCGCCAGCTTTGGAGATTAAATTTCAGACGGGATACTATGATGTAGCGGAAACAGAGATCTAGGCTGAGAGAGGGAGAGAGAGGGGAGGGTGGCGGCCGGTGGGCCGTGGGTGGATGGGGCAAGCTGGCGACAGTGAGAGAAGCTGTGGTGGTTTGCTCGGCCATAGATGCGGGAGTCACGGTCTGGGACCTTGCTTCGGGAGCCCTTCTCTCTCACCTCCGATCATGCGCGTCCCCTCGGAATGCTCTTGCTTGCGTTGGTTTTCATTACCTGGCAGCCGCGCAGGTTCACAAGCCCTCATCATCGGCTGGCGGTTCAATCTATTTCTGGGCATGGCATAAGGTGTGTGCGCTGTCTCTGGGTTTTTATGTCTGATGCGTCTGCTAAATGCACAGTGGGCCCAGGGTCTATGATGTGGGAAGCAAGCATGATATGAGGATCAGCACATCACGTCCTTCCCTGTTCCTTCCTCCTCCCTCCTTAGCAATAGCTTAAGAGAATAGCATTTGGATTCCCTGTTACAATATGATCTGGGTGGTTCGTCCAGGGGAGATGGGCCTCTGTGGGACATTGTTAGGATTTTGCTGCTATTGTATAGAAATGATTTGAAAGCATTACTACCGTGCCTGGGGGGATCAAACAGTGGGGGCTTGCTATACTTGTAAATGGTGGTTACTGAGAAGACGTGGAGGATGGATCACAGAACCAAGTTTTATTCAAGAGCTATCCTGTGGAACCTATAGCACCACTGGCGTGTACCAGTGATGGAGCGTATCTTGCAGGGGGTGGCTCATCTGGCAGAATCTACTTCTGGGAGGTGAGCATTAAGCAGAATTTCAAGTCCTTTGGTTGTACATGGAAACCTCCTTTAGTTAGTGAATGGGTGGTTCGAGGTTTTTGTGAATCCAGGCTATGATGGGCAAGCAAAACTGCCCTTTGTGGTGTCTAGGGTCTAAGGATGTTTGCTGCCAAATCTGAGATCAGATTTGGTCAGTGGAAGACATGTGGTGTCTGTTGACATAATCAAAGCTAGCACAGTGTGAAGATGGCAAATTTTTTTCCCTGCGTCAATATTGGTAGATTGCTTAGAATATTGTGGCGTGCTGTCAATTTAAACAGCTTGTGGTGATGGTGTGCTAGGTGGCAAGCGGGCGGCTATTAAGGGTATGGCCAGGGCACTACAAAGCTGTGAGCTGTATAGTTTTTTCTGATGACGACTCATTGCTCATCTCAGGTGCTGACGATGGCCTCGTCAATGTCTGGCCTCTTCTCAGGTGTGCTCTCTCTCTCTTGTCTCTGGTCCATCCAATTATTGGTTACCGCAACTGACAGGGTCCCCGATGTTGCTTTCCTCCCAGCACTTTGCTGCTCCTCCCAACTGGGAAAAAATGTAGGAACAAGTTCCATCTGATACTGGTCATTCTTGTGCCTGCTGCTTGGTGCTTAAACCCTAAACCTGTGATACTCGAGATATTTCCTCTGATCTCTCCTGATTTATTACTGAGAGGGTCTGGCATGGATGTCAGGGTGCTTGACACTGCAGAGGATGGGCAAGGCTCAGGAGAAGGACACGTGGCGTCCATGTATGGGTGGTCAGACCACACCTTACCAGTGACAGGCCTCCTTGCAGGCTCTGGAGGGCCTAGTGCCATAGTTGTGTCTTGCTCCCTGGATCACACTTGCAAGGTTTGTCTTATTTTCACCACCACATAACGGAATTGAGGCTATACTGCACCCCACATTAACATGATTTCAGAATCTGAATACTTGGAAACCAAAAATCTGTAGGCGTTTCTATTTTCATGTGCCTAACTTAGTTTCAGCGTCAGAGGTGTTTGAGGCATTTAGTTTAACTTTATATTCTTTGATTTGACAGATTTGGAGCCTTGCCCTTGGGACGCTGCTACGGTCGATTGTGTTTCCAACAGCGCTTAATGCTGTCGTGTTGGATCCGGGCGAGTATGCTTTGTATGCAGGCGGCACGGATGGCAGGATATTCATCACTGCTCTCAACTTCGGGGTGCCTACTGCATCAGGCATCCTCACCGATGGTCTTCTAGGCACTGATGCTGCTCTCATCGGCCATAGGTGATGATGTGTGCTCCTGCATTTGTGTAGAAGAGAGCAACAAAGAAAGAAGCTTATAATGCCCACAGAAAGCACTGACAAGAACCAGTAACAAGCACATCTTTCCAGCATCACTATCTCATGGCAATAGTGCTCGGAAGGATATGTCAGCCTTTGTCTAGAATGAATGGTCAAGTGCGTTGGGACCATGTGAATTTGGATATACCATCATGCCTGTGTACATCTGGATCTCTTATATTCATACCATTGTGCGTCTGGAGACAGCCGGGCAGTGACCTCGTTAGCCTTCAGCATGGATGGGGTCTCACTAGTGTCGGGCTCAGAAGATTGCACTGCACGCCTCTGGGACACTGTGAGCCGCCAAGTCCTGCGGACTTTCACACATAGCAAAGGTAGGCCATTCACTCTATACACCTTCAGAGTGCCCATTTATCACGTGCTTCAAATGTCTCAAATAGAATCTGATGTGGAATACACCTAGTACCAACATGTCAAACTTCTGAACAGTTTTGTGGAGACAGTTCTGCAAGATATTGAGGACGTTTTGAAAGAAATCAACACAGAGAAGAATGAGGTAGGCCGAACTAGCAATACCTCTGTCCCTCGATCTGTCAGAGGTTGATCCCTTTTAAGATCCACTAACATTGGAATTTGGGCATATTCTCTCCTCAGTTTCATGGCCCTGGCCCATGCATGGGGTTATCCAGTTGTTCCTTTGAAAAGGGACCATGAACCCTGCAGTTACACTATCATAAGGTCTGAGTTGTATCACTGAAATTGCTTGATGGGTATTGAATGTTCAGGGCCAATCAGTAGTTTGCTGGTGTTGCCAAGGCCACCAATGCTGACGCATGGGCCCATGACAGAACAACAGGGGCGCTCTCTTAATAGACGAACTCCATTGCTTCCAGTGGCCCCTCTTAGTAAGTATGTTGTGTCAGAAGCAGCTTCTCAGGACCCCAACCCATGGGAAGGTCCACTTATTGTACTTCCTTCGTCTTATCCTGATGAGGAGGTAATGGAGGGATACTCATACAGCACCGCTGCCATGGAACGCCAGATTCGGGAACTGGAGGTTAGCTTTTCTCTCTATTTCTGTTACAAGTTTCTTTGGATGTGTTAAAGATTGCTAACCTGAATTCCCCAGCAGTTCCTCTCTCATCATGACACTTTCGGCCACAAGGCTACGGCAAACGTCTTATGAGTACAATCTCATCATGACACTTTTGGCTTCTGTGTGTCTTCCTCTGCTTCTCATGGCAACCATATTGTTTGTGTCGGAGGCTCTGCAGCAACGGGGATCCACAGCTGCTATGCAAATGGAGTTGGAGCGATTGAGGTCAGAGCTCCGGCGTGCATTGAATAATGGCCAGCAATGGCAACAGCTGCACCAGGAGCTGTACTGTTTTTGTGTGGATGAGCTGATGGGTGGCAACAAAGAGAGAGATGATGATGAAGAGAAGGATGGTGATAAGGAGAAAGAGAAAGACAAGGAGAAGGCTAAAGGAAGGGGTAAGGTCATGGACAAGACACGGGACAAGTAGCCCCTGTGGTTGATAAAATTAGGTGGGGCGAGACCTAGTTAGAGTTAGATCGGCATAGATGGTAAAAAGATGAGATTTTTGTGCTCCAAAATTGTGAAGTTTTCATGCATCATATCGCCTACCAAATGGCGATTTATTTCGTTTTATCACACTCTGGAGAAGTTGGGCAGGCTCAAGGACCCCCTGGATTGAAGCTCTTTTTCATTCTTTGCTCAGCAATGTTTTTCTTGTGATGAAAGCCCAGTCAACTGTTGTTTCTCTGTCCTTGGACGTCCCTCTCTTCGGCTCTAACTTATTGTCTTCAGCTCTATGTCCAGTGCTCTCTTTCTTCAGTGCTTTGTGAGTCATTCAATTGTCTGAACTCCCTCATCTTGGTACAAGATCAAACATCAACTTCTCTCATTCCTAAGACTGTAGAGCATGGAATCTCTTTCCCCTCTGGATTTAAGTTGGGCAGCTCAGTGATTGCTTTTATCACCAAGAACACATGTAACGATAATACCCCTTTAGGAAAGTGTTGAAACATCTGAGCTACTTTAGAGCATGTTAATCTCCCAACCTTGGACCTCTCTTGTTGCTTGCCAAAGAGTAATGAATGATTTCTATGTGCTAAGTTTGTTTTGCTCTGTCTCAAGACTTTGAGTAGCAGGCTTTGATCCTCACCCTCACCAAGACTTCCATTTTTGAGTTCTCTCAAGCCTCTGAGACAGTGCCAGATCCCTTGAAGTACTTGAGGTCTCAATGCCTGAGGCTGATGTCTGGGTTTGTATTTTTCAATGTATGATCAGACTGCCAAGTAGCATCAGTATGTGGAAGCCCATCCTATACAACCAAACATTCGGCTTTGTACAATATAGTTTTGTAGGTCAAAATTTGTGTACTAAGCACGGTTCCAGTCGGATCATAGTACACTGCAGCAGGAAGAGAAACATTCACAGCAGACCATTCTTAATTCTAAATTGTTTTATGTCATTTTACTTTGCCTCTCATTTTACAATAATTGGGACGTTATGGGGCGCTCGAGCTGACCGGTGGGCCCCGCGCTCAGACACCCGGCTCCCCCACCCAGGACACACACACCCCCCCCCCCCCCCCCGGGCTGCGCGCGGTCGCCCACCTGCTGCCGCGGCAGCCCCGCCCGCGCCATCCATGTTGAGGGCATGGAAGATCGTAACACCCTGCCACGAACTCGCCCACTCGTTTTTGTTGTCTCGTTCTTGCGGCTCTTTGTTGTCCAATGTTGCGGAGGTGACTTTGCACGCATGCAGCTGTTCTTCTTGTTTATGGCGATTTTAATGACGATGAAGGGTGTGCCTAAACATGAGAGGGCTTGCGGGGCTCTACAGCCACCATCGTGCATATGCTTCCACTATTTTCGCCTTCGTTTTGTGCTGACGTGCTTATTTTTTAGGACGATATGTGGAAAAATTGCATGCGTTTACGGTTAGTGGTGTGTGTCTGAGTCTGAGCTCCTTCGTATGGAGCAGGAAACCATTGGTAACACGATAGTGGAAATCACGGAAGCATATGCACGTGGGGGCATGTATACATTGCAGAATTTATGTCCACCGATGAGATTGTTCAGGGGAGGACGTCTCTACCACCACATGTCTGGGAACTTGCGGAGAGTGTGAACGGAACATGACCCAGTTCAAAGGTCCTCAAACATCCAGATGCACCTCCTGAAAACATCACATCTCAACCACTACCGTCTCCTTGAAAACTGGACAATGGGAAAGGAGACATAGCCTGAGAGATGTGAATTCACGTTGCTTGTGGATGTTTGAGGTCCTTACGACTGCAAATGTGCGTGGATCAACAGGCTCTTCGACTGCGTCTTTGTCGGTACTTTCTCTAAGCAGTGTGTTGTGCCATGAGTATAGGCATATGCAAGTCTGCTGGACGGATGAAATGCAACCACGGCATGACGGCGACGCCAAACGTGGTTATGATGGGATATCAGTCTGGTCTGTTGGACTGTTGGTCTGTAAGGATACAAGTCTGGTGTGGCGCGAGTCCGTTCTTCACTGGACTACTGGGCCGTCATTGCCTGCCAAATTCCGAAGTGTCTTCTCTCGTCTTATCCCCGAAGTCTCTTCTCTCGTCAGTCTGTTGAACCGTTGGTCAGCTGGAAGTCCGTCTCTTCGGATATGAGTCCGTTTAACTACTACCTTTTAATTATCCGCATTGTCGTGAGTCTGTTGAGCCGTCGGACTGCTGGTTTGTCCGTCTCTTCTGATATCAGTCAGCTGGACTGTCACAAAGTCAGTCTACTGTGGCGCAAGTCTGTTTGCGCTGGGTCTGTTGAGCCGTCATTATTATCACGTGTAAGTCTGCTGGACCTATTAATGCAACGACGGCGGGAAGGGGCGCCAGTGATCTCGCGCTGCGTCCGAACTCGGACAGAAAGTGCGGTTTATGGTTCACTCCCGTATCACCCGGCCGCCTAAGGGATACTTTGTCTTTTGGGATATTAGTCTATTAGAAATCAGTCTGTTGTCGCGCAAATTACTCTGCGCCAGTCTCTTCGTCAGTCTGTTGAACCTTCCGTCTGCTGGACTGTCCGTGCAGTGGCATACAAGTCTGTTGTTGCGCAAGTTTGTTTGCAGTGGGTCTGTTCGGCCGTTATGTCATTAGGTTTAAGTCTGCTGGACGCAATAAATATAGCGACGGCGGTAAGGAGGCCCAGTCACGTCGCGGCACGTCATCAGACTCCGCACCAGACTCTGCACTCGCCTTAGTCTCTTTGTCAGTCCGCTTAACTTCAGTCGTCAGTCAGTCTTTGCTGTGGCATATGAGTCTGTTGTCGAGGGTACTGGTTCTGCTCGGCCGTCTTTGTCATCAGGAGTAAGTCTGCTGGACTTAATGAATGCGACGACGGCAGACTGACGATAGTCCCACTCATCCCGTCTGCTGGACTGAGGAAACAAAATTTAGCACATTGGTGATGCAAAGATTGGCACGTGGACGGAAGCATGACCATCAAACAAGCGTTATATCCCACCTGGCTTCAAGCCGTGGCCAGTTGAAAGTTCAATGAGGGTGGTGAATGCGGCCACCGCCAGACCCCGTGGCGCAAACCCAAAGGCCCGCACTTTGGCGGAGGTGCGCGCACGGTATGGGGTGGGTTCGGATGTTTCAATGCAAGATGTGCATGACCTGACATCGCCATCGCCTGTGGCTCCCAGAAAAAAGAAACTTAGTGATGGGGCCCAGAAGAAGGAAAGAGAAAAGGCTGCAAGGTCTGCTCGGGAGGCGAGGGCAAAATCTCAACAGCAGACTCGTCCCCAAGGCAGTCGGGAAGTGTCACGGGCTGTGTCAGGGAGACGGTCTATGCAGCAGACGCAGACCATCAGTACTTTGAGTGAGAGCTAGTCTGCTGAGCCGTCTGCAGACATCATTCGGAATGATGAATTCGCAGGTCTAGGAGGTGTCTCATCTCCCGTCGACATTGTCTTGCTTGACCAGTCGAGGGTTCACGTGGATGAAGTCCAGTCGAAAGAGACTACCAGTGGAGTCTGTCCTGGCACATTGCGTCTCATACCATTCGGGCTTCTCCCATTGGTGTGCCCACCAGTGGACGATCCAGACTTCTTCCGTTTTTTCTACAGTTTCGCCTAGTCTGGACAGCTCAGCAGAACCATCCAAGCAGCGGAGGAAAATTGGTTGAGCTCCCTTGAAGATGAGGAGGACATCTGTGTCGACAACGATGACGAGGTAATGCCCAGTCTATCCCCACAGTTGGTAGTCTGTTGCGTCAGTCTGTTGCGTCCCCTCCTACAGTCCACTGTGCGCAGGTCTCTGTTGTCATAGAGTCTGCTGGTTCAGTCTACTATACGTGCGCATGTGTCTCTTGTCGTTGAGTCTGCTGGAGTCCATTTATTCTTTTGTTCTGTGCCACGATGCTTGTGAGTCTGCTCGTGAGTCCGCTGGAGTCCGCTGGTTCCTTTGTTTTGTGCCACGATGCTCGTAAGTCTGCTCGTGAGTCTACCTGCTCGATCTGCTGCGTCAGTCTGCTTGTGGATTGCTGGTCAGTCCCATGCTTGTGGACTTGCTCGTCAGTCCCCTGCTTTTGGACTTGCTCGTCAGTCCCTGGAGTCCGCTGGTTCTCGTGCCACGATGCTGGTGAGTCTGCTCGTGAGTCTGCTACTAGTGAGTCCGATGCTGAGTTTTTGGGTTTTATGTCATATACCAGGATGAACGAGCCAGTATTCGGGAGGCCTTGTGTGCTTGGCGGACGGTGAGCTCCGACCCTCCTTTAGCAGTGAATGCGGTGCGCCAGAAAGTGGAGCGGGTGTGGGAGTACATCTTGTTTAAGTACCCTGGCTCAGTAGACGCCATAGCAGCACTAGACTCTGCAAACAAAGCACGCGCCAACTCCCGGTCAACACCATACTCACTGCAGACTCGATGGACACAGACCTCACCTTATCTGGTATCCAGCAGACTCTTGCCCAGCAGACTCTTTCCTATCAGACTCTTTCCCACCAGACTCACAGTCAGCACAATCTTGTCCAGCACACTCCCATGTACCATACTTTCGTCCAACATACTCCCATCCAGCAGACTGCTTTGCAGACTCCCAGCCAGCAGACTGCTATTCAGGAGACTCCCAACCAGCAGACTGCCACCCAGAAGACGCCCATCCACCACACTGCTGTCCAGCGGACTCCCAGCCAGCAAACTCTCATTGTCACGACCACCACGGGACTTTTTGGAGTTTGACGCTCGCCATTGCCGCTCATTGATCCCGAAGCTGTGGACTTGACACTTGCCCGTCTGAGGGTGGGGGAAGTCAATGCCAATGTGGATTGGTATAATGAACTCCATCGCATTGTCACAGACGGCCGGTGGCCTTTTGTTCCCTTTCATTATTCCATGGAATTTACTATGGCAGAAGCGAATGAAGTCCTCGAAAGCGCACATTTTGTTGCCCTCGCAGCCACGAAGGTCCAAAATGCCCCGCCACTGCTTGTCCAATTAATCCTCATGGATGAACGGCCTCAGGAACTCAGACATATGCCCATGGCACATCCTACCTTTGGGGTGCGGGGAAAGCACTTGCTTGGAATTACTGAAGAGTACTTTGATCGCATTGCTAATTCTTTCCTTCATCATCGATGGATGCAGTTCGGCAATTTCCGTTCATACAGTAAATTGGTAAAGGACCCGCAAAGTTTGAGGAAGTATTTGTTTCATTCAGATTCGGGATGCGGGTAAGAAGAGTGTTGTGGATGAGGCGTTGCAATGGTTTGCTGCGGTAATGGAGCGAGCAGTGTTCGATATTGTGTTGAACAGACTGGATGTCTTCAAAGTCCTTTGGTGCGGCTCACCATTTGAAAACCGCATGCCAACAATTCGCCATCTCGATGGAGCATGCTTGGGACGCCAAATCCAAGATATTGGTCTCATTGGCAACTTCCTAGAAGGTAATGCCGACTTCTTCTGGACCGTTGTGAAGTTCCTGGTTTTTTCTTCCACCATCCTGTCAGACTCACTTTGTCCAACTCATCTGTTTCAGGATTGTCCGATTTAGACAAGCACGTGCAATGTGCTTTCGATTCCCTTGCCAGAGGTGCACGAGACGTTGTGCTGGCGTTACAGGGACTCCATGACACCGTTCAGCAGACTGCTGACGATGCCATTGCTTAGCAAACTGACCCACTGCAACAAAAAGAGCATGGACAGACTGTCAACACTATCCCAGCCATTGTTCAGGAGAGTGGGCGCACTACAAACCACACCGAGGACGAGGAGACTCATGAGCAGGCCGGCGAGCATACTAAAGGACTGCCTCTGCACTAGACCGTGCAACATACCGATGACGTCGCTGTCAAGCAGACCGTCCAACATACCAATGAGCAGACCGGGCTGCAGACGGATGACCTGGCTGTGCACCAGCAGACTGTGCAGCATACCATTGAGCAGACCGTCCAGCAGACTGAAAGCAGTCATCACAATGACAGTGCCCTGCAGACTGTCCAGCAGATTCACGACCACACTGACTCGAAGGACCCAACTACACTTCATGTCCACCAGTCCGGATCCTGGCTCGTTGAACAGAGTCGGCTGCACTGGCCTCAACGGGACCCTGTCTCCGAATTTCTGCGGAGTTCTATCACTGCATTGACGGAGTCTTCTTTTCCCACTGGGCCATCTTCACATATTGGCGCATCGTTTGAGGATATAAGCCGGGCACCGGTAAACCATTCTTCTCCAGTGGCCCATGGCCTGCCATCTATTTCCATTCAACTCAGCCCGGTTTTGGTTTGTTCGCTTGCGAAAGCTCTAGATGATTCTTACGTGACCGACCGCAATATGGGAACTCAACCTCGTATCATTGACCTTACTGAAGAACTAGATGATGTAGCTGCCGCGGATAATTTAGATGTCGACGGTAGTCAAGTTTTTTCTGCATCAGACCGTGAAGACACAGTTGACTTGCAAGTTGATAGATTCCTCCCTGCAAGAGCAGACCGACCACGAAGTGACCACCAGGCTGAACAGCAGACTGACCAGAGCAAAAAGCAGACTGAGCACCAGATTGATCAGACTGAGGATAGTGAGCAGCAGACTGACGCTGAACATGGTCCTCTGAAGTTGGGCCAACATGCCGTTCGCCCCGCCCACGAGAGTGTCCACCAGACTCGACAGCAGACTGACCAGAGCGGCGAGCAGACTAAGCACCAGACTGGCCAGACTGAGGACACTGAGCAGCAGACTGATGCCGAACATTCAGACTAAGGGCCAACATGCCGTTCCCCCTGCACACGAGAGTGTCCACTAGACTCGACAGCAGACTGACCATAGCGGCGAGCAGATTGAGCACCAGGCTAACCGCTCTGAGCAGCAGACTGACGATAACATTGGACAGACAGAGGGCCAACATGTCGCGCACACAGAGTCTGTCATAATGCCTCTGGCTACAGCAGGTCCGGACTTGGGCGTTCAAGCAGGGGAGCAGGGATGCCTCGGCGTGAGCCTGGTTGCGTGAGCGCGTGAGCGCAACTGCGCTCACGCCACGTCACCTTGCGCAAATGCCACGTCACGGGGCTCAGTCCACGTCATCACACGTGGAGGCCGAGTCACCACGCACCCAGAAAGAAGTGGAGTGTATTCCCGCGGATTGGCACCCTTTACCGCGGAAACAAGCTGGACGACATAATAAAAGGCATTGAATAAATGATGGATGAATGTACAGTTGGATGATAAACAGATGGATGAGTGTGAAAAATGTATGTAGATGGATGAATGACGGATGGATAAGAGTAAAATGGATGAATGTATAATGGATGTTGAGCAATGACAAAAATTCATGACAGGAAGATGCATGACCAAATCTTTTGACGAATGCACAAAGTATATGAAATGAGTGTGGAAGGTTTGTGGGGTGGATTAAAGAGTACAGAGGATGAATGTACAATGGATGTTGTACAAAGGAAGCTTTCATGAATGGAGCACGCATGAATACAGTGTAGATGAATGCACAATGGATATGAGAAGAGTCAGGAAGGTTTGTGAGATGGATTCATACATATAGCAATTTAAACGAAAGTTGATTCTGTGATTATTATTTGTTCTAAAGGAACAACTACGGTAGAGGAAGGGGATTCAACGTTTTCCAGATAATATGAAAATGAATATTAAAATAATACAGTTCAGTCTGACTCAGAGTCAGTACAATGTATCCCCTCTTCCTCTGCATCTAAGTCTAAGTATTTTAGAACACCGGATCCACGCTGGATACACCTACGGCTGGCCACTAAAAAGTCAGGGGATAGGGACTCGGCCGCGTGAAGTGCCATTGCTTCGGCATAAACAGGGAGCAGAAAATTGGAAAGGGGGCTGTCGAAAACAGACTCGCCAGAAATGACTGTATCTCCTGAAGATCCACCGCTGGCTTTCCTGAAAGACAGCCTGAAAAAGTTATTACTGTAACTTTGATGTTATCGAGAAATTGAGTATGACTCCCAAAGAGGGTTTAGCACTTACTCACATGAAAAGTCGTTGTCGACCTGCATATCTTCGGGATCGTCATCATTTCGAATTTGAATCCGATCAGTCTGTGTGCCTGAAGTGGAGCCGGACAAAAGGGGGAGGAGCACGGTGTTGTAGAGGTCAGAATCACCCTCCATGCCAAAAAGGCTTCTTCCGCCTGCCTTGCATGCGTGGTAAGTTGCTCCTGCACCAGACAAGAGAACATAAACAGTTTGGAGGAGGGGATTTAAGCAGATGATACTGTTGAAAGGAAACCAATTCGGAAGGGAGAAAACGAACCTGTGGACACAGAAAGATCGACCACCCGTGCAGAGCGGTGGCTGCATGACTCCAGCAGTATTTGCATGAATGCTGGTGACTTTTCCTTTGCACCTCTCCAGGGAGTGCCATCAGGTCTCTTCAGAGTCTGACTGGACTGCATGAAGTTGTACAAAATGTCATCGACATGGGGCTCATAGGGGGGGTTGACGAAACAACCCTGGTCAGAAATCTCAAAGCTGCGGATGGAGGATGGTGTCTTTGATGTGCGAATCCTCCGCAGGCAGATCGCCTCGAACATCCTCGTCTGCAAAAGATAGCAGGTTAGTGTGGTAAACACAATCTAAAGTGGAAGTGTGTACATCGGCTATTCAGAACTCTGACACAAAAAAACCATGAATCGTTGATGATCGATGTCGATCATAAAACATTCTACTAGAGTGGAGCTGCAGAGAAAATTGAAACTCATGATCAAAGCACAAGCAGAAGGGAGACGGCATACCAGCTGACCAGGGAAACCCCTTTCACAAGGTAGAGGCTGTTCACACAATTCCATGTGCGCAAAACTTCAAACCCTGAAGACTTGAGGTATGATGTCAATGCCCGACGACTATCATTGTCACATGACTGAAAAAGCAGAAGTGTCCCTGCATCAGAGAGGAAATTGTTACAGAACCCGAACACCCAACTCCAGTAGTTGTCCTCGAATTTGTTCCAGCCTGGCGTCTTGCCCTTTGCAAGAGCTTCTGGCACAGCCTGGCCATCCGGGATGTCGAGAATGACAATGTCGGCCGCATAAGTTTTCTGCACACCGCACACGAAGGTGGGACCTGTGCTCACCTGCAACAGACATGTTTTTTATAAGAACGATGGCAAGAATGTTTTCAAAGAACGAGACTGAAATACTGCCAACGAAACTTTCAGAGAAAAGGAAAGAAACTGGAATTCTCACCAGATTGAGGAATGGGATTATATTGTCCCAGGTAGGGGATGGCACCCCAGTGTATCCTCTTTTTCGACTCTGCATCATCGAAAGCCAACCCTCATTAACAATTTTCATCTCTCCTGCTGAATCAGAACGGGAAGGGTGTGGCTTGGCATCGAACACGCACTGAAGAGTGCGGGTATATCTTCCAGCAGTAAAGTCCTGCCCACTCTCCATCTCCTTTTCATTCTCCTTCCCTTTGTCCTTTTCCTTCTCTTTGGACTTGTCTTTGTCCTTTGGCTTTGCTGGTGAGATGGCTATGACATCAACAGCCTTGTCTTTTGGTTTGCGGCCCGCCTTCTTTCCCTTCTGCGGCGTTCCCTGAGCATCAGGCTCCTTGGCAGCCAAGGTTGCTATGTTTCGTTGATACTCTTCGTCAGTCAAAGGCGCCAGCATCTCAGCGTTATTGTTCAAGTATTTCATATGCTGTTCTTGAAAGGTCGTGTGCTCAGGTGGGCAGTCAAGGTACCACCCACAGTCTCTGAAGTGAGAAGGACTCCAGTCCTTCAATATCCCTGCAGTATACATGGTTGGATCGTTTGCAGGGTCCGACCACATGTCAAGATAGTCGGGAATTCCGCTCAGGTGATTTCCTTCCATAAGCACATATTTCGTGTACCTGAGAAAAGGAGATGAATCCCAACCCACAAAAGCGCTCAGTGAGTAAGATGCAAGTAGAACAGAAAGAATAAAACATGGATTGAAATGGCTCTGACAACTGCTCCAAGGACCTTTCAGGACCACACTACTGCTCCAGATATGAATGTCGTCAACGCCATTCAGAACATTCCATTCCATGACACTGTAAATACATCCTAATCCAGGTGAATGCAAATAATCGATTAGAAATGACACAGACATAGAACTGAATGTCGTCAACGACATTCAAGAATGAAGCCAAATTATTACTTAAATGAAACAAAATCACAGGATGGAAATCAAAAAATTGAGTAAGGAACCCTCCAGGCAAACTCAATGCACATTCATAACGAACCTATCACTGAGGACCTCACAACATCACTGTATGTGAATGGCGTCAACGCCATTCACAAAAATACAAAAAAGAAACCAATTACTTAGCTCCCCAATCCATGTAAATTGAATTTGTCGCTTTTGAATAATACAGACACAGCTGTGAATGTCGTCAACGACATTCACTTTGGATTTCTTAAAACAGAGCTTATCAAGCCTCCATATTCATCGCAAGAGGAAAAAACAATGCAGAACAACTGAATGTCTGCATTGACATTCAGCAAAATGAAGTGAGGAACCCTCACTGTAACCTCTATGGACATTACAAAAATTTAAATAACCTTGAGGACCTCTCAACAACTCCGTATGTGAATGTCGTCAACGCCATTCAAGGACATTATCAATTCTAATCAGGGACAATATAATTGCACCCTTAGATCCTAACCGGTGAATTCGTATACTCGCTTAAGAATGACTCAGACAAAGAAGTGAATGTCGTTAACGACATTCAATCTGGATCTAAGATTGCAATCCATATGAAGCCACATTTTTTCCCAAAAAAACAGTAGAGTTTCAAGTATGACATTGCACCTGTACACAACTCGCATCATGGCCCACTCTCCTCCAACCTGACTGTCAAAGTCGTTGGACCGTAAAATGTTACCATCTTTGGAGAACTCCCGGAAAAAACAGTATCTCCAGGTGAGACCTCTCCACTTCCTTATGTATGCCTCCAATGACATTTGGGGAGGGGAAACAATCGTAATGTTCAGGTCCTTCAAAGTCTGATCCAGCACAATGACGGCGCGCTTTTCGAGCTGCAAATAGTATATTTGTCAGAATTGCAAAAAAAATACACATCACATACTTGAAGAGAAGAAACAGCATGTTCGAATACACACCTGACTCCAAAATGTAGCCTTGTGGAGCCAGTTATCAAACACCAAATCACTGATTCCTTCCACCTTTGTGCCAGGCTGTATGGTGCTCTTTGGGAACTGATTCAAGTCCTTTACTGTTTGATCTGAGTTCCATATCTCCAACCACCTTATTTTTGTTTGTGGGTCGACCATCGATATGGCCAGCCGGTGCAATTTCTCCTGCTGCATCTCCGGATGCACATGCTTGTCATAGTGTGTTTTGATCTGCTGAAGGAACTCAGGACCAAGTCCAGGATCTACTATTCTAAGCTGCTTTCCGAAGGCTGACATCAATTTGGTTCTTCGCATTTCAAACTCCTTCTTTATTGCAGCTTCCACACCCTTTGATGTCCTTAGTTCTTCTGGTGTAGTGTGGTAATATTCGGATTTTCCCTTCTCAGCTGCCTCTGCCAGTTCTTGCTGCATTCATTCAAGTAGTGATTAGCTACGAAGGGACTCTAAACATGTATTCGAAAAGTAAACAGATTACAGACTCGGGCTTACCGCATACATGTACTCCAGAAACGCCTCTCGTGTCAAAGAATACCAAGTGCCTGCAGCTCTTCCTGTTTCGCACTTCTTGATGATATTGGGTGGTAGTACTGTCCGAAAATCATCCAGCTTCATCAGACCAATCCTCTGAATTCGGAATAGTGTGTGAACCAAGTTTGTTGTCACATGCGATTTCTCTGTCGATCTGCAAAAACATTGGAAACATTGCATTCCTTAACACTGGAATGCCTCGGAATGCCAGGGAAACCCCCTTTCACAAGGTATAGGCTGTTCACACAATTCCATGTGCGCAAAACTTCAAACCCTGAAGACTTGAGGTATGATGCCAATGCCCGACGACTATCATTGTCACATGACTGAAAAAGCAGAAGTGTCCCTGCATCAGAGAGGAAATTGTTACAGAACCCGAACACCCAACTCCAGTAGTTGTCCTCGAATTTGTTCCAGCCTGGCGTCTTGCCCTTTGGAAGAACTTCTGGCACAGCCTGGCCATCCGGGATGTCGAGAATGACAATGTCGGCCGCATAAGTTTTCTGCACACCGCACACGAAGATGGGACCTGTGCTCACCTGCAACAGACATGTTTTTTATAAGAACGATGGCAAGAATGTTTTCAAAGAACGAGACTGAAATACTGCCAACGAAACTTTCAGAGAAAAAGGAAAGAAACTGGAATTCTCACCAGATTGAGGAATGAGATTATATTGTCCCAGGTAGGGGATGGCACCCCAGTGTATCCTCTTTTTCGACTCTGCATCATCGAAAGCCAACCCTCATTAACAATTTTCATCTCTCCTGCTGAATCAGAACGGGAAGGGTGTGGCTTGGCATCGAACACGCACTGAAGAGTGCGAGTATATCTTCCAGCAGTAAAGTCCTGCCCACTCTCCATCTCCTTTTCATTCTCCTTCCCCTTGTCATTTTCCTTCTCTTTGGACTTGTCTTTGTCCTTTGGCTTTGCTGGTGAGATGGCTATGACATCAACAGCCTTGTCTTTTGGTTTGCGGCCCGCCTTCTTTCCCTTCTGCGGCGTTCCCTGAGCATCAGGCTCCTTGGCAGCCAATGTTGCTATGTTTCGTTGATACTCTTCGTCAGTCAAAGGCGCCAGCATCTCAGCGTTATTGTTCAAGTATTTCATATGCTGTTCTTGAAAGGTCGTGTGCTCAGGTGGGCAGTCAAGGTACCACCCACAGTCTCTGAAGTGAGAAGGACTCCAGTCCTTCAATATCCCTGCAGTATACATGGTTGGATCGTTTGCAGGGTCCGACCACATGTCAAGATAGTCGGGAATTCCGCTCAGGTGATTTCCTTCCATAAGCACATATTTCGTGTACCTGAAAAAAGGAGATAAATCCCAACCCACAAAAGCGCTCAGTGAGTAAGATGCAAGTAGAACAGAAAGAATAAAACATAGATTGAAATGGCTCTGAGAACTGCTCCAAGGACCTTTCAGGACCATACTACTGCTCCAGATATGAATGTCGTCAACGCCATTCAGAACATTCCATTCAATGATACTGTAAATACACCCTAATCCAGGTGAATGCAAATTATCGTTTAGAAATGACACAGACATAGAAGTGAATGTCGTCAACGACATTCACTAATGAATCAAATTATTACTTAAATGAAGCAAAATCACAGGATGGAAATCAAAAAATTGAGTAAGGAACCCTCCAGGCAAACTCAATGCACATTCATAACGAACCTATCATTGAGGACCTCACAACATCACTGTATGTGAATGGCGTCAACGCCATTCACAAAAATACAAAAAAGAAACCAATTACTTAGCTCCCCAATCCATGTAAATTCAATTTGTCTTTGTTGAATAATACAGACACAGCTGTGAATGTCGTCAACGACATTCACTTTGGATTTCTTTAAACAGAGCTTATCAAGCCTCCACATTCATCGCAAGAGGCAAAAACAATGCAGAACAACTGAATGTCTGCATTGACATTCAGCAAAATGAAGTGAGGAACCCTCACTGTAACCTCTATGGACATTACAAAAATTTAAATAACCTTGAGGACCTCTCAACAACTCCGTATGTGAATGTCGTCAACGCCATTCAAGGACATTATCAATTCTAATCAGGGATAATATAATTGCACCCTTAGATCCTAACCAGGTGAATTCATATACTCGCTTAAGAATGACTTAGACAAAGAAGTGAATGTCGTCAACGACATTCAATCTGGATCTAAGATTGCAATCCATATGAAGCCACATTTTTTCCCAAAAAAACAGTAGAGTTTCAAGTATGACATTGCACCTGTACACAACTCGCATCATGGCCCACTCTCCTCCAACCTGACTGTCAAAGTCGTTGGACCGTAAAATGTTACCATCTTTGGAGAACTCCCGGAAAAAACAGTATCTCCAGGTGAGACCTCTCCACTTCCTTATGTATGCCTCCAATGACATTTGGGGAGGGGAAACAATCGCAATGTTCAGGTCCTTCAAAGTCTGATCCAGCACAATGACGGCGCGCTTTTCGAGCTGCAAATAGTATATTTGTCAGAATTGCAAAAAAGATACACATAACATACTTGAAGAGAAGAAACAGCATGTTCGAATACACACCTGACTCCAAAATGTAGCCTTGTGGAGCTAGTTATCAAACACCGAATCACTGATTCCTTCCACCTTTGTGCCAGGCTGTATGGTGCTCTTTGGGAACTGATTCAAGTCCTTTACTGTTTGATCTGAGTTCCATATCTCCAGCCACCTTATTTTTGTTTGTGGGTCGACCATCGATATGGCCAGCCGGTGCAATTTCTCCTGCTGCATCTCCGGATGCACATGCTTGTCATAGTGTGTTTTGATCTGCTGAAGGAACTCAGAACCAAGTCCAGGATCTACTATTCTAAGCTGCTTTCCGAAGGCTGACATCAATTTGGTTCTTCGCATTTCAAACTCCTTCTTTATTGCAGCTTCCACACCCTTTGATGTCCTTAGTTCTTCTGGTGTAGTGCGGTAATATTCGGATTTTCCCTTCTCAGCTGCCTCTGCCAGTTCTTGCTGCATTCATTCAAGTAGTGATTAGCTCCGAAGGGACTACAAACATGTATTCGAAAAGTAAACAGATTACAGACTCGGGCTTACCGCATACATGTACTCCAGAAACGCCTCTCGTGTCAAAGAATACCAAGTGCCTGCAGCTCTTCATGTTTCGCACTTCTTGATGATATTGGGTGGTAATACTGTCCGAAAATCATCCAGCTTCATCAGACCAATCCTCTGAATTCGGAATAGTGTGTGAACCAAGCTTGTTGTCACATGCGATTTCTCTGTCGATCTGCAAAAACATTGGAAACATTGCATTCCTTAACACTGTTTTTTGAGGATTAACAAGACACTACAGAGGGAATGAAATCTCCTGGATGACTTACTTGTTCACGTCGTGCATAGCTGTAAGAAGCCTAGCGATGTCGTTTCCTGGATCCAAAACCATTGCCTCCACAGCAACATGCTTGTCTTTGTCTTTCGAATGGTGTTTCTGAATGTATCCCATCCATGCCAGCAATCGGTGGTTGCCGTCCCAGACGTAGAACATGTGGTTGCAGAATTGCTGGGTGTTCTTTCCCATCATGAGGCCCAGCTCGAACTCCTCATTGGCATCTTTCCAGCACTCATCCCAGTTATCACTGATCTCTGGAGACACTAATGTGCTTTTCCCATTTATATCCGTCAGTGACATATAAAAAACTTGTGCACCAAGTCTATATCCATGCACAAAATCACTCTCCAATTTTGTTATGTCATGGGAAAGAGGTGGACGCACAACAGGCATTGATATCATCCGGCACAGAGGTATGTCCAGACGCCCTCCAGATACGAGCATGTCCCTTATAACCTCCTGAGAGTTTACCTTCTGGAATGACATGAGTTCTTTTACTTTGTCAAGGTAGTGCACTTCGGATTCATCTGCTTCATCTGTATTCTCTGAGCTTTTTGCGGACTCGTCCCCATCTCCAGATCCTTTCCCCTCTGATATTGTAGGCTTCGACCTCACAATTTTCTGCACGATGCCATTCAGTTCTGACTGAGTGATTTGCAAATAGTGAATGGCGATAACGACCATCACTCTGTATCAAGGAAACTCACCATGAATGGTGTGAAAGAATTCAGCACATTCTACACATGCAAAGCTGAGACTGCCGTATTCAAAACAAAAGCGAGAGTGATAGCGAACGGCGTTAACGACAATCATAAAAGATAACGACCTGCCGGATCGGTGTTGTGTAATGACATACATGTGCAACTGATTGGCGGCAACGACATTCAGTGTAGTTTAGGGAGAATAGTAAGTGCAGACTCTCTCTTCAAACACATAGGTACATAAATCTCATGAGGAGAATCGAATGGCGTTAACGACGTTCGCAATTTAGTAGTTCCTGCTAAAGAAGGGAAGAGGAAGGACTCCTTGAAAGGCAATCAGACAGACTATATGATAAAACTTACTGGCACCTTCTTAGGTTTTGAAATTTGATCCCCTTCTGCAGCTTTCCTCTTTCCTCTCACATCTGCTGGAGTTTCTGTCTGCGCAAGGGTTTCTTGACCTTCTCCAGGTTCGGCGTTCCGCGTGCTTCCACCTTCTTCAGTGTCCCTGCGAATCATCTCTGCCTCCACAGGCTGGCGCACTCTTATCGCCGACTGTGTCGCAGCCGCTGCCTCAGTCTCCGTCTGCTCTTGTGAATCAGTCTCCGCGTTCACCTGCTGCCTTGGCCCTGTGTTCTCCAACAAACGACGCCTCGTCATTTTCTCTCTTGCTCTGCGTCTCTCTCTAAGGGAAGTAAAATAAAGAGACTTTCTTCTCTTTCGTATTCTAGAAGGAACCCTCTCCAGCTTGACTACCACTCTCCCTCTAAGCGCGAAAAGTAGAAAAACGCAGTGACTCCCGATTTCTTGCGGGATTGCCTATGTTCTTGCGTGTCTCTAGAAGCATCGGATTCCCTCCCGCGTGACCGTTACACATAGTCGTTTCCTTATTAGTGCACATGCCAGCAATTGGTGTACAGCTGTTCGTATGCAGTTATGGATGTCTGACGTGTGCCGCCCAAAAAAAACGGCGTGTTCTTTATTATAACGGGTTCAATATTTAAAAAGAACAGCGAATCCCAGAAATTGATGCGCAGTCTTAAACAAATAAATATAAATGAACGAGAGTTTGATGACAAATTCAGGAATATCATACACGGTCATCCTTGTTATCCAAACCCCACATTCGTTTCACATTTGGAACTTTCCAGGTGCGAATGATCATTGGTAGTAGTATATAGATACATTTACTTAATCTGCAATCCCATTCTCGGATCCTGTGGCATGCTTCCAGGAAGTCGGCTTTGTTATTGGGTTTATTGATGAGGTTCTGATTAACGGTTTAACAGTTGCCTACACTGCCCCTATGGATTCTCTGACCACTGGGCCCACAAGAAAAGTAATTAAAATGGACGGCTGCATATCTGGAATGAATAACAGAATATGCACAGTCGTTATCTGAGCTTCCTCCGCCATATGCTCTGCTCATTCTTCAACTGTGTTCTGGAGACAGCAGTAAACCGATTTACACTAGATCTGCGATAGCAAGGTACAAACATACTCGAGGAAGGAAGATGGCTTCCTCTGAAGCGGAGTTCTTCTCAGACGACAAACCAGTGCCGTTCTCCCAGGAAGTCCTTGACAATGGATTTGCAATTGTTCTGGAACATGTCTTGGCTACCCGTTTTCAGCTGCAGAATGGCTCCATCTTTTTGGAGAAAGAGGTTTACGATCTGAAAGGGAAGTTGGTGAAATATTCTTTCCAAAACCGTGATGAGACGGCTCATATCAGCCAGTGGAGAGTGCGTCCTGGTCGATACAGAGTACTTGGAGAGCCTCGGCAAAAGTCCCTTGGGTCATATGTGACGCCCGGGACTGCTGATTCGGTCGTTGAAGACAAGAGGGAGGTGGTGGTGAAAAAAGAACAGACTTCCTCCACTCCAATCGTTGAGCTTTCGGATTCTTCCGATGATGACATAAGTGAAATTCCAAATCCAGTCCTTCCTACTGTGGTTGCAGAAGCTGATGAAGAAGAGATTTGTAGTGTCATTCCAAAATTGCGGGCAATGGGAGGAATGGCTGGATTCAAAAGTGAGTTGCGGGGAATTGATTGGGAATCTTTGAAGCAGGTGCCTGTGAAGTTCTTGCCGGAGACTTTTGATGGCGATATCCTATTCGAGCTGCCTCCTCCTCCGCGAGTTGGAGGTGTAACAATCATGATGCATGGAATGGACAAGAAACACGACGGGCACCCGTGGTGCAGAACAAAAACATTCAATATTCAGAATGATGACAAGCTTGTTTTCAGGAGGACAGTTTGCAATGGACACCTTAGGTGTGATAATTTGAATTGCAGACACTTTCTTCAGTCTGGTGTTCATAATCAAAGCGAATGGGAGGGTCTGGCGGAGAATCCATTTCAGCCTGGGACTGCCCCTCCACCGGCAAACACTTTCGTCTGCAAATTCTGCAAACTTGTGCCATCCTGCTTGGCGCTCTGCGGAGCAAGAATGTACTATGTTGTCCACCGTTTGAATACAATGACGAGAGCTTGTGTGCATTTTGGATTCCATAACCATCCTGTCTCGAAGGGGGATTACAGGGAGAGTGTTGAGACAGTATCGAGGTTGATCAAACAGGAGTTCGGGAGAAACCCATCCGCAACAACATCTGCAATTGCTCTTGGCGCAAGCAAGTCCTTCTTGGAAAGCCATATTTTGAGTGAAGGAGATTCTGTGGGGACTAAACTTGACGGTGCAGCATTGGACCTGGTCATGGATCATTTCTCCACTTTAAGTTCACCTAACATTCGGCATCAGATCAATGCATTGAGAATGGGCTCTGGGATCAGAGGCTACATAGACAATATTTTGGAATTGAAACGACTGAGCAAGTACGATTACATCCAGGACAATGTATTCCCAGGTCAAGGTGCCATCAAAGTTTTTCTTTTCAAAATGTCGACTGTTGGGGAGGGCAGTGGGGTTAGCCTCGTGAAGCGGATGCAGAAGACTGGGGACTTGCAAAACTGTTTTCTTATGTTTGATCATGTGAAACGAGTGAAGGATTGGACGACAATGGCTTGTCATGTCTACGATCCAGTGTACCAACGAGTTATGACAATTGCAGTTTGTGACATGCAATCCGAGGATACGGAATCCCAGAAGCTCATGTGGAATTCCCTGATACATGTCATGGGCTGCCATGGGCTGCCATCTCCAAAATTTCGCAGGTTTCATGGCGGATAGTGCTCAAGCAAATTTCAATGCTATTCGTATTGTCTTCGGATCGGGCGACCCAAAAGTGTCTATGCCAGGAAGAGAGCGTACATGTCTATTCCATTGGACACAATCTCTGGAAAAACATACAAAGTCGGACATCAAACCAGAGATGCAGACTCAGCACCGTAAATTGTGCAAAGAGTACAAAGATGCTAGAACAATGAAGGAGGCGGACACTTTGTTCCAGACAATTCGTGCCTGGTGGTTCTCTTCTAGAGCTGCATCACTTGAGAGTATGAGAGCATTGGAAGATTGGCTGGCGTTTTGGCACTTCCGGTATAGACAGTGGGGAGCAGCCATGACAATGGTACGAGGCTTCTATTTCATGCTTTATTCATACATTTGCTTTCCATATTTTTGACTCATTGCTTTCTTTATGTTGTTTCCTGTGCACTATTCTGAAGTGTGGTTATCCTCTTTGCAGAACATGTCCATTGAGGAAATGGCGGACATGCCATCTTGCAATTTGGCAGAAACTGTGCACAATGCATGGTTGCAGCAGTCTGGGAAACGAGGTCGGGATTTGTATGTGGCAACAACAGATGATTTGATACGTGCCTTGCAACAACAAACCCGATACCGTGATTTCTTACGAGGTGGGGTTGGTGGCAAGGGTCCGGACAAATGGGAGTTGATGTTGCGTGCTGCAAACAGATCTGGGGATCCAATCAAGATAGCACGGGCGGTGAGCATGTATGCCCAGGGAACGCCACTTGTTTCTAGAGTTCCACATCTTGAAGGGGAGGAGAGATTCGGCTCCTGTAAGAGGAAATTGAACACTCCACCTGGTTCGGATTCAGATTCCCACAGGGCAGACCGTGATAACTTCTCGAAGCCTCGTGTTCCCCTGCATGACAGCTCCATGTCCGGAACCTCCATTGTGGAGGAACCTCCAACACGACGGCAAGCTCCAGCATCAAACCGTGCCACTGAAATGGTGCAGGAGAGAAACAACCCCCTTGATGTGCTTGAGTCCGCATGCCCCGACCACGTTTGGCACATAGAACGCACAAGTGTCGGGTCTCGTGTGAAATGTACAGCGATCAGGGCAACTAATTTCGAGAAGTGCACTTCATCTATATCCAGAGGTGGTGCCCGAACTCCTGCTCCAACTTTCACGGGCTTGATGCGTCCATACGGTCAACCAGAAGCCAAGAACCACAAGTTCTGGTTCTGCGCAGATGATTGTGCCAGATGTGTGCATGGAACTGTGCGTCCTTCCGTAGTGATGAAGCCATCTCCTCCAACCGTTTGGCCCGTGAAGGTGGGAACACATCTCAGCTTTCAGGAGATTGAAATGCTGGAGGAGGCAGGTTTTTCCCTTGCGAGACAACCCCAACTCCATGCATGTGCTACTACTCCTGCGTCCTCCCGGGTCCCCCGGCAAATCCTGACTTGTGGCCAACCAAACGAGATGGAAAGCTCGTTCGGCGTTTCCCTCCAACCGCTGAACACTTTGGCAAAGTGGAGTCCGCAAGAATGCTCCAAGCTCGTGTCGGAAGCACCACGGAAGTACCCGATCCAGGATATGGTCGGGTATTCACAATCATCACTTCCACATCTGCTGTTCATGACAGGACCTACGACATCACGGTTTCCAATTTCCCCAATTGCACATGTCCTGATTTTGTGAATATGCTATCAACCAGTTTGGGCAAGAGAGGTAAATTCATACCCTGCAAACATTTGTATTTCATATTTTTGAGGAGGATGGTTTGCGATCCCAAACGTGACAACTTCATTCACCAGGCCACTATGAGTTTCAACGAGGTCGATACTCTTTTGCAGCGGGATACAACACATGGGTAGCATGAACTATGTAATGTGGTATGTGGATGACCATGATTTGAAATGTGTAATTCACATCAATTCGTCGGCTGTGCAATGATATGGCCTCCAACTATACGGAGTGAGCTCTGAGTGACAACTTTTAGGTAGTGCACATTTGTCATTGCACCGTTCGAAGTCTACATGTCTTGCTGTCGCTATGCACTACAATCATCTTTTGAAGATGATCATAACTCTCATTGTTATTTGAGGAGGGAGGAAGTCTTCTCGTGGCAGCCTTTATGGCGCACACTTTGTGAGGATATTTTGTCGTCTTCGTAATTGTAAAAGTGAAACAAGCATTTGTAATTGCACAATGTTCAATGCTGCAATTGTAGGCCTCAACGCTCGTCTTGATTCTATTTAGGCAAGATTCCCTGCATTAATTCCACGGTAATAGGACCATCCACGGTTATAGGCGGCGCATGTTAATGCTGACGTGGCAGTTGACGGACAGTGCCACGTCATCATTTACCGCCACATCAGCATGCTGACATGACGCTCACGCCATGTCAGCGTGTGTGCAGGCTCACGCCACGTCACTCCTGCGTGAGCGTACGCTCGCGCGCTCACGTGCAACGCTCACGCCATTGCGTCGTTGGCAGGGGAGCAGTCTGCCAAGTCGCTTCCTTCCAATGACGCCGTACAGGTTGTGCCCTGCCGTCTTCCACCTCTGTGATTTCAGATTTATGTTCAATTTCTGTGCATTGTCAGGATCTGTTGTACCTACAGGACTTGAGGACACCGTTTCCCTCCCAGGCAATTCCACAACCCGCCAATGTTGCTCACCGTGGCTCCACAACCAGAAAATGTGGCTTACTTACAACGCCAACAGATGCACAGATTAGTTCAACGCATGCGACCCGTGAGGCTGCCAATACAGGTCCTGCAAGTATGAACAAGCCTGTAGACACAGTTGTGTTGTGAAGGAGGACCGCATCACTTCGTCAGTCTGCTGAATCGAACCCGACCACAGTAGTCGCCGAATCCCTGGGCACAAGTAGAGCGAAGAAGCGGACTGTCGTGGAGCAGACTCAGGAAATTCGGGAGGGTCATGTTGCCAAGAAACCTGCGAAGAAAGGCAAGTCCGCTGTCTTCATGAACAAGGACCGCAAAATGGCATTGGATACGGACAAGGAAGTGGTTCTTCAGTGACAAATGCACCAGTGAGTAGTCCTCCCAGTCTACTGAGTCTGGTCACTCCAGTCTACTCAGAAGTGTGAGTCTGCTCAGTCCGCTCGGTCTGGTGAGTCTGGCGAGTCCGCTCAGTCCGCTCGGTATGGGCAGTCTGTTGAATGGAGTCAGTCCGCTCAGACCGTTGCGTACATGGGTTTTCACACAAGGCCGTGGTCTGTGTGCAGGTTGGGTTCTCATTTTGCCGCGGCCCTGCGACGGAATGTCGCGGCCGGCAATTGCATGGTTCACTTTTATGAAGGCGACCCCCGGTATGAGTGCTCCATCGGGCCTCCGGACCTGAAGCCACTTGAGACGGTGGAGTCGGAGTGCACAGATAGAATGCTGGAGCTGTGGTGTCGTTTCTATGAGAAGATGGTTGGGAGAAGTACTCAAGTATTGTTGCTCTTCTGCTAGCCTCAACGTGGTCTCGTATGATGACACATTAGGACAGGCCATGGGAAAGGCTAGTGGAGTATCTGCATTCTTGCTGGAGCGTCCCTCGGCTCGGCAAAGACATAAAAGACTGCCATCATATAATCGTTCCGATTGTGGAGGAGTAAGATCTCGCATACCCAGTCTGTTCTGTCGGGCCAGTCTTTTGAATGACGTCACTACGTTCACACCTGCCTATGTCCGTTCAGTCTGCTCAGTCTGGCAAATCTGCCCAGTCTTTTGAATGAGGACAGTCTGCTCGGTCTGCCCACTCAGCCCTGAGTCTGCTCAATCTGCCGAGTCCGCTGAGTCTGCCCATTATGCTGAGTCTGCTCATTATGCCGAGACCGGAGGAGGTTCTGTGCTCAATTGTGAAGTTTAACGTGAAGAATAACGGCCTTCTTCTTGTTCTTGATGAAGATGTAAAATTTGTGATGGATAAATTGTTGGATTTTTTCCAATATTTTGTGGGACAATACAATTGTCTCAAATGCTTGACATGACAGATTATCGTACGTCTAGCAATGACCTTGGGTTGTTAACCTTGGAGTACAACAGATGGTAATTGTATTCAAACTCATACTTGTCTTTGTCAGTGGTGTACAACATATGATATAAACTTTGATTTGGTTAGTGACAAATCTATAACATAAACTTTAATTTGGACAGTGACATGTCATTAATCTAATTTTTGCGTTTGTTTGTGTTTTTCAGGATTGAATAAGGTTTTGAGACAGCGAATGGGTAGTATCATGGTCCCAAATGGAATGACACATCAAAAGACGAGGATGGAAGTGATCATTGTGCCATTCAGAGAGTTTTCAAGAAATGTATGGAAGTTGGTTATTTTTGTACCAAAGAATCCAAAGAATGCACTGGAGTAGTATGTGCTCGAACATCTTTGGGAGTTTGGAGGATCCGTGAAGATTGTGGAGTAGGCAGAGGAGTTGAAGGTGTTGATTAGGAAGGAGGTAGATCACTTATTCTCACGATATGCAAAGTTGTGGACTTTGGAGATTTTGGATTGTGTATGGAAAACAATGGAAAAGTTTGGAAAACATGAATGCCTACTTTGGAAAGTTTTGGAAGCTGCCGGTAGTGCCCGGGAGCAGCGGGGACAAGGCAGGGTCCAATTGGCCCCACGCAGGCAAAAACCCCAGGCCCTCCATGACTTTAAATAAAAAACAAGACCCTTGCTTTTTCGGATTAACATGGTATTGTAGTGGTTAGGACTCTCTAATGGGGCTGCATAGGGCCGGGGGTCGAATCCCCCTATAGACTTGTCATCGAGCTATCATAACGACATGCTTGCTATTTGAAGGGGTGGGCAGTGTATTAGTCAATATGAGCCGCAAGGCGAAGTGGCTCTTAGTTACGCCGGCTTCAGCCGAAGTCTTCTCTCTCTCTCTCTCTTAGTCAATATGAGAATTTCGCAGGTGACGTCCACTTCGAGGAGCCGGAGGAGGTTTTGCGCTCAATTATGAACTTTAACGCGAAGAATAACGACATTCTTCTTGTTCTTGATGTAGGTGTAAAATTTGTGATGGATAAATTGTTGGATTTTCCCAATATTTTGTGGGACAATACAATTGTCTCAAAGGCTTAGCATGATAGATTATCGTACGTCAGGCAACGACCTTGGGTTGCTAACCTTGGAGTACAACATATGGTAATTGTATTCAAACTCATACTTGTTTTTGTCAGTAGTGTGCAACATGTGATAGAAACTTTGATTTGGATAGTGACATGTCATTAATCTAACTTTTGCGTTTGTTTGTGTTTTTTTGGATTGGATAAAATTTTGAGACATCGAATGGGTACTATGCTCAAATTGAACTTGCACCCAAAGATGAATTTGAAATCTTTTCGGGCAGGTTTGATAGACATTGCAAGAATTTCAATATGTTATGGTCCCAAATGGAGTGACACATCGAAAGACGGGTTTAGCTTTCTATTTTCCGACAACATATGTCATGCAGTGGAGTGTTGTGCGGGTGGAAGATGCTCACAACGAGAACTTGGTGCTCGAACATCTCTGGGAGTCTAGAGAGTCAATATGAGAATTTGGCAGGTGACGTCCACTTCGAGGAGCTGGAGGAGGTTCTGCGCTTAATTGTGACGACCTTCTTCTTGTTCTTGATGCAGATGTAAAATTTGTGATGGATAAATTGTTGGATTTTTTCAATATTTTGTGGGACAATACAATTGTCTCAAACGCTTGGCATGACGGATTATCGTACATCTGGCAGCGACCTTGGGTTGCTAACCTTGGAGTACAACAGATGGTAATTATATTCAAACTCGTACTTGTCTTTGTCAGTGGTGTGCAACATGTGATAGAAACTTTGATTTGGATAGTGACAAACCTATAACATAAACTTTGATTTGGATAGTGACATGTCATTAATCTAATTTTTGCGTTTGTTTGTGTTTTTTTGGATTGGATAAGGTTTTGAGACATCGAATGGATACTATGCTCAAATTGAATTTGCACCCATAGATGAATTTGAAATCTTTTCGGGGAGGTTTGATAGACATTGTGAGAATTCAATATGTTATGGTCCCAAATGGAGTGGCATATCAAAAGACGAGGATGGAAGTGATTGTTATTCAGAGTTTTCAAGAAATGTACGGAAGTTCGTTAGTTCTATACCAAAGAATCCAAAGAATGCATTGGAGTGGAGTACTATGTGCCCGAATATATCTGGGATTTTCCTTGATCAGATCTAGAGTTCTACAAATTTTGTGATGAAAATTTTATCCTGGGGTATGTTGGAGTTTTCATTTACTTTGTTTCTTGATCTATTGTAACATGCGCCTAGATATTATAAGCAAGTGAATCTGCAATATGTTTAAAATATCTCATGACGTGTGGCAAGTTTGCAATTCTAAAGTATATCACTAGTTCTTTTAAATTTCAATGTGTAATTTTGTTTATTGTTTTTGCATGAATTTGTGTTTGTTCCTAAATTATTGATATGCTCTTATACTTTGACTATAATTGCCTATTGTTTTGTTGAATTTCAATGTGCAGTTTCGTTCCATGGCATTTGTTGAGGTGCAAAGGCTCTAAATGATTGGGATCGGGTACCCTTCATGTCTCAATGATCTTTCTCTGGCAAAGCCGATGCCACTTGGAGGGCATTGGCGGACCAAATATGCAACGCCGGCAAGAAGAAATGTGCACAATGCACGTAGGCATGTCCGGTTGGTTGTCCACTAGTATAATCTCCAAACCCATATTGCTATGATTTTTGTTGGCAGCTCCCCACCCTATCAACCCCACAGGTTTGTGCCATGGGAGAGGACCCCGCGATGACTATCGTACGCACGCGGCGTCAAGAATGATATATAAGAAAAACAAATCTGAACTCTTGTTGAAGCGAATGGAACCCCTGTGTCATTTGTTCCCATAAGGCTATTGCTTTGTGATGGGTATGACATCCAACACACTTATGTGGTTTTTGAGCTCGAAACAACTAGGCTACCTCATGGATGTTAGCTTGTAAGAATGAAGGAAGCTAGAAGGATCACAACATCCTAATGACCACAATCAAATCCACTAAAGTGGCTTCTCAAGGACTGACGATGTAACACAAGAACTCAACACATAAGCCGCATTCCAACGGCTAATGTCCCCAAACCTCCTTCAGACCAAAAAACACAATAAAACACAATGTGGAGTTACATTGCCTTTGAATCCTTAATCTACCAGCCGACCTAATTGGGTTCGTTGTATTTGGTCGAATCTTCATAGCATCTGCATATGTTGTCAGATTGGGATGACTTCCAACTCATGAAAATTGTAGTGAGAAGATTCCAAGCTGATCATTTATAAGCCAATAATCCAAGGTTGACTAGACACATGGCACAGAGATTGTCACCTAGCCCCGCCGTACTCTCCCAAGTGTCGTACCTAGACTTCCAAGTTCCTATAGTTAGGGTCCTATATTTTTCTCAATTCTATAAATTGTTTGGACATTGTGGGGCATTAGCATGGTACTACCCATACACCTTCAAAAAAGTATGGAAGAAATTGCAGCTTGCTTGAAGCTTGGAAAGTTTCACCCTTCATACCCATGTAAATCTGTACAAAGCAACCCATAGGATGAAAGTCATATAAACTGACAATTTGGCAGGATGGTAGTACACACTACATTATAATTTGTGGGTCCCAAGCTTTTACCACTTTGTGGTCCCATCAAACCAGAATTTTGTGGGAGTTTTGTGTAGGAGCTCAAATCCAGGTCTACAAAAATATTATTATGAAATAAAAATAATAAAATATGATATTTGACGCCTCCCGAAGGAAGCATAAATACATTATTATATATGTATTTTTACGTTCGATTCCTACCAACTTTGGCCTGAGGAGTGATGCATAACTGAACTAGGCACAGTTGGAGTTTGGGGATGCTGAATGGTGGTAGATAGTTGCGCGATTGCAACAAGGTACCAAAAAAATGTCCAAATAGTCCAAAATCACCAATGGAGATGAGAGGTTACTAGCAAGTTGCTACTCAGAGGTACTATGTAATGGAGAAAATGCTTAAAAAAAACTAATAAAAAAAAAAGAAAACCAGAATTTTTCATCGACTGCCAGGAACTGTTTTTCCCCTGCCCGGGAGCTTTCCTGCATTTGATATGCCTGTCCCGTTCGAAAGACCAAGGGCCAGGATTTTCCTGTTGTAAACAACAGTCGTGGATATTCGACACCTGTTCAATACCGGGCAGAATTCAATTACAGCCCTCTGCCCGTGGGAAAAACCGTGGAATGTGTCCATGCTCAATGCAATTTCGGGCTCTCCGCCCCCTTCTTTAGAAAACGGAGACAATCAGCGACAAACCTACCACCATTGTTGGGTACTCTGCATCATGCACCTTCCTTCCCATGCGACACCCGCAAGGCTAGGTATCACCATTTCATTGAATATTACTTGTCACTGGACTTCAAGTATTATGTCCACAACTCATTACATAGATTCATGCTTCTTCTTGCCTTTCATTTTCTCCAGGGCTAGGTGAAGGTTCACCTCATTGTTCATTCTCGCGGATAAATGGTGGTAAAGCTGTAGCCTCAAATTACTGAGGTAAGGTGGTGAAACTGCTGGGTTCAGTTTGTACTTAGGCAGTTAAGGGTTTTTTTTTTTAAAACAAGGGTTAACAGTTGACAGGGCATACTTAGGCATGGCAACTGAGGGGTCCCTGACCAGAATACGGTCCTCTAGGTACCCCAGGTGTTGGTTTTAGGTTACCATCGATGGATAGATGATAACAGGAGAGATTCTGATAAAAGCACAACGCTGTTATGAACCCCATAATCTCGTGTTGGAGAGGCGGCTGGTTTGCTGTTTGGAAGAATCTCTCAGTTTTCTTCAACAGTTTGTAGGAATGCAACGAGATATTGCTTCTGTGAAGCGATGGCAGCGGGCTCGGGCTCTGTGCTGCGAACGAAGGGAGAGGCCGCTTGCGCTGAACAGGGGGTAGGCCGCAGAGCAAACAAACTGAGCTGAAATGGGTATCTGGCTAGGCTAGGTGGAGCCCAAGATCTTTGCAAGTCATGGCTATGACTCCCTCCCAACCTTCAGGGACACACAAGAAAGGTATGGAAATGCAACGCTTCTGCTTAGTTTGTGGACCCATATCAGCAGAAATTGCTCCCGTGGGGAAGTTCAAATCATGTAGGGGCTGTAGAGGAACGTGACTGTAATACACACCTTTATCTTTGAGGGTTTAGTCTCTGCAGGATTTCATTATCCTTGGAATTCGAGGCTGGAGAAAACGCATAGTCATGGCGTGTAGCTAGCTATGATTGTGCTGGTATAGTGATCCATGCTAGAAAATTCTGTTTTGAATCCAGCGCTGCTGCTCTAGCCCCAAATCCCATACAGATGGACACCCGTAGCTGATATTGCAGTTCCAGTCACACTGTGCTTGAGAAAGGGCGAATGCGGAGAGAGTGAGGGAAGTGTATGTGTGAATGTCCCACACCACCTAAGACTCCGGAAATTAGGAGCTACTAAAGATTTATGTTTTGGTGTGTTTGCATGCAGGCCAAGCAGTAGGCACAGAATGGCTCCGGCAGGAGTTCTTCTCAGATCCTTTACACTGTTCAGACAACAGGTTGGAAGGTGAGGGTGTTCATTCAGGCTGTGAGAAGAGTTGGTCAGGACTTCCTCTGACCTGTAGCATGTTTTGTGGGCTGGATTATGCGTCTCATTGCTGATATAAGTGGCATTGCAGCAGTTGTGAATCTTGCTGTCACCAGAAAAGGTGTTGTTAAAGGTTATTTGTTTTTGCTCGAAGCTGGTTGGAGCTCAGTTGATTGTAGCATTTGGTTTTGCGCAAGAGGTTGGTTCTGGTCTTTGTAATTTGAACTGTCATAGTTTTCACAGAAAACTCCAACATCATCACACTTCAGATCAGACTTCAGACATAAGCGCACAACGGACATCCTTTCAATCAAGACTTGGTTGAATCCTCCTTGGGTGAAAGGGTTCATCCTGAGCCAGGGCAGGAACAATAGGTGATAGTTCTAATGTCAATATACAGGATCACTAGGCCAAGAATATGATGGGTATTGTTGTCAGGACAAGATTTCGACTCTAACTGATAGAACCTGTGCACTTTGTTCTCAAAAGTAGATGACTGCAGAATGTTGGTACCCTTTCAATGTGAAGGATCAAGCCTATCCTCATCAAGAGATCCTTCTCTGATTTATCGATGAGATTTATGGTTTGAGTGTAAGGGTTTGTAACTAAGAATTGAGTCATGCAAGATGGCAGGTTTATTTGCAGCATAAAAAGAGTAGTGATCTGACATACCCATGCTGACCTTGATTTGCAAATGAGGGGCTCCTTGTTGACACAGTTATTCCTGACATCGGAGGACTATGAACAACGTATGTGTTTATATTTGTGTTTCAAACCCTTATGCTGCCATGAGTACAATATACAGTTAAGACCTCCTCCTTGGGCGTGGACAGTGAGGCATACCCTGTTGTAGACAAATCCAAGGTGTGATTGTGTGCCCCGATGATTATTTGCACCATAGAAAGTAGTGGTCTGACAGATCTATGCTGAATTTAGTTCGCAAATGAGGGGCTCCTTGTTGACACAGTTATTCCTGACATCTGAGGGCTATGAACAGCGTATGTGTTTATATTTGTGTTTCAAACCCTTATGCTGCCATGAGTACATGATACAGTTAAGACCTCCTCCTTGGGCGCGGACAGTGTGGCATGCCATGTTGTAGACAAATCCACGGTGTGATTGTGTGCCCCGATGATGCACCATAAAAAGTAATGATCTGACAGATCTATGCTGAATTTAGTTTGCAAATGAGGGGCTCCTTGTTGACACAGTTATTCCTGACATCTGAGGGCTATGAGCAACGCATGTGTTTATATTTGTGTTTCAAACCCTTATGCTGCCATGAGTATGACAGCTAAGACCTCCCTCCTCCTTGGGCGTGGACAGTGAGGCATGCCAATTGTCGACAAGTCCAAGGTTTGGTTGTATGCCCCAATGATTATTTGCACCATAAAAAGTAGTGGTCTGACAGATCTATGCTGATCTTAGTTTGCAAATGAGGGGCTCCTGGTCTACAGGATTTTTCCTAACAGTTCACAACGCTGAGACCAAATATGGGTTTGTAACCCTGTTTTAATTTGACATTTTATCCTCGTACCGTTATGGGTAGATTGGAAGGTGTTTGCAGTATTGACTTTTAAGTGCAGAAGTATGTCTCTCTCCTTCCCCTTTGTTAAGCATAATGTGACAGAGTACAAAATGACAGCCAAATGTGTCAAACCTATGGAAGGCCATGAGAAGTAGTGCTGGAGTCAATATTATGTTTCCCATTTGTTTAACAGTCCAGAAAGAGATTCCGTCTTCTTCAGTACATGAGTTAGGGTTCTCCCCGTCCCCAGCTGGTAAATTTTAGATGACTATTCCCTCCAATTGCCCAGTCTTTCTCTACTCGTATAAAGTAACCATTTGTTTTGCCTGTAGCACTGGTAGATTGCAACAGGCAAGATCTAGTTTTATGTGGAGAGTGAGAATGAACTTACTTTTGAGCTTTTTGGTCCTCACAGGTCACAGGCAAAAAGGATGGCAGACAAGGAGCAAGCAAAGGGCTCCTTTTCAAATCCAAGGCTGTGGAAGGGCATTGTTGATATCTTGGTGAATTCTTACATCTGGGCGCACAGGCAAACTCGCCCTGGAACTGCTTACCCAGTGAGACAAAAGCTCAACTTGGCTCACTCATGCGAGACACCAATGAAAAACTACTCTCAGAGTGGAATGAGGCCAGAAATTACTTAAATGCTGCAGTGGTAACCTAGATGGTTGGTGGTTTGGTGATGGCACAGACCCCGCCGATGAGGAGGGAACCCTCATGTAAATTGACTTGTTATACATGAGAGCCTTGAGTCTCACTATCCATACCTCAATTACACAAGCTTGGGCGCTGTTGACAGCTTCTCCTGTATATCATCTCCGGATGTTTTCTCTTTCTCCATCTCTTTGTGCATGCACTCACAAAGTGCACCTCTAGATGTCATCACTTATACATGAGAGCCTCAAGTCTCACTATTCGTACTTCAATTACACAAGCTTGGGCCCTGTTGACAGCTTCTCCTGTATATTATCTCTGGATGTTTTCTCTTTCTCCTCTCTTTGTGCTTGCACTCACAAAGTGCACCTCCAGATGTAGTCACTTATACATGAGAGCCTTGAGTCTCATTATCCATACCTCAATTACACAAGCTTGGGCGCTGTTGACAGCTTCTCCTGTATATCATCTCCGGATGTTTTCTCTTTCTCCATCTATTTGTGTATGCACTCACAAAGTGCACCTCTAGATGTCATCACTCTCTTTCTCCTTGCAGAATGTATCCGAAAGTCATTGCAGCTAAACTGCTAGAGTTCTATACGCCACTCAATCTCAGCAAATTCAAAGGGATAATGCAGAGCCTGAAGAAGGTGCAAAACTCATTCACCTATGGATGTTTTGGTCTGAGGAAAGCACAGTAGCGTATAAATAAAGGTTGTGGCTTTCTGTCCGTGGGGCCTTCTATCTCCTTTCCTGGTGCAAGGAGAGCTCCAGTCCACCATAGCCACAATGGCAGCAACCTCTGTACCTCTGGCACGCTCTTGCAATTCCCACTCGCTCCATTCCTCAATCGCGCCAGCATCCACATCTGCTTCATCTCTCTCTTTTCTCAATTTGTCTGCCTTCTTGGGTCATGTAAGAAACTTGCAACAAAGGAGCTCGCAAAGACCGCTGGCGAGAAGGCCTGGGTGTGTAAGCGTGAGGGCGGAGACAAAGGCCAAGGGCTTGTCACGTGAACAAGGGGGACAATGGCTGAGTAGCACCACTCGCCATGTGAGGATCTATGCAGGGTACGTAGACCCTGTGACCCACGTTATGGACCAGTCACAGCTTGACAAGCTCACCCTCATGCTGGACCCTGACAATGAGTTCGTATGGCCTGAAGACAAAGTGCAGGCTGTCTATGGATACTTCAAAGAACTTGTCGATAACTATGCTGTAAGATTACCTTCAGCGCATGGGTTGCTTTCTTGTAGCATGCATTCCTGGAGGAAGACTGTCACAGCCTGTGAGCTCAAACTGGGAGAACTTAGTGACATTGCTTGTCGGTTTTTCTGGAAAAATAATACCCGTCTTTTCTGGACATGGAAAGAAGCAGCAAAGGCGGCTCTTGGGTGAACAATTGAGAGGAAGAATTACTGGCTGGTGTGTTGTGAACTGATGCGTCAACCATTGCCAGGAAATCCACCTTTGGCCCTGTAGTGATGGAAGATGTGGTCAAATAGCTCATCTGTTTCTAGTTCCGTTTATATATGTCGATGCCAGTGCTTGAATCAAATAACACCCAATGAATCCTACTACTGAAATTTGATTGCATGTATGAGAGCTCTCTGGAACAATATATGTCCTGGTACGAACAATCCACAGTAAGCTGGAAGGTGATTACCATGTTCTGTATTGAACTGGCCTGGTCTGGGCTGTCTGACCAAATATTCGTATGAAACAAACCAGCCATTGGAATTTTTCTTACCTATGACGTTCTTGATACCTTAATAGTGACCAGCAGTGGCCTTGGTAGTAACCCTGAGATTTCAGCCTGTGGGAGGTTGGCACCCATCTCTGAGTCCCACTATCAGTATCTTCATATGCTCACTCATTTCCTTTTGAACCCGATTTTACAAGTTTAGAGGGAACCCAAGTGGTTTCCAGTCAAAGTAATAAGAACATACAACATACAGCCTGTGTGTTCCCTTTTTGTAACATGGTTTAAGCTCAGGGTTGATGACACCCAGGGTTTGAAGGGCTTGAGCACCTGTCTGATCGGTGCCATGTGATTCATTCTTCTTATGTCTTGTCAATCCTGGCATTTTCGCGAGAGGGGTAGAGGGGATGCAGCGGTCCAAGCCATCCACACAGTTGTCCAGCCCAGTCTTTTACTGTTGTCATGTTCCGACTGGGCTCTCTGTGGAATCTTTGTTACTTTGTTCCAATGTGGTTCCAGAAGAAGTAATTCAAGTTGGTTCTATGATGCAGGGTGCAGACCTTACAGAGTACACATTGAGGCTGATTGGGTCTGACATCGAGCATTACATTCGTAAAATGCTGTTGGCTGGTGAGCTTAAATACAATTTGAATTGCCGTGTGCTGAATTTTAGCATGGGGATGCCTCGCATTGATCCATCACAGTTGGAAGATGTGGAGGAGTTGGAGTAAATTGTAGCTCTACTTGTGCTACAATGTTTCTTCACATCCTGAAGTTCATAGCATGATTGATACCAGTTTAGTTTGTATATGATTCCAACAATGCGAATAGAGCACTCCAATGTAAATTTGCTTGAGATACATGTACTACGTTCATCAGAGATCTCGTCATGCAGCATAAGAACATTCGAATAGCAATGTCCTGGAATAAAGTACTTGTGGTTAGTGTCTTTGAACCTTACTGAAGTATAGAGGCATTGAAATCAAAACTATATCACACCTTTGCGGTGTTTTGCTCTAAATTAACAGTTAGTATAAATTCCTGATTCATTAATGTCCTCGCCTGCAGCAAACCAAGTCCCTCTTCCAAATGCTCTCTGACAAGAGTCATCTACCAAGAGTGTTAGTTCTCTTTCCCAAAACAACTTTTTCTGGACTGTTTTCTGATTCAATGGTTCTGTTAGCAGTAGTGAGCACAGTTCTATCAAGGTCTGATCCTTATCCCTGCCAGTTTTAGTACATCAGAAATTGAAGTGTACATAATCTCAAAATGCTTGAATTGCAGGTCACTAAAATAATTTAATTGAAGTGTACACAAAGACCTATCAATGGGTATCATTCTCTACATCTTTTGAGGTGTTATGCCTTTTAAAATACCCTTTGGTTAAGGGCAAGAGCAGCATCACCTAAAACCGCACTCAGTTGCAGGCAAGTGGTTGATGTATAATACGACTTCCAGGCAATTACCCAGACATCCAGAGACAATTGACATTACATGGGAAACAGATTGCCATGGCAACCTGATGGAGCAAGTGCAACTGTCAAGGTAACATGAAAATAGTACACGAGTTCAATTGATTGCTATCGGTACTGAAATGGGAGACTATGAACTAAACCAAGTGAGGATGTATAATTATGTATACTTTCTCCCTGGTAGTGTACCCTATCTGTCAATCACAGAACTCCAATCACAACGAGGCTGTGAAAGAATTCATGCTACTACAGCAGAATGATGTGAGAGATGTAAGGTGGTTGATAGCAAACACAACAACCTCTGTTGAGTCTCATGAATTTTCCATGGGCAGGATGTTCTTTTCTGTTGAAAGGAGTAGTTTCTGAAATAGAACAATGAATTGTGGAGACCAAAACAGAACAGCACTTTGTGCCAAGCTGGGGTTGCTGTACGTGCCGTCTGAACCATCCGTCGCGAATTTGACAGTGCAGTAGGGATCAGAACTGGGACTTGTCAAGCTCATCAAAGAAGGCATGGTGCAATGCTGCCTTGGCTGAAATTCGCCTGGCAGGGTCATACTGCAACATCCCCTGTCATTCATTACCACACCAAGAATCAGTTTTACACTAATCAGTCTCCATTTCTTTACTCTTCCATCTTAAACCTGTCCTCTCTACCACACATGGCACAGAAGTGAAATGACCAAACAGGGAGAAAACATACAGAGAGGAGGTCAATGCCCCTTGGATCAAGTCCGGGCACAGCTCGGGAGATGTCTTGGGATTGCCATTGGGGGTATTCATGCCAATCACGGAGCTTGTTGACTCCTGGCCACATCTTCTCAGTCGGTGTTCCAAGCAATCTGCACAACAAGCAACAGTTTCAGAATGACCTTGATTCCCAGAAAAAGGTGTTGCTAAGCCAGATTTTACATTCCATCATACAATGTGTATTAGCAATGCACAAATGTTAGAATTTACCTAAAAATGTGAAGCAGCTGTTGTAGTTCAGAGTCTCCTGGGAAAAGCGGCGACTTCCGGGACAGTTCAGCTGCATTCACACATACATCATGGGAGGCAAATAAGAGAGGTTTCTTCCACATTGTGGTGCGATATCAGGTCTGACTACTTTTCAACTCAGAGCTCCAGCACAAAGAAAGATGTGAAGACTACTCACCAAAAATGCATCCTACAGACCAGATGTCCACAGGTGTTGAGTAATGAGTGGCTCCCAGAAGAACTTCCGGAGCACGGTACCACAAAGTAACAATCTGCACACCCCAGTATCCTTCAGAATGAAATCATCAGGTACATTCACAAGTCTGTGCAGTACCTGAAGTTCTTATTTGCTGAACTAGCAATCCCAGTACTTCATCTGGTGGTTTCAGATATAGATATCTAATACATTGTTGAGGTGCTCTCTTGGTGCGTTACATAGTATCCACGGTCATGATCAAAGCCTCAGAAGACCAATGACTAACTATCTGAGATGTAGAAGAAAAGAAAGATGTTAACCTCATGGGTGTAACTTTTAAGCGGAACAGTGAAAGCCCTTCCCAGGCCCAAGTCAGCAATTTTGAGTAGCCCTTTGTCTTTATCCACCAAGAGGTTTTGCGGCTTCAGATCCCTGCCAATATGACCCAGTATTGATTATACTCCACTATACGATGACATCAAACTGGTAAAACATCAGAAAGAGGTCATGAAAATATTTCAACTGTGTGAGACCATGGCCTGAACCGTGCCAACAAAATGGGGAGACTATTCTTCATTTGCAACGTAATAAACAACAACAAACATTGGGCAGGATAAATAAATAGGAAAAAAGAGTTCATAAGGACCTGTGCAAGACACCATGGCTGTGACAGTGAGCAACTCCCTTGCACAATTGATACATGAAGTTCTGCACACCATCACATCTTACACAATGAGAGAGAAAGAGAGACAGAGACATTAATGACTTCTGCCTCCCTCTGAAAAGAATCATTTTTATGCGAACATCAGAAACCCTAAAAGGCTTGCAGTGAATTGTGGAAACAGACTTGGCATGGTGAGAGCAGAAGTTCTGTGTCTGGAGGAAGAAATTAGGGATGGTAAAGTTCAGCAAAATTGTTACCTGCAACATCTTTGGTGGCAGTGGGTTGGTATTGCCCTGCCCATAAGAGTCTATGTACTTCTTCAGGTCAGTGTCCAGGTACTCAAACACCAAGTACAAGAGGGGCTTCCCCTTCTTATCTATGTGCTCAACACATAGCAATCTGCATTCATGTCACAGCTCATTCAACTTATCAAGTTACTGCATGTGGATCTTCTAAATGAAATGAGCTAAAAAATACTCTACAACATTTGCTCAATCCAAGCCGTGGACCTAAATTACAACCTAAATCTCTTGCTCCATGGATGCCTGTTGTGTGTCTATGTCTCCAAGCCTCCCAAATGTAACCTCGCGTGATCACTCGAGGTTCCTGTCACCTCCATGGTGGGGGATGTAACCCTCAAAGTCATTAAGAGGTGACGAACAGCCCCTTGAATGTGCCCTGTATTCTCCGAGAGGCTGAAGCGGTCCAAGAAATCAGCGACCCTCGAACTATGTACGTTTTAGCGCTTCTCTCTCATCTTATCCGCTCTATCTCCTGAATTACATGAGCATATGACTGACGTTTCAATACTTCGACCTGTCTGTCTTTGTTCACAATCCGCATCTCGCCGGAGTTCATTTGTAGCTGCTCCTCTATCTGACTTTATCTGCCATTATTGAGTTGGTCCTTTCATTCTCATTTACCTCCACGGCACTTCGCTCACTCCGAGAACAACAGCCAGCCTTTCACACCTGCTGAATCCTGTACTTTCGTCATATCGTAACCACACTCTGAATTTCCTCTGGGATAACTTTCACCAGCGACTACATTATCTACAAAACGGGATCCTTGGGTGACTTTTCGCCATAACCATTATTCTCTGCTCCATTCAGACACGATCCACGGCTAACTTCTCTAATGCTTCAACATCTCACCTTACGACATAGATGCTCTGGGAGAGCATTTGCAGGAGTGAAACCTCGCGCAAGGCTGTGGAGGGCACACCCTCGTCCTCCATCTCCAACCTTGTTTTCTTGAGGGCGACCAGGCGTCCTGTCTTCTTGTCCCTTGCTTTGTATACTTTGCCATATGTACCCTCCCCGACCTTCTCTAGCTTCTCGTAACTATCCATTGCTCAGAGAGGATATCGAAGTTACGACGTCCACCAGGTTATTTGAAGTTCAGTTGTTGTAAGCTACAGATTTTCAATCGTGAACCAGAAGTGAGCACAGGATAAGATTTTTTTTAAGTCGGAACCGTGGAGATAAATGTAGCCCAAGGAGCGATGGGCAAGAGACATCCAAAGATGACATAGATTCAGGAAGAGAGCCGAAACTTGATTATAAACAGAGACAGAAAAAGAAGGAATTCTGCAGCACCCCGGACAGAACCTGGTGAACACAGTGAGACAGAAGAAAGCGGGATTTTTAACGCCCGCGGCAAGACAGAGAGGATGTGGAACAGTGGGAGAAATTCTAGCAGCGCATGTCACTGCAACTAAATTACAGAGAAGCCGATGCGTTAAGATCCATAAATGCGGACACAATAGAGCCACAAGAGAGACCTGCGAGGAAATGAAAGAGAAACTTCTGTACGCAATGCAGTTTGACCAAACGACGCAGTGAGAAACAGGGTATGTATCTCACAACAACAAAACCAGAAAGGAAATGTAAGATAAGCTTTTGAACCCAATGCGATTTGCCTGAAAAGGAGATCGATGCAGAGAACGACAGAGTACGTATCTCCGCATCATAGAGAAACAAAGACAATGCCACAGAACCTTTGCAGATGAGGAAAGAGGACCCCACACACGCAGGAAAATCACGGCAGCCGAGAGAGTCGAAACACCTAGCGGAGACAGACAAGGCACTCAAGAGTTTCTCTGAACGCAATGCGCTTTGGCGAGACAATGTAGTGTGAAACTTTATGGGTTCCGGAAAACGACAGAGATCAGCAGAGGCCAGACTTACACGAACACATAGAGATCCAAGTGAGAGAGAGAGAAGAGAATGAGAGAAAGAAAGCGAGAGGTAGAAATACGTTGGGGTGCCGTTTATTCCAAGAAGGCACTTCTTCGTGTTGGTTCGCGGGTTACTAGTAAATGTGAGGGGAAGCCGAATACACATTTGAATTCAAATTTGGTAGTTTTCGCTACTTACTAGTAGACCGCTAGTTTGGCGCCAGCGCTACATTCAAGTTTTTTTCAAATTCAAATACTTGTGCTAAAAAGACTGTGTTTTGGGCAAAGAAGTTGCTAAATTCTCCAATTTGCCTCCAAGTTTTAGGTTTTTCTGTTTTTGTTTTTGTTTTTTTTTTAAAGAAAAGGGAAACACATGGGAGCGATAGCTCACAAAGCATGCCCCTGATAGGGTAGAAACCAGTGTTGGGCGGTTACCCGCCTGGGCCCGGGTAACCGCCGGTTCCGGTACCGGTTATGTGGAACCGGACCCGCCTGAGGGGGGGAGGTAAATGATCTTCACAATCATTTTAAGAAATATAAAATGGAGAAAACAATGTACTCTCATCTTGATTCCAAAGTACAATCTAGAGGAACATGAATTGATTGATTCCATCGCTGTGGATCTGGGTGGTCCAACAATTTCTTCATTGATTTCAGCATGGAGACAATTCTTCAATGATGTAGGAGGAAGTCACTGTAATTGCTCAAAATTGATTAATATTTAATTATAATATATTATGAATAACCTTATTTTATATACTTATCTTTTCATAATTTTGCAGATGTGTCGTGGGATACTACAAACATGGAAAAATATCATACTTTAGATCACAAAAAACTAATCCATGTAAATGACTGTTTTCAGTTTAATTAGTTTGAAGATTTCTTGATATGGATGATGGTTCAACAATTAATGTGGAGTACATTGATCGTCATTTGAATTTTGCCTAATGATTTTTTTGTCCAACTTGAAAGTGTCTTCCATATTGAGAAGCATTGCCAAGTCAAACCCACTCTTGAACAACTCAATGCGTCAATCCTCAATAGCCAATCGATGGAGCAACATGTACTAACCTAACATGCTCTTCTCAATCTTTGTATCCCATGGTAAAGATCTTTGAAAATTAGGATCGTTCTTCTCGTCTTTATCATCAAGAAACAACTAGAGAGATTTCAGAAACCCCATAATGAGCAACTCGCATGTATTTTCAATGATGGTCATGCCATGGCCACCCTACTCAAAATGCGCATATATTTCTTTCTTTAGTTCTGTAGACATATAACATTGTCGCAGAATAAATTTGTTTTCAACATGGGACTCGCCCAAAAAAAAAAACTAATGTCACCTTCCAACTTCAGCACCTTCACATCTTCAGACTAGGCAACTTTAAAGTTTTGACAACCACTTCCAAAATTTGATTGTCCAGTTTTCTTGGATAGTTGACGTTCTTGTTGATGTTTCATGGGATTCGAGTACAACTATTAGCTACAAAGGCAATCATGGCTCTTGTTTGTGGTCAAATTTGTGCAAATGAGCTTGATAGATTATTAGACAAATGAAAAAATGACTACAAATCATATAATGCACTTCATTAGAGTATGTTAAACGCTCTACAAATTACATAAAAATATTAAAAAAATGGAAACATAATCCTTAAATTTGACTGGTAGTATGTCGGAGCCTCTGGGAGCTCCGGCCAGCCACCTCACACATTTGCCTTAAACTCGTTGGGTAAGCGTAGTCCTCGCCGTTATTATTATTATTATTATTATTATTACAGAACAGGGGACAGAGGCCCTGGGAATTTATTAAAGGATGGATGAAGGTACAATGAAGTGGAAAAAATAAGCACTCTGGGCCGTGAAGGCTTATTGTGGGGATACCACCCGGTAACCATAATTCCAAGAGACCACGAGAAGGAAAGAGAGAGATGTCTTGAAAGAAAGGCCATGAAAGAGCAAAATGCATTATTATTATTTAATAGGGGACATCAGCCCTGGTTTGAAATTTATTAAAATTATTATGGGGAAAAAAAATTAAAACCCCTGTTGGCACAAGGCCGCCTGGCATGCCGTTATAATGTTGAATTTTAAAAATTAGAGCTTGTGACATAATTTTTTTTCTCAGAACAGGGACCGAGGCCCTAGATATTTATTGATTTATTTGGAACTGTTGTGTTGGATTTTGTGTATGCAATTTTGTATCAACCCTAATATGTGCCATTACTGTGCAACAACAATTACAAAGCCTAGCTTAAACATTCCCTTGGAATGAAAATAAAAAACCAACAGTCAGTAGCTCAGTTGGTAAAGTGCACTGAGTGCCATCCGGATGACCCTGGGGTCAAATCCTGCTACTTGACGGGTGTGGTACGCTCTTCGCCCCCTTCCCGGCGCAGTGCCACCTTACGGTGAGATTACTGAGAGGTTATTTTCTCCTCTCACTAGGGTAGAAGCACCCATTGCGGTGCAAACCCCTTCTTTGGTGTCGAGTAGCTATTAGTTCTAAGGCATCCGAGCATTAGATTGGGATCAGAGATGCATGTAAAATGGCCCCAATGCGCACCCACAATGGCCCACAAAGACTTTATTGGTGGCTCGTTCTTAAATGCACTCTGCAGCCTCTACGTAACACACATAAACAAACCATAATAGGGTCAAGTGAGTGGGGTCATCTGGACAATAAATGGGCTACCATAGGATCACATTGGGGAGTCTCCAATCTGCAACTACACCATGATACGATCAGATCACTTTCTTGCTAGAAACAAAAAATTTCATATCTCCACCTTGAAAGCTGTATAAAATTACTAAGTTGGGACTTGCATAGCTCAAAGATGATGAATTCACACACTACGTAAGATACATAAACAGATATATGGGGTCATCTTGACAATTAATGGGCCACCACATGATCAAATTTAGGAGTGTCCAGAGTCCAATCTCTAACTTACACCATGACAAGATCATATCACTTCCTTGCTAGAAACAAAAAAAATTATATCTCCACAATGAAAGCTGTACAAAATTACTAAGTTGGGACCTGCATAGCTCAAAGATGCTCAGATTCAGCTCTGCAAATCTTCATTTGAAGACTTGCCGCTCTCATCTTTCAATTTGCAAACTTGCCGCTAATCTTTCAAATTTCAGAGTCCTTCAATAACATTAATGTCATCTTCTAATTGTGCATTCACGTGGATCAAGCACAAGCTGAAACTATAGCCACCCTTTGATAGACAAACAACTCATGTTAGTCGTTGATTAACATCATGGCTTGTTCACATATCTACAGAAGCAAGTCAATGAGACAGTTCGCTTCCATCTGTTTGTTCTACAATGTCGTCTGTCTCTGTAGAAACACCGTATGTTTTTTGCTATTGTGCAGATTGCTACAGTGAGAGACATTTGTACAAAATGTACCCTGCTACAACATATTGTACTTGCAAGCTTGATGTTAAACGACACTATCCATCATTGATGCACTTAGGAATCGCGCTTTGCACTGTAGATGTAAGAAGCCACGTATATTTCCAGCATATTGGTGCATGCAAAATGAGGAGGAAGACAACGTTGTAGCGGCAAATATGTGAGCTTACGTTGTAGGAGAGTACATATGGAGATTGAATCTAGTTGAATCTAGTTGAAAATATGAAGAGAATAATATAGTATTTATAATGGCATTGCCCCGTAGCAGTCGACGCACAGGGCCTACATCGAGTAGAAGAAGTCATGCCGAACCTCCATCTATGCAACTATCAAAAGGAAAGAGAAGCAAACGAACTGCATCTTCCAACGAGCCCGATCCACTATCGACATCATCTACCGGCATCCTCCAGCCCGTTCCACTATCTCCACCACCTACAAGCAGCGTGCATTCTAATCTTCCTACCAGTAGTACACGCAAGCTATAACGCAGATTGATTACAAAGGCGGTGTGGACAAAAGAGCAAATGGCTAAAGCGGTTGATGCTCTCGATGATGGCTGGATAAGTTCAATTCGGGAAGCTGCACGACAGTTCCACATCCCTCCATCTAGCATACGAAGATGGTTAAATGGTATGCCTACTTTGTCTATGTTTATTTTGTATGTGCTTAATTTACAATTTCATGCTACATCTCTAACAAATTTCTAACGTGTTTTGCAGGTGTGACAAGCACCAAACAGTCTGGTCCAGCAACTGTGTTAACTGCAGATGAAGAGAGCGAACTGGTTAGTTGGATCATAAATGCACAGAATGCTGGAAAATGTGTAAATTTGCCGATGTTACGTGTTAGAGTGAAACGTTGATTTCTGATCGACCAAATCCATTCTCGAATAGAAATCCTGGGAGAAGTTGGTGGGCTGCATTTAGAAAACGTCATCCAGAGATCGTTGAAAGAACTGTCGAGGATCTGGAGAGAGCTCGTGCAACAAACGTCAGTGCACACATTGTTCATCCTTTCTATGAAAATCTAAGAGAGATTTATCAAAAACACCAGTATGAAGCACGTCAAGTGTGGAATTGTGACGAGACTGGTCTTCAAGCAGGTAGAACATTGGGCATGCGTGTACTAGCCAAAAAAAGGAGCAGAGATGTTTATGGTGTGTTGTCTGCCTCAAGAAAGTGGGTTACTATTTTGTCTTGTGTAAATGCTGCTGGGCAAGCAATTCCCAATTTTTATGTTTTCAAAGGCAAAACAAGAGTTCCTCGAAGGGACTTCATCGCAGGATGTGTGGTGAGCGCAACCATGGCTCTTCAGAACAAAGCATGGATGACTGCAGAGTTGTTTGCTGATTGGTTGATACATTTCAAGAGAAATGTGTCAGGTGGGATTTCGCTATCAAATCGACATTTGTTGATACTTGACAACCATGGCTCTCACATTTCTGAGCAGTCAATCATCACGGCATCAGCTATGGGTCTTGACATCTTAACCATTCCACCACATACATCGCATAAGTTGCAGCCGTTAGATGTTTCATGCTTCGGATCCTTTAAACATTATTTTAAAGTGGAGCGAAGCTTGTTCATGATGGAACATGGAGGCGAAGTTGACAAAGAGCATTTGGCCCAATTGGCATGCAAGACGTTAAGACAATCGCTCACTCCATCAAATATCATCTCTGGTTTTCGAAAGACTGGAATTTGGCCATTGGAATGTACAGCTATGGATGACAACTCTGGGCCCAGCGTCGACTTGGATGCTACGGCAGAATTACCACCGCTAAGAGAAAATATCGATTTCACACATGACATCGATCAGACAGATGGACATGAGCAGAACATACAAACACCAACTTGTGCCAGCATGATGGGCAATGAAGATGTGTACAGGCCTGATATGAGTCAATTTGTTGAAGACGATTTTGTTCCCTCAGAAATGACTACAATTGAGATGGCTGGAATTGTGGACAGGGCCCGTGCAACAGGGAGGTGTTGCGATCATATCGACTACTGCAGATATTGTGGTGAGAAAGCCTGTGCAACAGGTAGGTCTTGCAGGTCTTGCGATCGTATCGACTACTAGTGTAGATATTGTCTTGTCTGCAAGCACCGATCGACAAATTCCTAAACATTACGACAGTACGTGTAGTGCATTGTTGACTTCTGCAGAGTACCTAACACCTGTCCATGATAAAGCTAATCGAAAACTAGCTTTGTTAAAGGAAAGAGAGATCAAGAAAGCACAAAAAGTGTTTTGACAGCGAATCAGAGAAAAATGCTAACAGCTATTCAGTCGACTTGAGAGAGAAGCGAAAATTGCAGCCAGGCAAGAAGAAAAAAAATTGAATATGTGGTACAAGGAACAAGATGACATTTTCATTAAGTTCTTTAGAGGTGGTGTGTTGCTTGATAATGCATACAAGCCTAAATTAAGGCGAAGTACTGCAGAAGAGACCATGGCAAGAGCGAGTAGACTTGATGCACTTCGATTGAGCAGATCGGTGAGAGCCGCAATAGGCCTAGCTGGAGCTCGGTTGTAACAGATAAGTTAAATCAGCCACAATATCAAAGTGGTGTTTCTGATTACCATTCTGGCTAAGGTGATTTAGTTATTTTTGCATATCATGTTGTAAACCATCATTGACATACACCAAACCACAAGGGGAGCAATGTACTCGGTTCTCGAACGAACATACACTGAAGAATGCGCCGGCATTGCTGTCACAGAACCCACCATGGTGACTCATTGTCTTTGAAACACGTCAGGGTCAGGTAGGTTACATGCAACCACGGACCCCCTTTACTAGGGGCCCATTTTAAGGTAGTAAAAGCTCAGAATTGGAAGATACTTCTAATTACATAAATTTAGCCTATTTGAAGGGTTTTTTATTAATATCTTACATGGCTTTATAGGTAAAAGTCAGAACAATTTATGCTCATTTAACTGGTTTGGTGCGCCATGATTGGTGTTTCTACCAGTGTTGGGCGGTTCTTGCATTTGTGAAGGAACCTTCGGTTCCGGTTCCAAAATTATTTCAAGAGACGGTTCCGGATCCGGTTCCGGATCCAACTTTTAAACATGGGGGCGGTTCCGGTTACCGGTTAGTTGCTGATAAAAACCATCGGTTCTGGTTAGGTTCCGGTTCTATTTTTATAAAAAAATTGTTTAATTTAATTAGATTTAAAATATTTTATCAGTCCGGTAGATTAAATAGCAGTGTATTCACATATTTGAATTAAAATCCAACGATTTTGTTAGTTTTCACTAACACAAAAAAACAAACAAAAATACTCTAGATAAACTGGTAGAAGAAAATGGGTAAAATTTTATGGGTTGAAAGTACTATTCAGCTACTGGCAAGTATTGGCATCTTCAAACATTTTATTAATGAACTTAGCCAGGATATCATGGAGCTGGAGATTGAACCCAAGATCTCATGGCGCTGAAGCATTGAACATAGAATCTCATGGCCTTCAAGCATTGAACCCAGGATCTCAGGAGCTTAAGAGCATTAAATAAGTTTTTCCCTGGGCCCACCAGCCCCACCCGGGGGTCAAGAACCAAGAACCGGAACCCGAACCGCTTTGGAGCTGGAACCGCCGGTTCCCACACATGTGGTCGTAGCTGGAACCGCCGGTTCCGGTTCCCACACAATCCCCAATGAGCAGTTCCGGTTCCGGTTCCTGTTCTGCATGATCTAGCTATATGAAACATAGATGGAAATATACCAGTGTTGTAATTCGAAAACTTACAAGGATATCAAGGTTTCAGTCATGGTTCACTAGAATTATTTACTTCTAGTTAATTAGGATATTTTGGATATTTATATTGGTATTTTTGGTGTTGGGACTTCATTTTGTCTCATATGCTAAGTTAGGTGTTAAGCCTCGCATAGGACGTTTTCCCTTGTGATGGTTGAGGAGGCTCATCTCGTACAGTTGAACTTCCATGAGTTTCTCACCTCCATAGCTCTAGGTATTGAGAAGGAGTATGTTGAGAACTTCGCAGCGTGGATTCCCTTAACAAATGCACCCTTTAACAAATGTGCCCTTGGCTTAGTTCATGTCATGGAGAAATTAAAGATTGAGAGATTTGACCGTTAGTCATTATCAGGTTCTTGTGTTAAATTTTTTGTCCCACGACATTCTTCACTTTCATCTTCATCACTTCCACCACGCACTAACCCATCATCGTCCATGTTATTATAATTTCGAGCTAGTGACTCCATAACCTCAAAAGCTTCGAGTAATGCGCAGTGGACCTCAAGTCCAACATCGAAGTGGTCTTGATATATTGTTGACTGGCAGTCTTAACCTGTTGACTGATTTCCCTCTTCGTCATCAGAGGAACTCACGGTGAGGCCCATTTACACCAATGAATTAAGTGAAACCAAATAAAGGATTGCCATTAAGGAATATGCTTAGTTTGCTTTCACAAAACAAAAACAAGCCGCAAACTGCAAAGGGTATTGTGGTTTGTGGCAATAGTGATGTGTGGATAGTGTTCCAAAAAGTTTCTACTAGATCTTATGTTATCTTACTCTACACAGATTGGAATAGCATGTCAATATTTCCTAGTAGGCATGATTGTACACACACCTAAATGTTTTCCACCAATCAAGTCTTGATAAGGGTGTAAGGACAGTTGACCAAATTTTCTTGGGTAGCCATACTTGCAAGTGAGATTTTTCTAACTTTAGTATATAATTATAATTGTACAGTGTGTGTGAGTAGTGATTTTCATGTATCATGCTTTGTCAAAACAAGGCTTTGATGGAAACTCACAATTGGAAAAAAAATGGAAGATGAATAAACTAACACCAGATTATGTGTAGGCATCTCCAATCACCTTAAAGTTGACTCTATCTGAATATTCTATGTAGCCTGACTAGAACCTAATGAGGCACGTGGATTATTTAAGATTATAGTTATTATAAAATACGTGCACATTGATTGTTTCAGTGTTTCTTTCCTAATTATAATTTTGAAACCCTCACAGATCACTCCCCTAGTGAGAGGAAAAGCTAACGTAGAGGCGCGTAGCTCACAAGGTTCATGATGGGCTCTCCCCGAGGAAGGACAAGAATACAAGAGCACACACAAATCTTACATAATGATACATTTGTCCTATGTTTCATTTCTTTCATCATACAACTCGGTGTGTGAGATTCTGCAAGTGGCTATCGAGATTATGAATCGTAACCAAGATGTAAACTAGTATGCCATACATCTTGCTGATAAAACATGCACTTCCAGCTCCATCCTCTGAAACAAGCAGTGACCCATTGATCACTTCTCGGAACAAGGAAAGTGCATCAAAGTGACCACTTACTAGAATTGTCAAAAATACGGAGGTTTGGATCCCTTCCATTTGCCCTCAAATGCGATCTCACTTGTCTCTCCTCATGATGCCAAAGCCTTTCATCTAGCCTCGTTAGCCTTGCAACTGCACTTAAGTTCATCTTTGGTCTACAAGGGAGCTACACAAGTTTAACCTAATGACCATAGACCTCATACTGACCGACCAGAGACTTCATACTTAACGACCATTGACTCCAGCCCCTCAGCAAACCACTTGTTGGAATCAAACTGCAGATCTTCTGATTCTTTAGTAGGATGGAGCTAGCCCAAAAGAATGCCATGTAACAGTCTTGTAGACCCATTGGCAAGCCTACTTTTAGCACCCTTTACAGCCTTACATAGCACCCAGTGTTGCTGTTGCACTTTTCAGCTTGAGGGTCAAAACAGTGGAAAAAGAAGGAAAGAAACTTGGGTTGAATACCCAGAGGGGAAAATAGTCATCTACTAGTAAAGAGTGGTCAAGCAGAACCACCTCCCAACATGATAAAACAAAGCACCTGAGAAAGAAGATAATAAAAATATCGTTAGCTCCACTGATGAAGATCCACCGATGTAGGGCAGGATTCATGTGTGAAAACACAAGGATAAGGAAATTATTGGAGGATGACACTAACCTCCTCGTGCAAGAAGATCCCGAGAGAAAGATGATAGAAAATGAGCCAACTTGTTAACTGGCACATAGGGCACCCTGAACAAGAGCACAAGCAGTTGCTAGTATATGGGCATACACTGCACAAACCATGTCACAAGTCATATTGCAAACAACTGCCATATAATTAATGTTGCTGAGAAATTGGCCTCAAGGAATCTTAGAGATACTCGAGGAATTTGGATTGAGATATTTGTCTTATTCAATATCTCAGATGCTTCCTTGGCCGACGTTCATAGAAGCTGCAAATACATTAAAGTAATGTCAAGTAAAATGACAACACTTATTATTTTTGTTATTGGTTCAAGATCATCTTTACTAAAAATGTGCAATTAATATTAATTTACTGAAAACTTGATTTCCATATCTTGCAAATACATGAAATTTTATTGACAAGCCCAAATTAGTCGATAATGTTATGTATGAAGGATTTTGCTTTAGTATTAAAAGTCTCAAATATATGGAACACCTTATTAACACGCGTGCTATGAAAAATTATTGAATAACTTGACAAATGATACACTAAACATGGTGTTTTTGTCGACTACGTCTTTGAAACAATTTTTTTTCTCAATTGTTGTCATTTTGGGGGCATATCTATAATTATGTCGGTCTATTAAGTATTTGTTGAAACTATACCTGAATTGTGTTAGTAAATCCCTTAACATGTCATTATATGACAATGAAAAAGAGATGCAAATCAAACTAAATGTGACAACTCTTCATTGTAAATGGGGGGAAAACATAAGCTGGACTACGGTGTAATTTTCTTTCATGCATTGTGAACAATGTAGTGATAGTGTTAAATAAGAAAAGTTTGTTGTATACTAAAGTTATCTGTTAAGTGAACCGGATGGAGGGCGAGTGCGGCCAGTTTGGCCAAAAGCCGCAATGAATGTCAAAAGGAGGGGCGGGCAAAGTACAAGCAAATAAAACACAGGGCAAAACTCAAAATCGCGTGAAAAAACACGTAGAACGCGTTTGATCCCCTGTCTTCAGTCTGTGCATCCGCGGCCCCACAAGTTTAGGAAGGAAGTGAGATGCAAGTCCAAGGCTACAGCAAGGGAAGCTGTCCCGATTGCCGAGGAGAAAGGAGGAGGTGGCATGGGGGCACCTGGTACGGGGCCCATGTTGCTGAGGCGCTCGCTTTGCCGCTCATGCCCATTTCTCTTGACTTTACGGATAGGCGCTTACTGCCCATCATCATGATATGTGGGGATGGATCACATGGGCAAACAGGGCCCCACTTAACGGGTAACTTTACTGAATCCATTGTAGTTGATATTGCTCTAGAAGCTCATAATTGATAGTTTGCACCCATTTGAAAGGGCTGAGTTTTTTTTATGTTTATGTTTGACTTATGACAATGTGTTGAGACTATAGGATTTCAGCTAAGTTTTTGGTTCAGTATTTAGAATTTAGATGTATCGGGGATGATCTCTTTAATATCTATCAACCTATGTTATGAAATTTTGTTGCTTGTTAAGTTTAATACAAAAAAAAGATTTTTTTTTTTACCCATGTTTAAGCTAGATGCGTAAGTACGGTATCACTTCGGAAAGGGGGTTAATATTGTCTTCTCTTTCTCTTCCGAAGGTGGACATCTTTCAATCAGATAGAGAGAAAGAGAGATTGATAGAGAGATTCATGGAGCTTGCTAGGATACAATTTTGAGATCCACGTAAAAATGTGCAACTCCTTGATCTGCATACCATACTAAACATCCCACCTAACATTCACTAGACCAAGATGCTCTCATCCAAACAAGCAAATCAATTAATGGCCCAAGACAAACAACTCGTCTTTTGCATCTTTTATCATTTCCACTGGAGAGACTTTGTAATCCGACCTGCATAGGCTTATATTGGAAGTGTCTCTTTCTCACATTTTGCTCGTTGATATGCTAAAAAAAAAAAAAAAAAAAAAACCTACAATGACAAATGGTGCAATTGGAGCTCCAATGATGTTACCATGGACCTATTGCCCTTGCCAAGCTCATACTCACATTATAAACTGGCCCGACTAGGCTTCACTAGAGACAAGATGTCCAATGTGCCCAATGGTGCTAATAGATTCATGCTTCAATGGGCAGTTCATAAAAAATGTTAAAATAAAATCATTGATTTTTTATTTATTTATTATGCAAGAGAAGTGCGAGCAAGAGAAAGGCAAGACGAAAAAATCAAATGAATGGACAACTCGGGATAGAAACAAACTAATCCCTAAAGTGAGTTCCAATGACGTCTTGCTCACTACCACACACATACCCAACAGTTTGTAACACAATGGATTGAAAATATGCAAGGAATTGTTTGTAATACCGCTTCGATCAGGGGCATATCTTTCAACACATTCGCGAGCATGTTTGGAGACGATGTCATGTGGTTGCCATCAATTGAAACACTCAAGCTGCGACGTGGGGAGTGACAAACTACGTCTCACCTTGGAATCAATAGCTCTAGCGTGTGGTTGCGGACATCACAAGCACACAACAATGAAGATTGCAATCACATACGACCATGTATGACTATGTGTGACGATGCGTCACTACAGTATCATCTTCGAATCAAGAGCTCCAGCGTCGTGTGGTTGCGGACATCACAAGCACACAACAATGAAGATTGCAATCACATACGACCATGTATGACTATGTGTGACGATGTGTCACTACGGTATCAGGGACCATGCGTCATGATGAGACGGTGGTAGTACATAAATTATGTATTACACGGGGAACGGGTATGTTATTATTACATAATAATATATTGCGGTTTGCGTTGGTGTGGCGGCCGGGCCGGGGGAAGGGGTTCTGACATCAAGGCCTCCACAGGAGCTGCATGCATGAGGGTGCGGGAACGGGCGAGGGGAGTGCCATGCAGGCACACCCCCTAAGGGCACATTCAACTCCCGCGCATTTCCAAATTCTTGTGGTTCTTTTGGGTTGCTTATTTCGTAGTTGGTCTTGGTAGGGGACACTCTGGTACCCCTTGCTCTTAGTCTCTTTGTTGTCCTGCAGCGGCAATAGGGCAGCTGCGACCGGCCTGCCGCTTCTACGAGCCTTTGTGGTTAATTTTTCCTCATTCTAATGCAATTCAGACTCTCTTTCCCTTAAAACAAAAAGGAAAAAAATTGTTGTGCTGAATTGGGTTATCAATGGGGAACCCTAATCTAAATTGGCTCTAAGTATCATAATGTTTATTGGAGCAGACTATTATGATGTAAACAATCTCATTCCCAATGTAATTATTACACAACAGGGATTTGTATGTTATAGTTTGGATGAGGTATAGTTATTTTACATTGTGGGGATCTGTAGTAAACTGTAATCAACAAGCCCCCCACCCCCCACAAAAGAAAAAAGATGGAGACATATGTTGTTTACTGCAGACGAAAAATCTTAGCTTGCAATACATACTAGGGTTCGAAAGCTCAATTCAAGGAGTTTCGGCATCCAACAATGCACACACCTACAATTTGTTTTCGAAAGAGGAACCATTATGCTCCTAGTTGCTTGAAGGTGTTCTTTTCTTCACACATTGATAACCTACATCTTTGAGATACAACCTCTACTGATCCCCAACAAGCTCTAATAACTTCATCGATTTAGAGCTATATATATATAGTCATGGTGTCGCGTGAGCATGCTACTTCCGTGATCACATGAGAATGTTTTGCATCTTACACGAATATCCCACAAATATTTCGTAGTGAAATGAAAACAAGCTCATATCATGAACAAAATACAACTGTCATAAAATGTTTTTTTTAAAAAAAAAAAAAGAAAAGAAAGAAAGGGGACAGAGGCCCTTTTAATCAAAATAAATAAAAATTAAGAGTTCACAAAAGGTGGAAAAAATAACCACTAGGAGGCCGTGAAGGCACATCCGGAAACCGTAGCCAACTAGGTGACAGGTAAAATTCTGTGGGCCAGCTTCCACAGGAAGCCTGATATTTTAGCTGCTCTTTGTTTTTTCCATATGTCCTTCCAAATCAAGTCCCAATAAGCTTGTGTAAGATGCCCCCACTTTGCTGTCCATTTAGGTAGGAAGTATCTAGTTGGCCTCAGCAGCGAGTAACCCAACTTAACGGAGTATGCAAAGAAAGGGGAGCGGTGATCGTCCTTCCAGCTCCACTCCCCTGGGTCGAACTGCAGAGCAGCCAGGGGGTAGGAAAGAAACCAGGTAAAAGAAGAGTGAATGGCCCATTGCAAATATTGCCCATTCACCGGAGTTGGATTGGCATAACCAACCCAAAATTTTTCAATAAAAATAAATGAAATAAACTCCACTTATCTCCATTCTTTTCGACTTTCGACCTAAATTCTTCTGTGCCCAGGCCCCATACTCACCTTCATGAGATCATTGAAATGTATCTGCTTAGGTCGATTCAAAGGTGAAGAAACCCTACCTGAGATGTGCACACCTTAAGATTTGGCCAGGGAACACTTTTACTTTATGCTTTTTACATTTGGTCAAATTTTGGGAGGTACACCAATTGGATCCATTCCATCACTAGAAGGAGAACGGATTTTTACAACTCATTTTACAGCTCACTTTAAGTACTAATGGACATAATTGACTCACAGAGTATGAATTCCAAACAATATGACACACTTGATGTCCAATGTGAAGAAGTTTGTCCATTCTGCTCTTCTTGATAATATCATGATTTGGTGATTTTCCTGGTGTTTACAAGGTACTTGGAAAGCTAAAGGTCGAACTTAACAAATGTATGCACAGCTGCTCAGCTGCACGTCACCAGTGCATTTATGTTTGAGTCACCAATGTTTCGAGACAATTGCCTAGTCATCCTAAAATCTGGTCAAGCCCACACTAGAGGGTTGCCCCTTCACCCAAAATCCACCAAGATGCTCAAACCCGATTAGGATGAGTCGCCTCCTTGAGAAATGCACCCCAATTATCAGCCCCTTACATTGGCTTTCATCTTCAATTAGTCATTGGCATGAAGATATATCTAATCTACTGATACCTCACCTATTCACATCTACCCTCATCATTGCATGACAAGGTATACATCATCATGCTTTACCCTGTAATTTGGAACCCTAAGTGTGTGTACCTCTTCGCTGCTCCTTCTCCACCATCCTCCTCCTTTCTTGAAGCCATAGTTGAAGCTCACAAAGCCTCATAGTACTAAGCTTGTTGTCTATAATCAGGTGTTTTCCTAACCATGCAGCCTCACGGCAGGGGTCACTGATTTCTGGATGCCGTTGCACCATTTCATTGTGCGATTCCAGGCTTCCCAATCCCCTCTTGACCTCTTCTCTGGAATTACCACCTTTGGGATGAGGCGAGGAGCCATTAGACCTAGATGCTTCCTTGTCATCTCTGGCGCACTTCACAGCCTCTATGGCCTCTTCAAATGATTTCTACAATCACACAAAAATGTGCACATGCACTTTGTTCAGCTCATTGAACTTTGATTCGAAAATCTGAAAAAAGATGGGTGAAGACGACATACCAATCACATGCTCTTTCCAGTGCATTTCTCATCCTGTGCCAGATGACCCAGCTGTCTCCTTTTATCTCAACTCACCCCGAATCCCCAAATTCCAACCTTTCCCAGTGTCAAGAGCAGACCAAAAGGCTGATGTCCTGTTGTCTGCTCTCCGAAACGGTTCAGAAGGGGAGGAATGTAGAAACCAGCGTATATCACTGACCCATCATTTCCAGAGCAGTATAAATAGGGTTTTACACCAATGCACTTGCCACATCTAGATAACTGATCTTGGATCACATGCATTTCCCTGCTGTACTAATGTGTTTTTTAGGAGAGAATATCCGACAAAGTTTCTTGCCCCTTCTTCTTAAGATATAAGGTAGAGAAAAAAGAAAAGAAAAAATGCTAAGGGAGAGAGAAATGTAATAACTCAAGATTGCCTGGCAGACTTTGGCCGTAAACCCCGAGCCCGGTTTTGACAGAGGAAAAGGAGGGGAAGGGGCCAAGCATGAGGGCTGGAGCAGCAAGGGGGCCAACCAAACAATGGAAGTTTTGCCAAGTAGTGGCACTGACCTATGAAATGAAGTTGGTTCTGGCTTCCAAATTGGCTCTAGAAAGCTGTTAACACGAGCATTACGTATTAACCCAGAATTGAGACCCGGGCCAACTGGCTCTGTTGAGCTTCTCCAACTGAGCAGAAACAGTAGCACTGACAATACACTTTGAAGCTTTGCAAGATCCTCTCGTTGAGCATGGTACCAATTACATTGCATCAGAATAATGTGTATTATCCTCACCCTCTTGGAGCCAGTTTTGGTGTCTATACATGGCGATGGAAATTGGCTGTCTGTCCATGGACCTTACTACAGCAACAACCCACCCCCAAGGAAAACTGATGAATCCCAACAGGGGATGCTTGATTGGTGCTTCAGGAAGAGAGGGACAATCCCTTGAGGGGGATTTGTCAAATGTTGGTTTAAGGGCTGACATTCATCACAAAGAAAATCATGGGTTTATTAAAAGAACCCATAGCTTAACAGATGGTCACAATGGTAAGGTTGCAGTGCCAGTCAAAGAACAAGACGAGAGAGAAAGACATACAAGGATGCAAGAAAGAGGTAGAGGCCATACTCCTGAATTTTTCTTCTTCCAGACTACATCTCCAAATGTATCTGCAAACAAGAACAAGGGCAACGCAACCCTGCAAGTCAATAAAAAAGAATGTCAATTGCTTTCCCCTTGACAGTCCCCTTCACGCCACTCTATGCAGACTATTAGAAACTTCTTATCCAGGGAAAGATCTCCAAATCAGTATGATAATGCACATGTTTATCCCTCGCCTGGGAGGTGGATAATGCCTTCCTCCTACCACTAAAGCCTCATCTTTGCAGCAAACCTAATCCTAAGACCATACAACTTGTGCATGACCTACTCAGCTTCACACCCCTTCTCCACCCATTCTAAACCAAACAAATCAAAGGTCAAGTGAATAAAGAAAAGGTGGGAAATAAAGAAGGAAGCCAGAGCCTGGCCTTTCTTCCATTACCGGCTCCCTACAATGCTTTGTACGATTGCACTTCCATATATGTAAGTTTCAATTGATCATCACCCTGCGGTTTCACAGCAATCACCTCTTAAACGACACTAATGTGTGAATCAAAGGGAGACTGCCTGCCCAAACAACAAGATTCATGAAAGATTTTGTTTTCAGTAATTGCGGAATTCATTAAGAGGGCAAACCCATTCTTAGTAAACTGATTACTCTTTCTCCTATACAGAAAGGAAGAGGGTTCAATGTGAGAGAGAAATACCCAATAAAAAGGGCATTTAAAAAGCGGGAGGAGGCTGCATGAGGAGCTTGCCAACGAAAATTACCAGCCCCACTCCCACTTCCAGACCTTTCTCTGTGTTTATGAGAGCTGGCTTGAGCTCCCCTATATGAGTCATATCCTTGTGGCCGTCTATAGTATCCGCCCCTGCTCCCATTCCCGCAAATTCCAACCGAGTCATAGTCCGGAAACATTTCAAGATTCACATGCTCAATGAAGGCTACACCTTGGAACTACTAGTCAAGGATATCGCAACTCTTTTCTGAGAGTACTGGACACTCAAACAGTCATCCACCAAAAAAGTGGCCTGCCAAGGCATTATTGCGCAGAAGAAAGCTTTTGAACAGAGCCCACCCCTGTACAGTAACCATCTCAAGCAAGCATTAAAAGGGACACAACAACTTGATGTGAACTTACTTTCTTAAGCCCAAAGTATACACAGATAATTCACGGACAGTTTAAATCCCAACTAATGAGATTTATTCACTGCAACAAAGTCAATATGTCTACCTAGATTTTAAAACTTAGCACAACTCAAACCCTATTCCCCTTTCAGTGCCATAATTCTTAATTAGTGCTACCTTCATTCTGCAAGTAGATGAAGAAACTATCTGCGCCTACAAACCCGAATTTGATCCCCAGAAGAGCTTCAATCTTGTTGACATGCTTCTTCAAGGAATACAAGGAAGAGGGGGAGAACCACTTCTAGGTACTGGCGACAGCAATCTTAGAAACTTAGAACTACAAACCTACAGACTATAACCCCTGCCCGAAAAATGAATTCACGAAGAGATATTCCTTCAGATCCCATTTTCTGATCAGAAGCACTGGAACTGCGCAGCAGATGTATCCAACTTATTAAGCACATTAAGCTCACATCCAGCGTGATTGCCCCCATACCTGCGAGAAGCTCCGGGTCTTTCATAACTGGCGCCAGGCATGCGACCATCTCTGTCGTAGGCGGCCCGCTTTCGCTCATTGCTCAACACCTCATAAGCTTGTGAAACCTCCCTGAATCGCTGCACTGCAGCTTCCCTTGCGGTATCTGAGACATTCACATGACGGTCGGGGTGAAACTTCAACGCTAGCTTACGGAATGCGTGCTTGATATCCTCGGCCTTAGCATCTCTGCCTATGCCAAGCACCCTGTAGTAGTCCATATCCTCCTCTCCCTCCCCTTTACTGCATTTCCTCCCTCTCCCTTCTCCTGAAATTCACTCAACCTCCCCCATTCCACACTCTGCGCATCCATCGTGCATCCTCTCCTGTCTTGAAAGATTTGTACCCAAAGTGTATTCTACATAAGACAAGTCTCTTGCTGTCAATAGAAAAGGATAGTTTTTGCCAACGGCAACCACCAACAGTCAGTAGCTCTGTTGGATAGTGAACGCAGTGCCACCCAGATGTTTATGGGGTCAAATCTGCTATCCTGATTGGGTACGCATACTTACCTCAGTATTCTGAAAGAATTCTTCTATGAAATCAGATGCCGGACTGACGTGGGGCATTCTAGAAACTGCATCCGGGGATGAAGAAGGACGAAATTTGATGGCGAGATGAGAGCCATCACCTTTCTGGCATCTCGCAGATGCTAGATACCCTGGGATCTTTGTCGTGTGGGAATCTGTGGGAAAGGAAGTGTGATTTCGGAGGTGGGTTGTTGAAGAATGTCAAGTTGCTTGCAGTGTGTGTGTGGGTATAGTGGCCTTGCCCACACTGGTGCACGCTCGGCACTGCAGCGCATGATGGCGTTGATGCACTCCTGCCCACCTTCACTTATCTCTCTCAAGGGTCTGGAAGCTGTGCCCAGCTTCACGCATGATTCTGTTCGTGGGTATAGCAGAGCACCGGTTTGTAGGCCTTGGCCCATAACCCGAAAGCATCAAGGAGGCTGGAGTTTGCAAGTGAGGGGGGATGTCGGCATCGCTCCATCTGACTCCTCTCGGGTAGTCTATGATCTCGTCAATTTGATTTGTCTTTTCTCTGTTTCGGGTTTGTGCTAATCTTTTGTGGAAAGGAAGGCTGTTTACTCGCTCTTGGGTGGTTGAATGGTGGTTTGGAGACCCAATTTTTCGATGCTTGTTTATTACCTATGGGGCATGTCATCAAGATACATACACGATTCTCTCTGTTGTGGAAGGCAAGGGCAGAGAGAAAGAGAGAGAGCTCAGTCCTTTGTCGTAGGTTTAGGTGTCCGGTGGATCCTACAGAAAACGCTGATTGGTGCGCACACTCGGGCAGAGACAGGGTTTGAAATGTCAGCGGTGACACCAATCTAGCCACCCTCACGTTCTATTCTCCGGTATCTATCAATGCAAAGCACAGCAAGTTCATTATTGCTGTACCTGGTTTTGTTTTGACACTTCACATTTGCGGTGATTGTGAAGACTCCTTGATATGAGAGTCTACACCACAGTCGTGGCAGCTTTCAGAGAGTATTTCAAATCTGGTGCTGGGATGTAATAGGCATGCCACTGAAATTGGTAATTCACTGTATTTGGGGTCTTCATTGCAGGCAGCTACAGAATCGGCAGCCTTTGTGGATGGAGTCCTGGGGAAGCAGGCGTCTGATGGGGAAGGCAAGGCGGCAACTTCAGACCTCATTTTTTTGGGAACTGGGACAAGCGAAGGCATTCCTCTCGTCAGCTGCCTCACTGACCGGGAGAAAAGATGTCCAGTAAGTGTGGACACAGACAAGAATGTTTGTCCTTCGGAAATTAGCAACGGACCACTTCACTTTTTGAGGAATGGAACTGCAAAATGCCTGATGAATGTACTGCACCCTTGAGACACAAACCAGAATCGCAATATGTCCAGCCTGAAGAGACATGATTAGAATCACTGACAAAGTTCATCAGAAATGCAAACACCCAGGAAAACAAGAAGTAAGATGACCAGAGAGCTTAAAAGGGGATCGGGTAGGAAATGTCCTCAAACACTGGTATTCTCCACTATCTTCCAGATACTGGCTGTCTGTGTGCGTAAGTGGCGTGCTGTCACCCAGTGGATGTGCTCATATATCAGCAGTCAAGTAATGAGAAGCCTCAGTTAGTGAGCCAAGTCTAGGGGACAAACTATGACCTTAAAGGTTTGCGGGTTTAGTGGACTACATATCTTGAGCTTAATAAGGTTAGGATGACAGGTGTGCTGGGCTGCAGCAAAATTGGGGAACAAGAACAGGCGACGCAACACTAGCGTGGTGCTTCGTTATGCTGTCCCTGATGGACGTCGCCTGAACATTCTCATAGATGCTGGCAAGTACGACTCTGCCTTCTGTTTACCTTTATACGTCATTCGGAATCATATTCTAGTCATGCAGTAATAACTCATGTTTGGCCAATAGAGGAGAGGAAGGAATTGGGAAGTGGATGCACCTAAGTTTTTATTCAATGACTGCGGTGTTATTCAGGTTGTTTAGAAGGTTCTTGGGGCATTCTTACCTTCGCTTCTCTGTGGGCTGCTCTGTGGCGAATAATTTTGTGGAATACGGTGCAATCAGCGGTGAACTCATGTGTTGCATTTCTCTGAATTGGCAGATTCTTTTATCACAGTGCACTTCAATGGTTTCCATATTACGGGTGAGTTATATGCCCACCAACTTGAGGGTTGAATCTAAATTCCAGGTTAATAGTCTTCTGAAGTGTTTGTTTTGTTCTTGTTTCCCAAAAGAAGAGAATTTGCACAAATAGGGCTCTAGCACATTGTATGCTAGTTCTCCCTTTGGGGGTCTAATAGTGCAATCAAGGCCAAGTGGTTGATAGATGTGAAAGCAGTTGATCAGGCATGAGATCAAGGGTAGTAATTGCAGCCACTGCGGAGCCAAGTAAAACAGATCATTGTTTGACTTGATTTTGATCTGCAGAATCAGGAATCTGGATGCAGTTATCATCACCCATGCTCACGCTGATGCAATTGGTGGTACGTCTCTCAGTTTGTTCTCCTAATTATCAGTATATTTTGAAAACTAGGGAGGGGGGAAGACATCCATGTACATCTTGTTCCAAATTGTTCATTTGTGATGGATTCTTTCTAGTCCAGCACATCCCTTATTCATCCACTACTGAACTTTCTGGATTGTGGGACCCAAAGTACTCATGTATTTGTAAGACCGAGAGGAGCTTGATGGGATATATTACCTGTCTGTAGTGAATTATTTCTGATATCACCCTCTCCTTGCAGTGGACCTGATGTGGAAATAAACTCAGTTTTCTTGCCACATCTAAAGTTTAGAACTGTTTTTCGAAGGTGACATGACATGTGTAGGAGTTCAAGCCTGGAGTTCCAAGAGGACCACTAACTGCTTTGGTTGGTGCGCTTGCTTGTGATGGGCCAGGCGAGGTTCTACACTAGAGACTAATTGATAGTGCCCAAAATGGCCGTAACCGTCAAACAAAATGAAATTGCGTGCTATTATGTCTTTGGGATCTAGTAAGTACCTAATGTGTATAGTGCAACTCTCTTTGTCTGTCTCTCTCGCTCTCTCTTTCCATCCAAACTGGGCATGTGGTCTATGGCCACAAGGCTATGGCAAACAAAGTCTTATGAGTACATTCTCTCACTCTCACCCTCTTGCATATCTAAAAAATGGTTCAAACAGCAATGCAAAGCCGTGGGTCTCACTCAGTTTTTCCATTGCAGAGGGATTAATACTAACGGTAAAAGGACCATGCTCTGCAATGTTAGGAGGCCTACCTTGGAGTACACATCTGCTGTGTGGGAGGCCAACTCCAACCATGCTAAAACTTTAGATTCCATTCAACTTTTGGCTCTCAAAGAGAGCATGTCAGCGCGCACTAGAACAGCTAATGTGGCTGCTCAGGGCGAGTTTGGAGTACCACCCTTGAGCTCTTGATGTGATGAGTTCAAGGTCAGATGGTGGGGTCAGTTGAATTGCATGCCTAATACCAGATACCCTAAGATGATTGACTGTAGTTCTTGGAAGCAAGACCGTGTTGTTAAACAGGCTGAGTCCTGGCGGAAAATGGTAGAGGAGAGTTTCAATTACCTGAATATTAGGCAGGAAGAATTGACACTGCTAGACAAAGCTGACTTGGAGTGTCTAAGGCCATATCAGAAGGCCATGTCAGAAGCACAAAGAATGTCGGAACTAAACGAAGTTAGGCTTAAAACTTCCCTGAACTTGTTTCCAGTTTGTGACATGGGTGAGGACCTTAAGGGTGAGCTATTGGACCTACTTACCCTCGGCACTGGACTGAAATTTAAACTCATGGCAGGGAGTCTACCTTTGAACAAAAAACAGATGCAGAGAGGAATGGAAGATTGTCCATATCCGATGTGTGGGCGGCCTGAAGATAATATCCATGTACAATGTCTGGGGTATTTCTGACCCTCTTCAGGACCATCAAGAACACCCTGCTCTCTGTTCACCACTTTCAAATCTCGAGGCTGCACCTAAAGCCCTGGCCCTATTGGGCTCTAATTGCTGGGCAGCTCAAACACAGCAGATCAATACCGGTGAAGGGATTTCTAGAGGAAATCTGGAAAGCCCAAACCAATTGTTTATACCAAGGTAAGTCCCACTACTGGAGTGAGCCCCTCTAGTGTGCGTTCATCCTTAGTGCCCTGGCTAATGCTCTCTCCACACAAAGGGCC